>OZ018326.1:26359120-27051778 GCA_963969495.1 Ceratothoa steindachneri
TCAAAAGCCTTACTAAAGTCCAAGTATAAAATATCATAGTTTTCATCATTATCTGCTGCTTCATACACCTTACTATAAAAAGACAGCAAATTAGTCAGACAGGATTTACCCTTACTAAAGCCATGCTGTGATTCCTTTATCAACTTATGCTTATCCAAGTGATCCCTAATATTCCTTGCTATAATAGATTCCATCATTTTCCCTACCACTGATGTCAAACTTACTGGTCTGTAATTAGACATATTTGTTTTATCCCCTTTCTTAAATATAGGTATCACATTGGCTTTCTTCCATGCCACTGGCACAATGCCACTCTCCAATGATTTTCTAAAGATGTATGCTAGGGGCTCACTTAACACATCCTTACATTCTTTCAAAATTCTAGGAAAGACCTCATCAGGACCGGGTGCTTTACTACTTTTGATTTTATCAATTTCCTTTTTCACTATCTCCTTTGTGATCAAGATATCCTTTAATTTCTCTTCATCATTACCCCGAAAGATCATTGACACCTCAGGTATATTTAGAGTATCCTCCTGTGTAAATACTGAGAGAAAAAAGTCATTTAGCATTCCAGCCGTTGAGTCCCTATCACTCACTAATTCTGCACTGGAATCTATAAGTGGGCCTATTTTATCTCTAACCTTAGTTTGGTATAATTGATAAAAACTTTTAGGATCTTCCTTTGCCCTATTTGTCACTTTAATTTCATAATTTTTCCTTGCTACTCTAACTAACTTTTTAACATCTCTTGCTAGTTCATTATATCTCTGCCTTAAGTGATCCTCTCCATTTTTTATTTTCCTATAAATGCCCTTTTTAATGCCAATATAATGCTTAATTTTATCTGTCATCCATTTTGGGTCATTATTTTTAGTCCTAATCTCCTTATAAGGAATGTTAATCATCTGACCTGTAATTAATTGCTCAATTATTCTCTCATACTCCTCTTCAATTGTAATCTCTTCCTCCTGGTGATTATTGTCTCCACTAACTGATATCATTGAATCTATTCCTGAATTGATTTCATTGCCTGGTTTCTGTACAACTGCCTGCAGGTAAGTCCTTAGCCCATTATAATTTGCTCTTCTAAAGTCAGGAATTTTAACATTGTTCATGCTACTATCAATACCATTCCATTTCATCTTGAATCTAATTTCACAATGGTCACTATTACCCAAATTTCCTCCAATCTCAGTATCCTTAATAACTTCTTCCCTATTTGTCAGAACTAAATCCAGTATATTATTACCTCTAGTGGGTTCGTTAATAATCTGCCTCAGAAAATTATCTTGGACAACATTCAAAAATTCCTCAGCCTCCTGATCACCCACAAGAGCTTCCCAGTCTATATTTCTGTAATTAAAATCGCCCATTATACACACATGCTTACTTCTACATGCCCGTTCAATCTCCTGCCACAGAAGATTTGAAGCTTCCTTACTAAGATTTGGTGGTCTGTATAATAATCCTATGACAAGCTTGTTTTTACCTTCCTTTACATTTAGCCATAATGACTCTGTGTTATCATCTAATTTAATTGTACTGTTTACACAACACTGGAGATTATCTTTAATATAAATAATAACCCCTCCTCCTCTCTTCCTATTCCTATCTGTATGGAACATGTTAAAGCCCTCAATCTCAACCTCAGGTTTAAAGTGATTTCCTGCCAAATCGAGCCATGACTCTGTTATCGCAATTATATCAAAATTCTCTTCACTCGCTAACGCTCTTAAGAGATCTATCTTATTCCTTATACTCCGACCATTTGTGTAGTATATTTTTAAGGTTTTTTTATTATTCCCATCTTCATTGCATCGTGCTTTTCTATTCCTAGTTATCTGCTCATTCACTTGTGCATTAGTCCCCCTATAATGCATCAGTATGCCCTCTCCCCTAGCTATTCCTCTATCTCTGCATCCCTTCCATTTCCTACACCTGCCCTCTATTCCTGTTATTCCCTTACCTCTAACAGCTTCTAGTTTCCCACCCGTAAGGACCTAATCACACTATCCAGCTCCCCCCATAGAACCTCAACACCTGCCCGACTAAGATGGAGCCCATCCATCGCATACAACCTCCTATTCCCGTAAAACCCACCCCAGACATCTACAAACACCAATCCTAACTCCTCACACAGTCCTTTCACAAATTCATTCAAACCAATTGCACGCGACAACCATTCTACCCCCACATCCAATCTCGGAAGCACACCAAAAACAACACCTTTTACCCTGCTTTTACTCATCCTTTCAACTAACCTTTTATACTGCTCACGTAACTCACATGTACCCACCTTCTTTACATCATTCACTCCCACATGCGTAATCACAACTGCATCCCTCTCACACCCAGAAACCAGCCTATCATACCTCTCACAAACATCACTTACACCAGCACCCGGCAGACAAACTCTCATTCCCTTCCATTTGCTATCACTCAACTTTCTATCTAAATACCTAATCTGAGAGTCACCCATCACTAGCACCTCAGTCATTCTCCTATTCTGTCTTGGCCTAACATTACCCTCCCTCCTGCTCTCAGTCACACTACCACCCATCCTGCTTTCATCCACAATCACACCAGGCAAATCACTTTCACACTCTTCCTCTCTCAGGACATTGAATCTGTTAGTCAACCTAACAGGTTCTATGTCCCTCTCATTCACACACCTAATCTGTCCTAACTTATCTATCCTATCCATTTTCACCCACCATTCATCATCACTCACAACTTCCACACTGTTCCCAGTCCTAGCCCTATCTTCCACCCTCTTAGCACTAATCTCACCCTTCAATCGCACACTTGCATCTCTTCTCACCTCAAACACCAAATCATTCAACCTCTTACATTCCCCACTCAACCTCCTAACCTCCCCTTCCAGAAAACACACACGGCATTCAGTTACATTCACTCTCCTTTCAACTCCACATGCATCACACACCACATACACACTGCTTTCAAACGGCATGCTCTCACCATCTATACAAACAGCCATACTCTCAGAAATTTACTAATGAAAAAATAACACTCACCCAAAAAAATTCTTGCTCAGGATTGCTGCCAGTTATCTTCCCCAATAGTTTTAATCACTAATGTATTTATTACACAGTGATTGATGTATTAAATAAATACAAGAAAAACTATACACCCAAATCAGTATTATATCCCAATCTTACAATGAGAATCAAGAGCTTCCTGTAATACAACCTTTCAGAACAAAGCCAGACAGCCAACTGACAAAGCCAGACAGCCATACATATATATATATATATATATATATATATATATATATATATATATATATATATATATATATATATATATATATATATATATATATATATATATATATATATATATATATATACATATATATACATATATATACATATATATACATATATATACATATATACATATACACACATATATACATATACACACATATATACACATATATACATATATACACATATATACATATATATACATATATATACATATATATATATACATATATATATATATATATATATATATATATATATATATATATATATATATATATATATATATATATTTATACATATACTACATATATATATATATATATATATATATATATATATATATATATATATATATATATATATATATATATATATATATATACATATATATATATATATATATATATATATATATATATATATATATATATATATACATATATATATACATATATATATACATATATATATACATATATATACATATATATACATATATATATATATATATATATATATATATATATATATATATATATATATATATATATATATATATAAGTTTCCCAGGAGGTTTTTATTATAGGAATGCCCAGAGGCATTACTATACGACCTAACGGAGCACTTTAAAAAATCACTATCTATGTTTGAGTTGTTGAAGCCTTGGGAAGACGTTTGCCACGGTACTCAAGAATCTTGGGCTGAACATTGAGCGGATCGGGAACAGGTCCACGAGAACGGGTGCAAGGCCCTTCAACATCAACAAGTTCTGTAGATGGAAGATCAGCTAAACTTGTCCGAAATTCACTCCTTCTCCGGAAACGGCTACGACGCTTTAATTCATCGATAATGGGTCGAGCTTCCTCTATAGTTTTCGTTAAAGGACTGAGGCTAACCTTTCTACGAGTTCCTGATCCTGAACATAGAGGCGTCTCAGGAAAACCAAGAAAATACAAAGGAGATTCCAGTGGTGTGCGGGACACGCTATCGGTGTCCGGCAGGTCAGAAGAAGGATCTGTGACAGGAGTGGCTGGCAAATCAAGAACAGGATGCAGAGCAAACACGACAAGAGGGACGTTATCCGCGTTCGGGAGTTCAGAAGAAGGAATTGGGACAGGAGTGGCAGGTATATCAAGATCAGGATGCAGAGCTGATACGACAAGATGGTGAGTCGAGGGAGACCTGGTTACTTCCACAGATGCATCTTCTTCAGGAACATAAACAGTTCCAACTGGTTCAGGCGACACCAAACCCTGAGAACCCGACAAAGCACAATGATCCGAAGGAGCGTCTGGACCAGAAGCAGAAACTACGTTCGCATAGAAATACCGCGACTGGGGAACTAATACAGCTAAGTGAGAATCTAAATCATGTGTTGACTCCTGTACCAGATCAGAGCCTATTCTGCTTCCGAGAGTGACCTCTCGAGGCAGGAATTTAAGGATATCTCTGTAGAGTCAGATTCTCGCTCACCAAGGTCAACTGGGTTGGCAACGTCTTTAACACATTCTGCATTAAAACCCAAGGAATCTCGCGCGCTAGGGGACGACTGGAGCCGTTCCATTTCTGTCTCCTGAGCGGCTATGCACTCCTCAAGACTCTGTAGAAAAACATCCTCCTGCAGTTCCCGACAAGAATTATGAAAGTGAACACTCCCACTAGCAAGAGAGACCACTGACACATCCGGAGTACCAATGGGTTGAATACAAGTCTCTGGCGAGGAATGAGTGATATAAGGCACTGTATCTGGGTCAGATGGTACAACGGAGTGACAGGACTCTCCCGCGTTGGAAGTATCCTTGGCTGGAACACTCACGTCTGGCGAACCAGAAGGTGAAGAAGAAGTTACGGCAGACACAGCATAGTCTACATCAACAGGTTCAGGGTCTGACACATCCGGCATTGAAAATTCACTCTCTGCTGATTCAGCAGTGGTAGATTCGGAAGTGAGAGAGTTTGCTTGCACCTGGGTACTACCAGAAGTTGACGACCAACTATCTAAAGTCTAACTCCCCGAGGAGCTATCTGTATCAAATGCAGCGAAGTTAGGCACAGGACCTGAACAAGACGAAGGAAATCCAGAGAAGTGGAAATCATAAGAGTCCGAAGAGTCCAAATCAATTGCCGCTACAAGAGAGTTTTCACTAGCACTAGAAGGACCATCGTATGATGGAAGAGGTTGTGCACAGTAAGAGGTGACCAACTCCAGCAGGAATTCATTCTTCAGAACATAGTCCGGATAGTGTACCCATTTCTGAAGCTGAGAATGGTGTGCTTTCTACAGGCTTCTTCTCAGAATGTTGAGGATGTACTAGCTCGTACGTCACCCTATTTCCCTGAACAGCCGAGCGTGTGAAGGTATAGGTTTTGGATGAATATTGCGGCAATATCCTAGATAGCTCTGATCACAATAAACATAAAAACCTATATTTCGCGATTCAAGGAAATGAAATTAAATGCTAACACGAAATTTAAGTTTTGCAGACGAACTTTCTTAGCCCTAAATTTGAGTGGCGTTGAGGAAAACGTGTATTAAAAACAAAGAGTTAATAAAAATATATATTATGGAATAAACAGTCATTATTGAAAAGTGAAATTATACATTAACAGTTTATGATTGGATTGAATTACGCGTGTGAATTAAATTTGCATGAGTTAACGAGAATGGATTTACAATTGATAAATATTAAATAGATTATAAGTAATTGGATGATAAATGATTATAGTTAAATTGAATAAATAGTTAAATTGCATAAATAGTTAAATTGGATAAGTAGTTAAATTGGATAAATAGTTAGATTGGATATATGGATTAAATTGGATAAATAGTTAAATGGATTGATAAATATATTATAATGGAGTTGGGGAGGTATGTAAATGAGAAAAGAATCACGCATTAAATCGGGATTCTTTGGGGAAATTTTTAGCTAAACAATTACAATTCATATATTTACAAACCTGGTTCATCGAGACGAGGACAACAACGCGAATGAACCTTATGGTCAATTTTAAGATGCTTGGGAGAGCGGGTGTACCAATGTCGATTTAAGTTATGGTTACCAACCCTTCTTATATATATATATATATATATATATATATATATATATATATATATATATATATATATATATATATATATATAGTTAGTTAGTTAGTTAGTTAGTTAGTTAGTTAGTTAGAAATAAATATTTCATTTGTAGGGGTATAGACAGCTACAATACTGCCGCACCCATGGAAAAGCTCGCACAACACAAGGTATTTACAGTCAGGTGTCGATTAGTAGTGCCACTCGATTGAGGCAGCAGATTGTCACGAGCGAAGACCGGAGCGTCAGGTGACGATTGTTATGGACCTCCCGAAAAGGCGACTGTCGGGAGTTGCGCGTTGGTCGTTTGGTGTTCTCCATCTGCTGTCGAGTGGTCCCGCGACAAAAAGGGAGGCGGCATCAGTTGGGAAGAAGAATTGAGGGGTATAGAGATGATTGGCGGAGGGTTGGCGAGTAAATAGGTGGGAGGAAAATTGCAATTTGATTTGAAAGAGCTGAAGAAGGGTTCGGAAATGGAGTTAGTTGGTTGGGAAGTGTTGAAGGAATAGTTGGGTGCGGAAGGTAGGCTGGGATAACCACTGGACCTATATTAGTGGAAGCGAAAGGTAGTGGCTGTTCCAGATGAACGGCCACTATGAAAGCGAGTTTAAGCCGATTGATGGAAATCGCATCCTGCTTGGTGCCAAGCTGCAGTACAAAGAATTTCGGCTTCCTGGAGACGACGAGATAGGGTCCGTCATAGGCAGGTTGCAAGGATGTGCGAGTGGAATCGTGATGGGCAAACACATGAGATCAAGTTGCCATCACTTTTGGCACGAAAGGTTTCTGATTAGCAGGCACTCTTGTGCGTGTCGGCTTTGCCTCAGGCATCGCCCGTACTAAATTATGTATGTATGCAGCAGGATGTATGTCGGAATGAAAAGGACAGTCAGCGGAAGAAAAGAATTGGCCTGTAAGACGAAGTTGCGTACCATAGACGAGTTCCGGAGCAGAGCAATTCAAATCCTATTTTAAAGGAGGCACAAATTCCCATGAGAATTAAGGGTAGCTTGTCCACCCAAGTGATGTTGGGGTCAGTGGAGCATAAGCTTTCCTTGAGAATCCTATGAAAATGTTCCACTTTAGAGTTACTCTGAGAATGGTAGCTATTGGTATGGAGACGAAAGGAGCCAAGCACTGACATGAGGGCTTTCCATTGGTGGGATTCAAATTGGCTACATCGATCAGTCATGATCGTTGATGGAACACCAAAACGACCAACCCATGCTGAGACGAAGGTTCGAGTTACAGTGGAAGCTCTGATGTCCGAGATAAGAACTGCCTCTAGCCAAGAGGTAAAACGATCGATCATGATGAGAAGGTAAGTGCAACTACGCGAAAAGGGCAGATGGCCAACCAGATCGATGTCAACGGTCGGTAAAGACAGTGAATTCACGCCCTTCCAAGTATTGTTGGAAGTGATGGGTGAGAGGTATATGCTCAGTAATTCGCGGGAAAACGTACTGTACCTCTGTTGGGAAGGAAGAAGAGCCTTAGAGAAGAAGGAGAGAGGTTGCCAAGAGTCACCAACCTTCTGTTGAAGTGTCGCACCGACATGAGTATGGGACGCGTCCGAAACAACGCTTATAGGAGCTCCTGGGCAAAGATGGTAAAGGGCGACAGCGGAAGCCATAGCCTCTTTGGTGTGAGAGAAAGCCTCGCAAGCTTCGGGGGACCAGGGAAGAGGAAGGATCTTGGACTTGGAAAGCAATTCGTAGAGAGGTTGCATAATGTGGGAGATGTTCGAAATGAACCTGTTGTAAAAGTTTACTATCACACAGAATCTACGAAGTTGCTTTAGCGAAGAAGGTCGAAGAAAAGCCCGGATAACTTCAACTTTGTTCTCAAGAGGACGAATTCCCTCATGGGAAATGTGGTGTCCCCAAAAGGAAAGCTGTGTGACACCAAATATACACTTAGAAGTGTTGAATACGATACAATAAGCATCTAAACGTGCAAAAATCTGGTGAAGATGAGAAAAATGCTCGTTTAAAGACGAAGATGTTATCCGGAGGTCGTCTATATAACAAAATACGAAGGGAAGACCTCTCAGAACCTGATCTATAAAGCGGTGGAAGGTCTGACCACTGTTACGATGCCCGTAAGTCATTCGGTTCATGACGAAGTAACTGAATGGAGTGGTAATAGCCGTCTTAGGAGTATCATCAGGGTGAATCGGGATTTGGTTGAAAGCGCGAACCATATCGAGCAGAGAAAAAATGGAACAACCGAAGAGAGCGGAGTTAAAAATATGATCAGAAAGGCAGGGGATACCTATCAGGAACTCTACAGGCATTGAGTCGCCTGTAGTCACCTACAGCTCTGAATTCTCCTGGAGTAGACTTAGGTACTACATGAAGCGGTGAAGCCCAGAAGCTTATGGGGAGACAAATGGGGAAGCGATCCCGGCCTTCATCATGAACTTAAATTCCTGCTTCATTAGGGCAAGTCTATCCGGGGCCAGTCGATGGCGACGTGAGAAAACTGGTTCTCATGTCGTCTCTATTCTGTGCACCACATTGTGCTTAATAGGTCTGTCCTTAGAAGGAGGCAGACAGAAGCTTGGGAACTCCCGCAAAAGTTGCTGGAATTAGGAGCAGTTGCAGGGAGGAGAGAGCTGGAGGAAGGAAAGAATGAACCAGCAACTATTAGTGTCGTGGTTCTGTCGATAAGCTTAGGGTGACAAGAATCGACGAGAATGTCGGGCGCGGAAAGAAAATCTTGGCCTAAAATTGGCATATCGACTTCGAAAATGATGAACGTCCATGGGAAAACACGACGTAACCCGAGAGAGAGAGATTTTTGTTTTAAGAGCTCATCTGGCGACTGCCTACTTGGGCATTAGTCGCCCGAGAGAGAGAGAGAGGATACCCCTCCCATAATTCCTTATGCCCGATGAATTGGCAGCTTTAAGGACCAGATCAGAAGAGGTGCAAGCTTTCTCGACTGAAGAGGCTGGAATGACACTGCATTGAGCGCCAGTGTCAACCAGGAAGGAGAAACCAGAGAGTGTGCCATGCACACTAAAAGGAGGATCGGCCTGACGAAGTGAGGTTGCAAAGGTGACAGACCCACGTATCACTTACGAATTCAGTTTAAAGTTTCCTGTGCTGAAGGTGAAAGTTGGGTAAGGGAACCCGTAGATTTTTGTAGGTTTGAAGGGGGTGAAGTTAGTCTAGGCGCAGTTTGATATGAAGATTGAGCATTTTGATGTTAGGAGCATGGGCTTGAGCATTTTTTTGCTCTTGCACGAAATTTGAGGTGGTACCAGCAAAAGCCTGAAGGATGAAATATAGCAGTATGAGCAGCACGACCAGAATGAGGTTTAAAGTTGTGGGCATGAGATGATTCCCAGTAAAAGCTGCAAGATTGAAACACAGCGGACAGCAATGCTCCCATAATTAGCATGGTACCAGCAGCTACCCTGAGAGTTGTCATGATTGGGGAAATTAGGTCTAGGTTTGAAATGAAACTGCTGTGCCTCACCTCTTGTGCTGGAGTTCCCTCGTTGGTGTTGCCTTTTTCAGGAGGAGGAACGACGTCTGACTCCTCCGTCCTGCTCACGATTTTGATCTCGGTGGAGACCCGTTCGCACCTTTAGGGCACTAATATCCATTTTAATCCTCTCCAGAACGGATAAAAGACCCGAAGCCTGAGAGGATTCATCCTGAGGAAGTCCTGGCCAGCTGTAAGGAGCCTTGGCCGTTGATCTAACCTGAGACATGGTTACATGTGAGTGTTGTTTAACATTAGAATTGTATGATGTGCTACGCCCCCTATTTACATCGCTAAACGACCCGTGGCCTGTATTTCCCTAACTGACGAATGGATTGTTTATTATACAGGGCGTCAGCTGCTTCTGCCATTTTCTCCACGTTTGCTGGGGAGAACATTAGTATGAGGGGCTTAATTTGTTCGGCATCACACGCATGAATATCTCAGTTGAGTGGCTCGAGTTGGTCGATCTGTGCTCCCTTGGCATGTGCCAGGGCCTTGAGATGGTCCAGAAAATGCGTGGGGGGTCTGTCCCCCATCTCCTGCGTATCGCGAAGGATCCGCAGATCCTCAATTTGCGACCTCCCAAATTCCTCCATGAACGCCCTCTTGAACTTTCCCCAAGAACCAGATATACACCCATCAAGCAGAATACACTTAAAAGTGGGGAAAAAATACTTAGAGGTAATTTCTGGGCTACGACGATTGTTCTATAGTCCTCAGGAACTGCCTGGTGCAAGAGGATGAGCTCCACAATTTCCCACCAGCCAATGGAATTTTGTGGGTCGAATGGCGGAAGCTGAACCGAAGAGGGAGTGAGGAAGGGGCGTTGTTGAGTGGTAGGCGAATGAGGGAGTATGCTTGTGTGGGGAGGTGAAGGTGGATGAACACGTCGTTGTTGTTGCGGGGGAGGATGCTTGGGTCGTTGTTCCTGTGCTTGAAGTTGGAGCGTAGTTCGGGCTCCATTATAATACATTTATAGACAAATAAATGTGTGTGTGTGTGTGTGTTTATGCAGAAATTAAATTCATGCGCCTAAACGTAAAATTTTGAAAAAAAATTATTGAAAATTGGTCACTCTTTGTATTTATTACAGTATAATAAAATTAATTTTATGAAATTACTAAGGGATAATTCAAAGATGTTAAGGTCAACTAAGGATTGAAAACGAGCACATGTCGAGTCACTCGTGAAAAATATAAGTCCACGCGAAAAAAAATGGAACCGAGTGAAGCAGAATGTGACCTCCGAAGATATAACACACGTGACAGTGAAAATTAATTTAATATTACGAACGATGAATGGGAGATAAGTAAACTATTCTGGGCACCATTTATAGGTTTTAAATGAATATTGCGGCAATATCCTAGATAGCTCTCAGAACACAATGAACATAAAAACCTATATTTCGTTATTCAAGGGAATGAATTGTTAAATGATCACGAGTCTACAATTTTGCAGACGAATTCCCTAGGCCTAAATCTGGGCGACGTTGGGAGAATACGTAAATTAAAAACAAAGAGTTAAGAAAATTATATATATTATTGAATAAACAGTTATTATTGAAAGGTGAATTCATACAGTAACAGTTTATGATTGGATTGAATTTTTACGTGTGACTTAAATTTGCATGAATTAACGGGAATGGATTTACAATTAGAAAATTTGGTTTGGTAATTAGAGTATAACAAATTATGGTTGATAATTGGATTATAATTGGTAATTGGATAATTGTTAAATAGATTATATTATAAGTAATTTGCAAATAGTAATTGTTAAATAGATTATATTATAAGTAATTTGCAAATAGTAATTGTTAAATGGATTGTATAATTGTTAAATAGATTGATAAATAGATTATAAGTAATTGGATAAGTGATTGATAAATATTACTAAAAAAATTTGATAAATAGATTGATAATTTATAATTAGTAATTGTTAAATTGAGTTTAACAATTGATAATTAGATTGAGAAAAGTGTTAAATGGTTTGATAAATTAATTGTTAAATGGGAATTATAATAATTGGTAAATTGATTGTTAAATAGTAATTGATTTATAGATTGGATTATTGTTAAATAGTTTGATAAATAGATTATAAGTAATTGGATCAATAGTTATTGCAAATTGTTAAATGGTTTAATAGATAGATTATAACCGAGTTGAATGGGTCTGTAAATGAGACAAAAGAATCACGCATTAATTCGGGATTCTTTGAGGAAAAATGTAGCTAAACAATTACAATTCAAATATCTACAGACCTATTTCACCGATGTGGGACAATAAAGAGAATGAAACCTCATGGCTTAATATTAAGACTTTTTTTTAGGAGCCTATCTGGCGACTACCCACTTGGGCATAAGTCGCCGGAATCAAGACAGCCTAGCACTAGGTTACTTTAAAATAAGAGTATGAAAACAATGATAAAAAAGGAAGATCACAACAATTAGGAAGTAATCTCGGGCGTCGGGGGGAGGTCCCCCTGCCACGTGCGCAGGAGCGTAAGACCTCACATGAAAACAACAATAACAAAAAACAAAACAAAACAAAAAGGGAGAAGGCCAGCCTCCCCCAAAAGTCTAAAGTCCACCAGTCAATGTGCATGCACTCGTCCCGAGTACAAGGGACAGGCCGTAGCGACCCCGACAGTACCCGTACCGGGACAGGTATCGTGCGCCAAGATCACCAACACTGGGACATTCAACAAGAATGTGCCGAACAGTCTGTGGGACAGCGCAGTGTTTACAGTAAGGCGCTGGCGAGCGCTCCATCAAATGTCGGTGCGTCCCGCGAGTGTGCCCAATTCGGAGACGACATAAAGCAACCCGAAGCCTTCGCGGCATTGGGAGTAGGTCCATTGGAACAGTAGCGGAGCAATGGCACGCAACTTTAAGTTCCCTTCGACCGTCTCCCATCTTCTTTACCAAGCAGCCCGAAAGGCTGTCCGTATTCCTGCCATGTAGTTGGTGGTAGGAAGAGCGAAAGACTGGGGTGGTCGCAGAGACCTCGCGGACTCTTTGACGCGCTCATCGGCGCGCTCATTCCCCGCAATTCCTACATGTCCAGGAACCCAGCATAAGATAATCTCGACATCTGCCCGGCTCGCCAAAACCGGACGTCAAGGATATCGCGAACAAAGGGATGCGGATATTCCAATGCCTCGAGAGCACTCAGGGCGCTTTGTGAGTCGCTATAGATCACAATCCGGGATCCGAACAGGGCACGTCGCGTAATCCCCCGTACCGAGTGATGTATTTCCACCAGTTCGGCCGTGAAGACAGACGCAGCGCCTGGCAGAGCCCAACTGACTTTAAACTGAGGGGATACGGCGTGGAAGCCGACCCCCTCTTGGGACTTGGAGCCATCCATATACACTGGCACGGTTCCAGCGTGAGATGAGGTGTGCCCCCAAAAGGTTGAACGCAA
Source organism: Ceratothoa steindachneri (assembly GCA_963969495.1). Taxonomy (NCBI): domain Eukaryota; kingdom Metazoa; phylum Arthropoda; class Malacostraca; order Isopoda; family Cymothoidae; genus Ceratothoa; species Ceratothoa steindachneri. Next base: position 26,372,422 of record OZ018326.1, read on the forward strand.
TACTTCCTGCACTGGACAAGCTTTATGAGTAGAGGCGTAGCGACTAATAGCAAAATGTTGTACCGTCCAAGGTTGCGTCCTGGGCAGAAACAGGGGCTCCACCGGCCCGAGAGTTATACGTAGCTCTCGAAGAAGTTTCCTGTCCCTAAACCCAAAGTGCTTAGGGTATAACTGGCGACTCTCGGCGGCATAGGCACCGTCGATATCAGCTGCGGATGCAGTGAGAGCTGTTGGCGATGAGGGAGGCGCCTGGCTCGCGCGTACAAGCGAGTGGTGCACTGTGCATGGCGTAGAGCGAGTGGCATCTCTCAACCATCGACTAGTAGTCTTTTAATGGGGAAGGTGCGGAAGGCACCGGTCGCCAGGCAAAGGCCGGTGTGGTGGATCGAGTCCACCTTCCGCAATAAATGCTCAGATGCGGATGCATAAAATTCGCATCCGTAGTTGAGCTTCGAACGAACAAGGAATCGATAAAAAAGCAAGGCACTAGCCCAAAGCGATGAACATCACGGGACAGGGAAATATCCATGGTGAGGGTACAGGAGACCCTAAGGCTGCGAATATAAACCTCCCAGGTGAGGCGTCGGTCAAATACAAGACGAAGGAAACGGTGTGATTACACCACTTTCAGGCGCACCCCCATTAAGAAACAAATCTAGGTTGGGGTGGAGCCATAGATGGTAGCATAAGTGCACCACCTTAGTCTTAGGGGAAGGCAAACCGAAACCTGTTCGCTTCGTCATAGCGAGAGACACGGTTCAATGCCTGTTGGAGTTGACGCCCTATAGTTGGCATCTGGGCCGCGCCAAAAGAGATCGAAAGGTCGTCCACGTAGAGCGTAGCGAGAACATCTTCCGGCAGCACCGAGGTGATGCCGTTGATGCTCAGGGCAAACAGTGTGACACTGAGAACACTTCCCAGTGGGACACCCTAATCTTACTCCATTGGGACGGAGAGGGCTCCCCCCACCCGTACACAGAATCGACGATCTCGCAAAAATTCAGATATAAACATTGGGAGGCGTCCCCTCGCCCCCATCGTGTGGAGAGTCTCCATGATACCGTATCGCCATGCGGTATCACACGCCTTCTGCAGATTGAAAAACACCGTGGCGTAGTGCTGTCTACGAAGGAAGGCCTCGCAGACGGCATTATCCAGTCGGAGCAGAGCATCTGACGTGGAGTGGAACTTGCGGAAGCCACACTGTGAAGACAGATGGCCTCCGCTAGTCCAGAAAAAAGGCTAATCTAACATTTACCAATTTCTCCATCAACTTGCACACGCAAGAGGTTAGAGAGATTGGGCGGAAACCGGTCGGAGTAGAGTGATCTCTTCCCGACTTGCGAAAGGCGAGCACAGTAGCGATTCGCCAGGAGTCTGGGAGAAGACCTTCCACCCAGATCCTGTTGAACAAATCTAACAGAAAGGACATGCCTCGCTCACCCAGGTGTCGAAGCATGGCGTACGGGACATCGTCCGGACCATGGGCGGTGTCCGCGAACGAAGCGAGAGCGGAACGCAACTCACTCACAGTAAACCTGTCGTTGAAGGGTTCTCCGCCTCTGGAGGTAAAGTCCAGCCGGCGGCCTTCTGCGACATCACGACGTGCATTTAATGCTGGCGGAGCAGCATCAAGGCTAGAGAATGCGGAAAAAGCGTCGCTAAGGATTCCGCCACGGACGCGGGGTCCGAGATTGCGGTCCCATTCTCCTGGAGAACGGAGGGGGATCCTGCGAGAACTTGCCCCGAATCCTTTTGACTCGCTTCCACACCTCAGCTAAAGGGGTCTTCCCGTTAAGTGGTCGGAGTGCAAAACAGCCAGACTTTCTGGGAATAGTAGTCAGGCGCGTGGCAAAGAGGTTGCCGCAGAAGAAGTCAACGGCCTCATCTACCGAGCTAAACTCCTTGTCTGAGATAGAAAATTCAGTCATTTCCTGAAATGCAGGCCACCGCACCCGCGCCTAAGCACCACCGTGGCGGGCTATCAGGCGGCAATTGCCTTGGAAATGATATTTGAATGGGAAAGTGATCACTACCATGGAGATCATCGTGCACTCCTAAATGAAAATCAGGCTGTACATCCGAAGAGCACAATGATATATCAAGGCAAGAAAAGGAAGCGGTTCTCGGGCAGTGATGCGTAAACTCATCCACGTTTAGGACACCTATCTCAAGCTCTTCGATCAGATCGACAAGGACTTGTCCCCTGGGATTATTGAGTAATCTCACCAGAGAGGATGCCTGCCATTCAGATCTCCAAGTAAGAGAAAGGGCCTCGGCAATCATGCCACGATGCGGCGGAAATCCCCCGCGTCGAAGTCAGCTGACGGTGGAATTTACGCAGAAATAATAGTATACCTCCTATCTAGGTGAGCTGCACAGCCACTGCCTGAAAGAAGGTATCTAAAGTGAAAAAAAGAACAGAGACATCTTGCAGGGTGTAAACCGCGCATCCCCCAGCCCGGGCCACATCTTGTTGTGGTGGGGTCGCAAAACCATTATATCCCGGGATGGCGGGCAGGGAGCACGCGCCTAGCATGGTATTCTGCAGAAAAAAAACTAGCGGGGAACGGGACGAGACGAGCCTCCGCAGGGCGTCCCAGTTGTCCTGGAGTACACGACAATTCCATTGAAGGAATATGCCCTCCAGGCCTATCTCGAAGGATAGGCGGGGGGCTCTCTTCGAATAGAAGGCCCTCACGGAAATGGACGTACGCTTTCTGAGGACAGAAGCCACTGTTGGCCGGATAGAGCGCTGTCGCCTTCGAGGACTTATTGTGGGAGGTTGGGCTCGCCATGCGAGTCTTTTCCTCCCTCCGATTCGAAACCTTAGGGGGGCGTTGCGGCTTCAGAGGTGGGGGCCCTCTTTTCGAGGATCCACCGTCTCTTAGCCACTCAGCTTATCACTAGGCGTGGGCGAAGGAGCCGAAGCTCCTTTGTTGCTGTCCTCCTTCGGAGGACAGCTTTGGGAAGCCCGAAAGATGGCCTGCCGACCAATTTCAGGGGTGTTGCCTCCTGTGAGTCTAACGACTCTGTGGAGGCGCGTGGCTATTTCGTTTTACGGGAACCGGTCACGCTGGGAAAGCCCTGGTTTTAGCCGGGGTTGGGTGTGAACCCTTTGTGTCGCCAGCTTTACCAGGGTAGCGCCAGGTTTGAGTAAAACCCGCAGAAGGGTTCCGAATGTGCGCGGAAACAACCGTGCTCGTTGGCCTGCATGGTCCAGGAGCAGAAGGTGTCTTTCTAACCATTGAGGCGTAAAACGTCACAGGCAGAGCCTGGTGCGCTAGGACCAATTTCTTAGACTCGCGGAATGAGAGTCGATCCTGTGCCTGAACGGCCAGGACTTCAATCTCAAGGAGATATGCACCACATTGCTTCGAAGAAGCAGGGTGTGGCTCTCGGCAATTGACACAGTTGGCCACGTACGATTTGGATTTATCGTGTACGGCCTTGGAGCAATTTACACAGACATCGGGTGACCCCGACTTTGCACCTCTACATGAGCGATTCGAATGGCCGAAGCGGTGACTAATACACCGTCGCGGCAGTGGCATGAATACCTTTACGCGGTAGCGGTACCAACCAGCACGCACGGACTCAGGCTGTTTGTCACAGTCGAACGTGACAAAGATTGTAGGGCTGGGTCTCGAGGCCCCTCCCTGTTTTCTCATCACACGTTCAACCTTGACCGTCCCATGGTCGACCAGTTCTAAGGTGATGTCCTCTATGGAGTAGTCCACGAGTCCCCTCGCATAAACTACTCCTTTCACAAAGTTCATGGTAGAGTGCGGCGTCACATTGACCGGGATGCCATGAAGTGTCTGAAAAGCACTTATCTTGGCCGCCTCGGAGGGATCCGCCGCGTTCGCCAGAAGGCTCCCGTCTGACAAACAGGTCACCTTCGGCTTTCTGCCAATTAAAGCTCTCCTCTGATGGATCATGTTGCCCTTGGCTAACATGGTGCCATCAGTGGAGCAATTAACGAGGAAGCGTTTGAAGCCAGCTGGCTTGAATCCGCTTCTCCCTTCCGCCAGCAGGAGCCACCAGGCCAGATTGACCCGCCTCGGCCAGTTCCTTCTCCAAGATGGAGAAGGTCCTGGTAGTCGCAGGGACACCGGTCGGAGGAGATCCCTCCCCTCCTTCTACTGCCTTGGAAGCCCGGGCCGTTTGAGGAGGACCTTGCATACGGGTGGATTCGGGTTCGGTGCTTGATGCCAATCCCAGATTCCCTACCCTGGAAAGCCCTACCGTCTCAGGATGGGTTACGTCAAGGATCATGTCTATCTCTGGAGGGGCCATAATTTTACCATCACCCCTAGGACATCGCATTTCCCGTTGGCAGCGTCACTAGTCATTTCTGGGAAGGCACAGAACTTGACCCCGGCAAGGTTCAGTATTCTCTCCAGTAGGTCTTTTCAGGGAAGCGACCGAAGGGGCCTGCCTTCCCTCCCCCATTTAAGGAGGTTTGCCCTACCGAACCACTTTGATGGGATGCGGTCGACTATGGGCTGCCTGCTGACTTTCTTGGCAGTGCCCTTGGAAAGAAAAGGGGGGACTGCGGCTGTTAAAAGCGAGGTGCCCGAAAGCACCTCCAGAGAAGTGGGTGAGGGGGAGTCCCCTACACCCGTAGGACAGGAGTAAGCCTCCTCTCCGGTTAGAGAAGTTTGGAGGGTCCCTTGCGCAAGCACAGGGAGGGGGGAAGACTTGCATTTTTCTTGCGGAGCTGCCCGAGGGCGGCTCCGACGATGGACCTAAGGAAATTTTTTTATTTCTTCATCATTGGGCATGGTGACCCTCTTTTAATTACGGGATACAATAGCTCATCACCCCTCGCAGTAGCCCGCTCTGCGAAGGGTGCGTACAGGCCTGGCAGAGCCAGGTGCCTCCATTCAGGATTACCCCTCCCACCTGGTGGTCTGGTAGTCCGTCGGCATGGCGGCTCCACCTTGGACACCACGTAAAAAACAAAGATAGATTGTGAAGTGAGAAGGAAAGGGGATGTGAGGAAGGTGTGGGTTGGAATAAAGCAGGTTGTTAAAAACCAACCACACAACACGGAAGCTCAGGGGTTAAGGAACATTGTCCCCTCCCCCCTCAGCCCCGATCCGGGACAGTTGGCTGAGAAGGTCAGCATCTACCCTGTGAAATTAGAGGCTGACCAGAGAAAGTTGTGGGAGAGGTTGTAGGGAAAGTGAGGAAGTAGGGGAGAAATACAGGCAATCTGAAGGAAGAAAGAGAGGCTAAGTGGGGCCAGACGGAGCGCTGGATTCCGTCAGCACGGCGGTTAGGATGGCAAATTGTCGCGTCCGTTACTTGGGATATTCAAGGGAATGAAATTAAATGCTAACACGAAATCTAAATTTTTGCAGACGAACTTTCTTAGGCCTATATTTGAGTGGCGTTGGGGAAAGGTGTATTAAAAAAACAAAGAGTTAATAAAAATATATATTATGGAATAAACAGTCATTATTGAAAAGTGAACTTATACATTATCAGTTTATGATTGGATTGAATTACGCGTGTGAATTAAATTTGCATGAGTTAACGAGAATGGATTTACAATTGATAAATATTAAATAGATTATAAATGGGCAAATGTTATATAATTGGATGATAAATGATTATAGTTAAATGGATTGATAAATATATTATAACCGATTTGGGAGGGTCTGCAAATGAGGAAAGAATCACGCATTAAATCGGATTCTTTGGGGGAAATATTTAGCTAAACAATTACAATTCATATATTTACTGACCTGATTCGCCGAGATGAGGGACAGCAATGCGAATGAACCTCATGGCTAATTTTAACACGCTTGGGAGAGCGGGTGTACCAATCTCGATTTAACTCATGGTTACCAACTCTTCTTGAATATATATATATATATATATATATATATATATATATATATATATATATATATATATAGTTAGAACTAAATACTTCATTTGTAGGGTATAGACCGCTATAATGGTTGCCCTGAAGAGGGAATTTCTTCCTGACGGAGTCGCCCACCTTGAAGGATTTGAAGCTCGGATGTCCTTCACTACACACTTCCTGCGTTGTATTAGTCATACAACGCAGGAAGTGCTGTAGTTAGTAATACAGTATTACTAACCACAGCAGTGGAGGCTGTGGAATGTGATTTGGTTTGCAGGAACTGAGAAGGTGCCATAGACAGTTGCGAATGCCATGAATGGTTGTAGGCGATCACAGGATTGGTTGAGAGTAGATCCAACGATGACCGACTCTGACTGAGGAGGCATCGCAAGCGTTCCCCCACGGTCTTATTCGTCCTCTCGAATGCGTAATTAGAAGAAGGCTAAGGCTTGTAGAGTGCAGTATACACGTGTCTGATGCCCTATTTGTTCAGCACGGACTCGAACTCTTGGGAAGTAAATTTACTCCCATTATCTGTGAGGAGCCTATGCTGCCTGCCGGGAAGGTTAGAGAGAACATGGAGTTCCAGAGAAGACGCAACGGTGGTGTTTTTCTTGTCCCTGATGGGAAAACACGATAACCAATTTGACACAAGGTCGACTACCACGAGGCAGTCGATGTGTCCCCGGGAAGTGCGTGGAAGATTGACCAAGTCTTCAGTCAGCAGGCCAAAAGGTCCGGACGGATGGATGCGCAATATCGGTGGAGTAGCGGCCACAGATGCCACCTTATAAAGTTGACAAACACGGCATGAAGCACAGATGTCAGACGTGGTTTCGGCTAAAGAAAGATGCCACAGAACAGTCCTGAGCATCTCCGTCTGTTTGTTACGTCCAGGGTGCCCCATCTACCAATGGAGATGGATGGTAACTTCCACCGCAGTGAAGAACGAGTCAACGGGAACAGGCGAATCCAATCCACCAAACCAGAGCAATCCGCATTCCATGAACAACTGTTGAAGATGGCGTTTAAAAGGCTTGGGACAATGGGCTTTCCACAACCGCAGAAGTTTTCCTTGAATAACATTGGTTTTAAGCAGACAAATGGCAAAGTTGCCCTCTTGTGAGAGTTTCACTAGCTCAGGAGAGAGAAGATTAAGGGAATTAGGATCAACTTCGAGGCCACTTTGTACTACACATACCTCGTAATGCATGAACCTTGCTTTGGTAACCGAGAAAGGGATGCGGTCACCAGTAATGCCAAGATAGAAAGAGGATGTGTCATATTCTACAATAAGCTGGAGCTTACGGATGATGTCAATGCCAAGGATGAAACAGAATGGAATAGTAGATTCAGGCACCATTCTCAAATTGTAAAGGAAGCGCGATGCAGCCACGAGCTGGAACAGCCGCACCAACAGTGTTGATGTGGTAGAAAACAGGCTTAAATTAAGCATCGGATTGTGTAGTCTCAGTGATCGCAAAGCATTGATGCTTACCTCTTCGGTGTCTGAGGAATCCGAGAGATCGAAATTCACTACTGGCACACAAACGTAGTTCCATGACTAGCCACCAGCGAAGGAAGTTCGGGATGCTGGTAGAGCTCGTTTGCCACCAACAGGTTGTAATGTATCACCGCCAGGCACTGGAGATGAACTCGCTCTGCCTCGCTAGGCTTTTCCGGCACTTGGTTAGGTACATACTGAATAGGTTGAGGAACATCGCAATGCACCCAAACTTTCAACCTGTAAAGGTTGGCAAATGCTTGAAGTAACACGGTGTTAGGGAGTTGTCCTGGGAGTTTCGTGAGTTTGATCTCTGCACGGATGTGAGGCACAGAAGCAGACTTGTACTTGGACGGATGGTCCAAGATTTCCTGAGCCAAAGCCTCTCGGATATCCGCAGTTGATGATGGCACACTGATGGATGGGTCGTGCTGACCACGATGGTTCTCAAGTACTTGTAGGAGTGTGTTTACCATTGAGTCACCTCCTCCCGCGACTTGTCTCAACACACACAGGCCTTCAGGCAACTTAGAAGACCTCGAGGGAGTTTCAGTGCTTTAATCTACTCTAAGGCGAAAGAATGTGTCCGGCACAACATTCTCCTTTCCTGGTCTGTATATGACGTCAGTCATACCCTGCAAGACCATTATATGTGCGTAACAAGCGACTGTTCTGTTTCTTCATATTGGACATGTATACTCATGGCCGGTGATCTGTGTACAGGTTGAAAGGAACTTGAAACAGGAAACCACTGAATGTGAGAACAGCCCATTTGATATCAGCAAGTTCTCTTACAATTGTACTATAGTTACGCTGCGCTCTGCTGAAAGTCATTGAAACATATGCAATAGGCCGCGTAACTCCCTCTTGAACTTAGGAAAGGAAAGCGCCTGCCCCAGTACCAGAAGCATCAGTGGCGAGTTCCAGCTTGGGTGCTACAGGAGTGTAATCTGGATAAGCCAGTTCAAGATCATTGCAAATAGCAGCCTTTAACGCGTCAAATGACTGGTCCATTCGAGTTTTGTCTTGTTAGGATTACCCGTTAGACAAGAGAGTGGTTGGCAAAGGGTGGAGTAATGCGGGATCAACTTACGCTGGAAGTTAATCACTACCGGGAAAGATCTTAATTATTTAACCGTCTGAGGTTTTGGGTACTTTGGCACAGAGTCCATAAACTTGTCCGATTTGCGCAAGCCATTTCTGCCCACCACATGACCAAGAAATTCCACCTCTCCTTTAAACCAACAGCATTTACTAGGTTTGATCCTCATGTGGTAGTACTCCAAGGTGGCGAGGACCTTATGAACAAGAGCGAGATGGTCCTCGAAGCTGTCGCTCATGATGAGTTATGTCTTCATGTAGACGAGTACCTCCTTGGAGTCGAAGTCCGCCAGGACTGTCTGCCTCTTACACTGGAATGCACTCGAGGCGTTCTTTAGCCCCAAACTCAGACGATTAAACTCATAGTGATTCCGCGGAGTGCTAAAGGCAATGTATTCTTTTAGGTCTGGGTGTAAAAGGACCCGATAGTACCCTTTAAAAAGGTCAAGGGTCATGAAGAATTTCTTCCTGTGCAAGAGGAAGGCAAGGTCCGTCATGTTGGGAATCGGGAAACGATCCGACTTGGTCACCTTGTTTAACTGACGGTAGTCTATACACAAGCGGAGTGTTCCATCCTTTTTCCTAATCGGGACTATCAAAGACGACCAAGGTGATTTACTGAAGCCAGTAATGTGAGTCTCAGGTGTTCTTCACACTGGCGCTCTATCTCCTTTGCAACTGGCTCTGGCGGATGTCTTGGCTTGTGTCGGATGAGAGTGGTGTCATGTTCTATATGGTGCTGAGTGACTCCAGCACATCCAACATCACTATCTCCACGACTGAAAACTCCTCGCACTCCTGTCATCATCCTTTGCACTAATGATTTGTTCTGGATTTAGGTGGTCCAGAGAGACTTGGTCACCCAAGTTGAGTGCGTGTTTCAGGAGAAGGCTCGCCATCCGCACTGGCAGTGAAACACACGTTCACTTAAGGCGCATCTTCAAACTCTATATCCACTATCGTGGAAACACTCCCGATACGCTGGCCTTTGTGAAGGAACGCATTCTTCCTGCCGTTCTTGGTGAACATTAGGAACATTGAGTCAGCTTTTGGGCTCAATATGCCAAAATGTGCGCGGGTATATGTAGAAACAGAATCACAGCTCCTCGTTCGACTATATTGACGCGTCGGTCTTATCAGTCTCCACTGGAACTATGCAGGCATGATTTGAGTACAAGCTAGTGTCTTCAGAAACAAAGAGAGGCAGGTTCTGGAACACTGTGGTCACGGTTTGGTCTCTAACATAGAGCTCCCAAGAACCCCAGCTTTCTTTTCCAGAGATTATACCTCTGTCAGGATCAATCCGAGCTTTGTTTTCTGCAAAGAGGTCATCTACCAGGACAACAGGGTATTTTATAATATCGTCAGGTTTGACAAAAAGGTCCTGGATAAAGGTAAGATTACCACACTGGAAGGAGAGGGTGGCTCTTTCTGAGCATTGGAATTCCTGAGATCCCAGTCCAACAACAAATCGACTGCAGTTCTCAAAGACTTTGAGCCTTCTCTGCAGCTACTCTGCTTATTAGTGAAAGAGACGCACCATTGTCCACTAGCGCTTCGAAAGTTTTACAGGAATGGTGAAGAGAGATTCCAAGGCTCCCAGGAACACTTTAGGAATACGATCCTAGAGTGACAGTCTTCGAGAGTAGGGGTTCCGTACAGGCTGTGACCGCCTCAGAGTCCAGTGCTTCAGTAACCGGCAATTCGTCACATTCAGGAGAATGTCCACCATTCCGTTTGGGTAAGAACAATGGGTTTGTTGCACTATCAGGAAAAGGAGGATGGGTGTCCTCCCTATAAGCAGTAACATCCTGAGTCTTTCGAGTAGACGGTCCAATAACGGGAATAAAGGTAGGAGAGTTACTAGTTAGCTCTGGCGCGCCGTTCCCTGTCCCACCAGAGCATGAGGGTTTAACGACCCTGATACAGGTCTAGTTTGACCGATGCGCGAATTCAATGTCCTGCTACAGATCCAGTTTGACCAACAGAGTGTATAGTCTCACAACTTGAACTAGGTCCTTTGTTTAATTTTAGGAGCCTATCTGGCGACTGCCTGAACTAGGTCTAAAGGTGACTCGACGAGGGTATGGCAGACGCCGATAAGTAATTCGGCAGTGAAGGAACATCTGCCGGTCCATCCAAGGTTCTACGATAAGGGCACGTGTTGATTTGGTGGTCACGAGACCCACACACAAGGCAGAGCTTGTTGAAACGGCGACACTACGACTTGATGTGCCCTCTACGGCCACAGTAATGGCAGGTGCGGTTGTCCACCACCATACTTCGAGAGTATAAAGGTCTGCCTTGATCACGTGGCAGAGACGCACTTCTTCTGGAAGGAAGAGCTGCAGGTCTCAGTTTCATAGCTGGATGCCATTCTAGAGCATTGGCTGACAATGATGATGCTGGATTCAATGGGGAACTGGTAAATGATCGGCCAACTGAAGGGCTCCATTGAGGCAAGGTGTACGTAAAAACATCCATGTCCGAGTTTTCCGCAGCAGTGTCATTGATCCCTTGCTGAGCATCCTGCCCACTAGCAAGTGAGAGAATGTTGAACCATGATAGGTCACATCGGTTCATTAAACTAAATGATCGAACGGTAGCAAGCTGTTTGCGGAAGTAGCAAGGAACGGTTTGCATATACTTTCAACACATTGACTTGCTAGTTTCTACATCGTGGTTAGGATGGGTGAGGTGAAAGGCTTGCTCCAGTCGGACGGCGTAGAGGCGGAGGGATTCTTGAGGCTGAATGTGAGCGCGTTCATATCGGTTCAGTGTATCCTGTTCAATCACTTCGTGCGAATCGTGACACTACTTTAGCAACTTCTTGATCCCTTCGTAGGTGTCTCCTGGAACCCTAAGAGCTACAAAGGCTTTGTGAATGCTGCCCTCCAGGAAGCAGCCAAGTTCTGAGACCAAAAGGCTACTGCTACCACGGAAATTATTCCGTCAATAGTCTTTGAAAATGGACAGGAAAATGGCCAGAGGCTATATCGAACTTCTCTGGCTTTGGCACCGCACGATTGTCCAACCGCATCAACAGTTGGGACAACTGATCTACACTCAACATCGACGAAGTCGCAGACTCACTAGCAGAGGACTGGCGTCTTGGTTGCTTCGACTGGAACTCATGAGCGGGCGGAAATCTGGACGACGGACTAGCAGAACTGGAGTCATGACGTTTGGCTTTTATAACCTTTGCCTTATCTTTAGCTTTCTTGGTATGTTTCCGACGCCTTGAAAGAGAAGAGCGATGAGAGGAAGACTCTGACGGAGGGTGACCGATGTTTGACACCCTACTGCAACCCTGAGGGTCCTAACCCTTGAGGATCTACTCTCATAGTTCCATCATATGGAACAGAACCGGGAGCAAACTCTTGAGATGACTGTTAATCTCAGCGATGCACTGTTGAGCTTCAGACTGGAGGGAGTCAAAGCGCGTCTGGAAATTCCCGACCACAGTGGCAATGTACTTGCAACTGTTCTTCAAAGCTTCAATGTCCTCGAACGCCCCCAGCTTCTTCATCAGGCAGCCTAATGTTAGCACCCAGGGTATTGGAGCCATCATTCCCACTGGTAGCCATCTTGACAACAAGCAAAACACGACAAAATGACAAACTGTATGGACTGAAGTAACTAGTGCAGTGTGCACTGATTTACTGACAACTATATAGAAAGCTGAATACAACACTCTCACAGCAACCACCAGGGGCCACAGGAAGTTTCCGGGTATGGGCACCAAAAAATATGTTGAACGACCCTATGATCAGGACAACTCCAGATAATCCTACCCGCTGTGTTGGTTGCTGGTCGCGATGGAGAATAAATGTATATCCCAACACGATCAGCTAAAATGCTCTCCAAGAGGAAAGTAATCCCAATCCACGACCCCAAGCACAGAAGCAGGATGACAAGATGCAAATGATAGCGAGCAAAGAGTAGACTGAATAGAGCAGAAATAGGAGAGTAATGAGAATTAGCCTGAATAAAGGAAAAAGAGGTATGGAAGAGAGATGAATTAGACTGAATAGCTAAGCTCAATAAAGGTATGCACCGGTAAGTTGCAGTATGGTACTGCACCTATGGCCCGTGAGTGATAAATCACATGAAATACATGTAATTTAATGCGAGAAATGGTAATAAAAGGATTAATTACTTAAATTAATATACTTAACAACAGTAACTTAGAAGATAATAGAGCTCAAGTGCATGGACAAAAAATAATATATATACAAATAAATTAATCAAACTCAAACAGGAGAACTGGAAAGAAATCTCAGCCCCCCCACCCCTAATATCAGTAAATATACAAGACTCAAAAAGTGCACTAGTCAATCCATAATCAATCTAGCTGAATTCAACACAATAAGGTTGAGAGTTGTAAGGATGAGGAAAGGATATGTTAGTTAGGTGCTGGGAATAGGATAGGGTAGGTCAAAGGGTTAAATATGGTATGGACATGGGGACACAATCGAGATGGTAAGGCGACCTTGAGCTTTACACGGGGCGAGTACCGTCTTTAGTCTTGGCCAAAGAAAACCGAAACCTGTGTGCTTCGGAATAGCAAGAGACGCGGTTCAATGCCTGTTGGAGTCGACGCTCCAGAGTTGGCATCTGGGCCGCGCCAAAAGAGATCGAAAGGTCGTCCACGTAGAGCGTAGCGAGAACATCTTTCGGAAGCACCGAGGTGATGCCGTTGATGCTCAGGGCAAAGAGTGTGACACTGAGGACAATTCCCTGCGGGACACCCTCTTCCTCCTCCTTTGGGCCGGAGAGGGCTTACCCCACCCGTACGCGGAATCGACGATCTCGCAAAAATTCAGATATAAACATTGGGAGGCGTCCCCTCGCCCCCATCGTGTGGAGAGTCTCCATGATACCGTATCGCCATGCGGTATCATAGGCTTTCTCCAGATCGAAAAACACCGTGGCGTAGTGCTGTCTACGAAGGAAAGCCTCGCAGACGGCATTTTCCAGTCGGAGCAGAGCATCCGACGTGGAGTGGAACTTGCGGAAGCCGCACTGTGCAGAAGACAGATGGCCTCCGCTGTCCAGGAAAAAGGCTAATCTAACATTTACCAATTTCTCCATCAACTCGCACACGCAAGAGGTTAGAGATATTTGGCGGAAACCGGTCGGAGTAGAGTGATCTCTCCCCGGTTTGCGAAAGGCGAGCACAGTAGCGATTCGCCAGGAGTCTGGGAGAAGACCTTCCACCCAGATCCTGTTGAACAAATCTAACAGAAAGGACATGCCTCGCTCACCCAGATGTCGAAGCATGGCGTATGGGACATCGTCCGGACAATGGGCGGTGTCCGCGCACGAAGCAAGAGCGGAGCGCAACTCACTCACAGTAAACTTGTCGTTGAAGGGTTCTCCGCCTCTGGAGGTAAAGTCCAGCCGGCGGCCTTCCGCGACATCACGACGTGCATTGAATGCTGGCTGAGCAGCATCCCAGCTAGAGAATGCGGTCGCGAAGAATTCTGACCGGACGCGGGGTCCGAGATTGCGGTCCCATTCTCCTGGAGAACGGGAGGGGGGTCCTGCGAGAACTTGCCCGAATCCTTTTGACTCGCTTCCACACCTCAGCTAAAGGGGTCTTTCTGTTAAGTGAAGACACGAATGTCCGCCAAGAAGAGCGGCGGGCGTGCTTCGAAATATACCGGAACCCAGCCCTAGCCCGATGAAATTCACCGACAGTGAAATCGTTCATGCGGCGCTTATAGAGCATATAGGCATAACGCTTCTGTTTGAGGGCCGTCTCACACTCAGGAGACCACCATGGGAGTGGTCGGCGTGCGAAACGGCCAGACGTCCTAGGAATAGTAGTCAGGCCCATGGCGATGAGGTTGCCGGAGAAGAACTCAACGGCCTCATCTACCGACCTAAACTCCTCGACTGAGATAGAAAAGTCAGTCATTTCCTGATCACTACCATAGAGGTCATCGACCAACCCCCAATCAAAATCAGGCTGTGCATCCGAAGAGCACAAAGATAGGTAAAGGCAAGAAAATGCAGCGGTTCTCGGACAGTGATGCGTAAACTCATCCACGTTTAGGACACCCATCTCAAGCTCTTCGATTAGATTGGCAAGGACTTGTTCCCTGGGATTTATGGAGTTATATCTCCAGAGAGGATGCCTGCCGTTTGAATCTCCAAGCAAGAGATAGGGCCTCGGCAACCGTGCCACGACGCGGCGGAAGTTCCCCGCGTCGAAGTCAGCTGACGGTGGAATGTACGCAGAAATGATAGTATACCTCCTATCCAGGTGCAGCTGCACAGCCCCTGCCTGAAAGGAGGTATCTAAAGAGAAAGGAAGAACGGAGACATCATGCCGGGTGTAAACCGCGCATCCCCCAGCCCGGCCATCCCGCGGTGGTGGGGTCGCAAGACCCTCATACCCCGGGAGGGCGGGCAGGGGGCACGCGCCTAGCATGGTCTCCTGCAAAAAGATAGCTAACGGGGAACGGGACGAGACGAGCCTCCGCAGCTCCTCCCAGTTGGCCCGGAGTCCACGGCAATTCCATTGAAGGAATATAACCTCCAGGCCTATCTCAGAGGAGACGCGGGGGCCCTCCTCGAACTGAAGAACCTCACGGGAACGGCCGTACGCTTCACAGGGGCAGAACCCTGGGCGCTGTCGCCTTCGAGGACTTATTGTGGGAGGTTGGGCTTGCCATACGAGTCTTTTCCTCCTTCCGCCTCGAAACCTTAGGCGGGCGTTGCGGCTTTGGAGGCGGGGGGCCCTCTTTTCGAGGAACCACCGTCTCCGAGCCACTCGCTCCACCTGGGGGCGTGGGCGAAGGAGCCGAAGCTCCTTTGTTGCAGTCCTCCTTTCGGGGGACAGCGTTAGGCACCTCGGAAGATGGCCTAACCACCATCTTCAGGGGTGTTGCCTACTGTGAGTCTAACGATTCGGTAGAGGCGCCTGGCCGTTTCGCCTTCCGGGAAACGGCCATGCTGGGGGAAGAAGGGGGAGCCCTGGTTTTAGCCGGGGCTACGTGTGTCCCCTTTTTTGCCGCCAGCTTTACCAGGGAAGCGCCCGGGTTGAGTAGAGCCCGCAGAAGGGCTCCGAATAGGCGCGGAACAACGGTGCTCGTTGGCCTGGATGGGCCAGGAGCAGAGGGTGCCTTTCTAACTATTGAGGCATATGACGTCCCAGGCAGAGCCGGGCGCGCCAGGACCAAGTCCTTAGCCTCGCGGAATGAGAGCCTATCCTGGGCCTGAACGGCCAGGATTTCTTTCTCAAGGAGATATGCACCACATTGCTTCGAAGAAGCAGGGTGCGGCTCTCCGCAATTGACCACACACGATTTGGACTTATCGTGTGCGACCTTGGAGCAATTTACAGACTTCGGGTGACCCGGACTTTGCACGTCTACATGAGCGATTCCTTTGGCCGAAGCAGTGACAGTAATAGCACCGCCGTGGCAGTGGCACGAATGCCTTCACGCGGTAGCGGTAGCAACCGGCACGCACTGACTCAGGGAGCTTGTCACAGTCGAACGTGACGAAGAGTGTAGGGGTGGGTCTCGAGGCCCCTCCCTGTTTTCTCATCACACGTTCGACCTTGACCGCCCCATGGTCAGCCAGCTCTAGGTTGATGTCCTCAATGGAGTAGTTAACGAGTTCCCTCGCATAAACTACTCCTTTCACAAAGTTCATGGTAGAGTGCGGCGTCACACTCACCGGGGTGCCATGAAGTGTCCGAAGAGCACTTATCTTGGCCGCCTCGGCGGGATTCGCCAGAAGGCTCCCATCCGAGAAACGGGTCACCTTCGGCTCTCTACCAATTGCACTAGCTAATCCTCTCCTCTGATGGATCATGTTGCCCTTGGACAACATGGTGCCATCAGTGGAGCGAATAACGAGGAAGCGTTTGAAGCCAGCGGGCTCGAAAACGCCAGGTAACCTCTGAACCAGGGGCCCCGATGTCATCGAGGCTCCGCCCTGTGCACTTTTGGTCTTTGTCATCGTCAGGAGCTCCGTACCCGGGGAAGCAGAGGGCCCGGATGTGCTGATCTTGGTTTGGTCGCTTGCCAAAGTGGCAGCAGATCCATCCGTTCCCGTAGCCCCCGCGGATTGAGAGGAGCCCCGAGTCTTCTTCGTCTTTTTCTTTTTTGGAGAGGAGGGCGGGAAATGAACCCGCTTCTCACCCCCGCCGGTAGAAGCCCCCAGGCTAGATGGACCGGCCTCAGCCAGGTCCTTCTCCGAAATGGAGAAGGTCCTGGTGGTCGCAGGGGCATCATACGGAGGAGATCCCCTCCCCTCCTTGTACTGCCTGAGAATCCACAGCCGTTTGATGAGGACCTTGCATAGGGGCGGATTCGGGTTCGGTGCTTGGCGCCGAGCCCGGATTCCCCCCCATGGAAGGCCCTACCTCCTGAGGCTGGTTTTCCTCAAGGACCATGTCTATCACAGTTGGCCATCCCCTCCCAGGACATCGCAGGTCCCCTTGGCAGCGTCATAAGTCTTTATTGGGGAGGCACAGGCCTTGACCCCGGCAAGGTTTAATATTTTTGCCAGCAGGTCTTTTGAGGGAAGCGACCGAAGGGGCCTGGCTTCCCTCTCCCCCCTAAGGGGGTTTGCCCTACCGAGCCGCTTGTACGAGGGGCGGTCGGCAATGGGCTGCCTGCTGGCTTTCTTGGCAGTCCCCTTAGAAAGCAAAGGAGGGACTGCCGCTGGAGATAGGGAGGTGCCCGAAAGCACCTCCAGAGAAGGGGGTGAGGGGGAGTCCCCTACACCCGTAGGCGTAGGAGAGGAGTAAGCCTCCTCTCCGGTTAAAGAGGTATGGAGGGTCCCCTGCGCAAGCACAGGGGGGGGGGACCTCCATCTTTTCTGTGGAGTTGCACGAGGGCGGCTCCGTTGTTTTAGGGGGAATTAAGGGGAGATGTTTTTTTTTTTTCATCATTGGGCATGGTGACCCTCTTTGTTTTACGGGACGCAATCGCTCACCACCTCTTGCAGTAGCCCGCACTGCAAGAGGTGCTTACAGGCCCAGCAGAGCCAGGCGCCGCCATTTGGGACCACCCCTCCCGCCTGGTGGCCTGGCAGTCCTTCGGCATGGCGGCTCCACCTTAGACACGGCGTAAAACAGATAGACTGTGAAGAGGAGAGGAAAAGGGATGTGAGGAAGGTATGGGTGGGGATGAAGCAGGTTGTTAAAAGCCAACCACCCCAGACCGGAGCTGAGGGGTTAGGGAACAATGTCCCCTCCCCCTTCAGCCCCCATCCGGGGTGGTTGGCTTGAGAAGAAGGTCAGCATTCTACCCTGTGAAATTAGAGGCTGACCAGAGAAAGTTGTGGGAGAGGTTGTATGAAAAGCGACGAGGTAGGGGAGAAATCGGGCTATCTGAAGGAAGGAAGAGAGGCTAAGCTGGGGCCGGACGGAGCGCTGGATCCCGTCAGCACGGCGGCCAGGATGGCAAATCGCCGCGCCCCTTACGGGGCCTTAGAAAGAAAAGGAGGAGACTGCCGCTGGATATAGGGAGGTGCCCGAAAGCACCTCCAGAATAGGGGGTGAGGCTGAGTCCCCTACACCCATAGGCGTAGGAGAGGAGTAAGCCTCCTCTCCGGTTAAAGAAGTATGGAGGGTCCCCTGCGCAAGCACAAGGGGGGGTACCTCCATTTTCTCGGTGGAGCTGCCCGAGGGTGGCTCCGTTGATGTCACAGGGGAAGTTGGGGGTTGGGGGGGTTTTTTATATTCATCATTGGGCATGGTGACCCTCTTATTTACACGGGACGCAACAGCTCACCACCTCTCACAGTTGCCCGCACTGCAAGAGGTGCTTGCACGCCCGGCAGAGCCAGGCGCCGCCATTTCGGACCACCCCTCCCGCCTGGTGGCCTGGCAGTCCATCGGCATGGCGGCTCCACCTTAGACACGGCGTAAAAAAGATAGATTTTGAAGACGAGAGGAAAAGGAATGTGAGGAAGGTATGGGTGGGGATGAAGCAGATTGTTAAAAACCAACCACCCCAGACCGGAGCTCAGGGGTTAGGGAACTTTGTCCCCTTCCCCCTCAGCCCCGATCCGGGACGGTTGGTTTGAGAAGAAGGTCAGCATCTACCCTGTGAAATTAGAGGCTGACCAGAGAAAGTTGTGGGAGAGGTTGTATGAAAAGCGAGGAAACAAGTGTTTTGAAGGAAGGAGAAGAGGCTAAGCTGGGGTCGGACGGGGTGCTGAGTCCCGTCAGCACGGCGGCCAGGATGGCAAATCGCCGCACTCCTTACGGGGTTAATACAAGAAAACTAGAATTAGCGAACTCTGACTCCAATTCGTTGGCATAAGAATCCAAAGAGCAATTACAACTGGAGCAAACAAACAGCAATTGTAACTGGACTTAGCAAACATAACAATTGAAACTGGACTTAACAAACCGCAATTGCAACTGGACTGAACAAACAGAGCAATTGCAACTGGACTTAACAAACAGAGCAATTATCACGAGAACCGTTCTTAGAAAGGGAGACTACCCTAGAGATGGCAGCCTGGGAAGGGATTGGGAAAAAGAAGATTTAGCCATTACACCTAGATTCAGTTCATACTCTCGCTCGTGAGTCCCCAGAGGCCTACAAGAGACTGGTACTACCAGGAGAGCTCAATCGGCTGTGACCAGTATGTCATCTCAGAGGGCATATACAGTTCCAACAGCCCACTTTTTAACCGAACCAGAAGAACCTTCCAAATGGCTTGTCCAAATTTACCAATGTACGTTAAAAAAAAAACAGTGGCGGCCTTTCCCCTTGGGAAGGGTTAACATAGAATCATGGAGTTGCCCACACTCCACCTATGCCAATGAACAAAACCGGTAACAAGTCCAAATACAAACAGGTTAGTGATCTAGGTGTCTGATAAAAGGGGAGAAGAGAGAGGTTGAACAAGAAACGGACAGAGAAAAGTGAGGGTGAATGGCAACAAAAGAACAGAAAAACCTGATCCATGGAAAAAGTAAGAGGATATGCTAAACTAAGATAAATACATACTAAACAAGCAAGATAAACAAAAGGAAAGAGGAATAGGACAGAGTAAAAGTTAACTTGGTCACTAAAACAAGAGTGGACACCCTTGGCTACTAGAAAGCAGGAGCCCCTCTACCCAAAACAACATAGATGGGGAGGAGGGGTTAAGAGCTTGTTTATGTGTTGGGTACCAAGCTGGAGCTGCATTATTTATAGAGGTGCAGATGAATTGTTTGTATAGTGTGATAAGTGACTCCTGTTGGCCCAAAAGTGTTTGCTAGTGTTTGAGTGTTGATATTCTATGTATTATATTAGTTATGTGCAAAGTGTTTGTTGTTGTGGTGGTTCCCTGGGCCCTGTTATTCCAGGAAGCCCACACCACATAGGTATGAAAGCAGAAGTTATCATTTGGCTTTGTGTGACCCATCGCTGCAGTGTATTGATGGTAAGCCAAAATAGTAAATGGAAAGTACATATAAACACCTTTCTCCAATGTCGTGAGTGGGCAATGTATGAGGTTATTGTGGGAGCCATTCTTCCCATTGTAATTTTCACCATTTCATTCTACTAATTTCCTTGCTTTATTTGGTGTGAATGACGAAGATCGATTGACGGGGTTGGGCAAATCATGTTTTTGTTTTAGAAAAAAAAAATGTTTAGGACAACTTTTTATTATTAATATTTATAGGAGGGTAGACGGTGTTAAAATCTAAAAAGATTATGGAGTGGCAGTACATAAAAGGGTACAAGGCCATAGAGTACAAAAAGTGGTGAGGTTAAAATAAAAGCAATAAAAGGATTAAAAAAGAGGCACTCATTTACTAATATTTTGATTTGGGGTTAAATAAAAAGGTGTATTTACAATATATAAAAGAGAGAAAAAAAAATGTATTAAAAATCGGAAGAGGGAAGTGGTGCTAAAAGAGGGACCTCCAGCTAAGAGGAAGAGCCTTCTATCGTTACATTTGACACGTAAAATAGATGGCAAGCATTCCATACATAAAGCAGACAGGGGATGGCAGGTGACCAAAAGATTCCCTACTGATTTGGGGGACAAACAGAGGGGGCAGGGGCGTTCGCTATTCATTAAATGCCCATGTGTGAGGCGTGTGTGGCCTATTCGAGGGCGACAAAGGACCACCACCGAGCTCACGGTAAAACCGAGAGATGAATGGAATGGAACTTGTTATCGATGCAGCTATCCCATTCTGACTGCCAGAGTGACCGAATGTAGTCCCTAATAAGAGGATAAAAGAGACGATAAGGTAGACTGCAATGAATGGGTGCAATTCGAACTGCCTCATCGGCCCATTCATTAGCCGGACTCCAGCAAAACTCTACTTTTTATCTGGAAGAGTTCTTGACCAACCAGGAATGTATTTTAGAGACAACGGGATGGTCAGAAGTTAAAGAGCAAAGAATGTATAATATGCTTCTTGAGTCAATAAAAACTGTAAAGGTGAAATGCAAAGTAGATAAAAGGCGTAAGGCTAATAAAACTGCATAAAGCTCAGCAGTAAAAGTGGAAGCTGCTGGGGGTAATGACTCGGAGACTATAGATCCCGATGAAACCGCCGCAGGCCCCACACCATCGTCCATTTTAGACTGTCTGTGAAGAGATGTCATTCAGTGTGTGATGCCCCATGTTCAATGAACATAGCATGTGGCAGCGGCAAGTTAACCAGAGACTTCTGCATATCAAAGAGAGTGGGTGGGAATGAGAAGGGCAAAACTCTGTTGCATGGTCCTAAACAGGAAACGTGTTCAATTACACGAAGTCCCAAGGGCCAGGGTATAGATGAAGATGTGTCATAGGCGGCGACAGGCCCTGGGGAAATGACACTCTTGTGAGCCTCTGAGCAAAGGAACTGATGAATAAGGAAAATATATGGTAGACCTGGAAGTGGTGGTGATGGAGCGGGAAAATGCCAGCCTCAGCATGAATGCTCGGTATAGGCGAGAAGCGGAATGTGCCGCTGGATAGACTGAGGGTCAGGTTGCAGATAGGATCCAGCATACATAGATGATGAAGCGGCCGAGGAATTCAGTCCAACTTGGACTGTATGAGAGGTATATTGCCTCCACAATGTGAGCCTATCACTTCCCCAAAGAGGTGTGGGAGAGCATCTTTAGTAGGTCCATCTGCCGGAGATATCTCCATCGCAGCTCACTAAGATGGAACCAAGTGAGTATGGGATCTAGGATCATCCCCAGGAACTGTATCGTTGACATTAATTCGAAGGATTACCCTGAAGGGACAATGGGGAATTAATTTGATGCCCCCACTTCCGGTGAAAGTGCATTGCTTCCGTCTTTGAGGCGGAACCCTTTATGAACGGCTCGGCGGTGGATGGTATTAACCACCAACTGGAGGCCGAGGGCTGTGGATGCTGGGCGTGAAGTGGAGCAATAAAGAGCGAGGTCATCTACAAATAAGGTTGCAGACACCCCTTCAGGTAGAGAGGATACCAGGCTATTTATTGCAATAGCAAATAAAGTAACACTTAATACACAGCACTGGGGTACACCCTCCTCCTGGACATAGAGATCAGAATAAGTGTTGTCATCTCTAACCAGGAAATTATGAGTAGCTAATAAACTCTGGATAAAAACTGGTAAAAATATCCTCAATCCCCATTCATAAAACTGGCGGAGGACCCCATGGCGCCATGTGGTGTCATAGGCCTTCTCAATATCGAAGAAGACAGCCATCGCATGGCAGCTGCAAGCAAAGGTCTCATGGAGTGCTCTCAATGCGGACAAGAAGATCCGTCTTAACTCTGCTTCTTATGGAAGTTACACTGGTATGGGGCTAGGAGGCCATGTTATTCCAGAAAACAATGCAAGCGAGCATTCACCATTTTATCCAGCAACTTGCTGACAGCTAATGGCCTATAATGGGAAGGAGACAAGCCATCTCTACCTGGTTTAAAAAATGGTAGGACTAACGCCAGTCTCCATGTGGTAGGGTAGAATCCCTGGATCCAAATCCAGTTCAAAATATCTAGTAGGAGTGGTTCCGTATGGGCATGGATACTTTCAAGAAAGTAATATTCCGCCTTGGCCGGGAGATGTGGGGGCGCAACGAGACAGCACTGAGTGCATATCTGCGGTAATGAACAGAGTTGTAAAACCCCTGTCCACCTGCTAAGAAATGCAGGGCTTCGCCCTCCAACCTGGGTTTGATACGTCTAAACTGCTGCGGGTAGCGCTCACTGCAGCTAACATTAGTAAAAAAGGATGCTGATATATCGGTGACGCTGTTGGGATTGCAGCTGATTGAGCCTTTCTTCTCAATTCCAGGGGTGGAATGAACAGCATACCGACCCCTGATTTTGTTCATTCTCTTCCACACCTGAGGTGATAGTGCGCGCCTGACGTAAAGGTTGCTGCCGAATGGCTCTAGTTCGATTTCAGTCAATATGGTTCAAAAGAGTTGGGTCCAGCAGAACTGCGCATGAGCTCTTTTTATAGGCATTCATCACACAGGTGCAATCAGCATTCCACCATACGACTGATGTTTTGCCCCAGCGGGGCTGAGTATGAGGAATTGCGGACTCTTCAGCATCAAGCACTAAACATGAAAGGTAATGTATAGCTGCATCAATATCTACAAAATCTCCCAATTTGTTTACTGGTGAAGGAAGCATCATGGAACTTTGACACACCTCAGCATTCCATCTGGGTGGATATGAAGGGGATGGACAAAGGGTTGTGTGTTTCAAGACAATGGGAAAACGGTCGTGTCCATGCAGGTCATTTTAAGCAGACCATTAAAAATCAGAGATACGGTCGGCAGAGCCAATAGAAAGATCCATGCAATTAAAAGAGCTGGGGCTAGTATTGCGAGAGTCAAGTTTGTTTTGGGACAAGTTAGTGAATGATGACCTGGAGGAAAGGGTAGAGGCAAGAGAGATTTGTGGGTACCATTACTCCCAGGGCGGGAAGGATTATCATCCATAATGAAGGGTGTGCAACCTACGTCTGAAGGGAGGTCAGAACTATTAGTTGCAGAGGGTTTCAAAGGGGCAGGGCTAACAGGAAGGGGAGATGGGGTATGTTCTTGGTGGAAAGGTAGTGGTATAGGTAAAAGAGAAGTCGGGGTATATTGTTATGGATGAAGGATACACCACCTCCACCTGAGGGGAGGCCGGAAGTTTCAGTTACATATATCAAAGGCACAGTAGGGAAAAGGGAGGTGGAAGTGATAGGGTGTACCACAACTGAGGGAGAGAGTTTTTATTGAGGTAGATTGCTCATCCCTTTTTTGAAGTTATCTTCCGAGAGGGAGGGGGAGAATAAGGAGAGGCCTACCCTTGGGCCAGAAGTCTTCAGTCATGATGAAATCAGAGTGAGCACCTCGCAAGATTTGATATAGGCTTGAATGTTGTCGAGTTTCTGCAGTGGCATCCAAGGATTGTGGGCACGCTTAGCTGGATCGGGATTAATGAGTGGACGGGGGAGGTATACTAGGGAACCAGACTTGGGTCTGGTCCCTCCCATGCAGTGGAGGGTGCTGCTGCTGCATCCCGGGATGATGACTGAAGAGATGTGATAGTGTACGGGATACATGGGTGAGCGGGACAAGAGCCCGCTGTCATGCATACAACATCGGAGAACCTGATGTCGGGGGGGGGGGGGACGAATTTCTCCGGGACTAATCAATGGGCCTCCCCCATATCCACCTTAGCAGAATTACTGATAGCTAAGACCTCGTTTTCAAAGAGAAATATACGACACTTTAATGAAGATGCACTATGGGACTCACCACAGTTGGTAGAGCGGCAGGGATGGTCACAGGAATGACTATGATAGATCTGTGCACGATCCACGCATACACCGGGGGTGGGGGGGCAGGCAGGGCTCACATGACCAAACATGACAATGAAAACATCGTCTTGGATTAGATATATAGGGTTTGACTGGTATTCATAGTAACCAGCCTTAATATGCGTTGGGAAATCCCGACAATCAAACTTCAGGAATATCTTTGGTGTGCTCACTCAGACCCCACCAATGGTTTACTGTGGTCTATGAATGTCAATAATCTGCTGGCTAGCCAGCTGTGACTGAAGCATCTTATTCATTGGAATGGATAACACCCTTCACTTATTTGAAGGCTGGGTAGGATTAGACAGCAATCTTAGAGTGAGCAATGGTCTTGAGGGCTTGTAATGAATCATGTGACCTCTACTACCAGGACCCCATCATTACGGGACCACATGCGGCATGGTTCTCTGCACTGTTGATCAAAGTCCTCACTGATAGAAAAAATATTGAGTTTTGATCGAGGAATGTCAGATTTCGTTCTAAGGACCAAAAAGCGATGTTAGTCCACCTCAGGGTCTACCTCTGAGGGAAAAGGATCTGCCGCAAGAACTGGAACGAAATCCAGGAATATGAGAAGCAGAAAACTTCAGTGAATAGTTTTTGGTTTCATTTTCTCCATATACTACATCAATTAGGAGGGGGGGGGAGGTGCAGTCTCATGCAGAGCGGAGCCTACCTATGCGCACCCTCAAAGGGAGGGAGGGACCTGTGCACTCTTCAACCAGTGCCGTCATTTTAAAAACGGGTGGCTGCTGAGACTGCAAAAAATCTGAACTTAAACCTAAAACACGCACTAGCACTCACACATTCATTCAGTCATACACTACAATCACACAGATACGCTCAGGTGCAATGAATCACATTTGAAAAGTAAAAAGGGGAGGGAGATAGAGAAGGAACAAGAGGATACCACGAGTAACATAAAAATGAGACCTTAAATAAAGGTCAAGGATTGAGGAGGGAGGTATAGTAAAACTACCCTTTAGAGTCCCTTCTCCAACAAAAAGGCAGGAGCACTCCCGCAGCGAGTCTCTGGAAACACCGCAAGCATGGAGGCCGACTTAGGATTTTTGTCACTAGCTTTAGACAATAAGAATTTTATTGTTTTTGTCTTCCATAGAAAATCTGATTGTTTGATGTCTTAGGCAGATCCTGATTCAAAAGGATTAGCCTAAATTGTTATTGAGGAAAACTAAAGGGAGACAGACAGCAATATTTTTATTTTGGGAAGTCCAAAGTTATATGCCAGCCTATTTTTTAATTAAAAACAAACAAAACAAGGTAAAAAAAGACCCACAAAGGCACAAACACATGTTGGAGGGGTCTCACTACTTCAGGGACCTTGAAATGCACTTAACACCCACATACTGTAGAAGTCTGTCTCCTCCCAAAACAAAAATGTTCAAGTCAATGCAGTTAAGTAGAGAGAGAAATGGATGGTTACCCAGTCAAATGGGTGGCGCTCCTGAAGAGGGTTGGGGAACTCCAAGAGACTTTTCTAGCAAATATAGGAATTCTTACTACTATCCTACCTAACTACATTGACTGGCTTATTTTTCAATTATCAATATATATATATATATATTGGTGTATGATGGGAGTAGCTTCCCTTCTATACATGTTTTGTTAAAGACCAGGTTGTATTTCGACCTTACCAATTTTATTAAAAAAACAAACAAACCCACACACACCACAACAGCAGCGAATAGCTTGAAGGAGAAAAGTTGGCTGACAGGTTGCCCCAAACACAATCATACCATAAAAAAACATGAGATACCACTACTACCATGTGCAGGACCTGTTCCATCCATCATGGAAAAAATGCATATCTACATTGATGTACCCTGGGGTATCTCCCCACCAGAAGACAACCAATACACACACACACACAACTGAGCAAGCCATCTGATCTGTGGTTAAAAAGCTAAGCCTAAACCAATAGCCCAATAGAAGGGCTATGGGTTAGCCGAGTGGAAACATTTGCTTTTGATTTGAGCAAAGTTAAGCTACATCAGGTATTATTAGTCAGTGGATGGATTTTTTTTTTTTTTTTTATAGAGCCCATCTGGCAACTACCCACTTGGGCATAAGTCGCCGAAAAACACGACAGCCTAGAATTAGGCTACTTTAAAGTTAAAATATGAAAACTTAACAATCAATATAAATTGGAAAAACTTAACAATCGAAGCAATCTCCGGCAGCGGGGGGAGGTCCCCCTCACCCCGGTGCAGGAGAGTGCAACCTAAAACAAAACAATAACAAAAAAAGGAACCTTAAATAAAGGGGAGAAGGCCGGCCTCCCCCAAAAAGTCAATAAGTCCACCAGTCATGGTGCACGCACTCGTCCCGAGTACAAGGGACAGGCGGTAGCGACCCCGCCCATCCCGGTACCGAGACAGGTATCGTGCGCGAAGATCACCCAGACTGGGACATTCGACAAGAATATGCCGAACAGTCTGGGGGACGACGCAGTCGTTGCAATAGGGCACATGCGAGCGCTCCACCAAGTAACGATGCGTCACACGAGTGTGTCCGATTCGAAGACGACAGAAAGCAACCTGAAGCCGCCGCGGCATTGGGGGATAGGTCCATGGGAACAGTCGCGGCGCAATGGTAAGCAACTTTAAGTTCCCCTCGACCGTCTCCCATCTTCTTTGCCAAGCAGTCCGAAGAGCTGCCCGTATTCCTGCCATGAAGTCAGTGTGAGGAAGAGCGAAACGCTGGTCCGGTCGCAGAGTCCTCGCGGACTCTTTGGCGCGCTCATTCCCCGCAATTCCTACATGTCCAGGAACCCAGCAGAAGATAATCTCGACATCTGCCCGGCTCGCCAAAACCGTGGCGTCACGGATTTCGCGAAACAGGGGATGCGGAGATTCCAATGCCCCGAGAGCACTCAGGGCGCTTTGAGTCGCTATAAATCACAATCCGGTCTCCGAACCGGGCACGTCGCGTAATCTCCCGTACCGAGTGGTGTATTGCCACCAGCTCGGCCGTGAAGACAGACGCAGCGCCTGGTAGAGCCCCGCTGACTTCAAACAGAGGGGATACGGCGTGGAAGCCGACCCCCTCTTGGGACTTGGAGCCATCCGTATACACTGGCACGGTACCAGCGTGACACGATGTGTGCTCCAAAAAGGTCGAACGCAATACTCCCGGCGCAGTACAAGCTTTGGGAGCAGAGGCGTGGCGACAAATAGCCAAATGTGGTACCCTCCAGGGTGGCGTCCTGGGCAGAACCAGGGGCGCCACCGGCCCGAGAGCTATATCTACCTCTCGAAGGAGTTTCCTGGCCCTAAACGCAAAGGGCTTAGGGTATGACTGGCGTCTCTCGGCGGCATAGGCACCATCGAGATCAGCTGCGGATGCAGTGAGAGCTGTTGGCGACTGAGGGAGGCGCCGGGCTCGCGCGTACAGGCGAGTGATGCACTGCACGCGGCGCAGAGCGAGTGGCATCTCCCCAGCATCGACCAACAGGCTCTAAATGGGGGAAGTGCGGAAGGCACCGGTCGCAAGGCGAAGGCCGGTGTGGTGGATCGAATCCACCTTCCGCAATAAACGCTCGGCTGCGGATGCATAAAACTCGCATCCGTAGTCGAGCTTCGAGCGAACAAAGGATCGATAAAAAAGTAAGGCGGTAGCCCTATCAGCGCCCCAAGCGCTGAACGTCACGGAACGGAGAATGTCCATGGCGCGGGTACAAGAGACCCTAAGGCTGCGAATGTGAGCCTCCCAGGTGAGGCGTCGGTCGAATACAAGACCAAGGAAACGGTGCGACTCAACCACATCCAGGCGCACCCCATTAAGAAACAAATCTGGGTCGGGGTGAAGCCGTGGGTGGCGGCAGAAGTGCACCACCTTAGTCTTGGCCAAAGAAAACCGAAACCTGTGCGCTTCGGCATAGCGAGAGACGCGGTTCAATGCCTGTTGGAGTCGGCGCTCCAGAGTTGGCATCTGGGCCGCGCCAAAAGAGATCGAAAGGTCGTCCACGTAGAGCGTAGCGAGAACATTTTCCGGCAGCACCGAGGTGATGCCGTTGATGCTCAGGGCAAAGAGTGTGACACTGAGGACACTTCCCTGCGGGACACCCTCTTCCTGCTCCTTTGGGCCGGAGAGGGCTCCCCCCACCCGTACGCGGAATCGACGATCTCGCAAAAATTCAGATATAAACATTGGGAGGCGTCCCCTCGCCCCCATCGTGTGGAGAGTCTCCATGATACCGTATCGCCATGCGGTATCATAGGCCTTCTCCAGATCAAAAAACACCGTGGCGTAGTGCTGTCTACGAAGGAAAGCCTCGCAGACGGCATTTTCCAGTCGGAGCAGAGCATCCGACGTGGAGTGGAACTTACGGAAGCCGCACTGTGCAGAAGACAGATGGCCTCCGCTGTCCAGGAAATAGGCTAATCTAACATTTACCAATTTCTCCATCAACTTGCACACGCAAGAGGTTAGAGAGATTGGGCGGAAAGCGGTCGGAGTAGAGTGATCTCTCCCCGGCTTGCGAAAGGCGAGCACAGTAGCGATTCGCCAGGAGTCTGGGAGAAGACCTTCCACCCAGATCCTGTTGAACAAATCTAACAGAAAGGCCATGCCTCGCTCACCCAGGTGTCGAAGCATGGCGTACGGGACATCGTCCGGACCATGGGCGGTGTCCGCGCACGAAGCGAGAGCGGAGCGCAACTCACTCACAGTAAACTTGTCGTTGAAGGGTTCTCCGCCTCTGGAGGTAAAGTCCAGCCGGCGGCCTTCCGCGACATCACGACGTGCATTGAATGCTAGCGGAGCAGCATCACGGCTAGAGAATGCGGAAAAAGCGGTCGCTAAGGATTCCGCCACGGACGCGGGGTCCGAGATTGCGGTCCCATTCTCCTGGAGAACGGGAGGGGGGTCCTGCGAGAACTTGCCCCGAATCCTTTTGACTCGCTTCCAAACCTCAGCTAAAGGGGTCTTCCCGTTAAGTGAAGACACGTATGCCCGGCAAGAAGAGCGGCGGGCGTGCTTCGAAATATACCGGAACCTAGCCCTAGCCCGACGAAATTCAGCGACAGTGAAATCGTTCGGGCGGCGCTTATAGCGCATGTAGGCATAACGCTTCTGTTTGAGGGCCGTCTCACACTCGGCCGACCACCATGGGAGTGGTCGGCGTGCAAAACGGCCAGACGTCCTAGGAATAGTAGTCAGGCCCACGGCGATGAGGTTGCCGGAGAAGAACTCAACGGCATCATCTACCGACCTAAACTCCTCGACTGAGATAGAGAATTCAGTCATTTCCTGAAATGCAGGCCACCGCGCCCGCGCCAAGCACCACCGAGGTGGTCTCTCAGGCGGCAGTTGCCCTGAAAATGATATTTGAATGGGAAAGTGATCACTACCATGGAGGTCATCGACCACCCCCCAATCAAAATCAGGCTGTGCATCCGAAGAGCACAAAGATAGGTCAAGGCAAGAAAATGAAGCGGTTCTCGGACAGTGATGCGTAAACTCATCCACGTTTAGGACACCCATCTCAAGCTCTTCGATCAGATCGGCAAGGACTTGTCCCCTGGGATTTATGGAGTAATCTCCACAGAGAGGATGCCTGCCGTTCAGATCTCCAAGCAAGAGATAGGGCCTCCGCAACCGTGCAACGACGCGGCGGAAGTCCCCCGCGTCGAAGTCAGCTGACGGTGGAATGTACGCAGAAATGATAGTATACCTCCTATCCAGGTGCAGCTGCACAGCCACTGCCTGAAAGGAGGTATCTAAAGAGAAAGGAAGAACGGAGACATCATGCCGGGTGTAAACTGCGCATCCCCCAGCCCGGCCATCCCGAGGTGGTGGGGTCGCAAGACCCTTATACCCCGGGAGGGCAGGGAGGGGGCACGCACCTAGCATGGTCTCCTGCAAAAAAATAGCTAACGGGGAATGGGACGAGACGAGCCTCCGCAGCTCCTCCCAGTTGGCCCGGAGTCCACGGCAATTCCATTGAAGGAATATGCCCTCCAGGCCTAGCTCGGAGGAGACGCGGGGGCCCTCCTCGAATTGAAGACCCTCACGGGAATGGCCGTACGCTTCCCGGGGGCAGAACCCCGGGCGCTGTTGGCCGGACAAAGCGCTGAAGGCGCTGTCGCCTTCGAGGACTTATTGGGGGAGGTTTGGCTCGCCATGCGAGTCTTTTCCTCCCTCCGCCTCGAAACCTTAGGCGGGCGTTGCGGCTTCGGAGGCGGGGGGCCCTCTTTTCGAGGAACCACCGTCTCCGAGCCACTCGCTCCACCTCGGGACGTGGGCGAAGGAGCCGAAGCTCCTTTGTTGCTGTCCTCCTTTCGGGGGACAGCTTTAGGAACCCCGGAAGATGGCCTAGCGACCATCTTCAGGGGTGTTGCCTCCTGTGAGTCTAACGACTCGGTGGAGACGCGTGGCCGTTTCGCCTTACGGGAAACGGTCACGCTGGGGGAAGAGGGGGGAGCCCTGGTTTTAGCCGGGGCAGGGTATGAGCCCTTTTTGCCGCCAGCTTTACCAGGGGAGCGCCCGGGTTGGGTAGAGCCCGCAGAAGGGCTCCGAATGGGCGTGGAAACAACCGTGCTCGTTGGCCTGGATGGGCCGGGAGCAGAGGGTGCCTTCCTAACTATTGAGGCATATGACGTCCCAGGCAGAGCCGGGCGCGCCAGGACAAAGTCCTTTGCCTCGCGGAATGAGAGTCGATCCTGGGCCTGAATGGCCAGGATTTCTTTCTCAAGGAGATATGCACCACATTGCTTCGAAGAAGCAGGGTGCGGCTCTCCGCAATTGACACACCTGGCCACACACGATTTGGATTTATCGTGTGCGACCTTGGAGCAATTTACACAGACTTCGGGTGACCCCGACTTTGCACGTCTACATGAGCGATTCGTATGGCCGAAGCGGTGACAGTAATAGCACCGCCGCGGCAGTGGCACGAATGCCTTCACGCGGTAGCGGTACCAACCGGCACGCACCGACTCAGGGAGCTTGTCACAGTCGAACGTGACGAAGAGTGTAGGGGTGGGTCTCGAGGCCCCTCCCTGTTTTCTCATCACACGTTCGACCTTGACCGCCCCATGGTCGGCCAGCTCTAAGGTGATGTCTTCAATGGAGTAGTCAACGAGTTCCCTCGCATAAACTACTCCTTTCACAAAGTTCATGGTAGAGTGCGGCGTCACACTCACTGGGGTGCCATGAAGTGTCCGAAGAGCACTAATCCTGGCCGCCTCGGCTGGATTCGTCGCATTCGCCAGAAGGCTCCCGTCCGAGAAACGGGTTACCTTCGGCTCTCTACCAATTGCACTAGCTAATCCTCTCCGCTGATGGATCATGTTGCCCTTGGACAACATGGTGCCATCAGTGGAGCGAATAACGAGGAAGCGTTTGAAGCCAGCGGGCTCGAAAACGCCAGGTAACCTCTGAATCAGGGGCCCCGATGTCATCGAGGCTCCGCCCTGTGCACTCTTGGTAGTAGTCTTCTTTGTCAGGGGCTCCGCAACCGGGGGGGCAGAGGGGGCGGATGTGCCGATCTTGGCTTGGTCGCTTGCCAGAGTGGCAGCAGACCCATCCGTCCCCGCAGCCCCCGCGGATGGAGAGGAGCCCCGAGTCTTTTTGGTCTTTTTAGTCTTTTTCTTTTTCGGAGAGGAGGGCGGGGAATGAACCCGCTTTTCACCTCCGCCGGCAGAAGTCCCCAGGCCAGATGGACCAGCCTCAGCCAGGTCCCTCTCCGAAATGGAGAAGGTCCTGGTTGTCGTAGGGGCACCTGTCGCAGGAGATCCCTCCCCTCCTTCTACTGCCTCGGAGCCCTCAGCCATTTGAGGAGGACCTTGCATAGGGGCGGATTCGGGTTCGGTGCTTGGCGCCGAGCCCGAATTCCCCCCCATGGAAGGCCCTACCGTCTGGGGCTGGGTCTCCTCAAGGACCATGTCTATCACAGGAGGGGCCTCCAATTGGCCATCCCCTCCCAGGACATCGCAGGTCCCCTTGGCAGTGTCGCCAGTCTTGTATGGGGAGGCACAGGCCTTGACCCCGGCAAGGTTTAAAATTCTTGCCAGCAGGTCTTTTGAGGGAAGCGACCGAAGGGGCCTGGCTTCCCTCTCCCCCCTAAGGGGGTTTGCCCTACCGAGCCGCTTTGATGGGAAGCGGCTGGCTAAGGGCTGCCTGCTGGCTTTCTTGGCAGTCCCCTTGAAAAGAAAAGATGGGACTGCTGCTGGGAAAAGGGAGGTGCCCGAAAGCACCTCCAGAGAAGGGGGTGAGGGGGAGTCCCCTGCACCCGTAGGCGAAGGAGAGGAGTAAGCCTCCTCTCCGGTTAGAGAAATATGGAGGGTCCCCTGTGCAAGCACAGGGGGGGGGCCCTACATTTTTTCGGTGGAGCTGCCCAAGGGCGGCTCCGTCGATGAGCAAGGGGGAGTTAAAGGGGTTTGGGTTTTTTTTTTTTGTTGTTCATCTATGGGCATGGTGACCCTATTTTTGCCACGGGATGCAATAGCTCATCACCCCTCGCAGTAGCCCGCACTGCGAGAGGTGCTTACAAGCCCGGCAGAGCCAGGCGCCGCCATTCGGGACCACCCCTCCCGCCTGGTGGCCTGGCAGTCCATCGGCATGGCGGCTCCACCTTGGACACGGCGTAAAAAATATAGGTTGTGAAGAGGAGAGGAAAAGGGATGTGAGGAAGGTATGGGTGGGGATGAAGCAGGTTGTTAAAAAAAACCCATCCCGAACCGGAGCTCAGGGGTTAGGGGACAATGTCCCCTCCCCCCTCAGCCCCGATCCGGGGTGGTTGGCTTGAGAAGAAGGTCAGCATTCTACCCTTTGAAATTAGAGGCTGACCAGAGAAAGTTGTGGGAGAGGTTGTATGAAAAGCGACAAGGTAGGGGAGAAATCGGGCTATCTGAAGGAAGGAAGAGAGGCTAAGCTGGGGCCGGACGGAGCGCTGGATCCCGTCAGCACGGCGGCCAGGATGGCAAATCGCCGCGCCCCTTACGGGGGTCAGTGGATGGAGTCTTGGTTCAGCTTGACTTTTCTGCAGCTGCTATATGCTTTAGATACCTGTAGTTTGGACCCCACATTAATCAATAGGTCCCTGCTGATAAATAAATGCAATTTAATGAGTCAAGATGGTTGATAAAACTCTTACTACAAAAAAGACAAACTCTACAGCTAATACCAATACAATTTTGTAGAATGGCAACAACTGATATTGGGAGGATAAATAGACAACATCAAACTCCAATAAATTATTTATATACAAGGATTGTTCTTCAAAAAACTATAATACACTTAGTTGCAATTAACCCATATCAATAAATCACATCCAATCTAATAAAGTAGCAACATCATAGCCAAAGACTTGCAGGAGCATTTGTTAATGACATAGAATGGAAAAACTACAAGAATATTACAATTGAGATAAAAATTAGGAGATACAGAAACCCACTTTAAACCAGGTTGGGAGCTGATAGTCCTCAACCTAATCCAAGCTCACTTAATGTATTCATAGACCTATTAAAAGCAACCAGGTTCCAAACCTGAAAGCTGCGACATTACATTAAAATCATTCTTATTCCCCCACCATGAGGGTAACTTAATAAAGACATTTTACTAATAACTGATAACCCATCCCAATAAATTGAAAAGATCTATAAAAACATTTACAAAAAGTATTTCTTACAAATCTAAACTGAACACAGATCCTTCTAATTGAGAGAGATGCTAAATGGTTAGCAATGAATTGGTAAATATTTCCAATAAATTAAGATTTCTTAGTAACTTGAAACTCTTAAAAATATATATTTTATCAGAAAGGGCGCTCAGGTCCAGTGAAAACAAGATTTAACATAACAGTACCTATTAAGAGAAAATAAATGAGCATGTTAGACAAAGACTTTAGGTATAATGAAAAATAATAAAAAAATAGTAGCATGGGTTACTCAAATGCTTCACATTCTACAGTAGAGCAGAAATTAAAGAATAATTTAATTTAAATTGGAAATGGCTGAGCTCACTAAGAAAAATCCAATTTTTCAAATAATATTGCAAAGACAAAAGCCACCTGATACTAAATGAATTTCATATTATTCATATTATTCTTAAATATAAAAAAAAATTCCCTCTTAAACCAGTGCAACTACTTAATAATGCACAAATGCAAACAAGTTATCCTGATGTCCTAAGTATGAAGAGCTTAAAAATAGCCATGATGAATAAATATTACAAGATTAATATGTAAACTAAATTTCAGATTTGCCACTCGATAAGATATGTATAAATTCAGTAGCAGACACGAGTATCATGTGCAAAATTACTTATCTGTTAATCGCCTGGGTCAGTTGTCATAAACTATTGGAGAAAGTTTATTTGAACTGTCATTTTTTGGGGGGTGGGCGTGGGGAACATGAACACTGATAAGGATTATAAAAGAATCTCCTTTAAGGGACTATATACACATCACCACATACTATATTCTACATTTTCCTCATCACAATTCAAGATAAAGCCAAGAATAGTGATAAATATGAAAATATTACCAGTTAACGTGAGCCAGCAAGCACCCCATTCTATCTGTGAAGATAAAAAGCAAGATTAGGATTAAGAATCAATTAATCAATACAAAAATGTAATTAGCCAGTGTGAATCATCATTAACCACCTTTTCACGCATCAACATCACTACTGGCAGGAATAAAACTTTTAAGTGTGGTTGTACAACTTCCCATGGCAATGAATCCAATCTGGACTGTCATCATTGATGATATGCTGGCAAACAGTAAAGGTAGAGTGTACACTTCAATCAAATGAAGGATATTGGGTGGAAATATAAAAATAATATTCCAACATGTTTTCTTGCAGGTTAGGAGCAGGTTGGACAAGAAGGTACATGTTCTATCAAACAGCTACTAGGTCATATATTTTTTTTTAATTTAATGGACAAGAAGGTCCATGTTCTGTCAAACAGCTACCAGAGTATATCTTTGTAACATTTAACAAATTTATCTGGCCACCGCCAGCAGTCTCAGACACAGAAATCATTACGAGTAAAAAGCTTATTTTCCTATTTATTTTTTAATAGGAAATGAACAAAAGACAAAAAATCCCCCCCAAAAGGCATGCTCAGGGGCCCAAACATACAAAGAACACCCAAACTACCCGAGACTATGGAGGTTGCATGCCATATTCAAAAAACATAAATGCTAGTCAGATGTGCATGAACCAATCCCAAGTACAAGGGACATGCAGGAGCAGCCCCCACTTATCTTGATACATGGACAGCTAATGTGCATGAAGCTCCCCCTCCCAACTGGGATATTGTACAAGAATGTGCCAGACAGTCTGGGGAACCAACTAGTCATCACATTAAGGTTCAGGAATCACTCGAATCAGATGGCACTACAAATTCCAGTTGGCCATCTCCCATTTCCTTTGCCATGAAGCTGGGAAGTGGTTATTGGGGCAAAGCTGATATTCACATTATTCAAGCCCCAATGCCTGGTCTCTTGCCACCCAAGGGCATTTTTATAGAGGTTCCAAAACCTCTCTTCTCACATGGCATGAGGCAGCTGGTCAGGTCCTTAAGCCTGGACAGAGGGTCAGGGGCATAGTTAAAGAGAAAAAAGAAGGCTGAGAGGAAATGAGGAGGAAATGCACAAGAGATAAAAGAATGCTGAGAGGGAATGAGGAGGAAGTGCACGAGATAAAAGAATGCTGAGAGGGAGTAAGGAGGAAGCCACCAGCAACTCCAGGCCTTGTAAGTGTTCAAATCAACCCAGTGACGCGGCTTCCCTAATTTTCTCTTGGGTTAGGAGGTCACACAACTCCTCCATTTTATTTTAGGACCCTATTTAGCGACTACCCACTTGGGCATAAGTCACCGCAATCACGACAGCCTAGCAATAGGCTACTTTAAAATGAGAATATGAAAAAATAATAATAAAAGGGGGAAATGGCAATAATTAGGAAGCAAGCTCCAGCGTCTGTGGGAGGTCCACCTCCCCCCAGCTCAGGAGTGTGCGACCTACAAAGAAAAAAAAACAAACCCTTAGTTAAATAAAGGGGAGAGGGCGGCATCCCCTCCCCCCCAAAGTCTATAAGTCCCCCAGTCAATGTGGACAAACTCGTCCCAAGTACAAGGAACAGGCGGTAGCGACCCCCGCCCATCCCAGTACCTGGACAGATAAAGTGTGTAAAGATCGCCCAGACTGGGACATTCAACAAGAATGTGCTGAACAGTCTAGGGGACAATGCAGTTTCACAGTAGGGCGCTGGCGAGCACTCCATCAAATGTCAGTGCATCCTGCAAGGGTGTCCAATTTGAAGATGACAGAAAGCAGCCTGAAGCCTTTGCGGCATTGGGGGGTAGGTCCGTGGGAACAGTCGCGGTGCAATGGCACATAACTTTAAGTTCCCTTCAACCGTCTCCCATCTTCTTTGCCAAGCAGCAGAAGAGCCACAAGTCCTCCAGGTACCAAATGGAACAGGCTACACAGGGAGGTCCAAAACCCACTTACATGGGACTTTATTTCCTTACAATTTAAAGTGCAATATGTATAAGAGAATATCGTACAGTTTGTAAAGAGATATCTCTAAAGTGGTGGAGATAGCGGAAGTGGAAATGTATGGAAGATATATAGCCAAAGATCCTTCTGCAGATATTGCAGGAGGTCACAGAGTCCTCCAGATATTAGCTGCAGCAAGGTTGCCCATATGACACCCCCTTGCGGATATGTAAAAGGATAGATGAGGAAAAGAATGATGGGAAGCAGTAAAAAGAGAAAAGGGCAGGAAGAGTGAAGATATATTATAATACACTACAAAAAATGGAGTGAAGAGGGATCAGTAAACCAGCCTCCCTCCTCCTGGCTCCATTAGGAATGAATGGCCAAAATCTGATTAGCAACTAGCCAGAAAAATTAGTTGCTGGCCAAGTAGTCCATGAGCCAGACTGAATATTGGTACAAAAAATTCTAATTCCATGAGCCAGACTGAATATTGGTACAAAAAATTCTAATTCCATGCATGAGCCAGACCGAATATTAATACCAAATAGCATTTTGAGATGAGTATGCTTAGTGGTCACTATGACTGCTTAAACATCCATGCATCTTTTCCTGTCAAATTTATGGGATAAAGGAAATATCAATGATCACATACTTATATTTCAACTTACAGCAATAAATGACCACGCAAAATATTGATAATAATGTTCTCTACATAATGCAAATATAGATGAAAATTAATTGGTTAACTAGATAAAAAAGTTAAAAAATTCAATAGATGTTTATAGTCATATTCTGAATATAATGCGCATACCAATATGCTAATTATCTTAAATTCAATATTTACATCAACACAAGTAAAAAATCCTGAAGATGACAGAAATTGTGCAAATTATGAATATTCTATGAGAGAAACACCTCCAATGTTTCAACCTTCTGTTTACTAATCCATCAATCACCGTCATACTCATCACTTTCATCCTCACCTTAGTTCAAGATATCAGGTTTCTGGTTTTCACACATCTTCTACTTGCATATATTCATGCACTTAAGCTGCAAGACATGTACAATCTGGCAACTTGCATGACATTAATCCTAATATAACACCAGTGGTCCATCCATGCTCCTTAGGACCTGGCAAATTTGGCTGAACCTGAAGGGAATGCTTCAAAAGGCCATCTTTACAAGGGGCGTGACTTAATTCCATCGCTCATGTTTTGTACAGAAGGGTTTGTAGGGCAATTTATTAATTTTGGATATGCTGAACCATCATCATTAGAACAATGGATGAGGCCCACTTCAGAGGATTGGTGCAATTTTTTTATCATTTGACTCAGCCAGGGTTGTGTGATGTGGTGTCAAGTCATTTGACTAAGTCATTAAATAACTTCTTTCTGAATAATTCCACCATCTAATGTGGTTTTGAAGGCAAAATCACTTCCTACATCAAGATTTTGTGGATTGTGTTCGGACTCTAGGCACCACTGTTTTAGTAATTACGTATAATAGGTATCAACTTAAAATTGCACTAAAAGATTATGTCACCAAGTTCATTTTTATGTGCTAAAGCAAAACCTCATCTTTTGTTGTGCAAATGCTTCATTTTAATAATTGGAGTTTTCTGCACAAGTTTGGCATTTAAGTGAAGACAGCAAAACTCCATTGTGCCTAAAGAATGGCCTCTTGGTCATTTTTAAAAGACTTTGATATTGCTTCTATATAGCTGATTTTACATTTGTCACAATCCATTGTAAGTATCACTGAAAGATTTCAAATTAGAATTTTTTTTTTTTTTTTGATTGAGGGGCTATCTGGTTTTCAAATTAGAAGGGGAACAAAGAAAACTTATTTGATAAAAATATTGGAACCTAAAATGACATATGAAAGAACTTAAAATATTAGGAGAAAAAATATTGCAACTTAAAATGATATACACAGGAAATTAAAATGATATCAGGAAAAAAGACACACATAGAAATGAAACTTGTTTGTAAACAAAACAGCAATGGCAAATAGGTAGCAATTTTTACAAAATGAAGCATTTGCACAACAAATGAATAACAGATTTGGCTTCAGAACATAAAAATGGACGGAATGATGTAGGATTTTAATCAAATTCCAAGTTGACACCTATTATACATAACCAATGTTTCCCTATGCCATAAATTTGATAGGAAAGGTGCACCTGTTAAATTAATGTTAAAGAAGCGATAATGACCACTAAGCTACTCATCTCAAAATGCTATAGTACCAAATCATGAACGAGGCAGAGGCCCATTGAAAAAACACATCAGGATTTAGTAGAATTGCTGGTAATGAAATGTTAAAAATCAGGCTCTGGTAAAATTAAAATGGCTAGAAAGAATAAGGCATGGGTAAACTCAAACTAATTTAAGACTCAGGGGGTATTGGGGAGATTCAAGTTATCTTTCTCTGTCATACAAATTAATTATAATTAACATAGGATGCAACCCAGTAAAAATTCAAATTTACTCTAATAGTCTTGAAAGGTACTATTACCAACGGGAGATTATGCTAGTAATCACATTAAACTTTTATATTAGATGCTTTCTTCCACTATGGAAAATTACCTAGAATCCCCCATTGAACACTCCATTCTTCTTATTAGATTCTTTCCTCCACTATGGAAAATTACCTAGAATCCCCCATTGAACACTCCATTCTTCTTATTAGATTCTTTCCTCCACTATGGAAAATTACCTAGAATCCCCCATTGAACACTCCATTCTTCTCCACCACCTTCAGGACTTCCTGAGTATCTGAAACTGCACTAGGTTGGCTTCACTCTTATCAATCATCTCATACTCATTCTGTTCACATCAGAAGTGAGGTCTCTTGGCCGGCTGCTGTGTCCTATCATATTCCTCAGGGCTCTGTTGTTGGCTTGTTTATTTTTTGTATCTACGTCCCTATAGGCCTTCTGCATTGCCTAAGTCTATCTTTCTATTTCTATGTTGATGACATCCAAATATTTCTCCTCCTCCTCCCCCAACTCATTTACTGTGAGTGTCACCAATCTTTTATCCACATATGACAAGATTACTGAGTGGCTATTGGATAATTTCCTCAACCTCAACAATGCATGACAATACAGGTTATTTTGATGGGCACCTCAGTATAAGTCGCTCATTGTAAAAATATAGCTCCTGCCCTCTCAATCTAGGTGGCCATCTTGATTAGCAGGTTTTAAACTTGCGTGTACAAATTTGGGTCAAATTTTTGTTGATTGTAAGTTTTTGTTTCTATTATTGGTCTTGTTTAAGTATGGCTGACTGTTTGGATGTAGAGAGTATGCCTTTTGAAAGTAGTGTGTATGTAGTGTGCGATGTCTTTGGTGTAGAGAGGAGAGTGAATGTGTCTGAGTGCCATGTATGTGCTTTGACTGAGGAAGTGAGTCGATTGCGTGCAGAATGCTTGAGACTGAATGATTTAGTGTCTGAAATGTGAAGAGATGCCAGTGTATGTTCGAAGAGTCAGATTGGGACCAGGAGGGAGGAAGTTAGGCCTAGAACAGGGACTGGAAAGAAAGCAGTAAGTGATGATGAGTGGTGGGTGAAAGTGAACAGAATAGATAAGTTAGGACAGGTTAGGTGTGTGAATGAGAGGGACATGGAAGCTGTTAGGCTAACTAACAGATTTGATGCCCTGAGAGAGGAAGAATTTGAAAGAGATTTGTCTGGTGTGGCCGTGCCTGAAAGTAGAATAGGAGGTTGAGTGAGTGAGAACAGGAGGGAAGGAATACTAAGCCTAGAGAGAATAGGAGAATGACTGAGGTGATTGTCATGGGCGACTCTCAGATTAGGTATTTAGATAGGAAGTTGCATGAAGGTAAATGGAAGGGAGTGAGAGTTTGTCTGCCATTGCCGGTGTAAATGATGTGTGTGAGAGGTATGATAGCTGGTGTCTGGGTGTGAGAGGGAAGCAGTTGTGATTATACATGTCAGAGTAAATGATGTAAAGAAGGTGGGTACTTGCGAGTTATGACAGCAGTATAAAAGGCTGAGTGAAAGGATGTGTGAATGTAGAGTAAAAGGCGTTGTTTCAGGTGTGCTTCCGAGAATGGATGTGGGGATGGAATGGTTGTCTCGTGCAATAGGGTTGAATGAATATGTGAAAGGTTTGTGCGAGGAGTCAGGATTGGTGTTTGTAGATGTTTGGAGTGGGTTTTATGGGAATAAGGGTTTGTATGTGATAGATGGACTCCATCTGAGCCGAGATGGGGTTGAGGTTTTGTGGCGGGAATTAGATAGTATTATTATTAGGTCTTTGGAGGTGGGAAACTAGGTTTTGATAGTGGTCAGGGAAATTTAATGGCTCAAAGTGAGGCAGGGAAAGGAAGCAAACACAGATTTGTAGAGCCCACAGAAGAGTTCTGAATGAGTGTGGAAATGACCGTAGTCATAGGCCTGGAAGGACCAGGAGCAGAGGGTGTCTTTTTCAACATTGAGGCATAGGACATCCCAGGTAGCGCCGGGCGTGCCAGGACCAAGTCCTTAGCCTCGCGAAATGAAAGATGATCCTGAGCAAGGATTTCCTCCTCAAGGAGATACGCACCACATTGCTTCGAAGAAGTGGAGCGAGGCTCTCTACAATTGACCACACACGAGTTGGACTTATTGTGTGCAGCCTTGGAGCAACTTACACAGGTTTCGGGTAACCCCGACTTTGCACATTGATAGGAGCAATTAGTATGGCCAAAGCGGTGGCAGTAATAGCATTTCCGCAGCAGTTGCACTAATGTCTTCACCAGGTAGCGATACCAAATGACATGCACCGACTCAGAGAGCTTATTACAGTCGAACATGATGAGTATAGGAGTTGGTCTCGAGGCCCCTCCCTGTCCTCTATGGAGTAATCTACAAGTTCTCTTGCATAAACTACTCCTTTCACAAAGTTTATGGTAGAGTGCGGTGATACACTCACAGATGTGCCATTAGTGTCCGAAGAGCACTAGTCATGGCTGCCTCGGAGGGATTTGGCGCATTCGCCAAAAGGCTCCTCTGAAGAATCATGTTGCCCTTAGCCAACATGGTGCCATCAGTCGAGCGAATAATGAGGAAGCGTTTGAAGCCAGCAGGTTAAAAAATGCCAGGTAATCTCTGAATGAGGGGCCCTAATGTAATTGAGGCTCCGCTCTGTGCACTAACACCTTTTGTCTTAGTCAAGGGCTCTGCACTCAACGGGGGGAGGGGGCAGAAGGGCCAGATGTGCTGATCTCGGCTTGGTCACTTACCAAAGTAGCAGCAGACCCATCCATCCCTGTGGATGGAGGCCCCCCCCCCCATCTTTTTTTCATTTTTAGAAAAGGAGGGCGGAAAATGAACCCGCTTCTACCATTCACTGACAGGAGCCCCCAGGCTGGATGAACCAGCCTCAGCAAGATCCTTCTATGGGATGGAAAAGGTCCTGGCAGTCACAGGGACAGCGGTCAGAGGAGGAGATCCCTCTCCTCCTTGTACTGCCTTGGAAACCCGAGCCATTTGAGGAGGACCTTGCATAAGGGTGGACCCAAGTTCGGTGCTTTGCACCGAGCCCGGATTCACTCCCATGGAAGGCCCTACCATCTGAGGGTTGGTTGCCTCAAGGACCATGTCTATCTCAGAGGGAGGGGGCTCCAGTTGGCCATCCTCCCCACCCAGGACATCACTGGTCCCATTGGCTGCGGTATCACAAGTCAAGTCTGGGGAGGGACAGGCCTTGACCCCCGCCAGGTTTAATATTCTAGCCAGCAGGTCTTTTGAGGGAAGCGGCCGATGGGGCCTGGCTTCCCTCTCCCCCTAAAGGGGTTTGCCTTACCAAGTTAGAGAGATTTGGAGGGTCCCCTGAAAGAGCACAGAGCAAGGGGGGGAGGGCCTCCATTTTTTCTGTGGAGCTGCCCTCGACAATGGACAAGGGAAAATTGAAGGGAGATTTTTAGTTTTGTAATCATTGAGCATGGTGACCCTACACTCATTACCCCTCGCAGTAGCCCACTCTGCAAGGGGTGCATATGTGGCTGCAAGAGCCAGGTGCCGCCATTTAAGGCCACCCCTCCTGCTTGGTGACCTGGCAGCCCTTCAGCATGGAGGCTCCAACAAGGGCACAGCGTAAAATTGATAGAGTGTGAAGTGACAAGGAAAGGAGATGTGAGGAAGGTATGGGTGGAGGTGAAGCAGTTTGTTAAAAACCCACCATCCAAAACCAGAGCTCAGGGTTTAGGGAACATTGTCCCCTCCCCCATCAGCACCGATTTGGGATAGTTGGCTGAGGTCAGCATCTACCCTGTGAAAATAGAGGCCGACCTGGGAAAGTTGTGGGAGAGGTTGTTGTTGGGAAGTGAGGTTGTCTGAAGGAAGGAGAAGAGGCTAAGCTGGGGCCAGACAGGGCACTGAGTTACACCAGCATGGCACTTTCAAGCAAGTTCTGAAAACTTACCTTTCTGTGAGGCTTTTTCCTAGTCAATGGACTGGCACCCTGCAGGGTCTGCAAAGTCTTGACAGGTGCAATATAAAACCTCTTTATTATTATGTACAAGTGCATTATGCTTACACATCGGAGATGAATACTTTTGAATATTTTATTTTTATATAGTGTAGTGAACCATTGCACCCACCTATTAAGACAATGTCAATGTCATCCACATATTATTCTGATCCATTGCACAAAATATGTAAACATGTCGCTAAACTTTAAAAAACCCAAGAATAATAACTGATCTACCAAGTGAATGGAACTAAAAGTTGTAAAGCTTAAGTTAATAGAATCTTTTGAAGGGTCATACAAAAAATTGATTAATATTCTTACCACTGGTATTGGGAATGGCGATCTTGACAAAACAATGGGTAATGCAAAAGCAGATAACACAATTCCAGTTGTTACAAAGTGTGCTAAAGAATGACCAGAAGTGTTTGAGTCAGAATTAATTCTTTTACTGATGAAAATCGGTATTGGAGCCAAAATATAAAATATAACGACAAATAATGGCCACCAGTTGCTGAAATATAGTTTCATTATTAGTGATAAAAACCTTTCATTGACATTTAAGAGGGAGACAATTTTAGAATAATCCTATTAATTCAGGTAGAAGGCACCTTAACAAATAGCTAAGTAGTTTATTATTTATATTTAGTATATCAGTGCCATAAAAAAGATTGAAATACTGACAATCACTATTGAATTGATAATACAAAAGATTGGTTTTCAGAACATCACTCCTTAAAATGAAATTCACTTTTAGATCAAAATATTTAAGTAATAATAATAATTATAGTAAAAGTCTAAAAACAAAGACTTGCAAAAAAATTATCTTTCAATAGTCTGATGTTCAGAAACAGATTTCCAAAATATTGGGCTACTTGAGAAGCACATGTTTTTGGACAGTTACTGTAATGATACTCATGTTTTTCTTTTAAGTTATCAACAGCAATCAATTATGATTTATCATTGTTTAATCTTTTTTAAGATAATTTATGACCTGCTCATTATATTAAAGTGGAAATACCAATCCTTATATTAAAGTGGAACTGCTCATCATTATATCAAATAAAGTGGAACTGTTCATCATAATATCGAAGTGGAACTACTCATTATAATATTAACCCATTAGTCACCTGAGGGCCTTTTAAGGCTGCTGCTTCAGTGCTATATAATTGCATAAGGGCCTTTTGTGGCCTTTCATGTTCAGACTAGTATTTGCCCTGATTATTGATAATTCGTCTTTTTTTTATCAAACTCTTATGTTAGTGATTCATCATCTAATTAAAATACATAAATGGCTTAGGTCAGCCCTTCTTTGTTTGTAAATCGAGATTTATGAATAAGAGTAAATTGATTCATTTCTAGGCAACACCATAAGGGACCACAAAAAAAGGCATTGGGCATTGGCTGAGCTCAGCAGAGGATGAGAAAGATCTAGGAGTAGTAATAGATAAGTCATTAAGGTTTTCTAAGCAGTGTATTGAAGCAAGAAATAGGGCAAATAGAGTGCTGGGTTTCATTAAGAGAAATGTCAGTTACAAAAGTAAGGAGGTTATTCTTAAACTCTATAACTCTTATGTTAGGCCACATCTAGAGTACTGTATACAGGCATGGTCCCCACATTTTAGACACGATATTAACCTTCTCGAGTCAGTGCAACGGAGGGCAACAAAGATTATTCCTTCCCTCAGGCACCTTGAATATATAGATAGACTGAGGGTATTAAATATGTTCTCGTTCGAAAGGAGGTGTGTGAGAGGGGA
The DNA here is from genome assembly GCA_963969495.1 of Ceratothoa steindachneri. NCBI lineage: Eukaryota > Metazoa > Arthropoda > Malacostraca > Isopoda > Cymothoidae > Ceratothoa > Ceratothoa steindachneri. The sequence goes on from OZ018326.1 coordinate 26,417,414, forward strand.
TATGATTGAGCTCTTTAAAAAAATTTCCGGGATAGATAAATTGGATATTAGCAAGTTTTTTGAGTTAGATGATGGAAATCGGACTAGAGGTCACCACTTGAAAATTAAAAAGCAAGGGTGTAGGTTGGATTTAAGAAAATATTTTTTCACCAATAGAGTGGTAGACTTCTGGAACAAATTGCCGTGGAGGGTAGTAGGTAGTCCAAATCTAAATGTATTTAAGAGTAGGTTGGATGAGTTTATGGGGAGTGAAGGTTGTGATGGTTCCTTAGTTTTGTATATATTAATATTGTTTGTATATATCTATAGCTGCATGATTTAGTTCTTGACAAGCCTTGATTGGTGATACCCTTGTTTCTGGACGCAATCCTCTGGATGTAGTTTTCCTGGGAGTTTGGGTGCCTTAAAAAAGAGGCCATTTGACTCGGATGACCTATGATGGGCCCTTGTGGCTTTTTTCATCTGTTATATTATATTGTGGGGGAGTTTGATTTTGTCTTTCCCTGGTGATGGTGCTTTTTGTGGGTGGGTTTTGACGGAGGCGGATGACCTTTGATAGGCCCTTGTGGCTTTTGTCATCCATGAAATTATGTTATGTTATGTTACTTCAGACGTATGTAAACACCAGTGTTTTCAATACACTTATGTTTTTTATTTTTCATCCAATTAAAATGAGGAAATGTCAGTTATTCAAAGCACATGAACGAGAAGCCTATTTTGTCTAAAAATAGGCTCCAAACAAAAATTTCAAAATATTTATTTATATAAAAAAAATTCCCAAGAAGATAAGCAATGGTTTCTATGAAATAGAAAACAGTTTTAAAATGATATCTGATTTAAAAAGCATTTAGCTGCAGCAGTCAACAAAAATTTATGGAAGAACAGAGAATTATAAATCATAATTAGAAATAGGTAGAAGGTTATTAATAATTTTTAAATTATATCAATAGAATAATTCTTTTCAATTAAAAAGGGTTAAATAAAGTGGAACTGCTCATCATAATAAATTGAACTGGTCATAATTATAGTAAATAAAATGGAACTTCTTATCATTAGATTAAATAAAGTGGAACTGCTCATCATTATATTAAATAAAGTGGAACCTCTCATTATATTGAATAAAGCAGAACCTCTCATTATATTGAATAAAGTGAAACCTCTTATTATTCTATTAAATAAAATGGAACCTCTTATTATATTAAATAAAGTGGAACTGCTCATCATTATATTCAGTAATTTTTGTTAGGAACCTGTGGACCCACCCAGGGAGTGTGGTGGCCTTCAAACAAAAGAAAGGTAGGTCGAGAGGGGGAGGGGAAAGTCAGTGACAGGTAAGTAAAGTTGGTTAAAAAAAACCCACAGATTTTACTAAAAATTGATACAGTTGAAGGAAATGAAAATATAAGGTAAATCAACCAGGGATGCCAAAGAAAATACCTGGGTAGCTAAGGTGCGAGAGGCAGGGGGGAAGAGAGAGAGAGAGAGGTGGGATGAAAGGGGTTCAGGAACAGGCAAATGAGTAAATAAGTCTAAGCTCACCGGACAAAAGTAGCGTAGAACTATTATAAAAACACCCTCTGACTAATTTGTTGTCTAGTAAGCTTAATTCTAGAGTTCAAGGATAATGGCAGCGAAATACATAAGTAATTTTCTAGCAAAAGATTACACAAGTATGTTTACGTGAATGAAACCAGTTGTGATGAAGTGCTGCGTGCATGTTCATTTTTTTCCTCCAAAAAATTCTTTTCTTATCAGTTTGCTTCTTTAAACTTTTTATTTTGCCTTTTAACCAAATATCACATAATAGCACACTCTCTTTTTTTTTTTCAATTAGCCTCATTTTTTTATATCCAAGATGACTCAAAACACCGATTCCCATATTGAAAAAACCTGAGCCATAATAGATCAGGTCAATTAATTGAACCAAAATTCTAGGGTGACCATAATGGCTGTCAAATGATTAAATGGAGATGAGAATTAATCAAAATGTTAACTGGTATGGATAATATTAAGATAAAGAAGCAGAGCTGTAGGTCAGTTGTTGTTTCATTGTTCCCATGAGAACAGATCTATGCTCCCTCTGGCCATTTGGGAGATTAAAGAAGAAACCCTGTAGTCCTACAGCACGCACATGGCCCATATTAAAGTTCCCACATTAAGTAGGACTGCGCCTTCCATGAGACTGTTCTGAGGGACTAGGTTAGAATGAATACTATGGGAATTGTATAGCCTTCCCCACCCCAGTGTTAGTGGTCTATATAACAGGAAGTGAAGGTTCAATTGAAGCTTAATCTCAACCAGATTATATCCAAGTTGGATTGGATGGTCTTACACATGCAAGTTATTTTATATATATATATATATATATATATATATATATATATATATATTAGGCAGTTGGGTCATTCCATATGAAATCAACCAATTTGGGGGGAAATTTTAAGTCACCATTACCGATTTTGATGAAAATTGGTATACAGGTTGATTTTGATGAGAGAAAAACAATGAGACACTTCCCAGCCCTCAATTTTGAATAGCTCAAAAGTTATAACCTGTCAAAGTTGAGAAAAATTGTCAAATTTCTTGATACCAGCATTTGAAAAAAAATTATTTCTCCCTTATTATAGCACATAAAACAATGAATTATGTATTTTTTTTTAAGCTTAAGGGTTGCTCGAAACATTTTTAACAGCAAAATTAATTCTTGATAAAAAAGATTTTTTGACCTTAAAGGTCAACTTTTGACCTTTAAAAAAATATATTGGTATCAATAAATTTTTGTGTAATTTTTTTTATAAATATATATGCCTTTAGACTACAATATAAGATAAATTTCATTCTGGGTTTTTCATTATATCAGGAGTTATGATCAATTTTGTAACCATTGGTATGCCAATTTTTACCTATTTTTATGTTATAAATTTTACCTATTAGGTGTTACTTTATAAACTATGAAAGCTAATTTAAAAATTTTTCTTTTTTTCAGAAAGTTTAATATTTAGATAAAAAAGTAATTAATAATTTGCATTACCAATTATTTGTATTTTAACAAATTATTATGGATGAGAAGAGAAAGCATTTTTTAAATATTAAGTATTGCTGCGATCCTTACAAAGGTCACAAAAAATTAATAAGAAAAATCTGAGACTAATTTCAGAAGACTTAATAAGAGAATATCCAAAATTAAAAAATTTTAAGGACCAAAAAATCTGTGCTAACTGCAGAAAAAAGATAGCTGATGATGATAGTTCTTCATCTCAAAATACGAATCCAAGCCTTTCAGAAGAAAGAATGGAAATTGAGCCAATTACTGAACAGGAAGAATCACAAGAAGCATTAACTGAATTAAATAAATCATTAATAGCTATTGGAGAGTCACCAGTCAAGAAATTTAAAATGGCTGTAGTAAAAAAATATAGTTCAGATAAAATGAATAAAATTCAAAAATCCATTTCAAGTAAACTCCGAACTGTGGGCTCTGCAACAAAATATCCATTACCCTTGGATCAAGACCCAGAGTCTTCTAGAACAGAATCAAGTAAAGATGGTGAAGAAATGATAAATCAACTGAAGGAGAAATTTCAAACTACTAGTAAAAGGTCTGAGCAGCTGCAAATCTTAACTGTTTTGCCAAAAAGCTGGAGCTTATCCAAAATTAAATCTGAATTTAATGTTACTAATTACATGGCCAGACAAGCTAAAAAACTAGCAATGGAAGAGGGAATAATGTCATTGCCAAGCAAAAGAAAAGGTACATTTCCATCAGAAACAATTAATGTAGTACAAGACTTTTATAAAAATGAAGAAGTAAGCAGAATTATGCCAGGGAAAAAAGATTTCAAGTGTTAGAAAAGATGGACAGAAAACTCATGAACAAAAATACTTAATTTTGGGAAATTTAAAAGAAATTTATCATTTATTTAAAACAAAATACCCAGACACTTAAGATTGGCTTTTCAAAATTTGCTGAGCTGAGACCCAATGAGTGTGTATTAGCTGGTGGTGCAGGAACTCACAGTGTGTGTGTTTGCACACATCATCAAAATGTTAAACTGATGATTATGGGTACAAGGCTACCACAGTTGACAAAAGACAGTGACCTGCATTTAGATGATTACAAAACATGTCTATCATTCATTACATGTGACCCTCCAACTTATGAGTGCTATTTTGATGAATGCTCAGAATGTTTTTCTAAAATAGAAGAACTAAAACTATATGTTACTAAAATTTTGGATGACAATATGATTGATGAGGTAAATTACAAGCAGTGGCTCTCAACTGATCGCTCAACTTTAGAGCTTGTTTCAAGAACAACTGAAGAATTTATAGATACTTTTACCTTAAGTCTTCTCAATTTAAAAAAACATGATTTCATAGCAAAAAAGCAGGCACAATTTTGTTCAACTAATAAAGAAGAACTAAAAGATGGTGAAATCTTAGTAGTATGCGATTTTGCTGAAAATTACTCATTCCTTCTTCAGGATGCAGCACAAGGGTACCACTGGAATAACTCCCAAGCTACATTACATCCCTTTCTTTCCTACTACAAAGAAGCTGGGGAAACACAACACATAAGTTTTGTTGTGATTTCAAACTGCTTGAAGCATGACACTGTTGCAGTCCATTTATTTAAAAAAAAACTTATTGAATTTTTTAAAAAAGAACTCAAGTTCCCAATAACAAAAATTATATATTTTTCTGATGGAGCTGCATCACAATATAAAAATTTTAAAAACTTTATTAATTTATGTCACCATAAATCAGATTTTGGATTGGAAGCAGAATGGCATTTCTTTGCTACATCTCATGGAAAAGGACCATGCGATGGTGTAGGGGGCACAGTAAAAAGACTAGCAGCAAAAGCTAGCCTGCAAAGAGCATATAATGATCAGATAATGACTCCTCAACAGCTCTTTGATTTTGCTGAAAGACACATTAAGGGAATCAAATTTTCATATGTCCCAAATAGTGAATACATTGAAGAAAAAAATTATTTGCAAGAAAGATTTGACCAGGCCTCTGCAATAATTGGTACCCAAAATTACACAGTTTTGAGCCAGTTAATGAAAATGAACTAAGAGTGAAAACAATATCATCTGCATCAGAATTCAAGAAAGTGAAAATATCCTATACAGAGGCAATATTTTTGGAGGATGTAAAAGGATTTGTCACTGCTAAGTATGATGACAAATGGTACTTAGGGTGTGTATTGGATACCAATGTTGAGAAAATGACTGTTAAAATAACATTCCTAGAACCAGAAGGACCATCAAATTCATTTAAATATCCAAGAAAACCAGATGTATTAGTATTGCCATTAGATGACATATTGAGCATTGTTGAGCCTATAACAGCAACAGGAAGAACTTACAAACTATCTAAAAATGAACAATTAAACTCAACAGAAATAATGCAGAAAAAAATTTATTCCTAAATTATTATAAAAAGAATAAATTCATTTTGGGAGGTTGGGTGGGACCTGTGGCTTTTTTGCTGAGCTATCAGGAGTGGCCCCTTAGGCGATGGGGATACCAGCAGTTATGCAGGTATCTTAACTGTTGGTAGTGGCTCTGCCACCATTGACCATAGCAAATTATAAATTAAATACATAGGTAGGTAGCTTTAAAAATATTTATAATTTTAAATAAAAAATTACTGAAAGTTCATTTTTTCTTGTAGGTAGGATTTAACACATATCTATAGAATTAATGATTCTAATACACGAGTATATATTAAAAGCATTCAAATATAATACTTAGGCATCTAATAATTAATAACTAACTCTGCGAATATGATGTAACTCTGTTAATATGACAAAGATGCATATAAAAAAAATTTATTTGTGAAGATAGCAAAAAATGGCCATACCAGTGGTTACAAAATTGATAAAACTCCTGATATAATGAAAAACCCAGAATGAAATTTATCTTATATTGTAGTCTAAAGGCATATATATTTATAAAAAAAATTACACAAAAATTTATTGATACCAATATATTTTTTTTTAAAGGTCAAAAGTTGACCTTTAAGGTCAAACAAATTTTTTTACCAAAAATGAATTTTGTTGCTAAAAATGTTTAGAGCAACCCTTAAGCTTAAAAAAAAAAATACATAATTCATTGTTTTATGTGCTATAATAAGGGAGAAATAATTTTTTTTAGCAATACTGGTATCAAGAAATTTGACAATTTTTCTCAACTTTGACAGGTTATAACTTTTGAGCTATTCAAAATTGATGGCTGGGAAGTGTCTCATTGTTTTTCTCTCATCAAAATCAACCTGTATACCAATTTTCATCAAAATCGGTTATGGCGACTAAATGTCCCTTGTTGAATTCGGATGGAATGACCCAGTTAGGTAATGGTAATAGTAAGAATTTCTTAATCCAGTAGAAAATTCACCTGGAGTTCCTCAACCCTCTTCAGGAGTGCCACCCATACGACTGGGCTACCATCCATTTCTCTAAGAAGAGATAGTGTTTACTTTGACAGAAGATAGGAAATTGTGAAATCTTTCCATAGTTCTTCACTCATCTAAATTTTTGTTATAATGACCTATAATGTGGTTAAGTAAGGACAATAGTAAGAATTCCTTAATCTGTTAGAAAAGTCTCCTGGAGTTCCTCAGCCCTCTTCAGGAGCACCACCCATATGACTGAGGTTGGTATTGGAGCAATTGTTCTTGGCTTATATTAATGATCTTGACATAGGTATAAGTAGTAACCTGAGCCAAGTTTGCTGATGAAACAAGTTGGGTAGGATTATAAGGTCTGACTCAGATGCTGAAGTAAGAAGACAAATTGACCAAGCTATTTTAAGAGTTGGGAAGAAATGACAAATGAAATTTAACATACGAGGAGCGGTCAATAAGTTTTGCGAATCGGTAGGGCAAAACAGAGGAACGGGGATGGCTGTTTGTGGGGGTGTTAGGACAAGTTATGACAAGTCAGGACCTGCAGCCGCATGCTCCTGCCTCGTCTATTCAAGAAGAAGTAGCTGATCGCAGATCGTCAGTCACAAATTTTTTAACAATGGAGAAGGTTGAGCATCGCGCAGTGATCAAACTTTTGATCAAGGAAGGCGAGATGCAAAAGAGATCCATGAACGCATGGTTTCAGTGTACACCGACACCGCCCCTTCCTATGCAACCATTGCTCACTGGAATAGGAGGTTCCGCCATGGTCTTGGGTCCCTTGAAGATGACCCCCATCCAGGATGCCTGTCAGATGTGACCAACGAGGACAATGTAGCCCGTGTGGAGAGGATCATCCTCGGAAATCGACGGGTGAAGGTCAAAGAAATCAAGCAAGAACTTGGAATATCACATGGAAGTGTTATCAACATCATCCACGACAATTTGCCATGACCAAGGTCTCTGCTCGTTGGGTCCCTGGAAACCTCACGTCCCATGATCGACTTCAACGTCGTCAAAGTCCACAAAGCCAGAGTTGCACAAGCTGCCCTGCGCGAGTGCGGATTCGAGGAGCTCAACCACCACCCCTACAGTCCAGATCTGGCCCCTAGCGACTACTTTTTATTCTGCCAGCACAAGGCTGCACTATGTGGATGCCAGTTTGGGGACGATGAAGATGTCCAGCTCGCCGCCCAGGAATGGATTGAACAGCAGTCGGGAGATTTCTGGTTGTCGGGAATTCAAAGCCTCAAGGACAAGTGGCGCAAGGGCATTGAAGTCGAGGGTAGTTATATTGAAAAATAATAAAACACTTTTCCTCATATCTGAATTGCAAAACTTATTGACCACCCCTCGTAGGTGTAGTGTACTTGGGTACGAATAATCTGCTGAATAATTAGAAATTGAATGGGAGAATTTTAAGAGTCGATGCAAGAGACTTGGGTGTCCTTGTACATTCTTACTTTTGGCCTAGAAGGTAGTGCTAAGTACTGGGAATAGCGGTAATAGAGTATTATAGTTTATTAGGAGTGTGAGAAATAGGTGTGCAATCTTTCTGAAAATACCCTTGTCATGAATGTTGACTATGCAGTAAAATTTTAGTCACAGTATTATAGGTTGCTTTTTGCTTTGCTTGAGTCAATACAAAGGAGGATGACTAAGATGATTCATGAGTTGAGGAGATTACCTTCTTATAGTGAAAGGCTTAAGAGACTAAATCTTCATACGTTAGAAAGAAGATTTTAAGGGAACTTGATTGAGGTCTTTAAGTGGGTAAAAGGTTATAATTGGAGAGATATAGGTATGGTTCTTATTTTTAGTGAATAAGATAAGATACGTAGCAATGAGTTTAAGCTGGACAAGTTTAGGCTTGAAAGATTGGTAGAAATTGGTTTATCAATAAAATAGTAGATGAATGGAATAGGAACAGTAGTCATGCGATAGAAACATCCTCCTTGGGGAATTTTAAGAATAGATTTATAGATGAAGATACTACAGAGAATGGAAACAAATTCATATAGGCCATTGTTTAGCCTTTTCAGACTCCTTTTCTTATGTTTATGCTCTATTTAACAGTAAAGAAAACTACAAATATATTAAATCCTAAAATTTAAAAATTTGTCAGGAATTGACATTTCAGAAGTGCTTTTTATTGTAAGATTTCTCCAATAAACTCATATTATTAATTTCCTATAATACTTATTTCAATATCTTAATTTAAGAGACAAAAATATCAATTAGCCCTAATCTTAGTTAATATTTGATAGGTGTAAACCTAAAGATCCGTGGCACGCCCACCAAAGTGTATTTTTCAGCCGAAATCTATAATATTTCATCCATGTTCCAATGTTTCACCTTTATTGACTAATTCCAATGGGTGCCTCATGAAGGGGACGGCTCATGTGGAGGATCACCCTGCAATGACCCTGAGATTCCAATCAATTGGATCCCCCGGGGGGTCTGGGAGATACAGCCTCCCAATATATAATTGTAATTATTTATAGAATACCCATGTTTGTTGTTTCTGACTTGTGGGGGGAGTAAAATCATTTCTGCGATTCGTGGGGGAGGGCTGACATCATAAGTGAATGAATAATGAATTTACTTTAGTTTTTTCACTTAAGATCACTTTAAATTTATTTTTTCCTATATTTATTTTCAATTTTTTTACTATTTTTATTACCATTTTTATACATTTAAATAAACTTAGCTAGATCTTTTAGAGGAACTAGTTTTTGTGGAGAAGAGATGATCTTTTATGCAGGAAATTGTTTCAACATAGATTCTTTGTATATAACAGGCCCTAAAGCTGTTCTACCAAACTTGTCCCTGAACTGGCAGACTTGCCCTATGAGGAGAGGTTGGCCCACCTTTGACCTACCACACTGGAGAAACGGAGGGTCCGAGGTGACATGATTGAGACATTCAAAATACTCAAGGGTGTGGTCAAGGTGGCGGATGGGAGCTTTCTCCAACTTGCTCCAAGAGGAGATGACCCAGTGACCAGAGGTCATAGCCCGAAGTTGAAGAAACTATGGTGCAGGACCACCAAGAGAAATAAATTCTTCAATGCAAGGATTACAAACAAGTGGAATAGTCTCACTGAGTATATAGTTAGTAGCCCTAGTGTTAACACCTTTAAAAATAGGTATGACCAGTACGAGACTCAAAACCAGAGAAGAAGCACTTTATATGAGCACTGACTCCCTTGCTTTTTAATTTTCACTAAGGTAAGTGTGGTCAGGGCTTAGCAATCCAAGATAATTTTGAATTTAGATGTGTTAAAACAACGTGTGATTCAGCAATCTATACTCCAAATTATTGGTAACACTTCAGTTTCGGGGCACACAGTAGGTGGCACTGTATATAGGCTACAATTTGGGGCTTTAATATATGTCTTATGATGTCAGATGGTAGCGTCAGATGTGAACAATTACGGCATTATATTTTTTTGTATATAAATTGATTGATTGAAACTCAGGATCATCGCAGGGTGGTACTCCCGCGGTGATATCTCCCCCACGAGCAGTCCCCTTGAATTAACTGGGTTTTTCCCCCAACAGCTTTTTACTGGCAGAAAAACCTAACCTAATGACAAACAATACTTACTTTTATAGGTTTATTGATTAGTTTATGCGCCTCTAAATAATCTAAAAGTTTTTTGCAGCCATGCAAAATAAATCTGAATTTGAATAACGAAGAAGCACAACTAGAGCACGAAAAAGCTATAATGAAAGAGAAACAAATGCTAAGCGGGTTCTATTTATAGCTAGGACGTTGCCAGTAAGAAGCTGTTATCGTTCCCTGAGAAACAAAAAATATGAAAACAAAAAAAGACAATAAAAGACATCAAGAAACCTTACCTAATTTAGAAAAAAATATAAACGGCCAGAGGCACAGATATTTAGTAAATAATACAGACTAAAAGAGACAAATCCCCAAAACAACAAAAATAAAAACGCTGTGATTGGTCACATCTGAAGCTACTGTCTGACTTCATAAGAGATATGCTGTAGCCTGCTAATAGCGCCACCCACCGGGCGCCCCAAATCTGAAGTATTACCAAATTATTTATTGGTTTTTGGTAAACCAAAATACATTGGAAGTAATTTACCATAATAAAGTATATAAAAAGCATTTTCCACAATAAAGTAAGTAAACAACATTTTCCATTTGGTTTATTTCTGGGATTTTTTTACATGAAAAATGGTGTCTTGTAGATTTAAACTAGGATTCAAAACATAAAAACAACAGTAAATGTTGCGACGATGGCCGGATGCGACTCTAGTTTATTTTGGGGGCTACTTTTCAGTGTTTTTCTGCCATCGCACTGGCCAATCACAGATCTGGATTCAGTTTCATAAATGACCAATCAGAAAGCTGTATTTGTTTCAAGGCTTTTTGTGCTTTTTATATTGATCAAAACTTGGTTTTTCTTATATTTTAGATGTTTTTTTCCCCCTTATTTCTTTTCTATATATCCTACTTACTCTATGCCTGACATTATTTAGTCTTTTTATTTACTTGTTATTTAATTTCCCATTGTTTAATGCTCGATTAAACCATATTTCGGTGTTGTTAATGAAGTCTCACAACTTAATTCTGACGAAAACCTGACTTTTTCATTTTTTCTCTGTATTTATTTCTCTTCTTTGATTTTTTTAAAAGGTTTTTTTTGCGACCTTCATTTTGATTATTGTTCCAAATGGATGCGTTCAGTATTAGTGTTTTTATTACTATATATGTGTAGTTCAAGAAACACAAATGGTCAATTTCAATAAAAAAAAAGTCATGAATTTTCCAGGAACAATGAACTACTTTTCCATCCACGCCTCTCATATTTGAACGACCACCCCCGCTCATTTGTCAAAATGTCATTTTTGTGCGGTTTGTTCGTTACCTATTCAACGTTTCGGTGCTATTTTAACCAACGAGAAATGTGTTGCGTTTCTCGAAGCCCATGGGCCGCGTAGTGGAAGGGCAGTGGGTTTTTGGAGGATTCAAACGTGAAACAAAGGGAATTTTCATTGTTTCAGTGGCAAATCAAAATCGAGAAACCCTCTTCGCAGCGATAAAAAAATGGATTTTGCCAGGCACGACAGTCGTATCTGACAGATGGGCAGCCTATTCAAATTTTTCATCTGAAGGATACGAACATCTTACCGAATTCTGGCTTGCTGCCGGTAAACTCTACCCACCCATCTGACGTAAGTATTAACGATTATTTTGAGCATCAGCTTATTGTTGGGTACGGCTCGCCACAGGGATAACACTGCGATGACCCTGTTTCAATCCTTGGGGGGGTCTGGGGGGCACAGCCCCCCCAGTATAAAAAGAAAATCGCCATAAAATTCTTTGATTTCCTCTCTAAAAAAGTAACCAAAAGTAGCCCAAAATAGCCCCCCAAAAGCTAGGCCTAGGATCCGGCCATCGTCTACACAATTACCAAAACAACTTGGTCCAAATAGATTTTGGCTAAAAAACATTGTTTTTCAGGCATACCACCGATCTTTAGGTTTACCATTTGATATTAGTCTAGCTTTATATAAAGTAAACTCACTTGTAATGAGGCAGAGCACAAGCTAACATCAAAAACATAATCCCAATTGACAAAGTGAAGGAAAGAAAAATCACAGCTGAAATAAAATGAATTATATAGTTTTAGACAAAAAACTAAAAAGGTAACTATAAAAGGTGTAGTTTCTCAAACTACAGAGTATGGCACTATATAATTGACTAACAACCTCTGTAAGGAAGTCATACTTACGCTTGAGAGCTGCCATGGTTGAGAATTATGGGGAAACTTGCTAGGATTCTTAATGTTAATTAACCCTTCGATAACAAGGTGAATATTTGACGTTTAGCCTTAAGAGGTTCAGATTGTTGAACCACCCTTTGTATCAGGATATGGCATTTATTTTCTGTAGAGGATGGAAAACTTTTTAAGGCAAAACCAGGAATGAACAAGACGCAAATCAGAGCTCTGTTCTTTGCATCAGTCAGTCAGTTAATTCGAACAATCAAGGGTGAAATTAAATACTTAATGGTGTGTTGGTGATTTTAGGCATTGTAGTCATCATATATGGTTTTGCTTTATCGGGAAAAGTACCTACATATTTTTAAGATAGTTAACTTTGTTGGGGTGGAATCAAATTTTAAATAAATCTACCTTGCCTTCTCGATGTGTAAAGAATTCGTGATTTTAAACATTGGCTATCCTGATTTCAACTTAGTGCTAGGCTTTCGAGTTGTTTGGGAACCATAAGGTAATTATTTTGAAATGGGAGCGTCGCCCCAAGGCCCCCTTCAATAAATGGGGTGTGGGGAATCAACTGGTAGTATTTGCAATTCGAAAGCCTAGCATTAGGTTGAAATCCGTGTTGCCAATCTTTGAAATCAGAGTTTCTTTTCACATCAAGAGAAGGTAAGTTGGATGAAGAAGCCCAAAAGAAAGAATTCTCCTAACGTTGGCTTTATTTCACTGAAATAAACATCAAACATAAGAAGGCAAAGAAAATAATACATATAATAAACACATTCTCGCATAAGCACACACAAATATAGGCACATGTACATTTCACAAACAAATAATTATTAATGCCAATGTGTAAGTGGCATAATGTTGGTTTCACAAAACTAGGAGTCCAGTTAGTAGAAAAACTGCAAGTTTTTCACTTTCAGTGGCGTATTTAAGGGGGGGAGGCATTAGGCCATGCCCCTCCCCCCTCATGGAATGGAAACCAACCCCTTACGAAATTAGCACAGGAGGCCGGGGTGGAAAAAAAAATGGTCTAAAACAAACATAAGAACATAAGAAAAGAAGGAGACTGCAAAAGACCATTCATGGCCTACACTTGGCAGCTCCTGTTCAAGTCAACACACAAAAGATTTCTTACCAGAGAAAAGTCATCAACATTGTCACCCTTACAGGAGTTCGTCAGATCTAATCTACAATATACATAAAATGCATCCAGAGGATTATGTCCATTCTTGCAACCGCAAAATAATCTCCCCACTCCTTAGAAAAATATATACATATGTACATAAAAAAGTCAGTCCCATCTAGCAGCTTCATTCATATATTTATCTAATCTATTCTTAAAACTACCCAGAGAGGAGGCTTCTATCACATGTCTAGTGAGCCTATTCCATTCATCTACCACACGATTTGTAAACCAATTCCTCCCAATCTCCTTCCTAAACCTATACTTATCAAGCTTAAACCCATTGCTACGTGTCCTGTCATGTTCACTAAGTATAAGAACCTTACCCAGATCCCCTTTATTATATCCTTTTACCCATTTGAAGACTTCAATTAATTCCCCTCTGACTCTTCTCCTTTCCAATGTATGTAGATTTAGTTTTCTGAGCCTTTCAGCATAAGGTAAGTTCCTTAGCCCACCAATCATCTTTGTCATCCTTCTCTGCACAGACTCAAGCAAATCAATATCCTTCCTATAATATGGTGACCAAAATTGTACTGCATAGTCTAGATGAGGCCTAACTAGCGCCAGATACAGTTTTAGAATGACTTCAGCACTCTTATTGCTTACACTCCTCCTAATGAATCCCAATATCCTATTAGCTTTATTCTTAGCATTTAGGCATTGCTTTCTAGGACGAAGGTCTGAACTTACCAAAATACCCAAGTCCCTCTCACAATCGGTCCTCCCTAAATTTCTCCCATTTAATTTATAACTATTCAGTGGATTATTTCTACCTATACTAAGTACACTACATTTGTCTATGTTAAACTTCATTTGCCATTTCTCAGCCCAATTGGACAGAATGGTCAATTCCTCCTGCATTACAACAGCATCAGAATCAGCCCTAATGGCCCTACCTAGCTTAGTATCATCAGCAAATTTACTCAGGTCACTACTTATACCTATGTCAAGATCATTAATATAAATTAAGAATAGCAAGGGACCCAAAACAGATCCTTGCGGAACTCCACTGCTAACACACCCCCACTCAGATTTAACTCCATCTATACTAACTCTTTGCTGTCTGTCACCAAGCCATGACTGAATCCACCTAAATATACTGCCATCGATCCCGTGTGCTTTAACTTTGCTCAGAAGCCGTAAGTGTGGCACTCGATCAAAAGCCTTACTAAAGTCCAAGTATAAAATATCATAGTTTTCATCCTTATCTGCTGCTTCATACACCTTACTATAAAAAGACAGCAAATTAGTCAGGCAGAATTTACCCTTACTAAAGCCATTCTGTGAGTCTTTTATCAACTTATGCTTATCCAGGTGATCCCTAATATTCCTTGCTATAATAGATTCCATCATTTTCCCTACCACTGATGTCAAACTTACTGGTCTGTAATTAGACATATTTGTTTTATCCCCTTTCTTAAATATAGGTATCACATTGGCTTTCTTCCATGCCACTGGCACAATGCCACTCTCCAATGATTTTCTAAAGATGCATGCTAGGGGCTCACTTAACACATCCTTACATTCTTTCAAAATTCTAGGAAAGACCTCATCAGGACCGGGTGCTTTACTACTTTTGATTTCATCAATTTCCTTTGTCACTATCTCCTTTGTGATCAAGATATCCTTTAATTTCTCTTCATCATTACCCCAATATACATCATTCCCTCTTATCTACTATCAGGATTGAATAGTAAATATGTTTAATATTCAATTACTTTCATATTTCAGACAAAACTATGCACAGTTATTAAAAAATATGACATTTTTTTCTGATCGGCCGGAAACGCCTCGCCGGGTGCAGCCATCTTGTGACGTTTTCTACCCCATAATTTATGAACATGAGCTGTCTGCGCATGTCCGCACGTGTGTAGTGGTTTCACCACTACAAGAAGTTGTATATAAATTTCCCTTAAAACAATATATATATATATATATATATATATATATATATATATATATATATATATATATATATATATATATATATATATATATATATATATATATATATATATATATATATATATATATATATATATATATATATATATATATATATATATATATATATATATACATATATATATATATATATATATATATATATATATATATATATATATATATATATATATATATATATATATATATACATATATATATATATATATAGTTATATCGGAAATGTATAAACTGCCAACATTTCCTTTCACCATGCGCACGAAAATAGGGGCAGCATCCCTTTCTTTAAGCTTCCTCATCATTTGGCGGTGCCTTTTTAGATGTTCCTTGGACCTTGTAGATAAAACATTATTTGTACCGATATATATTATTTAAGATGTTTCTGGGGTATCTCCACTTGTAAAATCTTCCATTGAATCTACAAGATCCTCAACTCTTCCTCCAGGATAACAATACCTCCTGCTCTTGGTTGGTTCTCTGCCCCAGAATTCCTCAAGTTCACCCTTTATAATAGAATATCCTACAAGTTGAACTTCGGATTCATCGTCTTGCTCGGTACTCAAAACCGAAAATTTGTTAGTCACGATTATCGGAAGTCTCTTGTCGATAAAGCCGTCGTAGAGGGAATCTTCCTCGAACCGTACGAACCCATCATCCCTGGCTCCAGGAAGCCGGCTAGGCAGGCTATCTGAAGGGGCTTCATGATCTGACACAATCCTATGTATGCATTTTGTGGGTGGGTTTTGACAAATGTGGATGACCTTTGATAGGCCCTTGTGGCTTTTCTCATCTGTGAAATTATGTTATGTTATGTTATGTCCCATTTTAATTGTGCTCCTGCTATTAACAGATACCAAAATTCACGTTAACTATTATCATGGACATTTCGCTCACCCCAGAACTAATTATCATAGAACTTTCGTTTACCTTAGAACTAATTCATCTCACGCTATATATATTATATATTCCGCCTTATTCTCAATATATTGTAATCGACATTCATAATTTCAACTCACAAACATTCACAATTTTCAAGTCCCCCAATTTAATGCATTTTCTATTCATTGATTAATAACGTGGCCTGTTTTCAAAAACACCATAATTGTCGTACTGAAGGATTCTTAATTTTGTAATTCAAATGACCTAAATAACTTAAGCTCTCCCCATATTATATTACCTCAATTAAGATATTAAAATATTATATTTCTCTAATAAATATATTTTGTTAAAACGTAGAATTAATATCCTTTCTGGAGAACTGTCTTTATCTCATCCATTCAATTTTCAATTTCAATTCATTGCCAAAGTAATTTCTTACTTTGGCTGGTGTCCCAGATTCCCTAGGCTAATTACCATTAAAAAAAAGGTTCAACTTATTATAAACCATTTTACAAGCCACACACAAGCCCGCTTTACGTGCACAAATGCAAATTTTAGACGATTGCCCTACGCCTGAGAAGAAATTCGACTTGAAAAAACACTTTTTATTGCTGAAAATTTCTCCTCGAACTTGGGTGAGTAAGATTTTGACATATATCTAACATTAAGCGCCCAATATATATTTTTTCTAAAACACGATGGCATGGATTTTCTAGGGCAGAAAACGGTTATTTTTTTATTCGTATTTGTATCTTTGCCCCATTTGTAAGCACATTCAAGCCATTTTCGATTTTCTACATACATTGGGAAAGGAGAAGAGTCAGAGGGGAATTGATTGAAGTCTTCAAATGGGTAAAAGGATATAATAAAGGGGATCTGGGTAAGGTTCTTATACTTAGTGAACATGACAGGACACGTAGCAATGGGTTTAAGCTTGATAAGTATAGGTTTAGGAAGGAGATTGGGAGGAATTGATTTACAAATCGTGTGGCAGGTGAATAGAATAGGCTCACTAGACATGTGATAGAAGCCTCCTCTCTGGGTAGTTTTAAGAATAGATTAGATAAATATATGGATGAAGCTGCTAGATGGGACTGACTTTTTTTTATGTACATATGTATATATTTTTCTAAGGAGTGGGGAGATTATATTTTGCGGTTGCATGAATGGACATAATCCTCTGGATGCATTTTATGTATATTGTAGATTAGATCTGACGAACTCCTGTTAAGGGTGACAATGTTGATGACTTTTCTCTGGTAAGAAATCTTTTGTGTGTTGACTGGAACAGGAGCTGCCAAGTGTAGGCCATGAATAGTCTTTTGCAGTCTCCTTCTTTTCTTATGTTCTTATGTTCTTAAGTGCAATAAGATCTAGTTCAATAATAATTCTATTTTTGCTTTGGAAACTTCAATATCCTGACATTCCTCAATCTTCTTGCTTCAAAGCCTTATTAACCGGGAAAACAGCCGCAGCGCATTTTCCTCGTTAATCGCAATTCTTCGCGATTCCATAACTCCCGAAGTACTAGTGTTCTAGCCTGGTGTGGTCTATCCCCATCCTCCAGGCTATTTGACCCCGTCGCTAGAATAAGACCACCCCTCGGCTTCGGGCACCCCATAGCAATCAAATAACTCTCGTGGAAAATAAGGAAGGGCAACGCAAACAAACCGGAGCATCTGTATCAACCGGAGACCTTGCTAAAAGATTACGCGATAACTCGGTAATCTATCGCCGTTACTGGCAACCAGCGTCCCCCTTCCAAGGCTCTTGGGTTGTGCTTACGATTACCTTCAAGGTTTTCCATAATTAGGGACGACTTTCAATAGCCCCCTCCCCCCCACACACACATACAGCTTTCAGCTTTGCTCATACGAAAGCTAAAAGTTCTTTGACAATTTGCCTATCATTGATAGAGATGACGATAACGATGATGCTGGAAATACTTTAAGGTTAGACATAACCCATTTTTTTTCGTTTTTTGCAAATTTTGTCAGTTTTCTGTTTTTGTCAACAAATGTATCGTTAATTATTCATCAATATCCATAAATAATTTTCACGTTTAGTACCTCCAAATGCACAAAAAATAACTTTTAATCAACAGCTGTCAACTATTGTCTTCTTAGCTAATTAGTTGGCAATATCTGGCAGATTTGGTATTAAAATGATCAGTGTTGAATCAGCTTTAACGCTATTCTGAAAGGTCATTTTCATGAAATAACACTACCTGATTGGTTGAAATATCGCCCCGATTTTGAATTAGAACTCACTGAGGCAATCACAGGTTTTCTTTCTGATTTATTTCGACTCTCGTCACCGATTGTTGCAAATTATAGTAGTTTTTCTGCTCAAGTAGTGCCAGTCCTATTTTAGGGCTATTGAATGCAAAGTAATGCCTTTTGGACTTGCTAAAAAATAGAAATGCAAAATCCAGAAATAATAATAATAATAAATTTCTTATAATGCGCTCTTCAAGGCCGGAGGACTTTACAAAGCGCACGTTCGGCTGTGGGCTAAGATCAGGTGAGTGAGTAGGCAATCCTGAACAGATGCGTTTTCAGGAGTCGCTTGAAAGTGGTAAGTGAGGCAGCAAATCTAATTACGACTGGAAGAGCATTCGAAAGCTTGGGGGCACAGACTGAGAAGGAGCGGTCGCCCATTGAGCAGAGGGGCGAGCGAGGAGTATTCAGGAGAGGAGCATGAGATGACCGAAGGACCCGAGGGGTGAGACATTGGGAAAGAGCATATGAAAGGTAGGTTGGGGCCTTTTGGTGAAAGACCTTGAAAGTGAAGAGAAGAATCTTGAAATGAGAACGATATCTGACAGGTAACCAGTGCAGTTCTTGAAGCAGGGGCTTAGAAGGGGAGAAGCGAGGGCGACGGAGGACTAATGGGGCAGCGTAGTTCTGGACTAGCTTAAGGGGACGTAGAGAGGAAGATGGTAGATTTACAAGAAAAGAGTTACACTAATAAAGGCGGGAGGTTATGAAGGTGTGGACAGCAGTCTCAAGACTTTGGCGATTGAAGTGAGAGTGAAGTTACGGAGGAAACAAAGGGAAGATTTACTAATATTGTGGATGTGGGGCTTGAAGGAGAGATGCTCCTCGAACACAGCGCCCAGATTTCTAACAGAGTCAGAGAAAGCGAGAGTTTCCACCCAGAGGGAGGGAGGGAGGGAAAGAGGGATTTAACTTTGTATGCTAGAGCGGGGCTACCAACCAGAATAACTTCAGTTTTGGAGTGGTTAAGTTTGAGGAAGTTAGCTCATAGCCAGTCCGAGATAGAAAAGTAGGCAGATAGGAGGTCACAGATTGAGTGGGCAATGGCCGAGGGGAAAGAGGAAATAAAGATTTGAGTGTCATCAGCATAGAGGTGGAAGGATGGACCGAGATTAGGTAGGAGGGAGCTAAGAGGGAATAAGTAGATACAAAAGAGAGGGCTGAGGACAAAGCCTTGAGGGACACCAAAGCGAATGGGAGTGGGTTCAGGGGAGACATCGTTAATCACTATAGATTGGGTGCGAGATGAAAAGTAAGAGCGGAACCAGTCGGAAGCAGCGCCAGAAATGCCAAGGAAAGAGTGGAGGCGATCAAGCAAGACGGAATGGTCAATAGTATCAAAGACAGAGGAGAGGTCAAGTAGAATGAGGATGGAGGCACAAACCCAGGCAGCAGCGCTACGTAAGCAATCAGTAACATTAAGAAGAGCGGTTTCGGTAGAGTACCCAGCTTTAAAACCTGATTGGTAAGTGGAAGGGAAGTTGCGAGATCGGGTGATAGCTAGCTGGGTCGGAAGGGTTAAGCTTCGGCTTTTTAAGGATCGGACGGATTTGGGCACATTTAAAGGAAGAAGGGAACAACATCAGTGGCAAGGGAGGTATTGAACAGGTGGAGGAGCATTGAGAGTATGATAGGCAATATTTTGATTAATAGCTTGGGGGGAGACGAGTCACGAGGGGAGCCAGATTTTTTGAGCGCGAGAATAAGGCAGACAGCTCAGAGGCGGTCACGGTAGGAAATACGTTGAGCGGCTGGGGGGGGCGGGGGCAGGAGAATGTGAGAGGCCTGGTCAGGCAATCGCGAGAGGAAGGCACGAAGGTTGATGACCTTATCAGCGAAGAATTTCGAGAGGATGGTGGGGCAGATGCGGGTGGGGACTTGGTGTGAGGAGGTAAGAGAAGAGAGCAGGCGGAAAACGGCACGGGGTCATTCTTATTGTCAGCTAGCAATTTATGCGAATGGGCTTCACGAGCAGATCTTAGTTAGGCCAAGTAGAGAGATGTCACAAGACGATAAGTGAGCGAAAGAGTAGTTGTACCTTGCCCACGAAAGCGAGCATTACGAAGAGCTCTTTCATGGGCACGTAAAGACTGTCTCGAGCGTAGGAGTTCCAGCGAGTACAATAGGGCGCGGTGATGGCGAGAGGACGAAGGAGTAATAATAGGGGAGTGGGCATTAAAGCAAGTTAGGAGGGATTGCTCCAAAGAAAAGAGGATTTGGTCAGGGCAGGCGAGAACGTCGGGAGGGGGTAAATTAGAGGCAACGTCATTAAAGAAGGATGGGATGTCAATGAAGGTTAGCCGTCGATAAGGTTTTGGTTTGAGAGGAGGCCGAGAGAGCGAAGAAGTGGGGGTTGAGACATTAAAGTTAATAAGGTAATGGTCAGAAATAGCATTAGACAGGATAGAAGTGGTCAAGTTGGAAATTTGACAGTCGGAAATTACAAAGTCTTAAATGTTACCATGTCAGTGTGTTGGGGAAGAGACGTGTTGAGTAAGGGAAAATGGGTCAAGGATCTCAAGGAAGGCAGGTAGATTAGGGTTAGTGACAGGGAGGTTGAAGTCCCTCATGATGAGAAGATGACCCGAAGGAGAGAGACTAGCGAGAAGGTTACTAACTTCGTCAAGAAAAAGATCAAGGGAGGAGCTGGGGGGGAGGGGGGCAGTAGAGCACAATAGTTGTTAGAGAGGGAGCAGAATTAGAGACAGAGATAAGGACCTCAAAAGAAAGAAGAGGGGGGGGGGTATTCAGAGAGAGAGGGGCACTATGAATGAGAGCAACCCCTCAGCCACGTTTGTTCCGGGGGTTATGGGAGTAGATGTAGCCATCAGCGGTCGCCAGCGACAAGCAGCTATCACTCTGATCAAGCCACGTCTCACTGAGACCAAGGAGGAAGATACGCGAATTTGTCAGGAGGTCGTGAATGAACTCCACTTTATTAGCGACACTTCTAACATTGAGTAGAGACGGATTATAAACTGAGAGTGGGGAGGTTGAAGGGGGCAATGAGAGAGGCGGGGTAGGCGGTTCAATGAAAAATAACTTTTTTAAGACGGAAGATAAACGAAATCCCCTTTTTATAGGACGATATTGATTTCGAGCGAGCGATTCCTAGTGCTTTAATTCTAGAGCCAACTAAGACAGATACCTTTAACCCCCTATTAAGAAAAAGAAGTGTGGTTTTGTCCAACAATGAGGGAGGAGAAATATAAGATTTGATGTAGAGACAATAACAAAATAAAATTAGGGAAGCAACAACGAAAATAAAAATGAGTGGAGGAGAATATGATATGAAGAAAATAGCAACAAATTCAATAAACACATCTACTAACAAAAACAAAACAAAACAAAACAAAAACATATACCGAGAATGGCGAAGTACAAAGCACGTGTCAAAGCAACTATAAAAGGGAGAATAATCCAGAAGAATTGGGGGCTGAGGAAAACAGCTAGAGAAATTAGGGAAGGGACGAAATGAAACAAGAGACCGCGTGGAACCGCGTGGCTGAGGGAAAGAAAAGGTGAATGAGAACGGAGAGGAGTTAATAATAGGGATAAATAAGTAAAAAAGAGCACGGAAGGAAATAATACACGGGGCAAAAGAAAAATACGAAGTGCTAATACTCGGGACAGAAGAAAAATACCAAGTAATAATACTCACAAACGCGTAGCTAACAGCCAACCATAAGCAGGCACTAATAAGACAGGCACTAATAATTCAGTAACTAATACATACATACAAGGCTATGCAGCACCAAAAATGGCTAATAAACTGAACAGCGAGACATGCAACAAACAAACGATACGCGCATCGATCCGCTTTCCATGAGAGCTGACCTTAAGGGAATAAATACCGCGTCTACTTTTGTAATTGTTTTCTTTTAGTTCTAACTTACATGAGAGTCCTACATATGGACCCTGATTACTGCATTGTGTGTATATATCCATATGTATAATCTATATTTTTATTTATTTTCTTTTGCAGTTTTACGGCTTAAATAAGCATGATTCTGTTTGAATTTTATTGAACTGATGAGCCCGTACAACTCTTCTTTTCAAGCTGGTAACAGTTACATACATATAGTGTTCTTTTTTCTAATATTCTACAGTCATTGCTTGTTTTTGATTTATCTTATTTTTATTTTCTTTCACTTCAGGTCAGATCCAGGAAGTCGAGTGAAGAGAAGTATCGTCAATTACTAACATGCAACTGCAGTTAAACGAAAGACTTCCCCAGAGTCACCTCTGGAACTTCTGAACGTCCAACTGCAAGCCCAGACACAGGAATCCTTTTCACCGACGTTAACACCGTCCACGTCTGCGTTACCTAATGACAACTCCAGTAAAGATGATATAGGAGTTATCAACTGGTTGGAGCTCACAGATGCTTAGAAACTGCGCGTACTCACCACACCTTGGGCTGTGCCATTGGATTTTCAGTGGCCTTACAGCGAGCGTCAAGATGGAGGCAGCACCAGACTTAAATATCTCGGACCACAACATCTAATCGGGCAGTATAGCGTCTTCTATTCTGTGTCGAAACGTGGACTATTCTGTCGCCCTTGCAGGTCTTTTGCTCCTGAAGCAATCCGAGGAAATCAATTGAATCGCCTGGTCAGAACACCCCTAGAGAAGTTCGCTCAAAAACCGGCAAAGATGGCTACTTGTCAGCGGATCTAGCGACCAAATTCCATGAAGAGAGTGTAGCGCACGCATAAGTGTTCAAAACGACGAAGAAGACTGGAAACATAGAGCAGCAGCTGAACACCGCAGAGGCCAAGCAGCGTGACATGTCCCGAGCTGCTCTGCAGCGGATACTCTTTTCTATGGTTTCTGAGTAGACTAGGTCTACCGCTGCAGGGCCATCGCGATTCCAGACCGCTGTTGCTCCCTCCGGCAGGAACCGGCGCTGATAAAGATTACGGACAAGGCAATCTTACAGCGACTCTACAGCTGATGGCAGTTTCCAACGATAAAGTGTTACGGGAACATTTAACGACCACGAGTAGGAATCCCACATACATTTCCCCCAAGCCCAGAATGAACTGATATCAGCCATTGGAACAGTAATTCAAAAATTAATCATTGAAAAAACAAAAGAAGCCAGATTCTTGTCTCTTCTTACGGACGAGACCACAAATGTCTCGAAAAAGGAACAGTTAACAGTATGTTTACGGTACCTCCGAGGCGGCCAAATATGTGAGCGATTTCTCGGTTTTGCCGAGGTCCCTGATCTTACTGGTGGAGGGTTGGCTAAAGAACTGCTACAGATTCTGAAAGATTCTGTCGTTGTATAGCAATGCCTCTGGGCATTCCTATAATAAAAACCTCCTGGGAAACTTTATATATATATATATATATATATATATATATATATATATATATATATATATATATATATATATATACATCAATTATTATGTAAAATTCATATTATGCAATCTTTTAACTTTGTCAATTTAATCGTTCAATTATTTTAACTTTTGTAAATTAAATCATATTTTATGTACAACTTAATAATTAATTAATTCATTTATTTTACTTGTCAATTCATTTAACGTACTACTGTTTCAGACAACATCTCTTCAAATTTCACACACAAACAAACAAACACACGCTTTCAGCTCGACCTTCTGGAACAATATTCTTTCTCATTCGACTCTCACCATTCTTCGTATAAAGGTCGGTAATCACTCCTTCTACAATTAGTCATTTACCTCCAAACAAATCATACTTAGTTAATTCCCCTTTATCTCACAATTCTTTGCAAACGACCATACGAGAGTAGGTCCTAATTATATTTACTTCTCATATTGCAGCCCCTAATTCACAGTCCATCATAGTCACCATATTATTTCATATTTATTTCACGTACTTTATTTCTCTTCACATCTCGTCACTGTAAATTATTAGAGATGTGCCGAGTACTCGGCATCGGCCTCGGCATCGCTTAGAATCGGCCAAATTTGTGAGAATCGGCATCGGAAAAATTTTGCCGATTCTTCGTCAAAATTTTAGCCTTTTATACAGTTTCTGGTGGCTGAATTGGGCCAGACAACATAGTTTGTGTTACTAGTTACTACAGCTTTATTAAGTAACACCTTTATTGTTTAATTCTGGTCAGATTATAGTATATGCTTTCAGAGATTCTTGAACGAAAGTAGCAAGCTACAGTGATATAATTACTAAAAAGTTTAAAAAAATACTCAACCATATGATTTTTTCTAATAAATATGGTTTCAATGATTAGTATTTTGTCTTTGGAATTTTAAGTCCTATATAGCGATTCACCTACTCAGGGACGTTTTATGGTGTTCCTTAACCATGGACATTGTCCATTTATCATGCTATACTGGCCCCGTGTCAAAATGTATAGAGAAACTAAAAGAGATGAAAACAGTGGGTCCGAATGGCTTCAATCCGAAACGAGATAAAGTACTAACTAATAAAAAGAAAAGTGTAAATATACTAACAAAATGTTTTAAAAAAAACAAAGTAAAAGGTAAAAGGAAAGCAGTGAGTTGAGAAAAATAAAAACAAAAATGCTAAAGAAAGTTAAAAAAAAACACTAAAATAAAAGAACTTTGGCCAATAGCCATATCAAATATCTAGTATATAAGAAATGTTAAAAAAATAATAATAATAATAATAAGAGGGGCAAAAATTAAAATTGAAACAAATGGCATTCGGGAGGTGCCGTTGGAAAGGTTATACTTCAACACTCAACTAAACTATAAAAAGTGAACTAACACACCTAACATGCTGAGACAAACGTCTCTTCAGAGTGATTTTCAATCACAATTCTTGTCAGTGAATATAAAAACCTTGGGTTTAGTAACGAAATAAGGATGTAAAAAGCAATATAGGTGGCCATAGCCCTAAATACATCGGCGTAGAGACGCCTGTTTTAACCAAGAACAAAGTTAATCCCGCTGCATAAGCAGTATTGACAACCCGAGACGCACAATTCGCTAATTAAAATGGGTACAGATACTATTTTTAATTTACGTAGTTTACGTTAGGGATTTGAAGAGGCCTAAATTTCACCTCTAAAGTTGTTAGTACGAAAAACCAAGTCAGCGAAAAGTTCTCCCTCGAGCTAACGCCGAAGTAAAAATAAAAAGCCAGGTAAGTCATTTGGCTTCAAATAAGGTTGACCTCCACACGCCCACCCCGCAGCAGCGACCCCTCAACCTCCTTCCACGTTAATGGCTATATATATATATAGAAAGGCTAAGTGAAAAGTAGGAATTCAGACAGAGTTAGCCTCAGAGAAACGTTCTGTGTTCCCACGTTTGTTATAACCCAGTTACGAACCCGAAAAGATAACCATTTTCGAAGCCGATCGTTCCCAAGAGTACCCAGAAGAGACTAGTAAAATGATAAATTCTACAAAGTTCTATCGAGCAAGGAAAACAATTTCTCGTTCTCGACGAGAGTATTATTCAACTAGAAGAACGATTCTTTAATCTAAAGGAATACCTATCGGGAGCCGTAGATAAGTGAATCGAGCGGAAACCTCAGAATTTCCGCCTACGAACGCGCAACTAACCAACGCCTTCCTTTTTGGCTGGAGAGAATCTACGCCAGTTACCTGGGATCTGCCTACCATAGGCCCAAAAACGCACCGAGACGGTGATGTCACGCACAACCAGCCAACCCTTGAAAAAAATAGCGGTAACTCAATTTTTTTTTAGTATTTTGTTGAATCTATCCACAGTTCGCATTGTTGGGCGATTACTGAATTCGTTAAAATGAACGGTCGCTCAAATTTATCTGGGTAGCCCGTTGTAATATTCCTTTAGTAAGCCAGTGAATGGAAATTTTTTCGAAGATTAACATTTGCATATTTAAGGGAGTGTAAATTAATTATTTTATGAGTCAAGCCTTATATTAATTAGCGAGTTAAGTTTTTAAAACTATTTTTTTGTTTTGATTGATTAGTTTGTTGTAAAATAAACTACTATTTTTGGCTAATGTTTCCATCTATCGCTTGAATGAAAGTTTTGGCAATATTACTAATCATAATTCGAGATTCTACCTTAATTTGTGATATTAATCCCTTGAAGCGGTAATAACTGCCTTAATCGAGTACATACGAGGTGCAAGGCACCATCTTTTAACCTCGGCATCGGTCAAAAATATATATAAAACTACTACATAATAAATTGGTGTCAGGATTTAGAGGTTTATAAACTAACCTCCCCCCCCACCCCCCAAAAATTAGTTAGTCTTTTTGACCCTTGTTGAAAAAGAACACATTATCGCCAAATCGTCCAAGTATAGATAAACACAATATCAAGATAAATTCGGGTAAGAATTTTTGTGTGGTGCTAATTGAAGGTATTCAACTCGTCAGGGGGTAAAAAAGGAAGTTTTGTTTTGGTGCCGATTGCTAACCTAGTTAGCTTAAAGAGAGAGGTTAGGGTAGATTAGGTTAAGCAGAGTGCTAAGTGTTTAGTGGTGCTATAAGTTCCGTTCGCTTTAAGTATGCCCCTTATCAATTAGTTGAAAATGTTACCGCGCCCCTCTCGTAGGAAACATCCCCTTCGTCAGCGCCTTATGCGTTCCCCTCAGATCCACCAGAGTGCCTCTGAATTGCATAATATCTATGATATCACCAGGAAGAGTAAAATTCGAGTCTGGGGTGGTAAATGGTCATCCCTTGAAGTACTCTTACCTGGTCTAATGCCAAAAAATATTGATCGTAATTATTAAAAAGATTTCCTTGCCTATGAGAGAGACGAACGATGCTATGTCAAAACATTAGTGACGCCATTATCGATTGTCGATGGGAATAAAAAAAGTTTGCAATGCTCCGCCTATGCGCTCTTAATATTCGTATATGTATAAATAGGATTAATATTCGCACTGAATTGGGAAGTATATATAATGTCGAGGGGATTACACTTGAAATCTACTTGCTAGGATGCTTGCGTCTTAATTGCACCCGACAGAATGAATTGAATAATATCACGGAATTAAGCACTATATTAATCGCTTGTAATACTCGAGGTTATGAGCTCGTGATGGAAATTCTAATTAACGATTAAACTGGTGAATTTAGGGGAGGGGATAATTCACTTTAACAATACCTTTGAGATCGTAAGTATTTGGAGAATGAAGGGGTAAGGGTTCTGCTAGAAGTTTAGCACCTACAAGTACCCTGATGGCAACAACAGATTCCCCGAAGTTTCTTCCTTGCAACGGGCGAACTGTTTCCTTTGTGGGACTAGCTCCACATACAACGTAGGTCCAAGATCTTCTGCCCGACTCCAGATAAAATTTCCTCTTTTATTTCCCTCAAGAGCTAAAATCAAGAGAGAACACCGGATTCTCATAAAATTCTTATCGTCACGCGAAAAGATCTTTCGTCTGCCACCAGGACACGCCAAACATTCACACCTCGGCGCCATCCGAGCTTTCCTCGTCTCAAGCCGCAGGTTTATGACGGCGCGAAGAAACTCAGGCCTTCGTCGGCGGACATTTCCTGTGTGGCCGGCCGTGAATTTGGTTATCTCAAAGGCGCGAAAAGAGGTGAAAGGGATTCGATGCGAATTTGGAATATGGTGTGGGGGGGGGGGGGTGCACGCAGCTGCGTCGGTGTATTTAAGTATGTACTAATGCATGGAGGTATTTAGACTTCTACAGGTATATAGGCTATTCCTAATATAAAAGGAAATGAAATAAATTCTGTAAAGATCCATATTCATTTTGAATCTTAAAACCTTTTATCAAAAGCTATAAAATTCCATAAACTCAATGGCTATTGAGAAGTAAAAAAAAAAACACCAAAAAATACTCCATTGCTTTGTCTATTGGCTTCCAAGTTCAAAGCGCCAACAGCCTAACAGTTTAGTAATATAGTTATGGAAACTAATTATGAAGTATCTAATAAATTAAGCATAATACACTAAAAACAAATATTAGGCAGAATCGGCATCGGCAAGCAAGTATAAATAAGAATCGGCATCGGCAAAATTTTTTGAATCGGCACAACTCTGTAAATTATATTTTACCATATCTTCCATTGTATACCTAATCCAACTTATCTGATTGTACATTCGTTGATTCTATGAATATATTTATATTTGTTTAATTGTTTTTCTTAAAACCCAGTTCATTATTTCAAAATTTATTTCGCTTGCGTCTTAGGCCTAAAAACTATCAGGCGACAACTTCGATCAAACAAATTTATGGTGATGATTTTCGAAACGCCATTTAGGCTGATTTATCAACAGAAAATAAATCACATGAATAACCATATACTATAGTTGACATTAAAAATATGGTTGGACAGGGGGTACGAATATGTCGGGAAGCGAAAATGGTGTGCAAATGTATGTGCGTGAAGAATGCCCGTCAGCCAGCTACACGCATTGTGTATCCCATTCGCTCAATCTATGTTTGCGGACGAGGAACCAGATATTAGAAAGGCAGTGACGTTGATGCACGAGATCGTGCCTTTTTTCTGTGCCTCAAATAAAAGATTGCTCAATCTTGAAGAAATTATCAAGGAAGAGTGTAATGAAGCCGCCCATTCGCGCCTGAAACTCCACTGCACCACTAGATGGGTGGAGCGCCAGGAAACGGGTCACATATTCAAGGAACTACTACCCGCCATTAAAGTGTCATTACACAAAATTAGCCTATGGCCACGCCCAGATTGCGCCGGTAAGGCACTACTATTCTCTTCCGCCATAGACAATGGTGGATTCCTAGTTGCCCTAGAGGTAATTGTATCGGTTCTGGAAATCACCAAGCCACTTTTTGTTAAGCTTCAGGCCGAAGCCCAGGACATCCTTAACGCGGTGGGCAGTCTCCAGGACTGTAAGAAGGTCCTGAGACAAATTCGATTAGAAGAAAAAGTTTTGAGGGACATTTTCATGCGCGTTCAAGAATTGTTTGGTAAAGAAATTTGGTAAATATGTAGATTAGCGGCCCGGGCCCCCCCCCAAAATTGTGTGTAAATATTATCATTCACTCGTGTTGGAATATTCATGCGCGTTTGAGTCCTTTTTGAATTATTATTCTATAAACAATTAGGATTATATACTGTGGGGCTGTGCCCCCCAGCCCCCCCCCCCAATTTAATAAAACTCAGGATCATCGTAGTGTAGTCCCCCCATTGTGTTTACCCCCACACGAGCCGTCAACTTAAATGTACTCCAAAAATGTGAAGCATTTTGGAACACGGACAAAATAGTATGGCCCATCGTTCGTGCCGATAATCTACATATTTACCAAAATTCGCATGCCAAGAACGACTGACAGGCAGATGCAGAGGTCCAATCATTCTCCCGAGACACCAGAAGTTTATTTCAGACGTTCTATTTTCCTCCCGTACACCAACGTCTGTATAAGCCAACTAGATGAGTGATTTAAATCGCACAGTGCTAAAGCATATGCGCTCATTATGCTACTACCGGCATACTGTCAGGAAACCGGCAAGTTGTACCACCAATTCCTTCCAGGACAACCAGTGCCTGAACGCTGAATTGCTGCGCTCAAAGGTGCACTGGGCGCGACAGGCGACCACGAAATGAACACCACCAAAAAGAGTCATGGATGCGGTGGCGGTTAGGCGACTTTCGGTACTTATCCTATGATAGAAACCATTTGGGGAATTTTCGCAACCTTGCTAGTGACCACTGCAACAGGTGAAGGCTCATTTAGTGCCCTGAAATTGATAAAATCTTACCTACGGTCCACCATGCATGAAGAGTGACTGAATAGCCTAGCCCATGTGTACATCAACAAGGACATTCCACTAGTTTATAGTGACGTTATTGATGAATTCATCCAAATCAACCGTCGCCTGGTTTTAAGAACATAAGAAAAGAAGGAGACTGCAAAAGACCATTCATGGCCTACACTTGGCAGCTCCTGTTCCAGTCAACACACAAAATATTTCTTACCAGAGAAAAGTCATCAACATTGTCACCCTTTACAGGAGTTTGTCAGATCTAATCTACAATATACATAAAATGCATCCAGAGGATTATGTCCATTCATGCAACCGCAAAATATAATCTCCCCACTCCTTAGAAAAATATATACATATGTACATAAAAAAAAGTCAGTCCCATCTAGCAGCTTCATCCATATATTTATCTAATCTATTCTTAAAACTACCCAGAGAGGAGGCTTCTATCACATGTCTAGTGAGCCTATTCCATTCATCTACCACACGATTTGTAAACCAATTCCTCCCAATCTCCTTCCTAAACCTATACTTATCAAGCTTAAACCCATTGCTACGTGTCCTGTCATGTTCACTAAGTATAAGAACCTTACCCAGATCCCCTTTATTATATCCTTTTACCCATTTGAAGACTTCAATCAATTCCCCTCTGACTCTTCTCCTTTCCAATGTATGTAGATTTAGTTTTCTGAGCCTTTCACCATAAGGCAAGTTCCTTAGCCCACCAATCATCTTTTTCATCCTTCTCTGCACAGACTCAAGCAAATCAATATCCTTCCTATAATATGGTGACCAAAATTGTACTGCATAGTCTAGATGAGGCCTAACTAGCGCCAGATACAGTCTTAGAATTGCTTCAGCACTCTTATTGCTACACCTCCTAATGAATCCCAATATCCTATTAGCTTTATTCTTAGCATTTAGGCATTGCTTTCTAGGACGAAGGTCTGAACTTACCAAAATACCCAAGTCCCTCTCACAATTGGTCCTCCCTAAAATTCTCCCATTTAATTTATAACTATTCAATGGATTATTTCTACCTATACTAAGTACACTACATTTGTCTATGTTAAACTTCATTTGCCATTTCTCGGCCCAATTGGACAGAATGGTCAATTCCACCTGTTCGACTGACCTTCGAACAGGTAGCACATGTTTCGTAGAGCTCTCAGAATATTTTGATTATTTGATATACTTTGGTGTGTGACATAAACATAAATATTAAGTTATAAGATCATATATTTGGTTAATATAACAAAGTTAAATTGTGGTTATTTTGTATAAATTGTGGTTATTTTGTTTTGGTGAGAAAGTGACTTTTGTTTACTTCAGGGCCATCTTGATTAGCAGGTTTTAAACTTGCGCGCACAAATTGGGGTCAAATTCTTGTTGTTTGTAAGTTTTTGTTTCTATTATTGTTCTTGTTTAAGTATGGCTGACTGTTTGGATGTAGAGAGTATGCCTTTTGAAAGTAGTGTGTATGTAGTGTGCGATGTCTGTGGTGTAGAGAGGAGAGTGAATGTGTCTGAGTGCCGTGTATGTGCTTTGACTGAGGAGGTGAGTCGATTACGTGCGGAATGCTTGAGACTGAATGATTTAGTGTCTGAAGTGAGAAGAGATGCAAGTGTACGTTTGAAGAGTCAGATTGGGACCAGGAGGGAGGAAGTTAGGCCTAGAACAGGGACTGGAGAGAAAGCAGTAAGTGAAGTAAGTGATGATGAGTGGTGGGTGAAAGTGAACAGAATAGATAAGTTAGGACAGGTTAGGTGTGTGAATGAGAGGGACATGAAACCTGTTAGGCTAACTAACAGATTTGATGCCCTGAGAGAGGAAGAATTTGAAAGAGATTTGTCTGGTGTGGCCGTGCCTGAAAGTAGAATAGGAGGTCGAGTGAGTGAGAGCAGGAGGGAGGGTAATACTAGGCCTAGAGAGAATAGGAGAATGACTGAGGTGATTGTGATGGGTGACTCTCAGATTAGGTATTTAGATAGGAAGTTGAATGAAAGTAAATGGAAGGGAGTGAGAGTTTGTCTACCGGGTGCTGGTGTAAATGATGTGTGTGAGAGGTATGATAGGTTGGTGTCTGGGTGTGAGAGGGAAGCAGTTGTGATTACACATGTCGGAGTAAACGATGTAAAGAAGGTGGGTACTTGTGAGTTACGACAGCGGTATAAAAGGCTGATTGAAAGGATGTGTGAAAGTAGAGTAAAAGGCGTTGTTTCAGGTGTGCTTCCCAGAATGGATGTGGGGATGGAATGGTTGTCTCGTGCAATGGGGTTGAATGAATATGTGAAAGGTTTGTGCGAGGAGTCAGGATTGGTATTTGTAGATGTTTGGAGTGGGTTTTATGGGAATAAGGGTTTGTATGCGATGGATGGACTCCATCTGAGCCGAGATGGGGTTGAGGTTTTGTGGCGGGAATTAGATAGTGTTATTAGGTCTTTAGAGGCGGGAAACTAGGTTTTGATAGTGGTCAGGGAAATTTAATGGCTCAAAGTGAGGCAGGGAAAGGAAGCAAACACAGATTTGTAGAAGGTAGGCAGGCTAATGGAAGTGCTTTAGGGTTAAACTACTTGAGTAGTGATAGTGGTCAGGGAAATACAAGAGTACAGGGTCGGGGAAAGAGAGAAAGGAGATGCAGAGGAGATAGGCCCTCAGGTGCTTCAGGGATAGGTGGGCTGAGTTGTCTTTACACAAATGCTCGTAGTCTTAGAAATAAGAAGGATGAATTATTTAGTTATATCATTCATGAAGATATAGATATAATATGTATAGTTGAATCATGGGTTAATGAAAATATATTTAATGATAATGTCAGTGAATTTGAACTAGAGGGTTATACTATGTACATTAGTCAAAGGAGAGATAGGACTGGTGGTGGGTTGATTATTTATATCAGAAATAGCATTTCTTCAAATCTAAATAACTCTATAAAGCAAGGAGAAGGTGAATCATTATGGATAGATATTAAGGTTGGTAAAAATAGGAAAATACACTTGGGAGCTTTTTATAGACCACCAGGACAGACTGATTGTATCGATGAGTTAATGATTAGGGAAATAAGTAAAGGATGCAAAGAAGATACAGTTATTCTTGGTGACTTTAATTTAACTTCTGTAGACTGGGAAAATATGATAGGAAGAGATAGAGCAAGTTGTAAGTTTATGGAGTGTTTTGAGGATAACTTTTTGATCCAATTTGTTAATAAGCCAACAAGGGGTGCCAATATATTAGATCTAATTCTTTCAAATGATGATCACTTAGTTCAAGGATTGAGTGTAGGGGAATCATTGGGAAACAGTGATCATCAGATGGTTCGGTTTAATTTGCAAATAGTTAAGGGTAGAACAACGTCAAACTCCACGAAAATTCCAAATTTTTATAGGGGAGATTACGATAAATTACGCAGCATGCTAAATCAGATTAGGTGGGATATAGAATTCCATGGAAAGAATACTTATGAGATGTGGGATATTTTTAAGACTATATTAAACATGGTTCAGGAACAGTGTATTCCGATGAAGTCTATTAGGAAGAAATGTAGGAAACCATTATGGTGGAACCAAGAAATAGCTAATAAAGTTTCAGAGAAAAAAAGGGCATACCAGAGATTACAAAGTGAGAGTAGTTTAGATAATTTAAACCATTATAGGTCAACCAGAAATGAACTAAATAAGATTATTAAGAAGACCAAAAGGACAGCAGAAATTAATTTAGCTAAAAATAATAATAAAGATCCTAAAAAATTCTTTAGCTATTATAGAATCAATAATCAATCTAACAGTGATAAAATAGGGCCTATTAAATATGAAGGGGTTTTGAAAGAATCTGATGAGGAAATAGTAGAGGTCCTTAATGATCATTTTGCTTCAGTATTCACAGAAGAGAAACCAGTTAGATTAATTGATGATAATTCTAGGTCAAGGGAAGTAGTGATAAATTCTATTAATATAGACAGAGAAGAAATTAAAGGGCTTATAATTCAGTTAAATACTAGTAAGGCATCTGGCCCTGACAACATTCATTCTAGGATACTCAAAGAAGGTGTAGAAAGTATTGCAGTAGCTCTCGAGAAGATATTTATTAGATCACTAGAGTCTGGAGAAATACCAAATGATTGGAAATTGGCAAATATAGTGCCAATTTTTAAAAAGGGAAGCAAAGAGGACCCAAATAACTTTAGACCAGTAAGCTTAACTTCTATAGTCTGTAAAATTCTTGAGAAGATGGTTAAGAAGGGAATTTCTGATCATCTAGAGAGTAGCAGGTTAATTAATGATGCTCAGCATGGTTTTAGAAAAGATAGATCGTGTTTAACTAATTTACTGGATTTTATGGATTATGTAACTAAAGAATTAGATAGGGGTGAGAAAGTTGATGTGATCTACTTAGATTTCAGCAAAGCTTTTGATAAGGTTCCACATAGAAGACTAGTTCATAAATTAAAGCTGCATGGGATATGTGGGAACGTTTTAAATTGGATAACTGAATGGCTGAAAAATAGGAAACAGAGAGTTGTACTGAATGGAGTGAGGTCAGAGTGGAGGAATGTTATTAGTGGCGTACCTCAGGGATCAGTTTTAGGCCCTTTATTATTTATAATCTATGTAAATGATCTTGGGCAAGGTGTAAATAGCAAAGTGTCAATTTTTGCTGATGACACTAAATTGGCAGCTGTAGTCAAAGAGGTTGAGGGTAGCTTTAAAGTGCAGGGTGACTTAGATAAGCTGTTAGCTTGGGCTCAGAAGTGGCAGATGACTTTTAACCTTAATAAATGCAAAGTTATTAACATGGGGAGAGATAATAGGGAATTTAGCTATGAGATGGATGGATATTGGCTTAATTCAGTTGAAGATGAGAAAGACTTAGGAGTGGTAGTAGATAGGTCACTGAAATTTTCAAAGCAGTGTATTGAGGCAAAAAATAGAGCAAATAGGGTGCTAGGTTACATTAAAAGAAATGTTAGCTACAAGAGTAAGGAGGTCATCCTTAAACTATACAACTCTTATGTCAGGCCACATTTAGAGTACTGTATACAGGCATGGTCACCACATTTTAGACATGATATAAACTTATTAGAGTCAGTACAAAGGAGGGCAACAAAAATAATACCATCCCTGAAGCACCTTCAATATGAAGATAGACTGAGGGTATTAAATATGTTTTCATTTGAAAGAAGGTGTGTGAGGGGAGATATGATTGAGCTTTTTAAAATCTTTTCTGGGATGGATAAATTAGATTTCAGAAAGTTATTTGAGTTAGAAGGTAGTAATAGAACTAGAGGCCACCACTTAAAGATTAAAAAACAGAGGTGCAGACTGGATGTTAGAAAATATTTTTTCACTAACAGAGTGGTAGATTATTGGAATAGTTTGCCACCTGAGACTGTAGACAGCCCAAACTTGAATGTTTTCAAGCGCAGATTGGATGATTATATGGGGATGGAGGGTTAATTTCTTACTTTTTGGTATGTGGATATGTTTCTTGACTCATTCCTGTGGATGCAGTTTCTTTTTATTGCATATTTTGGGGGATTTTGATTTTGTTTTTGACAGACTCCTATGGAGGCTTTAAATTATATATTGTAGATGCATGGTTGGACATTCCTATGGATTGTTAAATTGTATATTGTAGCTGCATGATCTGACAAAATCCTATGGATGCATTATATGGGTGGGATTTGATGGATACGGATGACCTTTGATAGGCCCTTGTGGCTTTTGTCATCCGTTAAATTATGTTATGTTATGTTATGTTATTACAACAGCATCAGAATCAGCCCTAATGGCCCAACCTAGCTTAGTATCATCAGCAAATTTACTCAGGTCACTACTTATACCTATGTCATGATCATTAATATAAATTAAGAATAGCAAGGGACCCAAAACAGATCCTTGTGGAACTCCACTGCTAACACACCCCCACTCAGATTTAACTCCATCTATACTAACTCTTTGCTGTCTGTCACCAAGCCATGACTGAATCCACCTAAATATACTGCCATCGATCCCGTGTGCTTTAACTTTGCTCAGAAGTTGTAAGTGTGGCACTCGATCAAAAGCCTTACTAAAGTCCAAGTATAAAATATCATAGTTTTCATCACTATCTGCTGCTTCATACACCTTACTATAAAAAGACAGCAAATTAGTCAGACAGGATTTACCCTTACTAAAGCCATGCTGTGATTCTTTTATCAACTTATGCTTATCCAAGTGATCTCTAATATTCCTTGCTATAATAGATTCCATCATTTTCCCTACCACTGATGTCAAACTTACTGGTCTGTAATTAGACATATTTGTTTTATCCCCTTTCTTAAATATAGGTATCACATTGGCTTTCTTCCATGCCACTGGCACAATGCCACTCTCCAATGATTTTCTAAAGATGTATGCTAGGGGCTCACTTAACACATCCTTACATTCTTTCAAAATTCTAGGAAAGACCTCATCAGGACCGGGTGCTTTACTACTTTTGATTTTATCAATTTCCTTTGTCACTATCTCCTTTGTGATCAAGATATCCTTTAATTTCTCTTCATCATTACCCCGGAAGATCGTTGACACCTCGGGTATATTTAGAGTATCCTCCTGTGTAAATACTGAGAGAAAAAAGTCATTTAGCATTCCAGCCATTGAGTCCCTATCACTCACTAATTCTCCATTGGAATCTATAAGTGGGCCTATTTTATCTCTAACCTTACTTTTGTATAAATGATAAAAACTTTTAGGATCTTCCTTTGCCCTATTTGCCACTTTAATTTAATAATTTCTCCTTGCTACTCTAATTAACTTTTTAACATCTCTTGCTAGTTCATTATATCTCTGCCTTAAGTGATCCTCTCCATTTTTTATTTTCCTATAAATGCCCTTTTTAATGCCAATATAATGCTTAATTTTATCTGTCATCCATTTTGGGTCATTATTTTTAGTCCTAATCTCCTTATATGGAATGTTAATCATCTGACCTGTAATTAATTGCTCAATTATTCTTTCATACTCCTCTTCAATTGTAATCTCTTCCTCCTGGTGATTATTGTCTCCACTAACTGATATCATTGAATCTATTCCTGATTTGATTTCATTGCCTGGTTTCTGTACAACTGCCTGCAGGTAAGTCCTTAGCCCATTATAATTTGCCCTTCTAAAGTCAGGAATTTTAACATTGTTCATGCTACTATCAATACCATTCCATTTCATCTTGAATCTAATTTCACAATGGTCACTATTACCCAAATTTCCTCCAATCTCAGTATCCTTAATAACTTCTTCCCTATTTGTCAGAACTAAATCCAGTATATTATTACCTCTAGTGGGTTCATTAATAATCTGCCTCAGAAAATTATCTTGGACAACATTAAAAAATTCCTCAGCCTCCTGGTCACCCACAAGAGCTTCCCAGTCTATATTTCTGTAATTAAAATCGCCCATTATACACACATGCTTACTTCTACATGCCCATTCTATCTCCTGCCACAGAAGATTTGAAGCTTCCTTACTAAGATTTGGTGGTCTGTATAATAATCCTATGACAAGCTTGTTTTTACCTTCCTTTACATTTAGCCATAGTGACTCTGTGTTATCATCTAATTTAATTGTACTGTTTACACAACACTGGAGATTATCTTTAATATAAATAATAACCCCTCCTCCTCTCTTCTTATTCCTATCTGTATGGAACATGTTAAAGCCCTCAATCTCAACCTCAGCTTTAAAGTGATTACCTGCCAAATCAAGCCATGACTCTGTTATCGCAATTATATCAAAATTCTCTTCACTCGCTAACGCTCTTAAGAGATCTATCTTATTCCTTATACTCCAACCATTTGTGTAGTATATTTTTAAGGTTTTTTTATTATTCCCATCTTCATTGCATTGTACTTTTTTATTCCTAGTTATCTGCTCATTCACTTGTGCATTAGTCCCCCTATAACGCATCAGTATGCCCTCCCCCCTAGCTATTCCTCTATCTCTGCATCCCTTCCATTTCCTACACCTGCCCTCTATTGCTGTTATTCCCTTACCTCTAATAGCTTCTAGTTTTCCACCCGTAAGGACCTAATCACACTATCCAGCTCCCCCCATAGAACCTCAGCACCTGCCCGACTAAGATGGAGCCCATCCATCGCATACAACCTCCTATTCCCATAAAACCCACCCAGACATCTACAAACACCAATCCTAACTCCTTACACAGTCCTTTCACAAATTCATTCAAACCAATTGCATGCGACAACCATTCTACCCCCACATCCAATCTCGGAAGCACACCAGAAACAACACCTTTTACCCTGCTTTTACTCATCCTTTCAACTAACCTTTTATACTGCTCACGTAACTCACATGTACCCACCTTCCTTACATCATTCACTCCCACATGTGTAATCACAACTGTATCCCTCTCACACCCAGAAACCAGCCTATCATACCTCTCACAAACATCACTTACACCAGCACCCGGCAGACAAACTCTCATTCCCTTCCACTTGCTATCACTCAACTTCCTATCTAAATACCTAATCTGAGAGTCACCCATCACTAGCATCTCAGTCATTCTCCTATTCTGTCTTTGCCTAACATTACCCTCCCTCCTGCTCTCAGTCACAGTACCACCCATCCTGCTTTCATCCACAATCACACCAGGCAAATCACTTTCACACTCTTCCTCTCTCAGGACATTGAATCTGTTAGTCAACCTTACAGGTTCTATGTCCTTCCTTTTCAAACACCTAATCTGTCCTAACTTATCTATCCTACCCATTTTCACCCACCATTCATCATCACTCACAACTTCCACACTGTTCCCAGTCCTAGCCCTATCTTCCACCCTCTTAGCACTAATCTCACCCCTCACCCTTCAATCGCACACTTGCATCTCTTCTCACCTCAAACACCGAATCATTCAACCTCTTACATTCCCCATTCAACCTCCTAACCTCTCCTTCCAGAAAACACACACGGCATTCAGTTACATTCACTCTCCTTTCAACTCCACATGCATCACACACCACATACACACTACTTTCAAACGGCATGCTCTCACCATCTATACAAACAGCCATACTCTCAGAAATTCACCAAAAAAATTCTTGCTCAGGATTGCTGCCAGTTATCTTCCCCAAAAGTATTAATCACTAATGTATTTATTACACAGTGATTGATGTATTAAATAAATACAAGAAAAACTACACACCCAAATCAGTATTATATCCCAATCTTACAATGAGAATCAGGAGCTTCCTGTAAGACAACCTTCCAGAACAAAGCCAGACAGTGATACAATACAAGTGTGAAAAAACACCACTGACCCAGGGTGAAATTAAAAGACCACAAAGAAACTGACCTTAGATAAGATGTCATCAATTTCAGATATATTATATTTGATATGTACTTGGGTGACTAAAATGATACTAAAATCAAACCAACTCCAGAAGGCCTCGCATAAGCTTTGCTTCATGCTTTCTTCCTTCAACAAACATATTATGTTTAAATACACATTACTATTAAGTGATTTCTAGATGCAGTACCCGAATAGTGCTGCACGATCTATCTCACTAGATTTTAATGGTTTGAAAGCATTTTTGCAATCTGTGCTTTGTTGTAGTTCATGACAAAGCTTAGTTTGTTGATGAAAAATTATAATTCATTTTATAGACTTACCTATATACAATGTTCTCAATTGTTAACGAATGTTCATAGGGTTTGGTGCTTGTATATATAGTATTTCCTGATTAAATTTATAATTTTTCTGTGAAATTTCATTAAAAACTATTTCAGTATATGATTTTGGTACGAAAATACCTCCAGATTGCTTCTTTGGTAATCTAGTTGAAAAAAATTCTGAGGGGAGAACCCTCGGACCCTCCTATAGTCACACATTCGCCTTTCCAGTGGCTTGGCTAATATCCTCCCCCTTCTACGCCATTGATTAAAAAAGAAACGAAATTGATGATTTGAATGATTTAAATGTAATGATGTGTCATTCTGCAGCCTTACAAAGGGATTAATCATTTTGACCTCCCAATCATCCTCTATAGATCAGACTATCAATTCACTACTCACCCTACCATAAGCAATCATTTACTTCTTTCCTTAAAGCATCTAGTAAATAGAGACTAATTCCTTAAGACCACTGTCTTACACCTTGCATCACTTATCAATGCCTAACAACTGTACACTTCCCATCTTCTATTGACAGTGATTTTCTTTAATTCAAAGTTAGGTAGACAATGAATTGTATGTAACGTTTGCCAGGTGATTCTAGTCTGAAAGTGAGATTGATCGACTATGTATGGGGAAGTAGAGTTGTGGTTGCTTTCCACAACTAGAAAAATTTCAGAGAAGAAAAGGGCATATAAAAAATTACAGGTAGAAAATAATATTCAAAATTTAAGTGATTATAGAATGGCTAGGAATG
The DNA here is from genome assembly GCA_963969495.1 of Ceratothoa steindachneri. Taxonomy (NCBI): domain Eukaryota; kingdom Metazoa; phylum Arthropoda; class Malacostraca; order Isopoda; family Cymothoidae; genus Ceratothoa; species Ceratothoa steindachneri. The sequence goes on from OZ018326.1 coordinate 26,458,018, forward strand.
AGTTAAATAAGATTATAAAGAAGAACAAAAGGGTGTCAGAAATTAAATTAGCTCAGGATAGCAACAAAGATCCTAGAAAGTTCTTTAGTTACTATAAAATTAATAACAAGTGTGGCAGAGTTAAAATAGGACCTATCAAATATGAAGGGTTTGTGAGAGAAACTGATGAGGAAATAGTTGAGGTACTAAATGGTCATTTTGCATCAGTATTTACAAAAGAGAAACTAAATAGTCCTATGTATAGTACTCATAGGTCAGGAAAAGAGGTGTTTACTAACATTTGTGTGGATCGGAGGATGATAAAAGGACTAATAGGTGATTTAGATACTACCAAGACCTCCGGCCCTGATAATATTCATTCTAGGATACTTAAAGAAGGGGTAGAAAGTATCTCAATAGCTCTGGACAAGTTATATACTAGGTCATTGGAATATGGAGAAATACCCGATGATTGGAAGAGAGCGAATGTAGTCCCCATTTTCAAGAAGGGTAGTAAAGAGGATCCAAATAACTTTAGACCGGTTAGCCTAACTCCTGTAGTCTGTAAAATTCTTGAGAAAATAGTTAAAAAAGGGATTTGCCAACATCTAGAGAGGGAGGGGTTAATCAGCGATGCTCAGCATGGGTTTAGATCAGGTAGATCATGTTTGACTAACTTACTAGACTTTCTGGAGTTTGTAACAGATCAAGTAGATAAGGGAGAGAATGTAGATATAATTTACTTAGATTTTAGTAAAGCATTTGATAAGGTACCACACAGGAGACTAGTTCATAAATTAAAAATGATTGGGATATGTGGGGGTGTTTCAAATTGGATAGCTGAGTGGCTGAAAGACAGGAAGCAAAGGGTAGTGCTAAATGGTGTAAAGTCAGAGTGGAGGGATGTTATCAGTGGGGTTCCTCAGGGATCAGTTCTCGGTCCATTATTATTTGTCATCTATATAAACGATCTTGGGGAGGCAGTTAATAATAAAGTGTCAATTTTTGCGGATGATACCAAATTAGCAGCTGTAGTTAAAGATATTGATGATAATTTTAAAGTGCAGGGGGACTTAAATAAATTGTTATCCTGGGCACATAAGTGGCAAATGACTTTCAACCTTGATAAGTGCAAAGTTATTAACATGGGAAAAGATAATAGAGAATTTAACTATGAAATGGATGGGCATTGGCTGAGCTCAGTAGAGGATGAGAAAGATCTAGGAGTAGTAATAGATAAGTCATTAAGGTTTTCTAAGCAGTGTATTGAAGCAAGAAATAGGGCAAATAGAGTGCTGGGTTTTATTAAGAGAAATGTCAGTTACAAAAGTAAGGAGGTTATTCTTAAACTCTATAACTCTTATGTTAGGCCACATCTAGAGTACTGTATACAGGCATGGTCCCCATATTTTAGACACGATATTAACCTTCTTGAGTCAGTGCAACGGAGGGCAACAAAGATTATTCCTTCCCTGAGGCACCTTGAATATGAAGATAGACTGAGGGTATTAAATATGTTCTCGTTCGAAAGGAGGTGTGTGAGAGGGGATATGATTGAGCTGTTTAAAATTTTTTCCGGGATAGATAAATTGGATGTTAGCAAGTTTTTTGAGTTAGATGATGGAAATCGGACTAGAGGTCACCACTTGAAAATTAAAAAGCAAGGGTGTAGGTTGGATTTAAGAAAATATTTTTTCACCAATAGAGTGGTAGACTTCTGGAACAAATTGCCGCAGAGGGTAGTAGGTAGTCCAAATCTAAATGTATTTAAGAGTAGGTTGGATGAGTTTATAGGAAGGGAAGGTTGTGATGGTTCCTAAGTTTTGTATATATTAATATTGTTTGTATATATCTATAGCTGCATGATTTAGTTCTTGACAAGCCTTGATTGGTGATACCCTTGTTTCTGGATGCAATCCTCTGGATGTAGTTTTCCTGGGAGTTTGGGTGCCTTGAAAAAGAGGCCGCTTGACTCGGATGACCTATGATGAGCCCTTGTGGCTTTTGTCATCCGTTATATTATATTGTGGGGGACTTCGATTTTGTCTTCCCCTGGTGATGGTGCTTTTTGTGGGTGGGTTTTGACGGAGGCGGATGACCTTTGATAGGCCCTTGTGGCTTTTGTCATCCGTGTAATTATGTTATGTTATGTTATGTTGTTCAGTGTGTAATTGTTGATGGTGGTGGTGTCTCTTGGTCTGTTATGCTAGCCGTGCATGTTGGTAGGCCTTAAAGTTATACCCCATAAGAATAGGTTGAGGACTGTGTGAGTGGTGCTAGATTTGGAAAAAAAAACAACACAAAAACTCAGCACTGTGTGTGTGGGGAGTCCGGTAAGATGTCAATGATGTGGTATTGATTGTAGTTTTATAGGATGGGTTCTGTGTGCCTGGTGATGTTGGAGAATGGGATATCTTTGTGTATTAAGGTGTGAACTATGTCTCCTGGCTGTAAATCATGTCTTGGTGTTGTTTAATTATAGAATGTTTTTGGGTGTAATGGGAATTAAGTAGGAATCCTTGATAGATTGGAGAGTGAAGTGGGTGTGATGGAACCACTAACAGTTTATCTCTAATATAATACCTATATATTAGAAGTTTTATATTTCTTTGTGGGAGTGGATTATAGATGGGATGATTCCCCCAAATTTTGTGATTCTAATTCCGAGTTAGATTCCAGTTATAAGTTACGATTCCAATTCTGATGCCTTCACAAAATAGAATATTGATTATATCATATAACAAATTAAGAATTTGGACAACAGGGCTGCCTGCTGGCTAATGAATTTTAGCAATAGTACCAAAACTTACTCTGAAAATGTAGCAAAATTGGTAAAATTGTACCAATCTAATTAAAACATAAAACAAAAATGGTATCATATTGTGTTTCTTTGTGTCAAAAAGGTACCAATTTTGATAGTGGTCAGGGAAATTTAATGGCTCAAAGTGAGGCAGGGAAAGGAAGCAAACACAGATTTGTAGAAGGTAGGCAGGCTAATGGAAGTGCTTTAGGGTTAAACTACTTGAGTAGTGATAGTGGTCAGGGAAATACAAGAGTACAGGGTCGGGGAAAGAGAGAAAGGAGATGCAGAGGAGATAGGCCCTCAGGTGCTTCAGGGATAGGTGGGCTGAGTTGTCTTTACACAAATGCTCGTAGTCTTAGAAATAAGAAGGATGAATTATTTAGTTATATCATTCATGAAGATATAGATATAATATGTATAGTTGAATCATGGGTTAATGAAAATATATTTAATGATAATGTCAGTGAATTTGAACTAGAGGGTTATACTATGTACATTAGTCAAAGGAGAGATAGGACTGGTGGTGGGTTGATTATTTATATCAGAAATAGCATTTCTTCAAATCTAAATAACTCTATAAAGCAAGGAGAAGGTGAATCATTATGGATAGATATTAAGGTTGGTAAAAATAGGAAAATACACTTGGGAGCTTTTTATAGACCACCAGGACAGACTGATTGTATCGATGAGTTAATGATTAGGGAAATAAGTAAAGGATGCAAAGAAGATACAGTTATTCTTGGTGACTTTAATTTAACTTCTGTAGACTGGGAAAATATGATAGGAAGAGATAGAGCTAGTTGTAAGTTTATGGAGTGTTTTGAGGATAACTTTTTGATCCAATTTGTTAATAAGCCAACAAGGGGTGCCAATATATTAGATCTAATTCTTTCAAATGATGATCACTTAGTTCAAGGATTGAGTGTAGGGGAATCATTGGGAAACAGTGATCATCAGATGGTTCGGTTTAATTTGCAAATAGTTAAGGGTAGAACAACGACAAACTCCACGAAAATTCCAAATTTTTATAGGGGAGATTACGATAAATTACGCAGCATGCTAAATCAGATTAGGTGGGATATAGAATTCCATGGAAAGAATACTTATGAGATGTGGGATATTTTTAAGACTATATTAAACATGGTTCAGGAACAGTGTATTCCGATGAAGTCTATTAGGAAGAAATGTAGGAAACCATTATGGTGGAACCAAGAAATAGCTAATAAAGTTTCAGAGAAAAAAAGGGCATACCAGAGATTACAAAGTGAGAGTAGTTTAGATAATTTAAACCATTATAGGTCAACCAGAAATGAACTAAATAAGATTATTAAGAAGACCAAAAGGACAGCAGAAATTAATTTAGCTAAAAATAATAATAAAGATCCTAAAAAATTCTTTAGCTATTATAGAATCAATAATCAATCTAACAGTGATAAAATAGGGCCTATTAAATATGAAGGGGTTTTGAAAGAATCTGATGAGGAAATAGTAGAGGTCCTTAATGATCATTTTGCTTCAGTATTCACAGAAGAGAAACCAGTTAGATTAATTGATGATAATTCTAGGTCAAGGGAAGTAGTGATAAATTCTATTAATATAGACAGAGAAGAAATTAAAGGGCTTATAATTCAGTTAAATACTAGTAAGGCATCTGGCCCTGACAACATTCATTCTAGGATACTCAAAGAAGGTGTAGAAAGTATTGCAGTAGCTCTCGAGAAGATATTTATTAGATCACTAGAGTCTGGAGAAATACCAAATGATTGGAAATTGGCAAATGTAGTGCCAATTTTTAAAAAGGGAAGCAAAGAGGACCCAAATAACTTTAGACCAGTAAGCTTAACTTCTATAGTCTGTAAAATTCTTGAGAAGATGGTTAAGAAGGGAATTTCTGATCATCTAGAGAGTAGCAGGTTAATTAATGATGCTCAGCATGGTTTTAGAAAAGATAGATCGTGTTTAACTAATTTACTGGATTTTATGGATTATGTAACTAAAGAATTAGATAGGGGTGAGAAAGTTGATGTGATCTACTTAGATTTCAGCAAAGCTTTTGATAAGGTTCCACATAGAAGACTAGTTTATAAATTAAAGCTGCATGGGATATGTGGGAACGTTTTAAATTGGATAACTGAATGGCTGAAAAATAGGAAACAGAGAGTTGTACTGAATGGAGTGAGGTCAGAGTGGAGGAATGTTATTAGTGGCGTACCTCAGGGATCAGTTTTAGGCCCTTTATTATTTATAATCTATGTAAATGATCTTGGGCAAGGTGTAAATAGCAAAGTGTCAATTTTTGCTGATGACACTAAGTTGGCAGCTGTAGTCAAAGAGGTTGAGGGTAGCTTTAAAGTGCAGGGTGACTTAGATAAGCTGTTAGCTTGGGCTCAGAAGTGGCAGATGACTTTTAACCTTAATAAATGCAAAGTTATTAACATGGGGAGAGATAATAGGGAATTTAGCTATGAGATGGATGGATATTGGCTTAATTCAGTTGAAGATGAGAAAGACTTAGGAGTGGTAGTAGATAGGTCACTGAAATTTTCAAAGCAGTGTATTGAGGCAAAAAATAGAGCAAATAGGGTGCTAGGTTACATTAAAAGAAATGTTAGCTACAAGAGTAAGGAGGTCATCCTTAAACTATACAACTCTTATGTCAGGCCACATTAGAGTACTGTATACAGGCATGGTCACCACATTTTAGACATCATATAAACTTATTAGAGTCAGTACAAAGGAGGGCAACAAAAATAATACCATCCCTGAAGCACCTTGAATATGAAGATAGACTGAGGGTATTAAATATGTTTTCATTTGAAAGAAGGTGTGTGAGGGGAGATATGATTGAGCTTTTTAAAATCTTTTCTGGGATGGATAAATTAGATTTCAGCAAGTTATTTGAGTTAGAAGGTAGTAATAGAACTAGAGGCCACCACTTAAAGATTAAAAAACAGAGGTGCAGACTGGATGTTAGAAAATATTTTTTCACTAACAGAGTGGTGGATTATTGGAATAGTTTGCCACCTGAGACTGTAGACAGCCCAAACTTGAATGTTTTCAAGCGCAGATTGGATGATTATATGGGGATGGAGGGTTAATTTCTTACTTTTTAGTATGTGGATATGTTTCTTGACTCATTCCTTTGGATGCAGTTTCTTTTTATTGTATATTTTGGGGGATTTTGATTTTGTTTTTGACAGACTCCTATGGAGGCTTTAAATTATATATTGTAGATGCATGGTTGGACATTCCTATGGATTGTTAAATTGTATATTGTAGCTGCATGATCTGACAAAATCCTATGGATGCATTATATGGGTGGGATTTGATGGATACGGATGACCTTTGATAGGCCCTTGTGGCTTTTGTCATCCGTTAAATTATGTTATGTTATGTTATGGTATCAGAAGGGTTTCTTTACAGCAAAATGGTACAAAATTTGTACGAATGTGCCAACTTCATCAGCTGTTCTAAATGATGCTTGAGCCCTGAACAGGCCTTCATTTCACATATATAAACAATTAAACATACAATACATTTCTTATACAGCCAGATCTTCAATATTGATATTAGTGATGCATTCTTGTCGACTAATCTAAATCTATTAGTAAATAACTTAGTAACATGTTATAATTTCACTGAATAATAGGACAATGAGTAGATAACTTGATTGGCACAGGAAATAAACAATGTTTAAAATTTTGATTCAGCTATTTGGCAAGTAGGAAAGAAAGTTAAAAACTTAAAAAAACGCTGTGCAAAGAGTCTTTGTACTGAAATTTGAAAGGAATTATTTTTGGAATCGGAAAACTGGGATTATTTTTAGCGATGCTGATTCCCTCCAAATTAACGATTCTTACAATTCCTGAGCCTGATTAATCGTCGCATCTCTAGAGTAGATATTCTACCATGTATCGTAGTGGCTGTTCTGTGTTTGTATAGACTATGGCTAGTATTTGTGTACCTGCCATGTTATCTTTGACTGTGTGGACTTTAGTTTAAGAGTTGTGGTCTGTGAGTGTAGTAGCTGGGGAGCTTGTCATTGTTTTTATGGCTTTTATAGAAGTATATGATGGAAAATAGCTGCTATTCAAGGCATGAGCTGAATTGCTGAGGGTAAAGAGCTGAATCTATAGATGGAGTGGTGAAGAGGACATCGGTGTGATGTACAGAGAGACAGCATTGGATAAGTAGAATGTGAGGGCCACGATGTAGAGAGGAGGCTGGTAGAGTAATTTGGGTCTTTGCTAGGAGGAGATAAGTGGGATGGGGTGCAAAGAATATAAGATTGTCGACTTGTGTAGTTTTGGGATTTGAATGTGGCGATAATGATATTAATAAGAGAGTGAGGACAATGAGAATAACATTAAATTTTATTGAGTGTATGGAAGAAATATTTAGTGTCCAAAAAGTTTGCTACAGTGATATAGTGTGTAACCTGCAAGAACAGCCAAAATCAGAGCTATATCTACTCTCTTCTTACAGAATTCTTAAAATGCTATATCCCGATACAAAGGGTTGCATAACAACTTGAACCTTAGCAATAAGCACTCAGCTGCCTCCCCCCTTCCCATTACCAATTGTACCTAAGCTGGGTGTTAATTTAATGCTTAATGTCTCTACAAACTTATTACATATATAATAATTGTACTGTATATTGAAATTTATCATTTAACCAAGGTAAAACAAACAGAAATTTGTTTTAAGATTTAAGTTCATTTGTTATAATGGGAGATATAGCTCGTCGTCGAGAGTTAAGAAAGCGTAAAATTTTAGAAAATGCAGAATTACGGAAGCAGAAGATTTTTGGCCTTTGCTCAAGTGTCAAAGAAAATTCCTATAACAGTATCAATTCTCTACCAGAAGATTCCACTTCAAAATTTGCAGGTTAGTTAAGATTTTAAATGAATATATTGTTAAAGATGAATTAAATTGATTTTGCCTTTAAAAATGATCTGTACCATGATACTATACCAGCTCTGATTTGTGGTATCCAAACTAGATTTAACTGTTCAGTGTTGTAATTATCATCATCATCACTAACTCTATAATTTAAGAAAGGGATTTTTTGAGTATTTGAATAAAAATTTCATCTTAGTTTGGTTATGACTTATGTTTTTTATCAAAGTTATTTCTAATAATTCTTTTATAATATCAAAAAACAAAATGGTGAAGTTCAGAAATGAATATAAGTATCAAAATTTTGTGAATTTTTTTAAAACCCAAAGAATTACAAATGGTGAAGTTCAGAAAATTGATAAAAATTTAACCATGGCTGCTTTTTTCAGATTTTAAATTTTAATCTTAGTAGCGAAGCACAAGCTTTCCCTGTAGGGGGGAGTGGCAAAGCTAACAACCTTGTGACATTTAATAACAGCAATAAAAGGCCTAGCCATCATTACAATTTTGAGGATGTGTGGGACATTGCGTTTTTCGGAGCATACTTTATATGTATATCTTTTAATTCATTTTAGTGTTGTTTTTTAATTAGTCATGCAATATTGAAGAAAAATAACACTCTTCATACCTCCATTCATCATCTCCTCACTCACAGCCCGCTTCAAACTCAAAGCACACTCTTGCGAAACAGACAGGTCACTCACATCCCCTATATTCTCAACAGGCATACCAGAAACCCCTTTGACTGGTTCCCACCAGAAACCTGAAAAATCAGCCACTTCATCATTCACTACATCAAACTGGTAGCATTATAGCAATAATATTTCAGTGTTGAGGATGTATCTACTCGAACACCCCAACAAGGTTATGAAAAGTTATTTCAACCTATTTACACTGATTTTGTGGATTGCATATTATTACTTCAATGTTTTTTACACCTTCACATGTCACTTTTTTAAGTATTCCAAGGCAACAAGAACATTTTACAAGCCATTGGGCAACTTTTATCACCCAAACTCATTTCAAGAAATTCACCAAAAATGCAAATTACCATTGATTATAATCACAATGCTAGAATGCTCTAACATGGCATACTTACCTTTGTTAGCCTACTTTCTCCCTTTGCATGAATTCTGCGCTTCTGATCCATCCTTAGAATTTTGAGAAATGTATGGGAATTTAGGCTTTCATGGGAGGGGGGGCATATATAGGTGGTACTTTTAAATATACATTTCTAATTTGTTTGATCTCTTATTTAATCATGCAATACCACTCAAAAATAACCAGGAAGCTAACAACCTTGTGACATTTAATAACAGCAATAAAAGGCCTACCCATCATTACAATTTTGAGGATGTGTGGGACATTGCAGTTTTGGGAGCATACTTTATATGTATATCTTTTAATTCATTTTAGTGTTGTTTTTTAATTAGTCATGCAATATTGTAGAAAAATAACAAAGAAAATAATTTGCCTACCTTTAGCAATAGCAATCAAAGGCTTACCATGGTTATATTAGATTGAGTTAATTACTGTGGGATAGGGGATTGCATGAGATAAGCCACTCTAGCAGGCACTAATAAGACAGGCACTAATAATTCAGTAACTAATACATACATACAAGGCTATGCAGCACCAAAAATGGCTAATAAACTGAACAGCGAGACATGCAACAAACAAACGATACGCGCATCGATCCGCTTTCCATGAGAGCTGACCTTAAGGGAATAAATACCGCGTCTACTTTTGTAATTGTTTTCTTTTAGTTCTAACTTACATGAGAGTCCTACATATGGACCCTGATTACTGCATTGTGTGTATATATCCATATGTATAATCTATATTTTTATTTATTTTCTTTTGCAGTTTTACGGCTTAAATAAGCATGATTCTGTTTGAATTTTATTGAACTGATGAGCCCGTACAACTCTTCTTTTCAAGCTGGTAACAGTTACATACATATAGTGTTCTTTTTTCTAATATTCTACAGTCATTGCTTGTTTTTGATTTATCTTATTTTTATTTTCTTTCACTTCAGGTCAGATCCAGGAAGTCGAGTGAAGAGAAGTATCGTCAATTACTAACATGCAACTGCAGTTAAACGAAAGACTTCCCCAGAGTCACCTCTGGAACTTCTGAACGTCCAACTGCAAGCCCAGACACAGGAATCCTTTTCACCGACGTTAACACCGTCCACGTCTGCGTTACCTAATGACAACTCCAGTAAAGATGATATAGGAGTTATCAACTGGTTGGAGCTCACAGATGCTTAGAAACTGCGCGTACTCACCACACCTTGGGCTGTGCCATTGGATTTTCAGTGGCCTTACAGCGAGCGTCAAGATGGAGGCAGCACCAGACTTAAATATCTCGGACCACAACATCTAATCGGGCAGTATAGCGTCTTCTATTCTGTGTCGAAACGTGGACTATTCTGTCGCCCTTGCAGGTCTTTTGCTCCTGAAGCAATCCGAGGAAATCAATTGAATCGCCTGGTCAGAACACCCCTAGAGAAGTTCGCTCAAAAACCGGCAAAGATGGCTACTTGTCAGCGGATCTAGCGACCAAATTCCATGAAGAGAGTGTAGCGCACGCATAAGTGTTCAAAACGACGAAGAAGACTGGAAACATAGAGCAGCAGCTGAACACCGCAGAGGCCAAGCAGCGTGACATGTCCCGAGCTGCTCTGCAGCGGATACTCTTTTCTATGGTTTCTGAGTAGACTAGGTCTACCGCTGCAGGGCCATCGCGATTCCAGACCGCTGTTGCTCCCTCCGGCAGGAACCGGCGCTGATAAAGATTACGGACAAGGCAATCTTACAGCGACTCTACAGCTGATGGCAGTTTCCAACGATAAAGTGTTACGGGAACATTTAACGACCACGAGTAGGAATCCCACATACATTTCCCCCAAGCCCAGAATGAACTGATATCAGCCATTGGAACAGTAATTCAAAAATTAATCATTGAAAAAACAAAAGAAGCCAGATTCTTGTCTCTTCTTACGGACGAGACCACAAATGTCTCGAAAAAGGAACAGTTAACAGTATGTTTACGGTACCTCCGAGGCGGCCAAATATGTGAGCGATTTCTCGGTTTTGCCGAGGTCCCTGATCTTACTGGTGGAGGGTTGGCTAAAGAACTGCTACAGATTCTGAAAGATTCTGTCGTTGTATAGCAATGCCTCTGGGCATTCCTATAATAAAAACCTCCTGGGAAACTTTATATATATATATATATATATATATATATATATATATATATATATATATATATATATATATATATATATACATCAATTATTATGTAAAATTCATATTATGCAATCTTTTAACTTTGTCAATTTAATCGTTCAATTATTTTAACTTTTGTAAATTAAATCATATTTTATGTACAACTTAATAATTAATTAATTCATTTATTTTACTTGTCAATTCATTTAACGTACTACTGTTTCAGACAACATCTCTTCAAATTTCACACACAAACAAACAAACACACGCTTTCAGCTCGACCTTCTGGAACAATATTCTTTCTCATTCGACTCTCACCATTCTTCGTATAAAGGTCGGTAATCACTCCTTCTACAATTAGTCATTTACCTCCAAACAAATCATACTTAGTTAATTCCCCTTTATCTCACAATTCTTTGCAAACGACCATACGAGAGTAGGTCCTAATTATATTTACTTCTCATATTGCAGCCCCTAATTCACAGTCCATCATAGTCACCATATTATTTCATATTTATTTCACGTACTTTATTTCTCTTCACATCTCGTCACTGTAAATTATTAGAGATGTGCCGAGTACTCGGCATCGGCCTCGGCATCGCTTAGAATCGGCCAAATTTGTGAGAATCGGCATCGGAAAAATTTTGCCGATTCTTCGTCAAAATTTTAGCCTTTTATACAGTTTCTGGTGGCTGAATTGGGCCAGACAACATAGTTTGTGTTACTAGTTACTACAGCTTTATTAAGTAACACCTTTATTGTTTAATTCTGGTCAGATTATAGTATATGCTTTCAGAGATTCTTGAACGAAAGTAGCAAGCTACAGTGATATAATTACTAAAAAGTTTAAAAAAATACTCAACCATATGATTTTTTCTAATAAATATGGTTTCAATGATTAGTATTTTGTCTTTGGAATTTTAAGTCCTATATAGCGATTCACCTACTCAGGGACGTTTTATGGTGTTCCTTAACCATGGACATTGTCCATTTATCATGCTATACTGGCCCCGTGTCAAAATGTATAGAGAAACTAAAAGAGATGAAAACAGTGGGTCCGAATGGCTTCAATCCGAAACGAGATAAAGTACTAACTAATAAAAAGAAAAGTGTAAATATACTAACAAAATGTTTTAAAAAAAACAAAGTAAAAGGTAAAAGGAAAGCAGTGAGTTGAGAAAAATAAAAACAAAAATGCTAAAGAAAGTTAAAAAAAAACACTAAAATAAAAGAACTTTGGCCAATAGCCATATCAAATATCTAGTATATAAGAAATGTTAAAAAAATAATAATAATAATAATAAGAGGGGCAAAAATTAAAATTGAAACAAATGGCATTCGGGAGGTGCCGTTGGAAAGGTTATACTTCAACACTCAACTAAACTATAAAAAGTGAACTAACACACCTAACATGCTGAGACAAACGTCTCTTCAGAGTGATTTTCAATCACAATTCTTGTCAGTGAATATAAAAACCTTGGGTTTAGTAACGAAATAAGGATGTAAAAAGCAATATAGGTGGCCATAGCCCTAAATACATCGGCGTAGAGACGCCTGTTTTAACCAAGAACAAAGTTAATCCCGCTGCATAAGCAGTATTGACAACCCGAGACGCACAATTCGCTAATTAAAATGGGTACAGATACTATTTTTAATTTACGTAGTTTACGTTAGGGATTTGAAGAGGCCTAAATTTCACCTCTAAAGTTGTTAGTACGAAAAACCAAGTCAGCGAAAAGTTCTCCCTCGAGCTAACGCCGAAGTAAAAATAAAAAGCCAGGTAAGTCATTTGGCTTCAAATAAGGTTGACCTCCACACGCCCACCCCGCAGCAGCGACCCCTCAACCTCCTTCCACGTTAATGGCTATATATATATATAGAAAGGCTAAGTGAAAAGTAGGAATTCAGACAGAGTTAGCCTCAGAGAAACGTTCTGTGTTCCCACGTTTGTTATAACCCAGTTACGAACCCGAAAAGATAACCATTTTCGAAGCCGATCGTTCCCAAGAGTACCCAGAAGAGACTAGTAAAATGATAAATTCTACAAAGTTCTATCGAGCAAGGAAAACAATTTCTCGTTCTCGACGAGAGTATTATTCAACTAGAAGAACGATTCTTTAATCTAAAGGAATACCTATCGGGAGCCGTAGATAAGTGAATCGAGCGGAAACCTCAGAATTTCCGCCTACGAACGCGCAACTAACCAACGCCTTCCTTTTTGGCTGGAGAGAATCTACGCCAGTTACCTGGGATCTGCCTACCATAGGCCCAAAAACGCACCGAGACGGTGATGTCACGCACAACCAGCCAACCCTTGAAAAAAATAGCGGTAACTCAATTTTTTTTTAGTATTTTGTTGAATCTATCCACAGTTCGCATTGTTGGGCGATTACTGAATTCGTTAAAATGAACGGTCGCTCAAATTTATCTGGGTAGCCCGTTGTAATATTCCTTTAGTAAGCCAGTGAATGGAAATTTTTTCGAAGATTAACATTTGCATATTTAAGGGAGTGTAAATTAATTATTTTATGAGTCAAGCCTTATATTAATTAGCGAGTTAAGTTTTTAAAACTATTTTTTTGTTTTGATTGATTAGTTTGTTGTAAAATAAACTACTATTTTTGGCTAATGTTTCCATCTATCGCTTGAATGAAAGTTTTGGCAATATTACTAATCATAATTCGAGATTCTACCTTAATTTGTGATATTAATCCCTTGAAGCGGTAATAACTGCCTTAATCGAGTACATACGAGGTGCAAGGCACCATCTTTTAACCTCGGCATCGGTCAAAAATATATATAAAACTACTACATAATAAATTGGTGTCAGGATTTAGAGGTTTATAAACTAACCTCCCCCCCCACCCCCCAAAAATTAGTTAGTCTTTTTGACCCTTGTTGAAAAAGAACACATTATCGCCAAATCGTCCAAGTATAGATAAACACAATATCAAGATAAATTCGGGTAAGAATTTTTGTGTGGTGCTAATTGAAGGTATTCAACTCGTCAGGGGGTAAAAAAGGAAGTTTTGTTTTGGTGCCGATTGCTAACCTAGTTAGCTTAAAGAGAGAGGTTAGGGTAGATTAGGTTAAGCAGAGTGCTAAGTGTTTAGTGGTGCTATAAGTTCCGTTCGCTTTAAGTATGCCCCTTATCAATTAGTTGAAAATGTTACCGCGCCCCTCTCGTAGGAAACATCCCCTTCGTCAGCGCCTTATGCGTTCCCCTCAGATCCACCAGAGTGCCTCTGAATTGCATAATATCTATGATATCACCAGGAAGAGTAAAATTCGAGTCTGGGGTGGTAAATGGTCATCCCTTGAAGTACTCTTACCTGGTCTAATGCCAAAAAATATTGATCGTAATTATTAAAAAGATTTCCTTGCCTATGAGAGAGACGAACGATGCTATGTCAAAACATTAGTGACGCCATTATCGATTGTCGATGGGAATAAAAAAAGTTTGCAATGCTCCGCCTATGCGCTCTTAATATTCGTATATGTATAAATAGGATTAATATTCGCACTGAATTGGGAAGTATATATAATGTCGAGGGGATTACACTTGAAATCTACTTGCTAGGATGCTTGCGTCTTAATTGCACCCGACAGAATGAATTGAATAATATCACGGAATTAAGCACTATATTAATCGCTTGTAATACTCGAGGTTATGAGCTCGTGATGGAAATTCTAATTAACGATTAAACTGGTGAATTTAGGGGAGGGGATAATTCACTTTAACAATACCTTTGAGATCGTAAGTATTTGGAGAATGAAGGGGTAAGGGTTCTGCTAGAAGTTTAGCACCTACAAGTACCCTGATGGCAACAACAGATTCCCCGAAGTTTCTTCCTTGCAACGGGCGAACTGTTTCCTTTGTGGGACTAGCTCCACATACAACGTAGGTCCAAGATCTTCTGCCCGACTCCAGATAAAATTTCCTCTTTTATTTCCCTCAAGAGCTAAAATCAAGAGAGAACACCGGATTCTCATAAAATTCTTATCGTCACGCGAAAAGATCTTTCGTCTGCCACCAGGACACGCCAAACATTCACACCTCGGCGCCATCCGAGCTTTCCTCGTCTCAAGCCGCAGGTTTATGACGGCGCGAAGAAACTCAGGCCTTCGTCGGCGGACATTTCCTGTGTGGCCGGCCGTGAATTTGGTTATCTCAAAGGCGCGAAAAGAGGTGAAAGGGATTCGATGCGAATTTGGAATATGGTGTGGGGGGGGGGGTGCACGCAGCTGCGTCGGTGTATTTAAGTATGTACTAATGCATGGAGGTATTTAGACTTCTACAGGTATATAGGCTATTCCTAATATAAAAGGAAATGAAATAAATTCTGTAAAGATCCATATTCATTTTGAATCTTAAAACCTTTTATCAAAAGCTATAAAATTCCATAAACTCAATGGCTATTGAGAAGTAAAAAAAAAAACACCAAAAAATACTCCATTGCTTTGTCTATTGGCTTCCAAGTTCAAAGCGCCAACAGCCTAACAGTTTAGTAATATAGTTATGGAAACTAATTATGAAGTATCTAATAAATTAAGCATAATACACTAAAAACAAATATTAGGCAGAATCGGCATCGGCAAGCAAGTATAAATAAGAATCGGCATCGGCAAAATTTTTTGAATCGGCACAACTCTGTAAATTATATTTTACCATATCTTCCATTGTATACCTAATCCAACTTATCTGATTGTACATTCGTTGATTCTATGAATATATTTATATTTGTTTAATTGTTTTTCTTAAAACCCAGTTCATTATTTCAAAATTTATTTCGCTTGCGTCTTAGGCCTAAAAACTATCAGGCGACAACTTCGATCAAACAAATTTATGGTGATGATTTTCGAAACGCCATTTAGGCTGATTTATCAACAGAAAATAAATCACATGAATAACCATATACTATAGTTGACATTAAAAATATGGTTGGACAGGGGGTACGAATATGTCGGGAAGCGAAAATGGTGTGCAAATGTATGTGCGTGAAGAATGCCCGTCAGCCAGCTACACGCATTGTGTATCCCATTCGCTCAATCTATGTTTGCGGACGAGGAACCAGATATTAGAAAGGCAGTGACGTTGATGCACGAGATCGTGCCTTTTTTCTGTGCCTCAAATAAAAGATTGCTCAATCTTGAAGAAATTATCAAGGAAGAGTGTAATGAAGCCGCCCATTCGCGCCTGAAACTCCACTGCACCACTAGATGGGTGGAGCGCCAGGAAACGGGTCACATATTCAAGGAACTACTACCCGCCATTAAAGTGTCATTACACAAAATTAGCCTATGGCCACGCCCAGATTGCGCCGGTAAGGCACTACTATTCTCTTCCGCCATAGACAATGGTGGATTCCTAGTTGCCCTAGAGGTAATTGTATCGGTTCTGGAAATCACCAAGCCACTTTTTGTTAAGCTTCAGGCCGAAGCCCAGGACATCCTTAACGCGGTGGGCAGTCTCCAGGACTGTAAGAAGGTCCTGAGACAAATTCGATTAGAAGAAAAAGTTTTGAGGGACATTTTCATGCGCGTTCAAGAATTGTTTGGTAAAGAAATTTGGTAAATATGTAGATTAGCGGCCCGGGCCCCCCCCCAAAATTGTGTGTAAATATTATCATTCACTCGTGTTGGAATATTCATGCGCGTTTGAGTCCTTTTTGAATTATTATTCTATAAACAATTAGGATTATATACTGTGGGGCTGTGCCCCCCAGCCCCCCCCCCCAATTTAATAAAACTCAGGATCATCGTAGTGTAGTCCCCCCATTGTGTTTACCCCCACACGAGCCGTCAACTTAAATGTACTCCAAAAATGTGAAGCATTTTGGAACACGGACAAAATAGTATGGCCCATCGTTCGTGCCGATAATCTACATATTTACCAAAATTCGCATGCCAAGAACGACTGACAGGCAGATGCAGAGGTCCAATCATTCTCCCGAGACACCAGAAGTTTATTTCAGACGTTCTATTTTCCTCCCGTACACCAACGTCTGTATAAGCCAACTAGATGAGTGATTTAAATCGCACAGTGCTAAAGCATATGCGCTCATTATGCTACTACCGGCATACTGTCAGGAAACCGGCAAGTTGTACCACCAATTCCTTCCAGGACAACCAGTGCCTGAACGCTGAATTGCTGCGCTCAAAGGTGCACTGGGCGCGACAGGCGACCACGAAATGAACACCACCAAAAAGAGTCATGGATGCGGTGGCGGTTAGGCGACTTTCGGTACTTATCCTATGATAGAAACCATTTGGGGAATTTTCGCAACCTTGCTAGTGACCACTGCAACAGGTGAAGGCTCATTTAGTGCCCTGAAATTGATAAAATCTTACCTACGGTCCACCATGCATGAAGAGTGACTGAATAGCCTAGCCCATGTGTACATCAACAAGGACATTCCACTAGTTTATAGTGACGTTATTGATGAATTCATCCAAATCAACCGTCGCCTGGTTTTAAGAACATAAGAAAAGAAGGAGACTGCAAAAGACCATTCATGGCCTACACTTGGCAGCTCCTGTTCCAGTCAACACACAAAATATTTCTTACCAGAGAAAAGTCATCAACATTGTCACCCTTTACAGGAGTTTGTCAGATCTAATCTACAATATACATAAAATGCATCCAGAGGATTATGTCCATTCATGCAACCGCAAAATATAATCTCCCCACTCCTTAGAAAAATATATACATATGTACATAAAAAAAAGTCAGTCCCATCTAGCAGCTTCATCCATATATTTATCTAATCTATTCTTAAAACTACCCAGAGAGGAGGCTTCTATCACATGTCTAGTGAGCCTATTCCATTCATCTACCACACGATTTGTAAACCAATTCCTCCCAATCTCCTTCCTAAACCTATACTTATCAAGCTTAAACCCATTGCTACGTGTCCTGTCATGTTCACTAAGTATAAGAACCTTACCCAGATCCCCTTTATTATATCCTTTTACCCATTTGAAGACTTCAATCAATTCCCCTCTGACTCTTCTCCTTTCCAATGTATGTAGATTTAGTTTTCTGAGCCTTTCACCATAAGGCAAGTTCCTTAGCCCACCAATCATCTTTTTCATCCTTCTCTGCACAGACTCAAGCAAATCAATATCCTTCCTATAATATGGTGACCAAAATTGTACTGCATAGTCTAGATGAGGCCTAACTAGCGCCAGATACAGTCTTAGAATTGCTTCAGCACTCTTATTGCTACACCTCCTAATGAATCCCAATATCCTATTAGCTTTATTCTTAGCATTTAGGCATTGCTTTCTAGGACGAAGGTCTGAACTTACCAAAATACCCAAGTCCCTCTCACAATTGGTCCTCCCTAAAATTCTCCCATTTAATTTATAACTATTCAATGGATTATTTCTACCTATACTAAGTACACTACATTTGTCTATGTTAAACTTCATTTGCCATTTCTCGGCCCAATTGGACAGAATGGTCAATTCCACCTGTTCGACTGACCTTCGAACAGGTAGCACATGTTTCGTAGAGCTCTCAGAATATTTTGATTATTTGATATACTTTGGTGTGTGACATAAACATAAATATTAAGTTATAAGATCATATATTTGGTTAATATAACAAAGTTAAATTGTGGTTATTTTGTATAAATTGTGGTTATTTTGTTTTGGTGAGAAAGTGACTTTTGTTTACTTCAGGGCCATCTTGATTAGCAGGTTTTAAACTTGCGCGCACAAATTGGGGTCAAATTCTTGTTGTTTGTAAGTTTTTGTTTCTATTATTGTTCTTGTTTAAGTATGGCTGACTGTTTGGATGTAGAGAGTATGCCTTTTGAAAGTAGTGTGTATGTAGTGTGCGATGTCTGTGGTGTAGAGAGGAGAGTGAATGTGTCTGAGTGCCGTGTATGTGCTTTGACTGAGGAGGTGAGTCGATTACGTGCGGAATGCTTGAGACTGAATGATTTAGTGTCTGAAGTGAGAAGAGATGCAAGTGTACGTTTGAAGAGTCAGATTGGGACCAGGAGGGAGGAAGTTAGGCCTAGAACAGGGACTGGAGAGAAAGCAGTAAGTGAAGTAAGTGATGATGAGTGGTGGGTGAAAGTGAACAGAATAGATAAGTTAGGACAGGTTAGGTGTGTGAATGAGAGGGACATGAAACCTGTTAGGCTAACTAACAGATTTGATGCCCTGAGAGAGGAAGAATTTGAAAGAGATTTGTCTGGTGTGGCCGTGCCTGAAAGTAGAATAGGAGGTCGAGTGAGTGAGAGCAGGAGGGAGGGTAATACTAGGCCTAGAGAGAATAGGAGAATGACTGAGGTGATTGTGATGGGTGACTCTCAGATTAGGTATTTAGATAGGAAGTTGAATGAAAGTAAATGGAAGGGAGTGAGAGTTTGTCTGCCGGGTGCTGGTGTAAATGATGTGTGTGAGAGGTATGATAGGTTGGTGTCTGGGTGTGAGAGGGAAGCAGTTGTGATTACACATGTCGGAGTAAACGATGTAAAGAAGGTGGGTACTTGTGAGTTACGACAGCGGTATAAAAGGCTGATTGAAAGGATGTGTGAAAGTAGAGTAAAAGGCGTTGTTTCAGGTGTGCTTCCCAGAATGGATGTGGGGATGGAATGGTTGTCTCGTGCAATGGGGTTGAATGAATATGTGAAAGGTTTGTGCGAGGAGTCAGGATTGGTATTTGTAGATGTTTGGAGTGGGTTTTATGGGAATAAGGGTTTGTATGCGATGGATGGACTCCATCTGAGCCGAGATGGGGTTGAGGTTTTGTGGCGGGAATTAGATAGTGTTATTAGGTCTTTAGAGGCGGGAAACTAGGTTTTGATAGTGGTCAGGGAAATTTAATGGCTCAAAGTGAGGCAGGGAAAGGAAGCAAACACAGATTTGTAGAAGGTAGGCAGGCTAATGGAAGTGCTTTAGGGTTAAACTACTTGAGTAGTGATAGTGGTCAGGGAAATACAAGAGTACAGGGTCGGGGAAAGAGAGAAAGGAGATGCAGAGGAGATAGGCCCTCAGGTGCTTCAGGGATAGGTGGGCTGAGTTGTCTTTACACAAATGCTCGTAGTCTTAGAAATAAGAAGGATGAATTATTTAGTTATATCATTCATGAAGATATAGATATAATATGTATAGTTGAATCATGGGTTAATGAAAATATATTTAATGATAATGTCAGTGAATTTGAACTAGAGGGTTATACTATGTACATTAGTCAAAGGAGAGATAGGACTGGTGGTGGGTTGATTATTTATATCAGAAATAGCATTTCTTCAAATCTAAATAACTCTATAAAGCAAGGAGAAGGTGAATCATTATGGATAGATATTAAGGTTGGTAAAAATAGGAAAATACACTTGGGAGCTTTTTATAGACCACCAGGACAGACTGATTGTATCGATGAGTTAATGATTAGGGAAATAAGTAAAGGATGCAAAGAAGATACAGTTATTCTTGGTGACTTTAATTTAACTTCTGTAGACTGGGAAAATATGATAGGAAGAGATAGAGCAAGTTGTAAGTTTATGGAGTGTTTTGAGGATAACTTTTTGATCCAATTTGTTAATAAGCCAACAAGGGGTGCCAATATATTAGATCTAATTCTTTCAAATGATGATCACTTAGTTCAAGGATTGAGTGTAGGGGAATCATTGGGAAACAGTGATCATCAGATGGTTCGGTTTAATTTGCAAATAGTTAAGGGTAGAACAACGTCAAACTCCACGAAAATTCCAAATTTTTATAGGGGAGATTACGATAAATTACGCAGCATGCTAAATCAGATTAGGTGGGATATAGAATTCCATGGAAAGAATACTTATGAGATGTGGGATATTTTTAAGACTATATTAAACATGGTTCAGGAACAGTGTATTCCGATGAAGTCTATTAGGAAGAAATGTAGGAAACCATTATGGTGGAACCAAGAAATAGCTAATAAAGTTTCAGAGAAAAAAAGGGCATACCAGAGATTACAAAGTGAGAGTAGTTTAGATAATTTAAACCATTATAGGTCAACCAGAAATGAACTAAATAAGATTATTAAGAAGACCAAAAGGACAGCAGAAATTAATTTAGCTAAAAATAATAATAAAGATCCTAAAAAATTCTTTAGCTATTATAGAATCAATAATCAATCTAACAGTGATAAAATAGGGCCTATTAAATATGAAGGGGTTTTGAAAGAATCTGATGAGGAAATAGTAGAGGTCCTTAATGATCATTTTGCTTCAGTATTCACAGAAGAGAAACCAGTTAGATTAATTGATGATAATTCTAGGTCAAGGGAAGTAGTGATAAATTCTATTAATATAGACAGAGAAGAAATTAAAGGGCTTATAATTCAGTTAAATACTAGTAAGGCATCTGGCCCTGACAACATTCATTCTAGGATACTCAAAGAAGGTGTAGAAAGTATTGCAGTAGCTCTCGAGAAGATATTTATTAGATCACTAGAGTCTGGAGAAATACCAAATGATTGGAAATTGGCAAATATAGTGCCAATTTTTAAAAAGGGAAGCAAAGAGGACCCAAATAACTTTAGACCAGTAAGCTTAACTTCTATAGTCTGTAAAATTCTTGAGAAGATGGTTAAGAAGGGAATTTCTGATCATCTAGAGAGTAGCAGGTTAATTAATGATGCTCAGCATGGTTTTAGAAAAGATAGATCGTGTTTAACTAATTTACTGGATTTTATGGATTATGTAACTAAAGAATTAGATAGGGGTGAGAAAGTTGATGTGATCTACTTAGATTTCAGCAAAGCTTTTGATAAGGTTCCACATAGAAGACTAGTTCATAAATTAAAGCTGCATGGGATATGTGGGAACGTTTTAAATTGGATAACTGAATGGCTGAAAAATAGGAAACAGAGAGTTGTACTGAATGGAGTGAGGTCAGAGTGGAGGAATGTTATTAGTGGCGTACCTCAGGGATCAGTTTTAGGCCCTTTATTATTTATAATCTATGTAAATGATCTTGGGCAAGGTGTAAATAGCAAAGTGTCAATTTTTGCTGATGACACTAAATTGGCAGCTGTAGTCAAAGAGGTTGAGGGTAGCTTTAAAGTGCAGGGTGACTTAGATAAGCTGTTAGCTTGGGCTCAGAAGTGGCAGATGACTTTTAACCTTAATAAATGCAAAGTTATTAACATGGGGAGAGATAATAGGGAATTTAGCTATGAGATGGATGGATATTGGCTTAATTCAGTTGAAGATGAGAAAGACTTAGGAGTGGTAGTAGATAGGTCACTGAAATTTTCAAAGCAGTGTATTGAGGCAAAAAATAGAGCAAATAGGGTGCTAGGTTACATTAAAAGAAATGTTAGCTACAAGAGTAAGGAGGTCATCCTTAAACTATACAACTCTTATGTCAGGCCACATTTAGAGTACTGTATACAGGCATGGTCACCACATTTTAGACATGATATAAACTTATTAGAGTCAGTACAAAGGAGGGCAACAAAAATAATACCATCCCTGAAGCACCTTCAATATGAAGATAGACTGAGGGTATTAAATATGTTTTCATTTGAAAGAAGGTGTGTGAGGGGAGATATGATTGAGCTTTTTAAAATCTTTTCTGGGATGGATAAATTAGATTTCAGAAAGTTATTTGAGTTAGAAGGTAGTAATAGAACTAGAGGCCACCACTTAAAGATTAAAAAACAGAGGTGCAGACTGGATGTTAGAAAATATTTTTTCACTAACAGAGTGGTAGATTATTGGAATAGTTTGCCACCTGAGACTGTAGACAGCCCAAACTTGAATGTTTTCAAGCGCAGATTGGATGATTATATGGGGATGGAGGGTTAATTTCTTACTTTTTGGTATGTGGATATGTTTCTTGACTCATTCCTGTGGATGCAGTTTCTTTTTATTGCATATTTTGGGGGATTTTGATTTTGTTTTTGACAGACTCCTATGGAGGCTTTAAATTATATATTGTAGATGCATGGTTGGACATTCCTATGGATTGTTAAATTGTATATTGTAGCTGCATGATCTGACAAAATCCTATGGATGCATTATATGGGTGGGATTTGATGGATACGGATGACCTTTGATAGGCCCTTGTGGCTTTTGTCATCCGTTAAATTATGTTATGTTATGTTATGTTATTACAACAGCATCAGAATCAGCCCTAATGGCCCAACCTAGCTTAGTATCATCAGCAAATTTACTCAGGTCACTACTTATACCTATGTCATGATCATTAATATAAATTAAGAATAGCAAGGGACCCAAAACAGATCCTTGTGGAACTCCACTGCTAACACACCCCCACTCAGATTTAACTCCATCTATACTAACTCTTTGCTGTCTGTCACCAAGCCATGACTGAATCCACCTAAATATACTGCCATCGATCCCGTGTGCTTTAACTTTGCTCAGAAGTTGTAAGTGTGGCACTCGATCAAAAGCCTTACTAAAGTCCAAGTATAAAATATCATAGTTTTCATCACTATCTGCTGCTTCATACACCTTACTATAAAAAGACAGCAAATTAGTCAGACAGGATTTACCCTTACTAAAGCCATGCTGTGATTCTTTTATCAACTTATGCTTATCCAAGTGATCTCTAATATTCCTTGCTATAATAGATTCCATCATTTTCCCTACCACTGATGTCAAACTTACTGGTCTGTAATTAGACATATTTGTTTTATCCCCTTTCTTAAATATAGGTATCACATTGGCTTTCTTCCATGCCACTGGCACAATGCCACTCTCCAATGATTTTCTAAAGATGTATGCTAGGGGCTCACTTAACACATCCTTACATTCTTTCAAAATTCTAGGAAAGACCTCATCAGGACCGGGTGCTTTACTACTTTTGATTTTATCAATTTCCTTTGTCACTATCTCCTTTGTGATCAAGATATCCTTTAATTTCTCTTCATCATTACCCCGGAAGATCGTTGACACCTCGGGTATATTTAGAGTATCCTCCTGTGTAAATACTGAGAGAAAAAAGTCATTTAGCATTCCAGCCATTGAGTCCCTATCACTCACTAATTCTCCATTGGAATCTATAAGTGGGCCTATTTTATCTCTAACCTTACTTTTGTATAAATGATAAAAACTTTTAGGATCTTCCTTTGCCCTATTTGCCACTTTAATTTAATAATTTCTCCTTGCTACTCTAATTAACTTTTTAACATCTCTTGCTAGTTCATTATATCTCTGCCTTAAGTGATCCTCTCCATTTTTTATTTTCCTATAAATGCCCTTTTTAATGCCAATATAATGCTTAATTTTATCTGTCATCCATTTTGGGTCATTATTTTTAGTCCTAATCTCCTTATATGGAATGTTAATCATCTGACCTGTAATTAATTGCTCAATTATTCTTTCATACTCCTCTTCAATTGTAATCTCTTCCTCCTGGTGATTATTGTCTCCACTAACTGATATCATTGAATCTATTCCTGATTTGATTTCATTGCCTGGTTTCTGTACAACTGCCTGCAGGTAAGTCCTTAGCCCATTATAATTTGCCCTTCTAAAGTCAGGAATTTTAACATTGTTCATGCTACTATCAATACCATTCCATTTCATCTTGAATCTAATTTCACAATGGTCACTATTACCCAAATTTCCTCCAATCTCAGTATCCTTAATAACTTCTTCCCTATTTGTCAGAACTAAATCCAGTATATTATTACCTCTAGTGGGTTCATTAATAATCTGCCTCAGAAAATTATCTTGGACAACATTAAAAAATTCCTCAGCCTCCTGGTCACCCACAAGAGCTTCCCAGTCTATATTTCTGTAATTAAAATCGCCCATTATACACACATGCTTACTTCTACATGCCCATTCTATCTCCTGCCACAGAAGATTTGAAGCTTCCTTACTAAGATTTGGTGGTCTGTATAATAATCCTATGACAAGCTTGTTTTTACCTTCCTTTACATTTAGCCATAGTGACTCTGTGTTATCATCTAATTTAATTGTACTGTTTACACAACACTGGAGATTATCTTTAATATAAATAATAACCCCTCCTCCTCTCTTCTTATTCCTATCTGTATGGAACATGTTAAAGCCCTCAATCTCAACCTCAGCTTTAAAGTGATTACCTGCCAAATCAAGCCATGACTCTGTTATCGCAATTATATCAAAATTCTCTTCACTCGCTAACGCTCTTAAGAGATCTA
Organism: Ceratothoa steindachneri; assembly: GCA_963969495.1. NCBI lineage: Eukaryota > Metazoa > Arthropoda > Malacostraca > Isopoda > Cymothoidae > Ceratothoa > Ceratothoa steindachneri. The sequence continues at coordinate 26,483,087 of OZ018326.1, forward strand.
TCTTATTCCTTATACTCCAACCATTTGTGTAGTATATTTTTAAGGTTTTTTTATTATTCCCATCTTCATTGCATTGTACTTTTTTATTCCTAGTTATCTGCTCATTCACTTGTGCATTAGTCCCCCTATAACGCATCAGTATGCCCTCCCCCCTAGCTATTCCTCTATCTCTGCATCCCTTCCATTTCCTACACCTGCCCTCTATTGCTGTTATTCCCTTACCTCTAATAGCTTCTAGTTTTCCACCCGTAAGGACCTAATCACACTATCCAGCTCCCCCCATAGAACCTCAGCACCTGCCCGACTAAGATGGAGCCCATCCATCGCATACAACCTCCTATTCCCATAAAACCCACCCAGACATCTACAAACACCAATCCTAACTCCTTACACAGTCCTTTCACAAATTCATTCAAACCAATTGCATGCGACAACCATTCTACCCCCACATCCAATCTCGGAAGCACACCAGAAACAACACCTTTTACCCTGCTTTTACTCATCCTTTCAACTAACCTTTTATACTGCTCACGTAACTCACATGTACCCACCTTCCTTACATCATTCACTCCCACATGTGTAATCACAACTGTATCCCTCTCACACCCAGAAACCAGCCTATCATACCTCTCACAAACATCACTTACACCAGCACCCGGCAGACAAACTCTCATTCCCTTCCACTTGCTATCACTCAACTTCCTATCTAAATACCTAATCTGAGAGTCACCCATCACTAGCATCTCAGTCATTCTCCTATTCTGTCTTTGCCTAACATTACCCTCCCTCCTGCTCTCAGTCACAGTACCACCCATCCTGCTTTCATCCACAATCACACCAGGCAAATCACTTTCACACTCTTCCTCTCTCAGGACATTGAATCTGTTAGTCAACCTTACAGGTTCTATGTCCTTCCTTTTCAAACACCTAATCTGTCCTAACTTATCTATCCTACCCATTTTCACCCACCATTCATCATCACTCACAACTTCCACACTGTTCCCAGTCCTAGCCCTATCTTCCACCCTCTTAGCACTAATCTCACCCCTCACCCTTCAATCGCACACTTGCATCTCTTCTCACCTCAAACACCGAATCATTCAACCTCTTACATTCCCCATTCAACCTCCTAACCTCTCCTTCCAGAAAACACACACGGCATTCAGTTACATTCACTCTCCTTTCAACTCCACATGCATCACACACCACATACACACTACTTTCAAACGGCATGCTCTCACCATCTATACAAACAGCCATACTCTCAGAAATTCACCAAAAAAATTCTTGCTCAGGATTGCTGCCAGTTATCTTCCCCAAAAGTATTAATCACTAATGTATTTATTACACAGTGATTGATGTATTAAATAAATACAAGAAAAACTACACACCCAAATCAGTATTATATCCCAATCTTACAATGAGAATCAGGAGCTTCCTGTAAGACAACCTTCCAGAACAAAGCCAGACAGTGATACAATACAAGTGTGAAAAAACACCACTGACCCAGGGTGAAATTAAAAGACCACAAAGAAACTGACCTTAGATAAGATGTCATCAATTTCAGATATATTATATTTGATATGTACTTGGGTGACTAAAATGATACTAAAATCAAACCAACTCCAGAAGGCCTCGCATAAGCTTTGCTTCATGCTTTCTTCCTTCAACAAACATATTATGTTTAAATACACATTACTATTAAGTGATTTCTAGATGCAGTACCCGAATAGTGCTGCACGATCTATCTCACTAGATTTTAATGGTTTGAAAGCATTTTTGCAATCTGTGCTTTGTTGTAGTTCATGACAAAGCTTAGTTTGTTGATGAAAAATTATAATTCATTTTATAGACTTACCTATATACAATGTTCTCAATTGTTAACGAATGTTCATAGGGTTTGGTGCTTGTATATATAGTATTTCCTGATTAAATTTATAATTTTTCTGTGAAATTTCATTAAAAACTATTTCAGTATATGATTTTGGTACGAAAATACCTCCAGATTGCTTCTTTGGTAATCTAGTTGAAAAAAATTCTGAGGGGAGAACCCTCGGACCCTCCTATAGTCACACATTCGCCTTTCCAGTGGCTTGGCTAATATCCTCCCCCTTCTACGCCATTGATTAAAAAAGAAACGAAATTGATGATTTGAATGATTTAAATGTAATGATGTGTCATTCTGCAGCCTTACAAAGGGATTAATCATTTTGACCTCCCAATCATCCTCTATAGATCAGACTATCAATTCACTACTCACCCTACCATAAGCAATCATTTACTTCTTTCCTTAAAGCATCTAGTAAATAGAGACTAATTCCTTAAGACCACTGTCTTACACCTTGCATCACTTATCAATGCCTAACAACTGTACACTTCCCATCTTCTATTGACAGTGATTTTCTTTAATTCAAAGTTAGGTAGACAATGAATTGTATGTAACGTTTGCCAGGTGATTCTAGTCTGAAAGTGAGATTGATCGACTATGTATGGGGAAGTAGAGTTGTGGTTGCTTTCCACAACTAGAAAAATTTCAGAGAAGAAAAGGGCATATAAAAAATTACAGGTAGAAAATAATATTCAAAATTTAAGTGATTATAGAATGGCTAGGAATGAGTTAAATAAGATTATAAAGAAGAACAAAAGGGTGTCAGAAATTAAATTAGCTCAGGATAGCAACAAAGATCCTAGAAAGTTCTTTAGTTACTATAAAATTAATAACAAGTGTGGCAGAGTTAAAATAGGACCTATCAAATATGAAGGGTTTGTGAGAGAAACTGATGAGGAAATAGTTGAGGTACTAAATGGTCATTTTGCATCAGTATTTACAAAAGAGAAACTAAATAGTCCTATGTATAGTACTCATAGGTCAGGAAAAGAGGTGTTTACTAACATTTGTGTGGATCGGAGGATGATAAAAGGACTAATAGGTGATTTAGATACTACCAAGACCTCCGGCCCTGATAATATTCATTCTAGGATACTTAAAGAAGGGGTAGAAAGTATCTCAATAGCTCTGGACAAGTTATATACTAGGTCATTGGAATATGGAGAAATACCCGATGATTGGAAGAGAGCGAATGTAGTCCCCATTTTCAAGAAGGGTAGTAAAGAGGATCCAAATAACTTTAGACCGGTTAGCCTAACTCCTGTAGTCTGTAAAATTCTTGAGAAAATAGTTAAAAAAGGGATTTGCCAACATCTAGAGAGGGAGGGGTTAATCAGCGATGCTCAGCATGGGTTTAGATCAGGTAGATCATGTTTGACTAACTTACTAGACTTTCTGGAGTTTGTAACAGATCAAGTAGATAAGGGAGAGAATGTAGATATAATTTACTTAGATTTTAGTAAAGCATTTGATAAGGTACCACACAGGAGACTAGTTCATAAATTAAAAATGATTGGGATATGTGGGGGTGTTTCAAATTGGATAGCTGAGTGGCTGAAAGACAGGAAGCAAAGGGTAGTGCTAAATGGTGTAAAGTCAGAGTGGAGGGATGTTATCAGTGGGGTTCCTCAGGGATCAGTTCTCGGTCCATTATTATTTGTCATCTATATAAACGATCTTGGGGAGGCAGTTAATAATAAAGTGTCAATTTTTGCGGATGATACCAAATTAGCAGCTGTAGTTAAAGATATTGATGATAATTTTAAAGTGCAGGGGGACTTAAATAAATTGTTATCCTGGGCACATAAGTGGCAAATGACTTTCAACCTTGATAAGTGCAAAGTTATTAACATGGGAAAAGATAATAGAGAATTTAACTATGAAATGGATGGGCATTGGCTGAGCTCAGTAGAGGATGAGAAAGATCTAGGAGTAGTAATAGATAAGTCATTAAGGTTTTCTAAGCAGTGTATTGAAGCAAGAAATAGGGCAAATAGAGTGCTGGGTTTTATTAAGAGAAATGTCAGTTACAAAAGTAAGGAGGTTATTCTTAAACTCTATAACTCTTATGTTAGGCCACATCTAGAGTACTGTATACAGGCATGGTCCCCATATTTTAGACACGATATTAACCTTCTTGAGTCAGTGCAACGGAGGGCAACAAAGATTATTCCTTCCCTGAGGCACCTTGAATATGAAGATAGACTGAGGGTATTAAATATGTTCTCGTTCGAAAGGAGGTGTGTGAGAGGGGATATGATTGAGCTGTTTAAAATTTTTTCCGGGATAGATAAATTGGATGTTAGCAAGTTTTTTGAGTTAGATGATGGAAATCGGACTAGAGGTCACCACTTGAAAATTAAAAAGCAAGGGTGTAGGTTGGATTTAAGAAAATATTTTTTCACCAATAGAGTGGTAGACTTCTGGAACAAATTGCCGCAGAGGGTAGTAGGTAGTCCAAATCTAAATGTATTTAAGAGTAGGTTGGATGAGTTTATAGGAAGGGAAGGTTGTGATGGTTCCTAAGTTTTGTATATATTAATATTGTTTGTATATATCTATAGCTGCATGATTTAGTTCTTGACAAGCCTTGATTGGTGATACCCTTGTTTCTGGATGCAATCCTCTGGATGTAGTTTTCCTGGGAGTTTGGGTGCCTTGAAAAAGAGGCCGCTTGACTCGGATGACCTATGATGAGCCCTTGTGGCTTTTGTCATCCGTTATATTATATTGTGGGGGACTTCGATTTTGTCTTCCCCTGGTGATGGTGCTTTTTGTGGGTGGGTTTTGACGGAGGCGGATGACCTTTGATAGGCCCTTGTGGCTTTTGTCATCCGTGTAATTATGTTATGTTATGTTATGTTGTTCAGTGTGTAATTGTTGATGGTGGTGGTGTCTCTTGGTCTGTTATGCTAGCCGTGCATGTTGGTAGGCCTTAAAGTTATACCCCATAAGAATAGGTTGAGGACTGTGTGAGTGGTGCTAGATTTGGAAAAAAAAACAACACAAAAACTCAGCACTGTGTGTGTGGGGAGTCCGGTAAGATGTCAATGATGTGGTATTGATTGTAGTTTTATAGGATGGGTTCTGTGTGCCTGGTGATGTTGGAGAATGGGATATCTTTGTGTATTAAGGTGTGAACTATGTCTCCTGGCTGTAAATCATGTCTTGGTGTTGTTTAATTATAGAATGTTTTTGGGTGTAATGGGAATTAAGTAGGAATCCTTGATAGATTGGAGAGTGAAGTGGGTGTGATGGAACCACTAACAGTTTATCTCTAATATAATACCTATATATTAGAAGTTTTATATTTCTTTGTGGGAGTGGATTATAGATGGGATGATTCCCCCAAATTTTGTGATTCTAATTCCGAGTTAGATTCCAGTTATAAGTTACGATTCCAATTCTGATGCCTTCACAAAATAGAATATTGATTATATCATATAACAAATTAAGAATTTGGACAACAGGGCTGCCTGCTGGCTAATGAATTTTAGCAATAGTACCAAAACTTACTCTGAAAATGTAGCAAAATTGGTAAAATTGTACCAATCTAATTAAAACATAAAACAAAAATGGTATCATATTGTGTTTCTTTGTGTCAAAAAGGTACCAATTTTGATAGTGGTCAGGGAAATTTAATGGCTCAAAGTGAGGCAGGGAAAGGAAGCAAACACAGATTTGTAGAAGGTAGGCAGGCTAATGGAAGTGCTTTAGGGTTAAACTACTTGAGTAGTGATAGTGGTCAGGGAAATACAAGAGTACAGGGTCGGGGAAAGAGAGAAAGGAGATGCAGAGGAGATAGGCCCTCAGGTGCTTCAGGGATAGGTGGGCTGAGTTGTCTTTACACAAATGCTCGTAGTCTTAGAAATAAGAAGGATGAATTATTTAGTTATATCATTCATGAAGATATAGATATAATATGTATAGTTGAATCATGGGTTAATGAAAATATATTTAATGATAATGTCAGTGAATTTGAACTAGAGGGTTATACTATGTACATTAGTCAAAGGAGAGATAGGACTGGTGGTGGGTTGATTATTTATATCAGAAATAGCATTTCTTCAAATCTAAATAACTCTATAAAGCAAGGAGAAGGTGAATCATTATGGATAGATATTAAGGTTGGTAAAAATAGGAAAATACACTTGGGAGCTTTTTATAGACCACCAGGACAGACTGATTGTATCGATGAGTTAATGATTAGGGAAATAAGTAAAGGATGCAAAGAAGATACAGTTATTCTTGGTGACTTTAATTTAACTTCTGTAGACTGGGAAAATATGATAGGAAGAGATAGAGCTAGTTGTAAGTTTATGGAGTGTTTTGAGGATAACTTTTTGATCCAATTTGTTAATAAGCCAACAAGGGGTGCCAATATATTAGATCTAATTCTTTCAAATGATGATCACTTAGTTCAAGGATTGAGTGTAGGGGAATCATTGGGAAACAGTGATCATCAGATGGTTCGGTTTAATTTGCAAATAGTTAAGGGTAGAACAACGACAAACTCCACGAAAATTCCAAATTTTTATAGGGGAGATTACGATAAATTACGCAGCATGCTAAATCAGATTAGGTGGGATATAGAATTCCATGGAAAGAATACTTATGAGATGTGGGATATTTTTAAGACTATATTAAACATGGTTCAGGAACAGTGTATTCCGATGAAGTCTATTAGGAAGAAATGTAGGAAACCATTATGGTGGAACCAAGAAATAGCTAATAAAGTTTCAGAGAAAAAAAGGGCATACCAGAGATTACAAAGTGAGAGTAGTTTAGATAATTTAAACCATTATAGGTCAACCAGAAATGAACTAAATAAGATTATTAAGAAGACCAAAAGGACAGCAGAAATTAATTTAGCTAAAAATAATAATAAAGATCCTAAAAAATTCTTTAGCTATTATAGAATCAATAATCAATCTAACAGTGATAAAATAGGGCCTATTAAATATGAAGGGGTTTTGAAAGAATCTGATGAGGAAATAGTAGAGGTCCTTAATGATCATTTTGCTTCAGTATTCACAGAAGAGAAACCAGTTAGATTAATTGATGATAATTCTAGGTCAAGGGAAGTAGTGATAAATTCTATTAATATAGACAGAGAAGAAATTAAAGGGCTTATAATTCAGTTAAATACTAGTAAGGCATCTGGCCCTGACAACATTCATTCTAGGATACTCAAAGAAGGTGTAGAAAGTATTGCAGTAGCTCTCGAGAAGATATTTATTAGATCACTAGAGTCTGGAGAAATACCAAATGATTGGAAATTGGCAAATGTAGTGCCAATTTTTAAAAAGGGAAGCAAAGAGGACCCAAATAACTTTAGACCAGTAAGCTTAACTTCTATAGTCTGTAAAATTCTTGAGAAGATGGTTAAGAAGGGAATTTCTGATCATCTAGAGAGTAGCAGGTTAATTAATGATGCTCAGCATGGTTTTAGAAAAGATAGATCGTGTTTAACTAATTTACTGGATTTTATGGATTATGTAACTAAAGAATTAGATAGGGGTGAGAAAGTTGATGTGATCTACTTAGATTTCAGCAAAGCTTTTGATAAGGTTCCACATAGAAGACTAGTTTATAAATTAAAGCTGCATGGGATATGTGGGAACGTTTTAAATTGGATAACTGAATGGCTGAAAAATAGGAAACAGAGAGTTGTACTGAATGGAGTGAGGTCAGAGTGGAGGAATGTTATTAGTGGCGTACCTCAGGGATCAGTTTTAGGCCCTTTATTATTTATAATCTATGTAAATGATCTTGGGCAAGGTGTAAATAGCAAAGTGTCAATTTTTGCTGATGACACTAAGTTGGCAGCTGTAGTCAAAGAGGTTGAGGGTAGCTTTAAAGTGCAGGGTGACTTAGATAAGCTGTTAGCTTGGGCTCAGAAGTGGCAGATGACTTTTAACCTTAATAAATGCAAAGTTATTAACATGGGGAGAGATAATAGGGAATTTAGCTATGAGATGGATGGATATTGGCTTAATTCAGTTGAAGATGAGAAAGACTTAGGAGTGGTAGTAGATAGGTCACTGAAATTTTCAAAGCAGTGTATTGAGGCAAAAAATAGAGCAAATAGGGTGCTAGGTTACATTAAAAGAAATGTTAGCTACAAGAGTAAGGAGGTCATCCTTAAACTATACAACTCTTATGTCAGGCCACATTAGAGTACTGTATACAGGCATGGTCACCACATTTTAGACATCATATAAACTTATTAGAGTCAGTACAAAGGAGGGCAACAAAAATAATACCATCCCTGAAGCACCTTGAATATGAAGATAGACTGAGGGTATTAAATATGTTTTCATTTGAAAGAAGGTGTGTGAGGGGAGATATGATTGAGCTTTTTAAAATCTTTTCTGGGATGGATAAATTAGATTTCAGCAAGTTATTTGAGTTAGAAGGTAGTAATAGAACTAGAGGCCACCACTTAAAGATTAAAAAACAGAGGTGCAGACTGGATGTTAGAAAATATTTTTTCACTAACAGAGTGGTGGATTATTGGAATAGTTTGCCACCTGAGACTGTAGACAGCCCAAACTTGAATGTTTTCAAGCGCAGATTGGATGATTATATGGGGATGGAGGGTTAATTTCTTACTTTTTAGTATGTGGATATGTTTCTTGACTCATTCCTTTGGATGCAGTTTCTTTTTATTGTATATTTTGGGGGATTTTGATTTTGTTTTTGACAGACTCCTATGGAGGCTTTAAATTATATATTGTAGATGCATGGTTGGACATTCCTATGGATTGTTAAATTGTATATTGTAGCTGCATGATCTGACAAAATCCTATGGATGCATTATATGGGTGGGATTTGATGGATACGGATGACCTTTGATAGGCCCTTGTGGCTTTTGTCATCCGTTAAATTATGTTATGTTATGTTATGGTATCAGAAGGGTTTCTTTACAGCAAAATGGTACAAAATTTGTACGAATGTGCCAACTTCATCAGCTGTTCTAAATGATGCTTGAGCCCTGAACAGGCCTTCATTTCACATATATAAACAATTAAACATACAATACATTTCTTATACAGCCAGATCTTCAATATTGATATTAGTGATGCATTCTTGTCGACTAATCTAAATCTATTAGTAAATAACTTAGTAACATGTTATAATTTCACTGAATAATAGGACAATGAGTAGATAACTTGATTGGCACAGGAAATAAACAATGTTTAAAATTTTGATTCAGCTATTTGGCAAGTAGGAAAGAAAGTTAAAAACTTAAAAAAACGCTGTGCAAAGAGTCTTTGTACTGAAATTTGAAAGGAATTATTTTTGGAATCGGAAAACTGGGATTATTTTTAGCGATGCTGATTCCCTCCAAATTAACGATTCTTACAATTCCTGAGCCTGATTAATCGTCGCATCTCTAGAGTAGATATTCTACCATGTATCGTAGTGGCTGTTCTGTGTTTGTATAGACTATGGCTAGTATTTGTGTACCTGCCATGTTATCTTTGACTGTGTGGACTTTAGTTTAAGAGTTGTGGTCTGTGAGTGTAGTAGCTGGGGAGCTTGTCATTGTTTTTATGGCTTTTATAGAAGTATATGATGGAAAATAGCTGCTATTCAAGGCATGAGCTGAATTGCTGAGGGTAAAGAGCTGAATCTATAGATGGAGTGGTGAAGAGGACATCGGTGTGATGTACAGAGAGACAGCATTGGATAAGTAGAATGTGAGGGCCACGATGTAGAGAGGAGGCTGGTAGAGTAATTTGGGTCTTTGCTAGGAGGAGATAAGTGGGATGGGGTGCAAAGAATATAAGATTGTCGACTTGTGTAGTTTTGGGATTTGAATGTGGCGATAATGATATTAATAAGAGAGTGAGGACAATGAGAATAACATTAAATTTTATTGAGTGTATGGAAGAAATATTTAGTGTCCAAAAAGTTTGCTACAGTGATATAGTGTGTAACCTGCAAGAACAGCCAAAATCAGAGCTATATCTACTCTCTTCTTACAGAATTCTTAAAATGCTATATCCCGATACAAAGGGTTGCATAACAACTTGAACCTTAGCAATAAGCACTCAGCTGCCTCCCCCCTTCCCATTACCAATTGTACCTAAGCTGGGTGTTAATTTAATGCTTAATGTCTCTACAAACTTATTACATATATAATAATTGTACTGTATATTGAAATTTATCATTTAACCAAGGTAAAACAAACAGAAATTTGTTTTAAGATTTAAGTTCATTTGTTATAATGGGAGATATAGCTCGTCGTCGAGAGTTAAGAAAGCGTAAAATTTTAGAAAATGCAGAATTACGGAAGCAGAAGATTTTTGGCCTTTGCTCAAGTGTCAAAGAAAATTCCTATAACAGTATCAATTCTCTACCAGAAGATTCCACTTCAAAATTTGCAGGTTAGTTAAGATTTTAAATGAATATATTGTTAAAGATGAATTAAATTGATTTTGCCTTTAAAAATGATCTGTACCATGATACTATACCAGCTCTGATTTGTGGTATCCAAACTAGATTTAACTGTTCAGTGTTGTAATTATCATCATCATCACTAACTCTATAATTTAAGAAAGGGATTTTTTGAGTATTTGAATAAAAATTTCATCTTAGTTTGGTTATGACTTATGTTTTTTATCAAAGTTATTTCTAATAATTCTTTTATAATATCAAAAAACAAAATGGTGAAGTTCAGAAATGAATATAAGTATCAAAATTTTGTGAATTTTTTTAAAACCCAAAGAATTACAAATGGTGAAGTTCAGAAAATTGATAAAAATTTAACCATGGCTGCTTTTTTCAGATTTTAAATTTTAATCTTAGTAGCGAAGCACAAGCTTTCCCTGTAGGGGGGAGTGGCAAAGCTAACAACCTTGTGACATTTAATAACAGCAATAAAAGGCCTAGCCATCATTACAATTTTGAGGATGTGTGGGACATTGCGTTTTTCGGAGCATACTTTATATGTATATCTTTTAATTCATTTTAGTGTTGTTTTTTAATTAGTCATGCAATATTGAAGAAAAATAACACTCTTCATACCTCCATTCATCATCTCCTCACTCACAGCCCGCTTCAAACTCAAAGCACACTCTTGCGAAACAGACAGGTCACTCACATCCCCTATATTCTCAACAGGCATACCAGAAACCCCTTTGACTGGTTCCCACCAGAAACCTGAAAAATCAGCCACTTCATCATTCACTACATCAAACTGGTAGCATTATAGCAATAATATTTCAGTGTTGAGGATGTATCTACTCGAACACCCCAACAAGGTTATGAAAAGTTATTTCAACCTATTTACACTGATTTTGTGGATTGCATATTATTACTTCAATGTTTTTTACACCTTCACATGTCACTTTTTTAAGTATTCCAAGGCAACAAGAACATTTTACAAGCCATTGGGCAACTTTTATCACCCAAACTCATTTCAAGAAATTCACCAAAAATGCAAATTACCATTGATTATAATCACAATGCTAGAATGCTCTAACATGGCATACTTACCTTTGTTAGCCTACTTTCTCCCTTTGCATGAATTCTGCGCTTCTGATCCATCCTTAGAATTTTGAGAAATGTATGGGAATTTAGGCTTTCATGGGAGGGGGGGCATATATAGGTGGTACTTTTAAATATACATTTCTAATTTGTTTGATCTCTTATTTAATCATGCAATACCACTCAAAAATAACCAGGAAGCTAACAACCTTGTGACATTTAATAACAGCAATAAAAGGCCTACCCATCATTACAATTTTGAGGATGTGTGGGACATTGCAGTTTTGGGAGCATACTTTATATGTATATCTTTTAATTCATTTTAGTGTTGTTTTTTAATTAGTCATGCAATATTGTAGAAAAATAACAAAGAAAATAATTTGCCTACCTTTAGCAATAGCAATCAAAGGCTTACCATGGTTATATTAGATTGAGTTAATTACTGTGGGATAGGGGATTGCATGAGATAAGCCACTCTAGCTTTTTTCACATGAATACAATGCCGTTAAATAGACCAGGCAAAGAGGCACACTGAAAATTTAGGAAATTATACCACCCATAGGTGTTATTGCAGGTCAAAGCACAGCAAGAAAGGAAAAAAAGAATTAAACAGCCCCACAGTTATGCAACAAAAAGACATTGGCCAATCTTTTAAACTTATCAAACATAGTAGCAGTCACAATATTTGTGGGTAAGGTATTCCACCATCTACATATGCTCGGTAAAAAGCACTTAGAAAACTGAGATGTAGAATGACAACCAATTTTGAATGCCATGAAATTTACAGTCTCATAATATCTAGTAACTCTGGCTGGTTGATAAAATCTCGGCAAAAATTTATGCAGAGATTGATTCACATCATTCATTACTTTAAATAAAATACAAAGAGCCCAACATCTCTATGATGCTCAATGTCTAAATCAAAATCTGATAGTAAAAACTTTATAGAATTAAATGCACAATCAAGCAATCTCAGATGAGAGTCTGCAGTAGAACTCCATACAGCAGAGCAATATTCAAAATGAGTTAGAATAAAAGAAAAGAAACACTTGCTAAGAACATCATCATCCTTATAAATTTTCTTAGATTTATGAAGAATGCCCAATTTCTGTGATATATCCTGAGACATGTATCTTAGATGCCTTTCAAAGGTGAGTTTCGAATCTAGAGTTACTCCCAAGAGCTTGAACTGGTCAGCCTTGTTAATCAAAGCTCCATTTATTAAAAAATTGGGATGTTCAGGTAAGAGAGATCTAGAATGACTCACAATCATTTCCTTAGACTTACTAGGGTTCAATTTCCTACCCCACCGAAGACACCAGGAATGAATTTTATTCAAATCCTCAGTGAGTCTGTCTGCAGCACTGTTTCATTGCAGGAGATGGAACATGAGCATAGAGAGGGGTGCTAGAATTTTATTAATGATATTAAACCACATGTCACTAGTATATAATATATTATCCCTCTATGCCCTGATTTAATGTTTACAAATGAAAAACATATTACTTTTATGTGTTTTAAGTGGTAAATAGTTAGTGGTAAACAGTGCACAAATCTGATGCAACACTTGTGTGAACCTAAATGGAACCTCCTGTTAGTTACACTAGAGTCTGTGCATGTAATTTCTCTCACTTTAAGCCTTTATTTTCTATATGACGAATTTATCACAGTCAAGTGTAAAGGATTAACATTCACTCTTGGTGTCACAGGATGTGGAATCATTTTTGCCCACCTGTAGAATGAAAATAATCCTGTGACAGAAAGAGATAATGTTAAAATAGGCAATTGAGTTCTTTTTATAGCTGTTAGATTGGTGTATTTGATATAACGACTTGCCTGGTGTGGATGAAGAGTGGGACCCAGGCACCATGGCTATTGTAACCACATTTGTTCAGTTTATTACATGATGTAGAGCGGTCTTGTATGTTTCATATGGTAGGTCAGGTAGTTTGGATTTATTGGTTTTATTAAAGGAATAAAGAGTGCTCATGTATTTGATAGGTTAGATCAGGTGTTTTTGCTTTTATTAGACAATAAAATATACTCCTAAACAATGGCAAAATATTCAAGATAATTTATAATGGTCAGTCAGAAATACAGAATACAACCAAATAAACCACACTTCCTTTGTTATTCCACTATCTAATTCCTCTGTAATCTCTCATAGATTCATTCCCACTTCTATTAGCTTTGATATACCCATTAATGAATTTGTGCCCTTGTGCCTTGAGTGTTGCAACTCTTTTCTTTCCAGTGTCTTTGCTGCCTCTACACTTTGTCCTCTTTGCCTCATGCAAAACTTTGCAGTCCCTCCTTCTCCTCTATTAAACCTTAAAGAATACAGTGTGAAAACATATTTACTTACATCCTACATTTAGAAGAACACAACTAAATTATGTATCATTCCTAGAACCACTCAGACAACTTCCGAACCTCTTTATCCACAGTGACTTTGATGTACACTACCCATCGTGGCTCAGAATACAATCAGTAGGCAACAAAGTTACACAAATATAATCAATTTCATACACTCACCAACACTGCTCAATCAGTCAGACAACCACTTCAATGCATGCATAACTCTACCTCACCAGAGATAACATTTTTCACACCTCATTTAAACACTATAACCACATAGAACACAATAGCAAACCACCCCAGCATCATAGTATTTTAATCTCCTAACCCCCATTTATCCTCATTCAACACCCACATACCTCAAAAGGAAACTGGATAAACTTTATCTAAAAGAAAAATTACACAATTTTGCCCATCTTTGCAAAATGGCTTGAACACATAAGTAAATTGATTGATGTAGCCAGCAGAATGTACATTCCTCTGGCTGAAGGAAAACATAACTTAAACTTCACCAAAGAAATAGACTGCGTAAAAGACAAAAAGCTAAAACAAGAATGACAACAAATCCAACACTGCTACCTACTTGCATCACCAATTTAATCTCAACAATGAACTGAAAATTAACAAATACACAAGCACAATAAATTGCAAAATGAACCCAAAGCAAGCCTGGACAGCCCTAAAGAAAATACATGTCACACAAACCTTGCCCCTAAACTTGAGTCACTGATTACTTACACCAACAAAAAGGCCTCACCAAAGTAAGAGTGCACTATACTGATAAAGCACTACTTAAACATCAACTTCCTACCCACACAATGACAAAACATAAAAATCCAAGCTCTTCTGGCCACTGCAGTTCTTGACAGCCAAGTTAGTTGCAATAGCCAAGTGTAGGGGAGGAAACTTTCCAAATCATGAGTGGAGCCCTGAAGGCGGACCAGTGCGCTCTGCTCACTGACTCTGGCAGCTCCTGCAACCAACCTGGTGCCAAACATACGGCTTTGCATTCCTTTGGATGACACCGGCGAGGCTGAGAGGGGGATCTTGATGACTGGGCAACCCAGGATCTCCATACATTTTGTCCAGCCTGCATCATGGTGCAATCTCCAATGTCTTCTGAGACAGAAGGATACCAACGAATTATACACTCTACCCAGGTTAGAGACTAAATTGTGATATATAGCAACTCAGTGCCCTCAAAGCATTGGAATCTCCATGTCCTTTTATTTACAATATCTGTGATGCCACAGCTGTTGTGAAATGAGAGGTTGTTCAAATTATCTTCTGCTGGGTTCCTAGACCCATAAGGATTGCAGGGATTGAGTGCTCTGATGAGGGTGCCTTGATTGTGTGACCGACCAGCATCTCACTCTCCCCCACTCTAACTATATGGCAGGAATTAGGTCAGCATTTTAGGCTCCATGGTAAAGAAGATGACAGGTGGCTATTCAGAATCTAAAGTTGCATCCCATCTTGCCGTGACATTTCCTGTGGTCTTCTACGATGCCTTGACAGCTTCTGGAATGCCCCAGTCTGGGGAAGTTTCACTTACTATCTGTCCTGGTACTTGGATGGGTAGGGGTGCTACTGCTTTTCCCTTGTACACAGGACATGTTCCTGTGCTCCCAATTGTAGACTGTGAAGTTGTAGCGGGCCGAAAGCAACACTAACCCCGCGTTCCAACCTTATCCTAGAATTTATGAACCTTGAGAACCCCGGGGAAGAATTGATACAATTTGATATACAGTATAACTACAGTTTATATTTACAAAAAAATAAACCCCGGTGCGCATTCAAAATAAATACTCTATACAAATTTCAATTCTCCCAACCGAAAACAAAAATAAAATATGACAGGTGCAGAGAATAAATTTACACCACACCACACAACAAAATGAAAAAACACCTGAACAGAAAGGGGCATGGGACTATCACTTGTGCGCTGGGGGGGTCGTAGTAGTAGTAGGCCAATAAAAAGGGGGACAGGCTTGTCAGCCAATGCAGGTGGGCAGTGCAGGTAGTAAGCAAGGCAGGTAACACCCTCCGTTTCAGGGCTGGGCTGGGCGGAGCACTCACCTCGAGAATTCCTCTCGCAGTCCGCAAAAGCTTCACTCTTAGAAGACACAGGATGCAATACTAAGGGTAATATCCCAATGCGCTGGACAAATTTTAGGACACTCGTAACTTTCACACAATTATATAAATATTTATATACTGGAAATGGAAAACATTATTTGTATTCATAATATAAAAAATCGGAAGGCAAATAACAAAATTGGTCTACCCACACACTCACACAGGGGTAGGGAAAGATATATGTAAAGGGGGTGAGAGAATGGCCCTACAGACACAAATACACACACACCACTCCCCCACACCCCTCCTTCCTTAAGCCATTCGACCACAGTCACACGCAATACTTTTTCAATCACTCATCACGGTACCACTTGTGCTCAATCGCACCCTTCTGCACCCATACACACTCTTCTACTGGTCCCTGGCTACGCGTAGCAATCGGTCGGGGTTGTTTGTCAGTTGTCTTGTCAGTCTCAGTCTCCTCATCACTATCAATCATGTCATCCACCATACTCTTCGCTTTCATTACTAACTCGCTCATCTCTCAACAGAACTCTTTCATACTTTTTCATTTAGAACCTTCACTCTTCATACCTCCATTCATCATCTCCTCACTCACAGCCCTCATCAAACTCAAAGCACACTCTTGCGAAACAGACAGGTCACTCATATCCCCTATATTCTCAACAGGCATACCAGAAATCCCTTTGACTGGTTCCCACCAGAAACCTGAAAAATCAGCCACTTCATCATTCACTACATCAAACTCACCCCTACTATTACCATTCGTAAAACCCCCAAAATCAGACACACTAGGTTCATTCTGCCCAAACACACTATCATTCATGCTGTTCCCAAAACCAGAAATATCAGACAGGCAGCTCACTCACTCATCTACTCATACCAGCCAAATCACTCACCTGTTTACGCAAACACTCAATCTCTCTTTCAAGCTCCCCCATACCAGAAAGACTACTCAGACTTACTTTCATTCATACTTGTATTCCTTTCACTCTTCTTTGTACGCCTTTCTACTCCTCGAGACCAAGACAAGCTCTTTCCAAGACAGATCCCAACTATCACATTCCTTCTCATCATCATGCACCCTATTTCTCTCTTTGCACAATTCATACACTGGATGGCTCACCAGGTAGTCAGGAGGTTCTCTCCATCTCCTTAACTGACTCTGATGAGCTCGCACACTGTCATACCGTCATTCAAACTTTCCAAAACATACATCACCCCATTTTCCCAAACTCTCACAACTCTATATGGTCCATCAAACTTCTCACTCATCTTTGACACATTCAACCTACCCTTCACTTCTTTCACCTTCAATACTTTCACACCTAATTCAAATGAACAGAACTTTTCATGTGCTTCACGCCATTCACTCTGCTCACTTTCACTCAAACGAAACCTATCTTTCACTCCCTTTTCAAAATTCATCACAAACTGACATGAGGACATTCCAGTTGTACTATGCACAGTCAAATTATACGCCCACAACACTCTTCCCAGCCATACATCCCAGTCATTCAATGTCGTACTCATCATTCTCAACATCTCACACAAGGTTCTTATTGTATGTTCAGCCGACCCATTTGAAGACGGTACATACTGAGTCGTTCTCACATGCTTCACACCATTCTCTCTCAACATTTGCTCAAACACTTCTCCTACAAATTCAGGCCCATTATCACTCAGACATCTTCTAGGCTTCCATACACACATAGGAAAAAACAACTACTCAACCACACGCGCAACAGTCACACTCCTTTTATCTCTTACAGGTGCTGCATACACAAACTTACTTTTATGATCAACCATAACAACCATACCAACATTCCCAGCACTCGTATGTGGCAAAGATACAATCAATCACTACCAATTCAAATGGTTCTTTTGCATCAACTTTCAACATCGGTGGTTTCACTTGCACACCTTGCACCTTTCGCTTCTGACACCTTTCACACATAGTTGCAACATCATTCACAGCAGTTCTCAGAAACGGATGGAACACACACTCCTTCATACACTCCCACAGCTTAAACTTGTTCATATGCCCATAATTATCATGCACAACCTTCACCAAACCAATCATACTAACCAAGAACATCACAGGTACATACATATCATAACCACCCTTCACATGCCTCACAAAATATACAACATCCATACAAACAACAAAATCCTTTTAAAATCACTTAAACACTCAGGCCATTCATTCAAATCAATACGTGTCATTACACACCTCTTCAATGCACTAACAAAAGGACACATCTCTTGCATCTCTAGAATATCATCATCACTTAAAATCTCATTCCTATCATCCATGACCAACTCAATCATACCACAAAATTTGACAACACTCATTCAACCTCATCACCTCACATTTCCCTTTCATAAGACAATCCTTATCAGCATCCAATCTCATAAAGTCCACCCCAAGCAGAAAACAACACGGCATTTGCTCATCTTTCAGAATCACAAAGTCATGCTTCACATTCACACCATTACTCAAACTCACTTTCAGACTAACCTGTTCCCATACCACTATCATGCCATTCCCTAATCCATTTATCTGTAACTTCACAGGTTTATGCTCGCAACATCTAAACTCATCATACTTACTCAGAATCCTCTCATTCACTCCATATCAATCAAACCACAAAAGAACCTTTCACCAACTTCCACTCTTGCTTCCATCATATCAGGTCCACCATGTTCGCAATATACAGAAAGAACAAGCAGACCAACATCAGCACTGATATCCGCACCGTCATCAACTCCCATATCATCACTCACCACACAATCATCTTCATCCAGACAATCATTCTTCTCTCTCATATATGAACACTTTTCAATCACCCAATTGTAGTGCACACCGCTCAAACATTGCAGATATACCACATTAGGATTCAAACCTTTCATCTTCTCATCTTTGTACACAATCAGCCTCTCGCCACCAAAGTGCACATAAACAATCACTCCATACAAACAACTCACTACAATCAACACTTACTGAAATGGCGGGACCCCTTGCATACACATCGCTCTCAATTCTTATATGAAGTTCCGCACCTTTGCCATACCAATGCTTTCAGGCTTCCTACATACTTCACTCATTACCTCCTTCCTTAAGTCATCCACACTATCGGGCACTCTCACATCTACTCCATCACTCTTCAAATCTTGCAAACCATTCCATACACTCTCAAACAAGGAATCACCACCACCCTTACTCTCCTTTCCATTCATAATTCCTTTCGGCAAATACTCAGGATCACTCACTCCACACACATTTTCATCATTCATACCGAGATACCTTGACATCAAATCAGCCACTCCATTTCATTCACCTGGCACATACTCAATCACATAGTCAAAGTCACTCAAATTTTCCAAAGTCCTTGCAATCCTACTATCAGCCCACTTCATACGCTGCAGATACACAAGAGGTGGTCAGTCTTAATCACAAACTTCACACCATACAAAAACGGATGCAACACTTTCAAACAATACTTTATCGCAGCCAACTCTCACTCCACAGTCGAATACTTTCGTTCTGCAACATTCATAGCCTTGGATACATACCCAATTATTCGCCTGACATTCTCTCCATTCAAACGCTGCTCTTTCATCAGAAAACCTCCCATACAATACCCACTCGCATCTGTATACAATTCAAGCATTTTAGCATTCACACTATAATCTGGATACGCCAATTCAACATCTTCAGCTGCTGCCTCTCTCAGTTTCTCATACGCCTTATTCATCTTATCATTCCACCTGACAACCATACTACCTTTCTTGCCCATCCACTCAGTCAGAGGCTTACTCACACTGGAACAATCACGTATAAACTTTTGCTGGAACTCAATCAAACCCCAAAATGACTTCAGTTGCCTCACAGTCACCAGTTTCGGAAACATTCGCACCTTCTCAACATACTTTGGCAACTTTCGTAGCCCATTCTCACTCACCATATGCCCAAGGAATTCCACTTCTTTCGCAAACCATTCACACTCCTCAAAAGTCTTAGTCATAATCAAAATATCATCTATAAACACAATCACATTCTTACTCGCAAACTTACTCAACACAACATTCATTGCCTGCTGGAAGGCTCCGGGAGCATTAGCCAACCCAAAGCTAGGTTCCGGAACTGATAATGCCTCTTTGTGGAGGAGAAGGCAGTTACCGGCCGACTCTCCTCAGCAATGGGCATCTGGTAATAGCCCCGTACCAGATCCAGCTTCATAAACCCCTCCATCCCATGCATACTATACACACACTCAGTTACCACACACATCGGAAACCTGTCTTTCACAGTCCTTTCATTCGCCTTTCGATAATCCACACACAAGACTCAATCTTCCATCCAGCTTACATACAGTCACAATTGGACTATTCCATGCACTCTCGCTTTCTTCAATCACCCCCAATTTCTCTAATTCCAAACACTGCTCCTCATTCTTATCAGCAACCAGACGTGGGAAATGCCTTGGCTGCTGATAGATTGGGTTCAGGACAATCTTGAATTCTGGGAGTTTTGCAACTCTGAAATACAGATCACCCTTACTGAAGGCTCCCTTTCGTTCTAATATCATTAGATACACATCCTCCCTTTCATACTCGGTCAAACATCCATCCAATTTCACCATGCCCTTCACTTCATTATACATCCATTCACATGTCTTTTCATTTGCAACATTCATCCTGACATCTGTGCTATCATCCATACCTACCTCATTGACAGTGGAGAGGTGACCTAGTACATCTCCGACTTGGATTCCTCTCACCTGTCCTTTCAACTTGGGGTCCGCCTGCACACATACAAATGGATCATTGATTCTCATCAAGCCATCAAACACACAAGCAACATGCCTTACCTTATAACACGCATTCTTTCCATCCAATATCACAGTGTTCTCACTCACATTCAAACTAATATCCTTACTCCAACTCACTCTATAACAGACACCCTTTCACCCTTCACAAGCCTTACACTCTCCATAGCAGTCACCTCAATACCGGTAAACACACTCCTCAAAACACTACCATCTTTCCCTACATACAACTTATACACCCCAATTTTACCAATCTTTCTCTCAATCTGATCACTCGCAGGATGCACAACCATACGATTCATTTTCATAAAATCATACCCTAAAATCACACCATACTCACTACTCACCTTATCAATCACAGAGAATTCACATTCATTCATCAACATACCATGCATTTGAACAGCTGACCTTATCATTCCAATCACAGGCACTCTCCTACTACCAATACCTACCAAACTACCCTTACACTCAGACAGCAGGGCTTTCTCGCTCACCTTGTCATACACATCTTTATACACCAAGCTCGCCTTGCATCCAGAATCTATTAAAGCCAAACACTCAATTCCATTCAATTCCACCTTCACACTCAGACACTCATACTTCCTACCAGACAGCACTTTCAGACTTACCAACACATTACTCACACTCATGCACCCATAGGATACTTCAGCAGGTACCTTCTTACAATTCAGTTTCCCGCTTCAGACTTTCCATTCACACCTTGTGCTCTCAGTCTAATCCAACACTTTTCACTTGAATGTCCTTCCATCGCACAATAGCTACATACATTCCTCTGGTCACGACACATCCTCGCATAATGACCAGCCTTTCCACAAGCATACTTCATACTTTTCTCAGCAGTTGCTCTACCATTCAACCACGGACAATCTTTCTTCAAATGGCCTCTTTCTTTACACTCAAAGCACTCTTTCACACTTTCCTGGCAATCCTTTATCATATGCCTCTTCTTACCATACCCAAAACATTCACCAGACGTCCACCTACATTCTGCCAACATATGACCTTTCCTTCCACACCTACAACATTAAACAATCTTTCTCACACCATTCGGTCTCTCATTTGCTGGGACATACCTCAGTTTCTCTCTCATATACGCATTCCCACGCTTGACATTCATCTGTCCCCTTCCATTCGACCAGCCTCCATTTACCCATCCATTCTGCCGGCCCAGGAAGCTCAACATCACTCCAGCTGGTGCAGCCTTCAGGGCATCCCTGTAGCTGACAGACTGCTGGGGTGGAGGAAAGCTCCTGGGCTTCTTACCCCCAACATTCACACTGTACCATCCATTCTCTTCTAGATCGCTTTCATCATAAAATCGTCCATCTTCCAACAGCTCCAACACATCCTCCCACATCAAGCATTCACCTGTCAGTCTCATTCACTCCTTTCTCTTTCCACTCAGCCATTCACTCACCTTTTGCGGGATTGTGTCCAGAAACTTCCTCATCAGTGGTTTACATTCATTTACATCATCATCACCATATCTCTTTCTCACCATACTCTCAAGCCTATTTGCATACATGTTCACACTTTCACTCTTCCCCATTCGAGCCTTCTCAAATTCATTCACCCTTTTATACTTCACACACTCTTTCATTCATGTAATCACACAGAAAAACTCCAATACTTTTCCCTACAAACATTCCCCCAAAACATTCATCCAGTATCCCTTATTCTCTGGGTACTTGAGCTTACAATATCGCTCAAATTCCCCAAAGAATTCTTCCCCACTTTTCCCACCATGTAACCTAAATCTATCTACCTTTGGCACTTTCCTTATCAAAATACCCTTTCCCACATTCACTTCACTCTCACTCATACCAATCATACCATCACTCTCTCCTTCATCCGAGTACAATGAGTCCACACTCTTTCTTCTTACCTTCCTATCCTTCCCCTTTGAACCAGTCTTCCTTCTTCTCTTGTGTTCCACTTCCATTCTCCATCCTTCCTATCACTCATAACCACCCTATCCTCTCTAGACTCACACACACTCCCATTGATCCCATTAGTCTTATCCTCTTCAGTCGGAGCAGGGGTCAAGGTCGAGGGTCCTGGGGCCGGTCCTGACCCCTTCATCATGTCATACAAGTCCTGCATCCATCGGTCAGTCTGATCCTGCCTGTCTCCCATTTCCTTCTTCATCCTATCAGTCTTTTCATTTATCCCTTTTATCTCATTCCTCATTCCCTCAATCATTCCCCGCAACATTTTGCACTCCTCTTCTTTCTTTCTCAACTTCAGTCTCAATCGTACTATTTCTTCATTCAAACTTTCAGCCGAAGCCATTGTTCCCAAGTTAGTAACAGAGGATAGGAGGAGGGAAAAATCAACCAAACTACTTTACCAATATACAGATGGACTGCAATCAAATCAAATTCTTCTGGTTTCGAGATCTCAAGGTCCCTATTCGGGCGCCAAATGTAGCGGGCCGAAAACAACACTAACCCCACGTTACAACCTTATCCTAGATTTATGAACCTTGAGAACTCCGGGGAAGAATTGATATGATTTGATATACAGTCCTTTACTTTACCAAAAAAAATACAGTGATAATTACAGTTTATATTTACAAAAAAAATAAACACTGGTGTGCATTCAAAATAAATACTCTATACAAATTGCAATTCTCCCAACCGAAAACAAAAATAAAATATGACAGGCGCAGAGAATAAATTTACACCACACAACAAAACGAAATGGGGCACGGGACTATCACTTTTGCGCTGGGGGGGTTGTAGTAGTAGTAGGCCAATAAAAAGGGGGACAGGCTCGTCAGCCAGTGCAGGTAGCAAGCAAGGCAGGTAACGCCCTCCTAATCAGGGCTGGGCTGGGCGGAGCACTCACCTCGAGAATTCCTCTCGCAGTCCGCAAAAGCTTCACTCTTAGAAGACACAGGATGCAATACTAAGGGTAATATCCCAATGCGCTGGACAAATTTTAGGACACTCGTAACTTTCACACAATTATATAAATATTTATATACTGGAAATGGAAAACATTATTTGTATTCATAATATAAAAAATTGGTCTACCCGCACACTCACACAGGGGTAGGGAAAGATAAATGTAAATGGGGTGGGAGAATGGCCCTACAGACACACACACACCACTCCCCCACAAAGTTTTGGATGAGACATGCTCCCTCCACTCCATTGTATTTACTCTTCTTCTTTTTTTGTTGTTAGATGCATTTTGGGGGCCCTGAGGGATGTGGGGTTCTTTCCAGTGCCCATGCATGCCTTTCTTTCTTTTTTTTTTTAGTGTTTGTTATTTTATAATTGTTAAAATAGCGAAAGGATACACTAAACTTTAATTTTGCCTGCTATGTCCTTGATGGTAGTTGCCAAGTGAGGCCTCTTTAAATTGAAAAAAAAAACCCCTACTTGCTCTTCCAGAGTTCATATAGTTTATTACTTTTGGATTCTCAGTTAATATATAATAGAAAATTACCTCAAGTTTTATCATTATTTAAATAATATATTTAAAATATAAATGTGTACCCATTTATCTTTTATTGTTCTATTTATTCCTTCTCATGGTTTCATAAGTGTGAGACTTCTGGTTGATACATCCTTTTCTCCCATTCACTATTAAATTATTAGTTCTATTCACTATTAAATTGTTAGTTCTATTTTCTATTAAATTATTAGTTCTATTCACTATTAAGTTATTTGTTCTATTTACTATTAAATTATTAGTTCTATTCACTATTAAATCATTAGTTCTATTCACTATTAAATCATTAGTTCTAGCTTTGAAAAATATACTTGAAGCTGTGGTGTTATAGTTTCTTTTTTGTACTGTATAAATTTTTAGGCTACGTTTTTTTATTCATCGCTATAACTTAATTATTTCCCCCCATCCCCACCTCTCTTCTGTGAGGTGTGTGGCCTCTAGGAAGGTCACTGCGCTTCCTGGGTAGATCTATAGGCCCCTAAGATAAGAGATATTGCGTGTAGTGCATGCTTGTTGATGTTTGAGCAGTCTATAAGTGGGTGTTTGGTGTTGTCTGGGCTTCCAATATTTGTCAATTGTATTAATGTATTATTTTTTTAGGTAATTTCTTTCAGTACACTACTATCTGGAAGGAAGGACAGCACCCCGTCCGACCCCAGCTTAGCCTCTTCTTCCTTCAAAACACTTGTTTCCTCACTTTTCATACAACCTCTCCCACAACTTTCTCTGGTCAGCCTCTAATTTGACAGGGTAGATGCTGACCTTCTTCTCAAGCAAACCGTTCCGGATCGGGGCTGAGAGGGGAGGGGACAATGTTTCCTAACCCCTGAGCTCCGGTTCAGGATGTTTTTTTTAACAACCTGCTTCATCTTCACCCATACCTTCCTCACATCCCTTTTCCTTCTCACTTCACCGTCTATCCTCGATTTTACACTGTTTCAAGGTGGAGCCGCCATGCTGATGGACTGCCAGGCCACCAGGCAGGAGGGGTGGTCCCAAATGGCGGCACCTGGCTGGGGCAGGCCTGTAAGCACCTCTTGCAGTGCGGGCTACTGCGAGAGGTGATGAGCGACTGCTTCCCATGAAAAAAATAGGGTCACAATGCCCATGTATGAACACCTAAAAAAAACAACAACCCTCAACTCAACTTTTCCTGTAACAACAATGGAGCCGCCCTGGGGCAGCTCCACAAAAAACATGGAGGTCCCCCCTCCCTCCCAGACCCTCCATATTTCTTTAACCAGAGAGGAGGCTTACTCCACTCCTACGCCTGCAGGTGTAGGGGACTCCCCCTCACCCCCTTCTCTGGAGGTGCTTTCGAGCACCTCCCTGCTTCCAGCGGCAGTCCCTCCTTTTCTTTCCAAGGGGACTGCCAAGAAAGCCATCAGGCAGCCCATAGCCAACCTCTCCGCATCAAAGCGGCTCGGTAGGGCAAACCCCCTTAGGGGGGAAAGGGAAGCCAGGCCCCTTCGGTCGCTTCCCTCAAAAGACCTGCTGGCAAGAATATTAAACCTTGCCGGGGTTAAGGCCTGTGCCTCCCCACACAAGACTGGTGACACTGCCAAGGGGATCTGTGATATCCTGGAAGGGGATGGCCAAGTGGATGCCCCTCCTGTGATAGACATGGTCCTTGAGGAAACCCAGCCTCAGACGGTAGGGCTTTCCATGGGGGGGGTGACTCCGGGCTCGGCGCCAAACACCGAACCCGAATCCGCCCCTATGCAAGATCCTCCTCAAATGGCTAGGGTTTCTGAGGCAGTACAAGGAGGGGAGGGATCTCCTCTGACCGGTGCCTCTACGACTACCAGGACCTTCTCCATTTCGGAGAAGGACCTGGCTGAGGCTGGTCCATCTGGCCTGGGAGCTCCTTCCGGCGGAGGTGAGAAGCAGGTTCATTCCCCACCCTCCTCTCCATCCGCGGGGGCTGCGGGGATGGATGGGTCTGCTGCCACTTTGGCGAGTGACCAAGCCAAGATCGGCACATCCGGCCCCTCTACCCCCCTGTGTGCGGAGCCCCTGACTAAGACTAAGACCAAAAGTGCGCAGGGCGGAGCCTCGATATCATCGGGGCCCCTCATTCAGAGGTTACCTGGCATTTTTTAGCCTGCTGGCTTCAAACGCTTCCTCATTATTTGCTCCACTGATGGTACCATGTTGGCCAAGGGCAACATGATCCATCATAGGAGAGGATTAGCTAGTGCAATTGGTAGAGAGTCGAAGGTGACCCGTTTCTCGGATGGGAGCCTTCTGGGGAATCCCGGCGAGGCGGCCAAGATAAGTGCCCTCCGGTCACTTCATGGCACCCGGGTGAGTGTGACACCGCAGTCTACCATGAACATAAGAAAAGAAGGAGACTGCAAAAGACCATTCATGGCCTACACTTGGCAGCTCCTGTTCCAGTCAACACACAAAAGATTTCTTACCAGAGAAAAGTCATCAACATTGTCACCCTTTACAGGAGTTCGTCAGATCTAATCTACAATATACATAAAATGCATCCAGAGGATTATGTCCATTCATGCAACCGCAAAATAATCTCCCCACTCCTTAGAAAAATATATACATATGTACATAAAAAAGTCAGTCCCATCTAGCAGCTTCATTCATATATTTATCTAATCTATTCTTAAAACTACCCAGAGAGGAGGCTTCTATCACATGTCTAGTGATCCTATTCCATTCATCTACCACACGATTTGTAAACCAATTCCTCCCAATCTCCTTCCTAAACCTATACTTATCAAGCTTAAACCCATTGCTACGTGTCCTGTCATGTTCACTAAGTATAAGAACCTTACCCAGATCCCCTTTATTATATCCTTTTACCCATTTGAAGACTTCAATCAATTCCCCTCTGACTCTTCTCCTTTCCAATGTATGTAGATTTAGTTTTCTGAGCCTTTCACCATAAGGTAAGTTCCTTAGACCACCAATCATCTTTGTCATCCTTCTCTGCACAGACTCAAGCGGGGTGCAGCTCTCCGCAATTGACACACTTGGCCACACACAATTTAGACTTATCGTGTGGCACCATCGAGCAATTTACACAGACTTCGGATGACCCCGAACTTTGTGAAAGGAGTAGTCTATGCGAGGGAACTCGTTGACTACTCCATTGAGGACATCACCTTAGAGCTGGTCGACCATGGGGCGGTCAAGGTCGAACGTGTGTTGAGAAAACAGGGAGGGGCCTCGAGACCCACCCCTACACTCTTCGTCACGTTCGACTGTGACAAGCTCTCAGTCGGTGTGTGCCAGTTGTTACCACTACCGCGTGAAGGCATTCGTGCCACTGCCACGGTGGTGCTATTAATGTCACCACTTCGGCCATACGAATCGATCTTGTAGATGTGCAAAGTCGGGGTCATCCGAAGTCTGTGTAAATTGCTCGATGGTGCCACACGATAAGTCCAAATCGTGTGTGGCCAAGTGTGTCAATTGCGGAGAGCTGCACCCCGCTTCTTCGAAGCAATGTGGTGCATATCTACTTGAGAAAGAAATCCTGGCCGTTTAGGCCCAGGATCGACTCTCATTCCGCAAGGCTAAGGAATTGGTCCTGGCGCGCCCGGCTCTGTCTGGGACGTCGTATGCCTTAATATTTAGAAAGGCACCCTCTGTTCCTGGCCCATCCAGGCCATTGAGCACGGCTGTTTCTGCGCCCTTCTAAGCCCTTCTGCTGGCTCTACTCAACACAGGCGCTTCCCTGGTAAAGCTGGCGGCAAAAAGGGTTCATACCCAGCCCCGGCTAAAACCAGGGCTCCCCGCTCTTCCCCCAGCGTGACCGTTTCCCGTAAGGCAAAACAGCCAGGCGCCTCCACCGAGTCGTTAGACTCACAGGAGGCAACACCCCTGAAGTTGGTCGCCAGGCCATCTTCTGGGGTTCCTAAAGCTGTCCCCCGAAAGGAGGACAGCAACAAAGGAGCTTCGGCTCCTTCGCCCACACCTAGTGGTGTACCGAGTGGCTCGGTGACGGTGGCGCCTCGAAAAGAGGGCCCCTTGCCCCCGAACCTGCAACGTTCGCCTAAGGTTTCGAGGTGGAGGGAGTAAAAGATTCGCATGGCGAGCCCAACCTCCCCCAATAAGTCCGCGAAGGTAACAGCGCCTTCAGCGCTTTGTCCGGCCAACAGCGCCCGGGGTTCTGCCTTGGGGAAGCGTACGGCCATTCCCGTGAGGGTCTTCTTTTCGAGGAGGGCTCCTGCGTCTCTGAGCTAGGCCTGGAGCGTATATTCTTTCAATGGAATTGCTGTGGACTCTGGGCCAACTGGGAGGATCTGCGGAGGCTCGTCTCGTCCCGTTCGCCGTTAGCTATTTTTCTGCAGGAGACCATGCTAGGCGCGTGCACCCTGCCCGCCCTCCAGGTATAAGCGTCTTGCGACCCCACCACCATGGAATGGCCGGGTTGAGGGATGCGAGGTTTACACCCGGCATGATGTCTCCGTTCTTCCTTTCTCTTTAGATACCTCCTTTCAGGCAGTGGCTGTGCAGCTGCACCTGGATAGGAGGTATACTATCATTTCTGCGTACATTCCACCGTCAGCTGACTTCGATGCGGGGGAGATCTGAATGGCAGTCATCCTCTATAGGGAGATTACTCAATAAATCCCAGGGGACAAGTCCTTGCCGATCTGATCGAAGAGCTTGAGATCGGTGTCCTAAACGTGAATGAGTTTACGTATCACTGTCCGAGAACCGCTTCATTTTCTTGCCTTGACCTATCTTTGTGCTTTTCGGCTGGACAGCCTGATTTTGATTGGGGGGGTGGTCGATGACCTCCATGGTAGTGATCACTTTCCCATTCAAATATCATTTTCAGGGCAACTGCCGCCTGAGAGCCCACCTCGGTGGTGCTTGGCGCGGGCACTGTGGCCTGCATTTCAGGAAATGACTGAATTCCCTATCTCATTCGAAAAGTTTAGGTCGGTAGATGAAGCCGTTGAGTTCGTCTCCGGCAACCTCATCGCCTCGGGCCTGACTACTATTCCTAGAACGTCTGGCCGTTTTGCATGCCGGCCCTCAAACAGAAGCGTTATGCCTACATGCGCTATAAGCGCCTCCCGAACGATTTCACTGTCGCTGAATTTCGTCGGGCTAGGGCTGTGTTCCGGTATATTTCGAAGCACGCTTGCCGCTCTTCTTGGCGGGTATACGTGTCTTCACTTAACGGGAAGACCCCTTTAGCAGAAGTGTGGAAGCGAGTCAAAAGGATTCGGGGCAAGTTCTCGCAGGACCCCCCTCCAGCTCTCCAGGAGAGTGAGACTGCAATCTCGGACCCCGCGTCCGTGGAAGGAATCCTTCGCGACCGCTTTTTCCGCATTCTCTAGCCGGGATGCTGCTCCGCCAGCATTCAATGCACGTCGTGATGTTCCGGAATGCCGCCGGCTGGACTTTACCTCCAGAGGCGGAGAACCCTTCGACGACAGGTTTACTGTGAGTGAGTTCCGCTCCGCTCTTGCTTCGTGCCCGGACTCCGCACATGGTCCGGACGATGTCCCGTACGCCATGCTTCGACACCTGGGTGAGTGAGGCATGGCCTTTCTCTTAGATTTGTTCAACACGATCTGGATAGAGGGTCTCCTCCCAGATTCCTGGCGAATCGCTACTGTGCTCGCCTTTCGCAAACCGGGGAGAAATCACTCTACTCTGACTGGTTTCCGCCCATTCTCTCTAACCTCTTGCGTGTGCAAGTTGATGGAGAAATTGGTAAAGGTTAGATTAGCCTTTTTCCTGGGCAGCGAAGGCCATCTGTCTTCTGCACAGTGCGGCTTCCGCAAGTTCCACTCCACGTCGGATGCTCTGCTCCGACTGAAAAATGCCGCCTGAGAGCCCACCTCGGTGATGCTTGGCGCGGGCACTGTGGCCTGCATTTCAGGAAATGACTGAATTCCCTATCTCATTCGAAAAGTTTAGGTCGGTAGATGAAGCCGTTGAGTTCGTCTCCGGCAACCTCATCGCCTCGGGCCTGACTACTATTCCTAGAACGTCTGGCCGTTTTGCATGCCGGCCCTCAAACAGAAGCGTTATGCCTACATGCGCTATAAGCGCCTCCCGAACGATTTCACTGTCGCTGAATTTCGTCGGGCTAGGGCTAGGTTCCGGTATATTTCGAAGCACGCTTGCCGCTCTTCTTTGCGGGCATACGTGTCTTCACTTAACGGGAAGACCCCTTTAGCAGAAGTGTGGAAGCGAGTCAAAAGGATTCGGGGCAAGTTCTCGCAGGACCCCCCTCCAGTTCTCCAGGAGAGTGAGACTGCAATCTCGGACCCCGCGTCCGTGGAAGGAATCCTTCGCGACCGCTTTTTCCGCATTCTCTAGCCGGGATGCTGCTCCGCCAGCATTCAATGCACGTCGTGATGTTCCGGAATGCCGCCGGCTGGACTTTACCTCCAGAGGCGGAGAACCCTTCGACGACAGGTTTACTATGAGTGAGTTCCGCTCCGCTCTTGCTTCGTGCCCGGACTCCGCCCATGGTCCGGACGATGTCCCGTACGCCATGCTTCGACACCTGGGTGAGTGAGGCATGGCCTTTCTCTTAGATTTGTTCAACACGATCTGGATAGAGGGTCTCCTCCCAGATTCCTGGCGAATCGCTACTGTGCTCGCCTTTCGCAAACCGGGGAGAAATCACTCTACTCTGACTGGTTTCCGCCCATTCTCTCTAACCTCTTGCGTGTGCAAGTTGATGGAGAAATTGGTAAAGGTTAGATTAGCCTTTTTCCTGGGCAGCGGAGGCCATCTGTCTTCTGCACAGTGCGGCTTCCGCAAGTTCCACTCCACGTCGGATGCTCTGCTCCGACTGAAAAATGCCGTCTGCGAGGCCTTCCTTCGTAGACAGCACTACGACATGGTGGTTTCGATCTGAAGGCCTATGATACCGCATGGCGATACGGTATCATGGAGACTCCACACGATGGGGGTGAGGGAACGCCTCCCAATGTTTATATCTGAATTTTTGCGAGATCGTCGATTCCGCGTACGGGTGGGGGGAGCCCACTCCGGCCCAAAGAAGCAGGAAGAGGGTGTCCCGCAGGGAAGTGTCCTCAGTGTCACTTTTTGCCCTAAGCATCAACGGCATCACCTCGGTGCTGCCGGAAGATGTTTTTGCTACGCTCTACGTGGACGACCTTTCGATCTCTTTTGGCGCTGCCCAGATGCCAACTCTGGAGCGTCGACTCCAACAGGCATTGAACCGCGTCCTCGCTATGCCGAAGCGCACAGGTTTCTGTTTTCTTTGGCCAAGACTAAGGTGGTGCACTTCTGCCGCCATCCACGGCTTCACCCCGACCCAGATTCGTTTCTTAATGGGGTGCGCCTGGATGTGGTTGAGTCGCACCGTTTCCTTGGTCTTTGTATTCGACCGACGCCTCACCTGGGAGGCTCATATTCGCAGCCTTAGGGTCTCTTGTACCCGCGCCATGGATATTTTCCGTTCCGTGACGTTCAGCGCTTGGGGCGCTGATAGGGCTGCTGCCCTACTTTTCTATCGATCCTTTGTTCGTTCGAAGCTCGACTACGGATGCGAGTTTTATGCATCCGCATCCGAGCGTTTATTGCGGAAGGTGGATTTGATCCACCACACCGGCCTTCGCCTTGCGACCGGTGCCTTCCGCACTTTCCCCATTGAGAGCCTGTTGGTCGATGCTGGGGAGATGCCACTCGCTCTGCGCCGCGTGCAGTGCATCACTCGCCTGTACGCGCGTGCCCGGCGCCTCCCTCAGTCGCCAACAGCTCTCACTGTATCTGCAGCTGATCTCGATGGTGCCTATGCCGCCGAGAGACGCCAGTCATACCCTAAGCCCTTTGGGTTTAGGGCCAGGAAACTCCTTCGAGAGGTAGATATAGCTCTCGGGCCGGTGGCGCCTCTGGTTCTGCCCAGGACGCCACCCTGGAGGGTACCACATTTGGCTATTTGTCCCCATGCCTCTGCTCCCAAAGCTTGTACTGCGCCGGGAGTATTGCATTCAACCTTTTTGGAGCACACATCGTGTCACGCTGGAACCGTGCCAGTGTATACGGATGGCTCCAAGTCCCAAGAGGGGGTCGGCTTCCACGCCGTATCCCCTCTGTTTGAAGTCAGCGGGGCTCTACCAGGCGCTGCGTCTGTCTTCACGGCTGAGCTGGTGGCAATACACCACTCGGTACGTGAGATTACGCGACGTGCCCGGTTCGGAGACCGGATTGTGATCTATAGCGACTCACAAAGCTCCCTGAGTGCTCTCGGGGCATTGGAATCTCCGCATCCCCTGGTTCGCGATATCCGTGACGCCACGGTTTTGGCGAGCCGGGCAGATGTCGAGATTATCTTCTGCTAGGTTCTTGGACATGTAGCCAGATGGGCTCTATAAAAAAAAAAAAATCTTGGACATGTAGGAATTGCGGGGAATGAGGGCGCCAAAGAGTCCGCGAGGACTCTGCGACCGGACCAGCGTTTCGCTCTTCCTCACACCGACTACATGGCAGAAATATGGGCAGCTCGTCAGACTGCTTGGCAAAGAAGATGGGAGACGGTCGAAGGGAACTCAAATTTGCGTGCCATTGCGCCGCGACGGTTCCCATGGACCTATCTCCCAATGTCGTGATGGCTTCAGGTCGCTTTCTGTCCGAATCGGACACACTCGTGTGATGGAGCGCTCGCCAGCGCCCTATTTTGACGACTGCGTCGTCCCCCAGACTGTTCGGCACATTCTGTTTGAATGTCCCAGTCTAGGTGATCTTTGCGCACGTTACCTGTCCTGGTACCAGAATGGGCGGGGTCACTACCGCCTGTCCTTTGTACTCGGGATGAGTGTGTGCACATTGACTGGTGGATTTGTTTACTTTTGGGGGGAGGCCGGCTTCCCTAACTATTTAACCAGGTTTTTTTTCCCTTGTAGGTCGCACACTCCTGTGCCGGGGGCCCTTCCCCTAATGCAGGAGCTTGCATACTGCTCGCTTCCTTTTCCCCCTTTTTTGGTGTTGGGTTGGTTTGCGTTGTTTTTTGTCTTTTTGAAATTGATTTTAAAGTAGCCTAGTACTAGGCAGGTTTTTAATACGGCGATTAATGCCCAACTAGGCAGTCGCCAGATGAGCTCTTTAAAAAAAATTAAAAAATTTGTTTTTTAGTTTATGAAAGATTTGACTTATTCAATGTTTCAGTTTTATTAAAGATTTGGTTTATTCAATGTTTCAGTTTTATAAATATTTTGACTTATTTGATGTGTTTCAGTTTTATGAAAGATTTGATTTATTCAATGTTTCAGTTTTATAAATGATTCAACTTATTTGATATTTCAGTTTTATGAAAGATTTGACTTATTTGATGTATTTCAGTTTATTAACGATTTGCTTTATTCAATGTTTCAGTTTTATAAATGATTCAACTTATTTGATTTGTTTCAGTTCATGAAAGATTTGATTTATTCAATGTTTCAGTTTTATAAATGATTCAACTTCTTTGATGTGTTCCAGTTGTATGAATGATTTGACATATTGGATGTGTTTCAGCTTATGAAAGATTTGACTTTTTCAATGTTTCAGTTTTATAAATGATTCAACTTATTTGATGTGTTTCAGTTTTATGAAAGATTCGACTTATTTGATGTGTTTCAGTTTATGAAAAATTTGATTTATTCAATGTTTCAGTTTTATAAATGATTCGACTTATTTGATGTTTCAGTTGTATGAAAGATTTGACTTATTTGATATATTTCAGTTTATGAACGATTTGACTTATTCAATGTTTCAGTTTTATAAATGATTCGACTTATTTGATGTGTTTCAGTTTTATGAAAGATTTAGCTTATTCAACGTTTGTTTTATTAATCATTCAACTTATTTGATGTGTTTCAGTTTATGAAAGATTTGACTTATTCAATGTTTCAGTTTTATGAAAGATTTGGTTTATTCAATGTTTCAGTTTTCTAAATGATTCAACTTATTTGATGAGTTTCAGTTTTATGAAAGATTTGACTTATTCAATGTTTTACTTTTATATATGATTCGACATATTTGATGTTTCAGTTTTATGAAAGATTTGACTTATTCAATGTATTTCAGTTTATGAACGATTTGACTTATTCAATGTTTTATTTTTATAAATGATTCAACTTATTTGATATGTTTCAGTTTTTTGAAAGATTTGGCATATTCAATGTTTGTTTTATAAATGACTTGACTTATTTGATGTGTTTTATGAAAGATTTGACTTATTCAATGTTTCAGTTTTATAAGCTGGGCGGATGTCGATTTTATCTTCTGCTGGGTTCCTGGACATGTAGGAATTGCGAGGAATGAGCACACTAAAGAGTCTCTAAGGACTCTGCGACTGGACTAGCGTTTCACTCTTCCTCACCCGGACTACATGGCAGGAATACAGGCAGCTCTTCGGACTGCTTGTCAAAGAATATGGGAGACGGTCAAAGTGAACTTAAAGTTGCATGCCATTGTGCCGTGACTGTTTCCATGGACCTACCCCCTATGCCGTGAAGGCTTCCGGTTGCTTTCTGTCGTCTCTGAATTGGGCACACTCGTGGGATTCACTGCTATTTGATGGAGCGCTTGCCAGCAGCCCTTCTGTGAAGACTCTATTGTCCCCCAGACTGTTCGGCACATTCTTGTTGATTGTCCCAGTCTGGGTGATCTTCGCACACATTACCTGTCCTGGTACTGTGATGGGCAGGGGCGCTACCACCTGTCCTTTGTACTCCGGATGAGTGTGTGCTCATTGACTGGTGGACTGGTAGACTTTTGGGGGGAGGCCGGCCTTCTCCCCTCTATTTAACTAGGTTTTGTTTCTTGTTATTGTTGTTTTCTTTATAGGTTGCACGCTCCTGCGCCAGGGGGAGAGGGACCTCCATCCAACGCCGGAGCTTGCTTCCTAATTGTTGTCATCTTCACTTTTTATCGTTGTTTTGTTTTCAGATTTTTATTTTAAAGTAGCCTAGAGCTTGGCTGTGTGATTGCGGTGACTAATGCCTAAGTGAGCAGTCTCCAGATAGCCTTCTAAAAAAAAAAGGAAATTCAGTTTTATAATGATTCAACTTATTTGATGTTTGAGTTTTATGAAAGATTTGACTTATTCACTATTTCAGTTTTCTAACTGATTTGACTTATTTGATGTGTTTCACTGTTTATGAAAGATTTGACTTATTCAATGTTTCAATTTTATAAATAATTTCATTTATGGGAACATTGAAAGATGAATGAAGAATGCAGGTGATTTTCTGTTTGAGTGTACATAATGTATTGAAAATTTAAAAAGTTAAGGCCTGAAGGTGATTTGAGGGAGGTTATTGGTTTGTGTTTGATATGTTTCAGCACACAAAACTACCACCCTCTCTCTTGGTATTCTGAAAGGTCTAGTTATGCCATCTTCATGATGTCACTTATTTGTGCAGTCAGCTCCCCCACAACCATCTTTTTTCCTTGAAGAGCAATAGCAATGAGGCTGTATCATGCAGAAACTTTGTAAGGAGAGATTTGTAAAGAAACTGGTGAAGTTAGGGAAAGATGATGGCCACAGATTCTCCTGTAGGCATTGGAACTGGGAGGGACAAACTTCCAGTATTGTGGTCAGTAGAGCATAGAAACCTTCAGATGCCAGCTGTATCCAGGCTGTCTATGGTACATAAAACATCCCTTTGCAGGTTCATAGAGTAGTGTGTAAATTAGTTTGGCAGTACCAAATTTTTTTTACTATTTCATAATATCTTAATTTTTGGCAACACTAATAATAAGTCTTTTTTTGTTGTTCCGTCCAGAATAGTGTACTGGTAACATCTGGCAACTGTTTTGTTCTGCCCTAGCTACACTAGCACGACGGTGCTACACCATAGCTTGTCGTGGATGATTATTGCTTGGAGCGTGCTCAATGGTGTACTTGGTTCTACCAAAATATTCCCCTTCCAATCATTATTAGACTATAAATTTATTATGGATATCACACCCAAGAAGCGTGGAAGTATTATAGCTCTTAGAAAACATGCTGGTTTTAGAGCATCAGATGGATTTCTAAGGAAATGAAGGTAGCAAAATCAACTGTTAGTGACATTGTGAAAAGAGCTGAAGACACTGGTGAACATTCAACACTGCAACAAGGAAAATGTGGAAGAAAACGAAAGACAACACTTCAGAAATACTTTGAAGGATCCCAAGAAAACAGTACAGCCCTCCAGACATATGTCTTTAGCTGGTGTAAATGTTTCTTCTTCAACCATCAGGTGAAGGCTCATTGAAGTTGACCGATTTGCTAGAAAACCGGTATGTAAACAGTTATTGACTTCTGCTATGTAGACAAAACATCTTGGCTGGGCATGCAATTATGCTGGATGGAAGGCAGCTGATTGGAAGAAACTAAAATGAATGACTTCAGCCAGGACACATTCAACAGGCGCCAAAATACCAACCTAAGAAGATGCTTTGGGGTTGTTTTAGCATTAAAGGCCTAGGGTGGCTTGTTACTATTGAGGAAAAGTTGAACAGTGTTAAAAGTAAGGCAATCCTGCAGACTCACTTGCTTCCTGCGATGCAGAAAGACTTCTGATGGAGGCAGCATTTTCCAGCAGGATCTTGCTCCATGCCATACTTCCCAAATAATGCGTACATTCTTCCAAAAAAGTGGACATAACATTATAGATTGGCCTGGGAATTCTCCTGACCTAAACCCCATTGAGAATCTATGAACTATAATTAAATGTAGAATTGAGAAAACCGACTGTGCGATGATGCAGAAGATGATTTGTGCTGTTATCAATGCCTGGTACCATAGCAAAGAATTGGCAGAAATATGTTCAAATTTGGTTGAATCTATGCCAAAGTGAGTGAAGCAGGTTCTAAAAACAAAGGGCACTCATATTTCATATTCAATGTACCATTTATCTTATTGATGTATTCTTTTCAAATGTAAACAACAATTATCAAATAATTGTATTATTTCACCACTGTCCAAACTAATTTGTACACTTCTGTAAAAGGATAATTTGGAAAAGAGGGGGGAGGGGCAGTAGGAGAAAAAGGAGGCAAAGAAAGTAGGCATATTACCCCCTCCCCCACACAATAGTCAGAGGGAGGGGTTAAAAAACGCCGCCCCTCCTGGCCCTGATCAGATGTGAATGGATGAAAGCTGGTCTGTGACCAGCCTGTCAAATCAGCCCCAAGTCAAGAAAATAAGTGAAAGCAGTCATAAATAAAGGGTAAAGTGGAAATGTTTAGAAATAATAAAGTCCAGGTAGTCTCAATCTCGTCTGAGACTGCCAAGGACACAGGCTGGGAGGGTGTGTCGCTCCTACAGCTACCAAATGTAAGTCTATATAGGGCCCCCATGCATCAACTAAGAAATTATTTAAAATGTGGAAAAATGGGTTTATATTCTATTCTTTCTTAACTTTTAATCCCTTATTGTCCTATTTGTTCTCAGTTTATTCTTTGTCTTTATTTCACTCTTTTAGATTTGATTTTTACTTTGTTTCAGATGATTTGGATGAAAGAGCATCAGTAATATCACATGAAAGTGATGTTTCCTTAAAATCTTGTGATAATGATTCTTCTGTCAACTTTTCTGAGGACCTTATTAAACTTGGAGAAGTATTGAGAAATATTCCCGATCCCCTGGAAGAACTTAATGAAAATGAGCATAGTAATGAAATTCCACACAGGTTTTGCGAGAGACAAAGTATGAAAACCACTAGTTTCGAAAAATCACAGCTTTCAAACAGTATGGCTCTCAATAATTCAGATTCAATAACTCAAAGTCCATTAACTTCATTGCTTCATAACAGCAGTGGAGGAAGTCTCTTATCTAATACCACTGATGCATCTTTTAGCTACAGTACACCCACGTATCTTTGGTGTTGGCTGGAGCATTCAGCTGCACCCTCATTTCTCGGTTTGATTGTTTTGGTTCTGCTTTTTTTAGATTTAGGAGAATTAGTTTCAAACAGTTATGTTATTCCATTCTGCATTTGGGAAATTCAACAAATAATTGCTTCTTACACTTTTCCGAACTTCAAAGAAGAGCATCCAGGTATTATAGAAACTGCTCTGCTCCTTTGCGGAATTAATAAAACCATAATTAGTAGATATAATTGGATTTCAAAGCTTATGAAAGATATAATAGAAGATTTTGCAATCTATATCATTACTATAGTAGTTATACATCAGCTTGCAGGTTTTACCCTCACATAAATTAAAGCTTTGTTGTACACAGCTGAATATTACTGAAAAGATTGTACCTGCTGCCTTTTTTATATCCAAATCTGCTAATTAAATTTTTAATCAATAATTTTATAGATACTAAAAAAATGTGATGAGTTTAAATAGAAAAGTTTAACTTTTAACTAAGTGCAATTATGTGTTTTCTTACCTCCCTTTACAGTTGATTAATTTTTAAAGATATTTATCAAGTCATTTTATAAGTTTTTGGTAAAAACATATTAGAAAAAACTTATGGGATGACCTATTAGTGGACTTAATATTTTAAAGAATGATTTAAATATGTAGCTGAGGTAAATTTTTATTTTTATTAAGCTGCCTTCTCTCTTAGTGAGTGGGTATGTGTGTGGTCTACTGATATGGTTTGAGTGGTTATAAGTTTTAGTCGGTCGGTCCCTGTTTGCTTTTTTTTTTTTTTAATAACATTTTAACTATTTGGCCGATTCTAACAAAATTTGAAACCATTAAGCTGTTTTACATTCTCTTTCAAATGATATAATTGCCAAAGTCCTCTCAAGGTTCGCCCAGGAATTATTTTGTTTTGGCAATAACATCATAACTATTTGGCCCATTCTAACGAAATTTGAAACCCTTATGTTGTTTTACATTCTCTTCCGAATGATATAATTGCCAAGGTCTCCCCAAGGTTAGTCTGGGAATTAAAAGTTTTCAAGGTCATAAGGTCATAAATCAGAATTAGTGAGAGCATGCAACCTTTTGGTCGGCAGACCTTGTTTATTAAAAGTTTAGTAATAGAAATACTTTTCTGAAAAAAATTACCGCATTGATTGCGAAGGCTTCCAAAGAGCTAAGAATGAGTTATACAGGTATTACATGTTATGAACAGCTCCCTTGTGTGTTAATGCTTAAAGAGCGCTATAAAAAAAAATTAAGGATAAATTATTTGAGACTACCGATGTACCATATATGGCCCTACATGTTAAATGTGTGCACACATTGTTATTATTTTTTTAACCATATACTTTTTTGTGGATTAAATTTAAAGGTGAAGTAGATTAGTTTTTGTTTTTTTTAATGAATTCATTTCCGATGATCCAACCCCCCTTTTGTCTAGTTTTTCTTGGGCTGGTTGCAGACAAGCT
This sequence comes from Ceratothoa steindachneri, assembly GCA_963969495.1. NCBI lineage: Eukaryota > Metazoa > Arthropoda > Malacostraca > Isopoda > Cymothoidae > Ceratothoa > Ceratothoa steindachneri. The sequence goes on from OZ018326.1 coordinate 26,522,533, forward strand.
TCCAGCTTCGTTATGGTGCGGAGGTTAACAGTTAACAAGACCAAGAGGACCTTTACTATGCCTTTCTCTACCTCCACCCCTTTTCCCCTACTTTCTCTGCTTTTCTTTCACCCTTCACGTGGGTTATTATGATGGGGTTGTGATTGTCTTATGCTCTTGCTGCAGTTTTCCTAACATTTATGGAAAATTGGGGGGAGGGGCGCTATTTCAAAGTTTTAGTATAGAAATTATGGGCAAAAAAAAAAAAATCCCATATGGCAATTATAGTATGAAAAGGACAAAACTTTCAAATCATTTGCCATATAATACAACAAACAGATTGTGAGTATTGATCATAAACATATAAAAAATCTTAGTGAAAATTGGGAAGTACCTCCTCTTACCACAAATTTTGAGCCTCGCTTTATGATTAGCCAATCTATTTTGTCCACACCACCCATGAAAGTATTATAATTAGCAATGCATTTGGGAGGTGAAATATTTCCTCTTTGATGGCTTTTTATACTTTGAGGTAGCAGTTCCCCCTAATGTTCAACAGCATTTTATTCTATTCCTTTCATTTGACAAAAATAGTTGATTTACTGTTTTGAACCTATAGTCATAAATGTTTCTAGCCTATTTCATCAAAACATCATCCATAGCAAAAGGTCACTTGGTCACTATGATTGCTCACTATTGTACTCAAAGATGAGACACCTTGTTCTGTGAGCATCTTCATCATTCCAAACTTGTAAAAAAATATTGAAGTAAAATATATGGTTTGATGGGTTTCCAACTTGAGAAATATTTTTGAATAGAACTGCAACTGCCTGCTGATAATTGTACATTTTGCTTGTCTTTATACAATCAATTTGAAAACAATACTTGTTTTTGAGCTGCACATTGCCCGATTCTTGCCCTGTAAGGGGTGCGGCGATTTGCCTTCTTGGCCGCCATGCTGACAGGACTCAGTGCTCCGTCTGGCCCTAGTTTAGCCTATTCTCCTTCTTTCAGACAGCCTGTATTTCTCCACTACAACCTCTCCCACAACTTTCTCTGGTCGGCCTCTATTTTATCAGGGTAGATGCTGACCTTCTTCTCAGCCAACTATCCCGGATCGGGGCTCAGGAGGGAGGGGACAATGTTCCCTAACCCCTGAGCTCCAGTTTTAACAACCTGCTTCGTCCCCACCCATACCTTCCTCACATCCCCTTTCCTTCTCACTTCACTATCTTTTTTTTTTTTACACCGTGCCCAAGGTGGAGCCGCCACGCTTAAGGGCTGTCAGGTCACCAGGTGGGAAGGGTGGCTTTAGATGGCGGCACCTGGCTCTACCAGCCCTGTATGCACCCCTTGCAGAGCAGGATACTGAGAGGGGTGATGAGCATTTGCTTCCTGTAAAAAAAAATAGGGTCACCATGCCAAATGATGAGAAAACTAAGAATCTCCCCTCAGAGCCGCCCTCGGGCAGTTGCACAGAGAAAAATAGAGGTACCCCCCTCTGTTCTTTCAGGGGACCCTCCACATCTCTCTACCTGGAGAGGAGGCTTACTCCTTTCCTTCGCCTACGGGTGTAGGGAACTTTCCCTCACCCACTTCTCTGGAGGTGCCTTCGGGCACCTGCCTCTTACCAGCGGCAGTCCCCTCTTTTCTTTCCAAGAGGACTGCCAAGAAAGCCAGCAGGCAGCTCATAGCCGACCGCTCCCCATTGAAGCGGCTCGGTAGGGTAAACCCCCTTAGGGAGGAGAGGGAAGCCAGGTTCCTTCGGTCGCTTCCCTCAAAAGACCTGCGGACTAGAATATTAAACCTCGCAGGGGGCCAGGCCTGTGCCTTTCCAGACTCGACTTGTGACACTACTGCCAATGGGACATGTGATGTCCTAGGGGGGAGAAGGGGCAACTGGAGCCCTCCCTGAGATAGACATGGTCCTTGAGGCAGCCCAGCCTCAGACGGTAGGGTCTTCCATGGGAGTGAATCTGTGCTCGGCGGTAAGCACCAAACTCGAGTCCGCCCCTATGCAAGGTCCTCTTCAAACAACTAGGGTCTCCAAGGCAGTACAAGGAGGGAAGGGATCTCCTCCTCTAACCGGTGCCACTGCGACTGTTAAGACCTTCTCCATCTCAGAGAAGGACCTTGCTGAGACCGGTCCATCCTGCCTGGGGGCTCCTGCTGGTGGAGGGGAAAAGCGGGTTCATTTCCCGTCCTCCTCCTAAAAAGAAAAAAAGACTCAGGACTTCAGGGACTGATGGGTTTGCTGCCACTTAGGTAAGCGACAAAGCCAAGATCAGCACATCCAGCCCCTCTGCCCCCCCCATCCTCATCTTGAGTGCAGAGCCCTTAACTTAAGACCAAAAGTGCTAGTGCGCAGAGTGGAGCCTCAATTACATCATGGCGCCTCATTCTGAGATTACCCGGCGTTTTCGAGCCTGCTGGCTTCAAAGGCTTCTTAATTATTGGCTCCACTGATGGCAGCATGTTGGCCGGGGACAACATGATCCATCAGCGGATAGCATTAGCTAGTATGATTGGTAGAGAGCTGAAGGTGACGCGTTTCTTGGACGGAAACCATCCGGCGGCTTCCTCCGAGGTGGCCAAGATAAGTGCTCTTCGGACCCCTGATGGCACCCCAGTGAGTGTGACGCTGCACTCTACCATGAACTGTGAGAAAAGAGTAATTTATGCCAGGGAACTCGTGGACTACAACATAGAAGATATCACTCTAGAGCTGGCCGACCACAGGGAGGTCAAGGTTGAGCTTGTGATGAGAAAACAGGGAGGGGCCTTGAGACCCACCCCTACTGAGGGGCTATTACTGTCACTGCTTTGGCCATACGAATCGCTCATGTAGACATGCAAAGTCGGGGGCACCCGAAGTCTGTGTAAATTGCTCCAAGGCTGCACACGATAAGTCAAATGTGTGTGGCCAAGTGTCAATTGTGGAGAGCTGCACCCCACTTCGAAGAAATGTGGTGCATATCTCCCTGATAAAGAAATCCTGGCTGTTCAGGCCCATTCTTTGAGGCTAAAAAAAGACACCCTCTGCTCCTGGCCCATCCGAACCAACCTACACGGTTGTTTCTGCGCCCATTCAGAGCCCTTCTGCGGGTTCTACTCAACCCGGGCGCTCCTCTGGTAAAGCTGGCGGCACAAAGGGTTCAAACCCAGCCCCGGCTAAAACCAGAGCATCCACCCCTTTCCCCAGCGTGACCGTTTCCCATAAGGCGAAACGGCCACTGAGTCAGTAGACTCACAAGAGGAAACACCCCTGAAATTGGTCGCCAGGCCATCTTCTGGGTTTCCTAAAGCTGACCCCCGAAAGGAGGACAGCAACAAAGGGGCTTCGGCTCCTTCACCCACGCCTAGTGGTGGGCTGGGTGGCTCGGAGACGGTAGATCCTCGAAAAGAGGACCCCCGCCCCGAAGCCGCAACGCCCGCCTAAAGTTTCGAGGTAGGGGGAGGAAAACTCTCGCTTGGCGAGCCCAACCTCCCCCAATAAGTCCTCGAAGGTGACAGCGCATTATCTGGCCAACATTGCCCGGGATTCTGCCTTCGGGAGCGTACAGCCATTCCCGTGAGGGTCTTCTGTTCGAAGAGGCCCCCCGCGTCTCATCCAAGCTAGGCCTGGAGGGTATATTCCTTCAATGGAATTGCTGTGGACTCCGGGCCAACTGGGAGGAGGAGCTGCGGAGGCTCGTTTCGTCCCGTTCCCCGTTAGCTATCTTTTTGCAGGAGACCATGCTAGGCGCGTGCCCCCTGTCCGCCCTCCCAGAGTCTAAGGGTCTTGCGACACCACCACCGCGGGATGGTCGGGCAGGGGAATGCGCGGTTTACACCTGGCATGATGTCTTCGTTCTTCCTTTCTCTTTAGATACCTCTTTTCAGGCAGTGGCTGTGTAGCTGCACCTGGATAGGAGGTATACTATCATTTCTGCGTACATTCCACCGTCAGCTGACTTCGACGCAGGGGACTTCCACCGCGTCGTGGCACGGTTGCCGAGGCCCTATCTCTTGCTTGGAGATCTGAACGGCAAGCATCCTCTCTGGGGAGAATACTCTAGAAATTCCAGGGGGCAAGTCCTTGCCGATCTGATCGAAGAGCTTGAGATGGGTGTCCTAAACGTGAATGAGTTTACGCATCACTGTCCGAGAACTGCTTCATTTTCTTGCCTTGACCTATCTTTGTGCTCTTCGGATGCACAGACTGATTTTGATTGGGGGGTGGTCGATGACCTCCATGGTAGTGATCACTTTCCCATTCAAATATCATTTTCAGGGCATCTGCCGCCTGAGAAACCACCTCTGTGGTGCTTAGCGCGGGCGTGGTGGCCTGCATTTCAAGAAATGACTGAATTCTCTATCTCAGTCGAGGAGTTGAGTTCTTCTCCGGCAACCTCATCGCCATGGACCTGACTACTATTGATACGACCTCTGGCCGTTTTGCACGCCGACGACTCCCATGGTGGTCGGCCGGCCCCGTAAGGGGCGCGGCGATTTGCCATCCTAGCCGCCGTGCTGAGGGGACTCAGCACCCCGCCCGACCCCAGCTTAGCTTCTTCTCCTTTCTTCAAAACACTTGTTTCCTTGCTTTTCATACAACCTCTCCCACAACTTTCTTTGGTCAGCCTCTAATTTCACAAGGTAGATGCTGACCTTCTTCTCAAGCCAACCTTTCCGGATCGGGGCTGAGGGGGAAGGGGACAACGTTCCCTAACCCTTGAGCTTCGGTTCGGGATGGGGGTTTTTAACAACCTGCTTCATCCCCACCCATACCTTGCTCACATCCCTTTTCCTCCTCTTAACAATCTATCTTTTTACGCCGCGTCTAAGGTGGAGCCGCAATGCCGATGGACTGCCAGGCCACCAGGCGGGAGGGGTGTTTCCAAATTGCGGCGCCCGGCTCTGCCAGGCCTGTAAGCACCCCTTGCAGTGCGGGCAACTGCAAGAGATGATGAGCGATTGCATCCCGAGAAATATAGAGGGTCACCATGCCCAATGATGAGAAACAAAAAAAAATCTCCCCTTAATTCTCCCTGTGTCACCAACGGAGCCCCTCTCGGGCAGCTCCACCGAAAAAATGGAGGTCCCTTTCCCTGTGCTTGCTCAGGGGACCCTCCATATCTCTCTAACCGGAGAGGAGGCTTACTCCTCTCCTTCGCTTACGGGTGTAGGGGACTCTCCCTCACCCCCTTCTCTGGAGGTGCTTTCGGCCCCCTTCCTTTTTCCAGCAGCAGTCCCCTTTATTATTTCCAAGGGGACTGCAAAGAAAGCCAGCAGGCAGCCCTTAGCCAGCCGCTCCACATCGAAGCGGCTCGGTAGGGCAAACCCCCTTAGGGGGGAGAGGGAAGCTAGGCCCCTTCGGTCGCTTCCCTCAAAAGACCTGCTGGCAAGAATATTGAACCTTGCCTGGGTCAAGGTGTGTGCCTCCTCACACAAGACTAGTGACGATACTACCAACGGGACCTGCAATGTCTTGAGGGGGGGGGGATGGCCAACTGGAGACCCCTCTGAGTTAGACATGGTCCTTAGGAAAACCCAGCCTCAGACGGTAGGGCCTTCCGTGGAGGGAAATCCGGGCTCGGTTTCAAGCACCGAACTCGAATCCCCCCATATGCAAGGTCCTCCTCAAACGGCTAGGGTTTCCGACGCAGTACAAGGAGGGGAGGGATCTCCTCCGACCGGTGCCCACACGACTATCAGGACCTTCTCCATTTCGGAGAATGACCTGGCTGAAGCCGGTCCATCTAGCCTGGGGGCTCCTTCCGGCGTAGGTGAGAAGCGGGTTCATTCCCCGCCCTCTTCTCCAAAAAAGACAAAGACTAGGAAGACTCGCGGCTCCTCTTCACCCACGGGGCCACAGAGGCGGATGGATCTGCTGCCACTTTGGCAAGCGACCAAGCCAAGATCGGCACATTCGGCCCCTCCGGTTGCGGAGCCACTTACTAAAAGTGCACAGGGCGGAGCCTAGAAGACATCGGGGCCCCTTATTGAGAGGTTACCTGGCGTTTCCGAGCCCGCTGGCTTCAAACGCTTCCTCGTTATTTGCTCCACTGATGGCACCATGTTTGCCAAGGGCAACATGATTCATCTCAGGAGAGCATTAGCTAGTGCAATTAGTAGAGAGCCGAAGGTGACCCGTTTCTCGGACGGGAGCCTTCTGCCGAATGCGGCGAATCCCGCTGAGGCGGCCAAGATAAGTGCTCTTCGGACACTTCATGGCACCCCGGTGAGTGTGACGCCGCACTCTACCATGAACTTTGTGAAAGGAGTAGTCTATGCGAGGGAACTCGTTGACTACTCCATTGAGGACATCACCCTAGGGCTGGCTGACCATGGGGCGGTCAAGGTCGAACGTGTGATGAGAAAACAGGGAGGGGCCTCGAGACCCACACCTACACTCTTCGTCACGTTCGACTGTGACAAGCTCCCTGAGTCGGTGCGTGCCGGTTGGTACCGCTACCGCGTGAAGGCATTCGTGCCACTGCCGCGGCGGTGCTATTACTGTCACCGCTTCGGCCATACGAATCGCTCATGTAGACGTGCAAAGTCGGGGTCACCCGAAGTTTGTGTAAATTGCTCGAAGGCCGCACACGATAAGTCCAAATCGTTTGTCAATTGCGAAGAGCTGCACCCCGCTTCTTCGAAGCAATGTGGTGCATATCTCCTTGAGAAAGAAATCCTGGCCGTTCAGGCCCAGGATCGAATCTCATTCCGCGAGGCTAAGGACTTGGTCCTGGCGTGCCCAGCTCTGCCTGGGACGTCATATGACTCAATAGTTAGAAAGGCACCCTCTGCTCCTGGCCCATCCAGGCCAACGAGCACGGTTGTTTCCGCGCCCATTCGGAGCCCTTCTGCGGGTTCTACTCAACCCGGGCGCTCCCCAGGTAAAGCTGGCGGCAAAAAAGGGTACACACGTAGCCCCGGCGAAAACCAGGGCTCCCCCCTCTTGCCCCAGCGTGAACGTTTCCCTTAAGGCACCCCGTAAGGGGCGGGGCGATTTGCCATCCTGGCCGCCGTGCTGACGGAACTCAGCACCCCGTCCGGCCCCAGCTTAGCCTCTCTTCCTTCCTTCAAAACACTGTTTTCCTCTCTTTTCACACAACCTCTCCCACAACTTTTTCTGGTCAGCCTCTAATTTCACAGGGTAGATGCTGACCTTCCTTTCAGCCAACCATCCCGCATCGGGGCTAAGGGGGGGGGGACAATGTTCCCTAACCCCTGAGCTCCGGTCTGGGGTGGCTGGTTTTTAACTACCTGCTTCATCCCCACCCATACCTTCCTCACATCCCTTTTCCTCTCGTCTTCAAAATCTATCATTTTTACGCCGTGTCTAAGGTGGAGCCGCCATGCCGATGGACTGCCAGGCCATCAGGCGGGAGGGGTGGTCCCAAATGGCGGCGCCTGGCTCTGCCGGGCCTGCAAGCACCTCTTGCAGTGCGGGCAACTGTCAGAGGTGGTGAGCTGTTGCGTCCCGTGTAAATAATAGGGTCACCATGCCCAATGATGAGTATAAAAAAAAAACTTAACCCCCAACTTCCCCAAGAACAACGGAGCCGCCCTCGGGCAGCTCCACCAAAAAAATGGAGGCCCCCTTCTTGTGCTTGCGCAGGGGACCCTCCATACTTCTTCAACCGGAGAGGAGGCTTACTCCTCTCCTACGCCTACGGGTGTAGGGGACTTCCCCTCACTCCCTTCTCTGGAAGTGCTTTCGGGCACCTCCCTATTTCCAGCGGCAGTCCCTCCTTTTCTTTCTAAGGGGACTGCCAAGAAAGCCAGCAGGCAGCCCATTGCCGACCACCCCTCTTGTAAGCGGCTCGGTAGGGCAAACCCCCTTAGGGGGGAGAGGGAAGCCAAGCCCCTTCGGTCCCTTCCCCCAAAAGACCTGCTGGCAAGGATATTAAACCTTGCCGGGGTTAAGGCTTGTGCCTCCCCACAAATGACTCTTGACGCTGCCAAGGGGACCTGCGATGTCCTGGGAGGGGATGGCCAACTGGAGGCCCCTCCTGTGATAGACATGATCCTTGAGGAGACCCAGCCTCAGACTGTAGGGCATTCCATGGGGGGGAATCCGGGCTCGGCGCCAAGCACCGAACCCGAGTCCGCCCCTATGCAAGGTTCCCCTCAAACGGCTGAGGGCTCCGAGGCAATACAAGGAGGGGAGGGATCTCCTCCGACAGGTGCCCCCACGACTACCAGGACCTTCTCCATTTCGGAGAGGGACCTGGCTGAGGCCGGCCCATCTGGCATGGGGGCTTCTGCCGGCGGAGGTGAGAAGCGGGTTCATTCCCCGCCCTCCTCTCCAAAAAAGAAAAAGACTAGAAAGACAAAGAAGACTCGGGGCTCCTCTCCATCCGCGGGGGCTGCGGGGACGGATAGGTCTGCTGCCACTTTGGTAGGCGACCAAGCCAAGATTGGCACATCCAGCCCCTCTACCCCCCCGTGTGCGGAGCCCCTGACTAAGACCAAGAGTGCACAGGGCGGAGCCTCGATGACATCGGGGCCCCTCATTCAGAGGTTACCTGGCGTTTTCGAGCCCGCTGGCTTCAAACGCTTCCTCGTTATTCGCTCCACTGATCGCACCATGTTGTCCAAGGGCAACATGATCCATCAGAGGAAAGGATTAGCTAGTGCAATTGGTAGAGAGCCGAAGGTGACCCGTTTCTCGGACGGCAGTCTCCTGGCGAATGCGGCGAATCCCGCTGAGGCGGCCAAGATAAGTGCTCTTCGGACACTTCATGGCACCCCGGTGAGTGTGACGCCGCACTCTACCATGAACTTTGTAAAAGGATTAGTTTATGCGAGGGAACTCGTTGACTACTCCATTGAGGACATCACCCTAGAACTGGCCGACCATGAGGCGGTCAAAGTCGAACGTGTGATAAGAAAACAGGGAGGGGCCTCGAGACCCACACCTACACTCTTCGTCACGTTCGACTGTGACAAGCTCCCTGAGTCGGTGCGTGCCGGTTGGTACCGCTACCGCGTGAAGGCATTCGTGCCACTTCCGCGGCGGTGCTATTACTGTCACCGCTTCGGCCATACGAATCGTTTATGTAGACGTGCAAAGTCGGGGTCACCCGAAGTATGTGTAAATTGCTCCAAGGTCGCACACGATAAGTCCAAATCGTGTGTGGCCAAGTGTGTCAATTGCGGAGAGCCGCACCCTGCTTCTTCGAAGCAATGTGGTGCATATCTCCTGGAGAAAGAAATCCTGGCCGTTCAGGCCCAGGATAGACTCTCATTCCGCGAGGCTAAGGTCCTGGTCCTGGCGCGCCCAGCTCTGCCTGGGACGTCATATGCCTCAGTAGCTAGAAAGGCACCCTCTGCTCCTGGCCCATGCAGGCCAACAAACACGGTTGTTTCCGCGCCCATTCGGAGCCCTTCTGCGGGCTCTACCCAACCCGGGCGCTTCCCTGGTAAAGCTAGCGGCAAAAAGGGTTCATACCCAGCCCCGGCTAAAACCATGGCTCCCCCCTCTTCCCCCAGCGTGACCGTTTCCCGCAAGGCAAAACGGCCACGCGCCTCCACCGAGTCGTTAGACTCACAGGAGGCAACACCCCTGAAGATGGTCGCTAGGCCATCTTCGGGGGTTCCTAAAGCTGTCCCCCGAAAGGAGGACAGCAACAAAGGAGCTTCGTCTCCTTCGCCCACGCTGAGGTGGAGCGAGTGGCTCGGAGACGGTGGTTCCTCGAAAAGAGGGCCCCCCGCCTCCGAAGCCGCAGCGCCCGCCTAAGGTTTCGAGGCGGAGGGAGGAAAAGACTCGCATGGCGAGCCCAACCTCCCCCAATAAGTCCTCGAAGGCGACAGCGCATCCAGCGCTTTGTCCGGCCAACAGCGCCCGGGGTTTTGCCCCCGGGAAGCGTACAGCCATTCCCGTGAGGGTCTTCAGTTGGAGGAGGCCCCCCGCGTCTCCTCCGAGCTAGGCCTGGAGGGCATATTCCTTCAATGGAATTGCCGTGGACTCCGGGCCACCTGGGAGGAGCTGCGAAGGCTCGTCTAGTCCCGCTCCCCGTTAGCTATTTTCTTGCAGGAGACCATGCTAGGCGCGTGCCCCCTGCCCGCCCTTCCGGGGTACAAGGGTCTTGCGACCCAGCCACCGCGGGATGGCCGGGCTGCGGGATGCGCCGTTTACACCCGGCATGATGTCTCCGTTCTTCCTTTCTCTTTAGATACCTCTTTTCAGGCAGTGGCTGTGCAGCTGCACCTGGATAGGAGGTATACTATCATTTCTGCGTACATTCCACCGTCAGCTGACTTCGACGCGGGGGACTTCCGCCGCGTCGTGGCACGGTTGCCGAGGCCCTATCTCTTGCTTGGAGATCTGAACGGCAGGCATCCTCTCTGGGGAGATTACTCCATAAATCCCAGGGGACAAGTCCTTGCCGATCTGATCGAAGAGCTTGAGATGGGTGTCCTAAACGTGGATGAGTTTACGCATCACTGTCCGGGAACCGCTTCATTTTCTTGCCTTGACCTATCTTTATGCTCTTCGGATGCACAGCCTGATTTTGATTGGGGGGTGGTCGTTGACCTCCATGGTAGTGATCACTTTCCCATTCAAATATCATTTTCAGGGCAACTGCCGCCTGAGAGACCACCTCGGTGGTGCTTGGCGCGGGCGCGGTGGCCTGCATTTCAGGAAATGACTGAATTCTCTGTCTCAGTCGAGGAGTTTAGGTCGGTAGATGAGGCCGTTGAGTTCTTCTCCGGCAACCTCATCGCCGTGGGCCTGACTACTATTCCTAGGACGTCTGGCTGTTTTGCACGCCGACCACTCCCATGGTGGTCGGCTGAGTGTGAGACGGCCCTCAAACAGAAGCGTTATGCCTACATGCGCTATAAGCGCCGCCCGAACGATTTCAGTGTCGCTGAATTTCGTCGGGCTAGGGCTAGGTTCCGGTATATTTCGAAGCACGCCCGCCGCTCTTCTTGGCGGGCATACGTGTCTTCACTTAACGGGAAGACCCCTTTAGCTGAGGTGTTGAAGCGAGTCAAAAGGATTCGGGGCAAGTTCTCGCAGGACCCCCCCTCCCGTTCTCCAGGAGAATGGGACCGCAATCTCGGACCCCGCGTCCGTGGCGGAATCCTTCGCGACCGCTTTTTCTGCATTCTCTAGCGGTGATGCTGCTCCGCCAGCATTTAATGCACGTCGTGATGTCACGGAAGGCCGCCGGCTGGACTTTACCTCCAAAGGCAGAGAACCCTTCAACGACAAGTTTACTGTAAGCTAGTTGCGTTCCGCTCTCGCTTCGTGTCCCGTACGCCATGCTTCGACATCTAGGTGAGTGAGGCATGGCCTTTCTGTTAGATTTGTTCAACAGGATCTGGGTGGAGGGTCTTCTCCCAGACTCCTGGCGAATCGCTACTGTGCTTGCCTTTCGCAAGCCGGGGAGAGATCACTCTACTACGACCGGTTTCCGCCCAATCTCTCTAACCTCTTGCGTGTGCAAGTTGAAGGAGAAATTGGTAAATGTTAGGTTAGCCTTTTTCCTGGACAGCGGAGGCCATCCGTCTTCCGCACAGTGCAGCTTCCGCAAGTTCAACTCCACGTCGGATGCTCTGCTCCGACTGGAAAATGCCGTCTGCGAGGCTATCCTTCGTAGACAGCACTATGCCACGGTGTTTTTCAATCTGGAGAAGGCCTATGATACCGCATGGCGATACGGTATCATGGAGACTCTCCACACGATGGGGGCGAGGGGACGCCTCCCAATGTTTATATCTGAATTTTTGCGAGATCGTCGATTCCGCGTACGGGTGGGGGGAGCCCTCTCCGGCCCAAAGGAGCAGGAAGAGGGTGTCCCGCAGGGAAATGTCCTCAGTGTCACCCTCTTTGCCCAGAGCATCAACGGCATCACCTCTGTGCTGCCGGAAGATGTTCTCGCTACGCTCTACGTGGACGACCTTTCGATCTCTTTTGGCGCGGCCTAGATGCCAACTCTGGAGCGTCGACTCCAACAGGCATTGAACCGCGTCCTCGCTATGCCGAAGCTCACAGGTTTCGGTTTTCTGTGGCCAAGACTAAGGTGGTGCACTTCTGCCGCCATCCACGGCTTCACCCCGACCCAGATTTGTTTCTTAATGGGGTGCGCCTGGATGTGGTTGAGTCGCACCGTTTCCTTGGTCTTGTATTCGACCGACGCCTCACCTGGGAGGCTCATATTCGCAGCTTTAGGGTCTCTTGTACCCGCGCCATGGACATTCTATATTCCGTGACGTTCAGCGCTTGGGGCGCTGATAGGGCTACTGCCCTACTTTTTTATCGATCCTTTGTTCGTTCGAAGCTCGACTACGGATGCGAGTTTTATGCATCCGCAGCCGAGCGTTTATTGCGAAAGATGGATTCGATCCACCACATCGGCCTTTGCCTTGCGACCGGTGCCTTCCGCACTTCCCCCATTGAGAGCTTGTTGGTCGATGCTGGGGAGATGCCACTCGCTCTGCGCCGCGTGCAGTGCATCACTCGCCGGTACGCGCGAGCCCGGCGCCTCCCTCAGTCGCCAACAGCTCTCACTGCATCCGCAGCTGATCTCGATGGTGCCTATGCCGTCGAGAGACGCCAGTCATACCCTAAGCCTTTTAGGTTTAGGGCCAGGAAACTCCTTCGAGAGGTAGATATTGCTCTCGGGCCGGTGGCGCCCCTGGTTTTGCCCAGGACGCCACCCTGGAGGGTACCACATTTGGCTACTTGTCGCCACGCCTCTGCTCCCAAAGCTTGTACTGCGCCGGGAGTATTGCGTTCGACCTTTTTGGAGCACACATCGTGTCACGCTGGAACCGTGCCAGTGTATACGGATGGCTCCAAGTCCCAAGAGGGGGTCGGCTTCCACGCCGTATCCCCTCTGTTTGAAGTCAGCGGGGCTCTACCAGGCGCTGCTCTGTCTTCACGGCCGAGCTGGTGGCAATACACCACTCGGTACGGGAGATTACGCGACGTGCCTGGTTCGGAGACCGGATTGTGATCTATAGCGACTCACAAAGCGCCCTGAGTGCTCTCGGGGCATTGGAATCTCCACATCCCCTGGTTCGCGATATCCGTGAGGCCACGGTTTTGGCGCCCTGGGCAGATGTCGAGATTATCTTCTGCTGGGTTCCTGGACATGTAGGAATTGCGGGGAATGAGCGCGCCGATGAGGGCGCTAAAGAGTCCGCGAGGACTCTGCGACCGGACCAGCGTTTCGCTCTTCCTCACACCGACTACATGGCAGGAATACGGGCAGCTCTTCGGACTGCTTGGCAAAGAAGATGGGAGACGGTCGAAGGGAACTTAAAGTTGCGTGCCATTGCGCTGCGACTGTTCCCATGGATCTATCGCCCAATGCCGCGGCGGCTTCAGGTTGCTTTCTGTCGTCTTCGAATCCGACACACTCGTGTCACGCATCGCTACTTGATGGAGCGCTCGCATGCGCCCTATTGCAACGACTGCGTCGTCCCCCAGACTGTTCGGCATATTCTTGTCGAATGTCCCAGTCTGGGTGATCTTCGCGCACGATACCTGTCTCGGTACCGGGATGGGCGGGGTTGCTACCGCCTGTCCCTTGTACTCGGGACGAGTGCGTGCACCATGACTGGTGGACTTATTGACTTTTGGGGGGAGGCCGGCCTTCTCCCTTTTATTTAACCCGGTTTTATTGTTGTTGTTGTTTTCGTTATCGTTTTTGTTATTGCTTTGTTATTGTTATTTTTTTTTATTGTTGTTTTCTGTTGAATTATTTTGAAGTAGCCTAGAACTAGGCTGTTTGTTTACGGCAACTTATGCCTAAGTCGGCATTCGCCAGATTGCCCCTTAATCAAAAACAAAAACATTTCCTTAAGGCAAAATGGCCACGCGCCTCCACCGAATCGTTAGACCCACAGGAGGCAACACCCCTGAAGATGGTCGCTAGGCCATCTTCCGGGGTTCCTAAAGCTGTTCCCCGAAAGGAGCACAGCAACAAAGGGGATTCGGTTCCTTCGCCCACGCCCCGAGGTGGAGCGAGTGGTTCGGAGGCGGTGATTCCTCGAAAAGAGGGGCCCCCCGCCTCCGAAGCCGCTTTGCGAGCCCAACCTCCCCCAATAAGTCCTCGAAGGCGACAGCGCCCGGGTTTCTGCCCCCGGGAAGCGTACGGCCATTCCCGTGAGGATCTTCAGTTCGAGGAGGGCCCCCGCGTCTCGTCCGAGCTAGGCCTGGAGAGCATATTTCTTCAATGGAATTGCCGTGAACTCCAGGCTAACTGGGAGGAGCTGCGGAGGCTCGTCTTGTCCCGTTAGCTATCTTTTTCAGGAGACCATGCTAGGTGCGTTCCCCCTGCCCGCCCTCCCGGGCTGTAAGGGTCTTGCGACCCCACCACCGCGGGGTGGCTGGGCTGGGGAAGGCGAAGTTTACATCCGGCATGATGTCTCCCTTCTTCATTTCTCTTTAGATACCTCCTTTCAGCCAGTGGCTGTGCAGCAGAACCTGGATAGGAGGTATACTATCATTTCTGCGTACATTCCACCGTCAGCTGACTTCGACGCGGGGGACTTGCGCCGCATCGTGGCACGGTTGCCGAGGCCCTTTCTCTTGCTTGGAGATCTGAACGCAGGCATCCTCTCTGGGGAGATTACTCCATAAATCCCAAGGGACAATTTCTTGCCGATGTGATCACAGAGCTTGAGATGGGTGTCCTAAACAGGGATGAGTTTACGCATCACTGTCCTAGAACCGCTTCATTTTCTTGCCTCAACCTATCTTTGTGCTCTTCGGATGCACAGCCTGATTTTGATTGGGGGGTGGTCGATGACCTCCATGGTAGTGATCACTTTCCCATTCAAATATAATTTTCAAGGCAACTGCCGCCTGAGAGCCCACCTTGGTTGTGCTTGGCGCAGGCACCCTGGCCTCCATTTCAGGAAGTGACTGAATTCTCTATCTCAGTCGAGGAGCTTAGGTCGGTAGATGAGGCCGTTGAGTTCTTCTCCGGCAACCTCATCGCCGTGGGCCTGACTACTGTTCTTAGGACGTCTGGCCGTTTTGCACGCCGACCACTCCCATGGTGGTTGGCCGAGTGTGAGACGGCCCTCAAACAGAAGCGTTATGCCTACATGCGCTATAAGCGCCGCTCGAACGATTTCAGTGTCGCTTAATTTCGTCGGGCTAGGGCTAGGTTCCGGTATATTTCGAAGCACGCCGCCGCTCTTCTTGGTGGGCATACGTGTCTTCACTTAACGGGAAGACCCCTTTAGCTGAGGTGTGGAAGCGAGTCAAAAGGATTCGGGGCAAGTTCTCGCAGGACCCCCCTCCCGTTCTTCAGGAAATTGGGACCGCAATCTTGGACCCCGTGTCCGTGGTATAATCCTTCGCGCCCGCTCTTTCCGCATTCTCTAGCCGGGATGATGCTCCGCCTGCATTCAATGCACGTCGTGACTTCGCGGAAGGCCGCCGACTGGACTTTACCTCCCGAGGCGGAGATCTCTTCAACAAGTTTACTGTGAGTGAGTTGCGCTCCGCTCTCGCTTCGTGCGCGGACACCGCCCATGGTCCAGACGATGCTTCGACACTTGGGTGAGCGAGTCATGGCCTTTCTGTTAAATTTGTTCAACAGGATCTGGGTGGAGGGTCTTCTCCCAGACTCCTGGCGAATCGCTACTGTGCTCACCTTTCGCAAACCGGGGAGAGATCACTCTACTCCGACCGGTTTCCGCCCAATCTCTCTAACCTCTTGCGTGTGCAAGTTGATGGAGAAATTGGTAAATGTTAGATTTGCCTTTTACCTGGACAGCGGAGGCCATCTGTTTGCTGCACAGTGCGGCTTCCCTCAAGTTTCACCCCACGTCGGATGCTCTGTTCCGACTGGAAAATGCCGTCTGTGAGGCTTTCCTTCGTAGACAGCACTACGCCGCGGTGTTTTTCAATCTGGAGAAGGCCTATGATACCACATAGCGATACGTATCATGGAGACTCTGCACACGATGGGGGCGAGGGGACGCCTCCCAATGTTTATATCTGAATTTTTGTGTGATCGTCGATTCCTCGTACGGGTGGGGGGAGCCCTCTCCTGCCCAAAGGAGAAGGAAGAGGGTGTCCCGCAAGGAAGTGTCCTCAGTGTCACACTCTTTTGCCCTGAGCATCAACGGCATCCCCTAGAGCTTCCGGAAGATGTTCTCGCTACGCCCTACGTGGACGACCTTTCGATCTCTTTTGGCGCGGCCCAGATGCCAACTCTGGAGCATCGACTCCAACAGGCATTGAACCGCATCTCTCGCTATGCCGAGGCGCACAGGTTTCGGTTTTCTGTGGCCAAGACTAAGGTGGTGCACTTCTGCCCCTATCCACGGCTTCACCCCGACCCAGATTTGTTTCTTAATGGGGTGCGTATGTATGTGGTGGAATCGCACCGTTTCCTTGGTCTTGTATTCGACCGACGCTTCACCTGGGAGGCTCATTTTCGCAGCCTTTGGGTCTCTTGTACCCGCGCCATGGACATTCTCCGTTCCGTGACGTTCAGCGCTTGGGGCGCTGATAGGGCTACTTCCCTACTTTTTTATCGATCCTTTGTTCGTTCGAAGCTCGACTACGGATGCGAGTTTTATGTAGCCGAGCGTTTAATGAGCAAGGTGGATTCGATCCACCACACCGGGCTTCGCCTTGCGACCGGTGCCTTCCGCACTTCCCCCATTGAGAGCCTGTTGGTCGTTGCTGGGGAGATGCCACTCGCTCTGCGCCGCGTGCAGCGCATCACTCGCCTGTGCGCGTGAGCCCGGTGCCCCTTTCAGTCGCCAACAGCTCTCACTGCATCCGCAGCTGATCTTAAAGGTGCCTATGCCGCCGAGAGACGCCAGTCATACCCTAAGCCCTTTGGGTTTAGGGCCAGAAAACTCCTTCGAGAGGTAGATCTAGCTCTCGGGCTGGTGGCGCCCGTTGTTCTGCCCAGGACGCCACCCTGGAGGGTACCACATTTGGCTATTTGTCGCCACGCCTCTGTTCCCAAAGCTTGTACAGCGCCGGGAGTATTGTGTTCGACCTTTTTGGAGCACACATCGTGTCACGCTGGAACCGTGCCAGTGTATACGGATGGCTCCAAGTCCGAAGAGATGGTCGGTTCCACGCCGTATCCCCTTTGTTTGAAGTCAGCGGAGTTCTGCCAGGCGCTGCGCCTGTCTTCACGGCCGAGCTGGTGGCAATGCACCACTCGGTACGAGAGATTACGCGACGTGCCTGGTTTGGACACCGGATTGTGATCTATAGCGACTCACAAAGCGCGCTGAGTGCTCTCGGGGCATTGGAATCTCCGCATCCCCTGGTTCGCGATATCCGTGACGCCACGGTTTTGGCGAGCCGGGTGGATGTCGAGATTATCTTCTGCTGGGTTCCTGGACATGTAGGAATTGCGAGGAATGAGCGCGCCAAAGAGTCCGCGAGGACTCTGCGACCGGACCAGCGTTTCGCTCTTCCTCACACCGACTACATGGCAGGAATACGGGCAGCTCTTCGGACTGCTTGGCAAAGAAGATGGGAGACGGTCGAAGGGAGCTTAAAGTTGCGTGCCATTGTGCCACGAGAGTTCCCATGGACCTATCCCCCAATGCCGCGACGGCTTCAGATCGCTTTCTGTCGTCTCCGAATCGGACACACTAGTGTGACGCATCGCTATTTGATGGAGTGCTCGCCTGCGCCCTATTTTGACGACTGCGTCGTCCCTCAGACTGTTCGGCACTTTCTTGTCGAATGTCCCAGTCTGGATGATCTTCGCGCAGGATACCTGTCCCGATACCGGGATGGGTCGGGTCGCTACCCCCTGTCCCTTGTGCTCGGGACGAGTTCGTGCGCATTGACTTGTTGACTTTTGGGGAAAGGCCGGGCTTTTCCCCTTTATTTAATGTTCTTTTTGTTTTTTGTTTGATATTGTTGTTTTGTAGGTTGCACTCTCCTGCGCCGGGGTGAGTGGGACCTCCCCCTGCTGCCGGAGATTGCTTCCTGAGTGTTAAGTTTTCCAATTTATATCGTTATGTTTTCATATATTTTTTTTAAAGGAACCTAGTTCTAGGCTGTCGTGTTTTTCGCCGACTTATGCCCAAGTGGGTAGTTGCCAGATGGGCTCTATAAAATTATAAAAAAAAAGCGTGTGACGCATCGCTATCTGATAGATCGCTCGCCAGCTTCCTTTTGCAACGACTGCGTCGTCCCACAGACTGTTCCGCACATTCTTGTCGAATGTCCCAGTCTGGGTGATTTTTGCGCACGATACCTGTTCCAGTACCGGAATGGGCGGGGTCGCTACAGCCTGTTCCTTGTGCTCGGGACGAGTTCGTGCACATTGACTTGTTGACTTTTGGGGGGAGGCTAGGCTTCCCTCCTTTATTTAAGGTTATTTTTGTTTTTTTGTTTGTTATTGTTGTTTTTTTAGTTGCACTCTCCTGCACCGGGGTGAGGGGGACCTCCCCCCGTTGCCGTAGATTGTTTTTTGATTGTTAAGTTTTCCAATTTATATCATTGTTATGTTTTTATATATACATTTTTTCAAGTAACCTAGATCTAGGCTGTCGTGTTTTTCGGCGACTTATGCCCAAGTGGGCAGTTGCTAGATGGGCTCTATTAAATTAAAAAAAAATGCGCCCTTCCCACCCTCCCGAGGTATAAGCGTTTTGCAACCCCACCACCATGGGATGGGGGCTGGGCTGGAGGATGTGTGATTTAAACCCGGCATGATGTCTCCGTTCTTCTCTTTGCTTTAGATATCTCCTTTCAGGCAGGTGTGCAGCTGAACCTTGATGAGAGGCATACTGTTATTTCCGCGTACATTCCACCGTCAGCAGACTTCGATGCGAGGAACTTCCGCCGTGTCGTGGCATGGTTGCCGATGCCCTATTTCTTGCTCAGAGATCTAAAGCTAGACACCCATTCTGGGAAGACTACTCTATCAATCCCCGGGGTAAATCCTTGCCAACCTGATTGACGAGCTTGAGATTGGTGTGCTAAATGTGGATGAGTTTACGCATCACTGCCCGAGAACCACTTCATTTTCCTGCCTCGATCTATCTTTGTGCTCTCCGGATGCACAACCCAATTTTAATTGGGGACTGGTCGATGACCTCCATGGTAGTGATCACTTTCCCATTAAAATATCATTTTCTGGGCCGCTGCCGCCCGAGAGCCCACCCCGGTGGTGCTTGGCATGGTGGTCTGCTTTCGGGAAATGACTGAATTCTCTATCTCAGTCGAGGAGTTTAGGTCGGTGGATGAGGCCGTTGAGTTTTCCTGCAAACTAATCGCCGCGGGCCTATCAACTATTCCTAGAAGGTCTGGCCGTTTTGCACGCCGACCACTCCGTAGTAGTCAGCTGAGTGTAAGACGGCCCTCAAGCAGAAGCGCTATGCCTACATGCGCTATAAGCGCCGCCCGAACGATTTCACTGTCGCTGAATTTCGTCAGGCTAGGGCTAGGTTCCGGTATATTTCGAAGCACGCCTGCCGCTCTTCTTGGCGGGCATACGTGTTTTCACTTAACGGGACAGACCCCTCTAGCAGAGGTGTGGAAGCGAATTAACGGGATTCGGGGAAAAGTTCTCCAGGAGAATGGGATCGAAATCTCGGACCCCGCGTCCGTGGCGGAATCCTTCGCGACTGCTTTCTCCGCATTCTCTAGTCGGGATGCTGCTCCACCGGCATTCAATGCACGTCGTCATGGCGCGGAAGGCCGCCGACTTGAGTTTACCTCCAAAGCCTGAGAACTCTTCAACGACAGGTTTACTGTAAGTGAGTTGCGTTCCGCTCTTGCTTCATGCGCGAAAACTGCCCATGGTCCTCCGATGTCCCGTACGCAATTCTTCGACACCTGGGTGAGCGAGGCATGGCCTTTCTCTTAGATTTGTTCACCAGGATCTGGGTGGAGGGTCTCCTCCCATATTTCTGGCGAATCGCTACTGTGCTTGCCTTTCCCAAACCGGGGATATATCACTCTACTCCGGTCGGTTTCCGCCCAATCTCTCTAACGTCTTGCGTGTGCAAGTTGATGGAGAAATTGGTAAATGTTAGATTAGCCTTTTTTCAGAGTCCGCGAGGACTCTGAAAAGAGGCTAATCTGTGTTCTGCACAATGCAGCTTCCGCAAGTTCCACTCTACGTTGGATGCTCTGCTCCGACTGGAAAAGGCGGTCTACATGGCCTTCCTTCGTAAACAGCACTACGCGACCGTCTTTTTCGATCTGGAAAAGGCTTATGATGCCTCATGGCGATACGGTATCATGGACACTCTCCACATGATGGCGGCGAGCGGATGCCTCTCAATCCTTATATCTGATTTTTGCCAGATCGGCGATTCCGCTTACGGGTGTGGGGGGGGGGGGAGCCCTCTCCGCCCAAATGGAGCAGGAAGACTCTATCCCGCAAGCAAGGTGTCCTCAGTGCCACAGTCTTTGCCTTGAGTATCGACGGCATCACATCTATGCTGTCGTAAGATGTTCTCGCTACGCTCTACGTGCACAACCTTTCGATCCCTTTTGGCACGGCCCAGATGCCAACTCTGGAGCGTCGTCCTAAAACAGGCATTGAACCGCGTCTCTCGCTAGGCCGAAGCGCACAAGTTTCGGTTTTCTTTGGCCAAGACTAAGGTGGTGCAATTCTGCCGCCATCCACGGCTTCACCCCAACCCAGATTTGTTTCTTTTTGGGTGCGCCTGGAAGTGGTGGAATCGCACCGTTTCGTTAGTCTTGTATTCGACCGACGCCTCACCTGGGAGGCTCATATTCGCAGCCTTAGGGTCTCTTGTACCCGTGGCATGGATATTCTCCGTTCCGTGACGTTCAGCGCTTGGGGCGCTGATAGGGCTAGTGTGCTACTTTTTTATCGATCCTTTGTTCGTTCGAAGCTCGACTACTGATGTGAGTTTTATGCACCCGCAGCCGAGCGTTTATTGCGAAAGGTGTTCTCGATCCACCACACCGGCCTTCGCCTTGCAACCACTGCCTTCCACACTTCCCCGATTGAGAGTCTGTTGGTTGATGCTGTGGAGATGCCACTCGCGCTATGTCGCGTACAGTGCATCACTCGCCTGTACGCGCGAGCCCGGCGCCTCCCTCAGTCGTCAACACCTCTCACTGTATCCTCAGCTGATCTCGACGGTGGCTATGCCGCCGAGAGACACCAGTCATACCCTAAGCCCTTTGCGTTTAGGGCCTGGAAACTCCTTCGAGAGCTAGGTATAGCTCTCTGGCCGGTAGTGCCCCTGGTTCTTCACAGGACCCCACCCTGGAGGGTACTACATTTGGCTATTTGTCGCCACGCCTCTGTTCCCAAAGCTTGTACAGCGCAAGGAGTATTATGTTCGACCTTTTTGCAGCACACTTTGTGTCACGCTGGAACCGTGCCAGTGTATACGGATGGCTCCAAGTCCGAAGAGATGGTCGGTTCCACGCCGTATCCCCTTTGTTTGAAGTCAGCGGAGTTCTGCCAGGCGCTGCGTCTGTCTTCACGGCCGAGCTGGTGGCAATACATCACTCGGTACGGGAGATTACGCGACGTGCCTGGTTCGGACACCGGATTGTGATCTATAACGATTCACAAAACGCCCTGAGTGCTCTCGGGGCATTGGAATCTCTGCATCCCCTGGTTCGCGATACCCGTGACGCCACAGTTTGGGCGAGCCGGGCGGATATCGAGATTACCTTCTGCCGGGTTCCTGGACATGTAGGAATTGCGGGGTATGAGGGCGCAAAAGCGTTCGCGAGTGCTCCTTGACCGGACCAGCGTTTCGCTCTTCCTTACACCGACTACCTGGCAGGAATGCGGGCAGCTCTTAGGACTGCTTGGAAAGAAGATGGGAGACGGTCCAAGGTAACTTAATGTTGCGTGCCATTAGGCCGCGACTGTTCCCATGGACCTACCCCCCCAATGCCGCGACGGCTTCAGGTCGCTTTCTGTCGCCTCCGAATCGGGCTCACTCGTGTGACGCATCGCCATTTGATGGAGCGCCTTCCTGCGCCCAATTGTGACGACTGCTTCATCCTCCAGACTGTTCGGCACATTCTTGTCGAATGTCCCAGTCTGGGTGATTTTCGCGCACGTTACCTGTGCCGGTACCGGGATGGGCAGGGTCGCTACCGCCTGTCCCTTGTACTCGGGAAGAGTGCGTCCACCTTGACTGGTGGACTTCTAGACTTTTGAGGGGGGAGGCCAGCTTTCTCTCTTTTATTTAACCAGTTTTTTTTGTTTTGTTTTTCATTATTGTTGTTTTCTTTATAAGTCGTACGCTCCTGCGCCGTGTGGAGGGGGACATTCCCACGACGCCTGAGCTTGCTTCCTGATTGTCATCTTTTTTTATTGTTGTTTTGTTTTCAAATTTTTATTTCAGAGGACTCTAGACTAGGCTGTTTGTTTGCAGCGACTTGTGCCCAAGTGGGCAGTCGCCAGATATCTCCTTAGAAAAAATAAAAATCGCTATGGGCCTCACCAATCCACTTAGTGCCTAAGAAGGCACACGGAGAGTAGAGGATGATTGAAGATTTCCGGACGCTCAACTCAATTACGAAGCCCGACAGATATCCCTTGCCGCCGATTCAAAGTTTGACGGACCACCTCCATGAAATTAAAAGATCTTTTCCACGCTGGATCTAGTCCGTCTCTACAATCAGATCCCCATGAATCCAGTGGATATAGAGAAGACCGTGATCCCAACCCCTCTTGTTCTTTGGGAATTTGTCAAGCTTCCTTTCGGCCTACGGAATGCAAGTAGCACATTTCAACGGCACATGGACTACCTTTTTCGAGGATTGGAGTTCGTTTATGTATATATATATATATATATATATATATATATATATATATATATATACGGCATTCTGATATTCTCGGATAATATGAACGACCACTTGAAGCATTTGGAGGAAATATTCAAAATTTTGGTAGAAAATGGGCTAAGAATTTCATTGGAGAAATGGAATTCGCGAACAAAGAAATTGATTTCCCCGAGTATTACATTTCGGTGGAAGGAATCTGTCCACGGGCCTCAAAGATAAAAGAAATAGCAGACATTCCATTGCCAAAAGACTCAAAGGGACTGCGCCGTTATGTGGACAGGCTGGGATATTACCACAGAATGATCCCCAATTTTGGAACAATTGCAGGCATATTGACCGAGCTTATACCCAAGCAACCCAAAGCTCGTGAGCTCGAATGGGGGTGAAGAAGCATAAGGAGCATTTGAGGAGACCAAGTCAGCTTTAATTGGATCCGTTAAACTCCGCCACCCGAAGCCCAACTATTCCCCATACCAGCTGGTGACAGATTTCTCCCATTTCGCGACAGGTGCTGCCTTGCACCAAATGGTTGACGGATCCCCACGACCAGTTGCTTTCTTCTCGAGCAAGCTAAGCCGCACGCAGCAAGCACACTCCTCTTACGACAGAGATCTCCTAGTGGCGCATCTTACTGTCATCCACTTCAAGCACATGATTGAAGGGCGCCACGTAACCTTGTGCACGGATCGCAAGCCATTAGTGTCTACATTTTTGTCACCATTTAGCGCCAAAACTGATAGGCAGCAACGTCTTTGGACAGCCATATTGGAGTATATCAGCGATATCGACTACGTGCGTGGTCAGGACAACGTAGTCGCTGATTTACTGTCAAGGGCCGTACCCTCAGTCCAGATTGACTATTTTGACCTCCAAGCCTTGGCAGCAGTACAGAGAAACGACGAAGAAACCAAGGAACTGTGCTCGCAGTTAAAATCTTTCCCTTTTGCTGAGGAAGCTCAGCTATGGTGTGAAATTACATCAAGATACCCACGTCCATTCGTGCCTATGGCGTGTAGGAGGACGGCTTACAATCAACTACACAGTTTGTCACACTCGGGAATCAAGGCTTCGCTTCGTCTGATCAAAGCACGATACTTCTGGCCCAATATGGACAGGAGAGTGCCTTGCATGTCAATCCTCGAAGATTAGCCGTCACATGAAATCCCTGATCCTGCCCATTGACATTCCATCTTCAAGGTTCGAAACTGTGCATATTGATATAGTCGGACCACTCCCACCATGCACACGTCCGAGTCAATCTTTCCCCTTGCACCATCGATATTTACTTTCGTGTATTGACCAAGCCTCAAGATGGATAGAAGCAATACCGATCCTGGACATAAGTTCCACAACGGTTGCTCTGGCCTTCCTAGACGGGTGGATGTCCAGATTTGGTGTCCCGCTCTATTTTCTGACCAACAGAGGCGCCCAGTTCGAATCCGAGCTATTCAAAGAGTTATCAGCCCTCGTTTATTTCATCGGTTCCGCACACATCATACAGACCGTCCACGAAAGGGATGGTGGTTAGGGCCAACATGACCCTGAAAAGCTCTATAATGGCCCGTTGACAAGGCTGGCTGATGGTACTGCCAATAATCCTCCTGGTCAATTGTGCCTTGCCCACCGAGTCGGGATTCTCCCCCTTCACGGCTGTAACTATTGTGCTCAAAACCTTTAGTCTCGTCATCCTCCTCGAAATCAGATTTTAAGTTTAATAAATGACAAAGATCGATTTCACGAAAGTATCTTTAGGACACCTGAACTCGGTGCCTAAGCCGTTCGTGCCCCGAAACCTGCAGAATGCAACGCATGTTTGGGTCTGGCTAAACCGAGTTCGCAAACCATTCGAGGCGCCACATGCTGGCCCTTTTCCGGCGATCGAGCGTGGCAGCAAGGTATTCAAGCTGGAATACCCTGATCGAAGAAGCGACATTGCCTCAATAGACGGATTAAAACCAGCGAAATTGCCCTCCTTAATCAATGCTGACGTGCCGGGTAATCAGCGTCTTGCAAAGGCGCAGGATGGGCACATGAGGACCAGTCGCAGTTCGCCGCGTGGAAAACCTGCATTGGGAGAAGATGCAACCTCTGGCAACGCGAAAAACACCCCAGTGAGAATCGGGAAGAAAACGAGCTGCCGGGAATGGTCGCGCGCTCCGGGAGAAGTTATGGGGGGAGGGGCTCTTTCTTCCTTGATGAATCTTCATTTTTAACGACGATGTGAAGATTCCTTCCAATTCTGATGACTTCTTGACGAGTTGTTGACGATTTTTGATGAGATGAGATGAGTCAAGACGAGTTAGCCCTTGAAGTCATTTTCTTTCCGTTTTCCCGTACAGCGGTTTTCTCTCGAGTTGATTTCTTGAGTTGTACTTAAAGCGTTTTTCGTGGCCTCCGTTTTCTTCGAGAATTTTTTTTGTAAAAATTGTGGACTTTGGGGGGTTCGACCGTGGGTCTTTCGCATCCCGAGGCAAGCACTCTACCAATACGCCACTGCGTAGTCCGTCTTGACTTGGTAATTTAATGAGCTATTTATATTCTCGCTTTTTTTGGAAGGAAGGAAGTTTCTTTCTTATACATCTTCGCACCCCTACAAAGTGTCTCGTTATCCAGGCATAATTTATATTATTATTATTGAGCATTGCATAACATAAATAGGTCGCCACTCTTGTATGTCATAAGAGGCATAAATACATATACAAGCCTCACTGATCCATGTATTTGTTTTACGTGCCTTAG
Organism: Ceratothoa steindachneri; assembly: GCA_963969495.1. Classification (NCBI taxonomy): domain Eukaryota; kingdom Metazoa; phylum Arthropoda; class Malacostraca; order Isopoda; family Cymothoidae; genus Ceratothoa; species Ceratothoa steindachneri. The sequence continues at coordinate 26,547,998 of OZ018326.1, forward strand.
AGTTTGTATGTTATAAGAGGCATAAATATACATACATCTCTCGCTGAACCATTTTGCCTTGTAACATTAATCAATGTAATAATTATAGCCACACCTTAGTGACATTTCTTGTATTTCTTTTTTAGGGAGGGAGGGGGTGCAGGGCATCACAGTTATATCCTTGTATAAGTGATGTAAAATTTCATTGCCCTCTGCGTATGTTAAAAATGTACCTGCTTGACTAATTATGACATGCAATTCTCTTTCTAACTCCATTACTGAGGGGGGAGCTCTGTGGAGAATATGTCCCTGGTACTAGAATTGCACCAGCAAAGTGCCCCGCAGGAATAGGAAGAATTGTAACAAATGTTCGCGCGTTATACTTATGTATATTTGTAAACCGGTCAAGGAATTAAGCGGGAATTCAGATAGCAGTAAAATTTGGTGACAGTAATAAAAACGAACATTCCGCGTCTGGTAATGGAATTAGGCCGAGACAGCTGTCTGCGTCTCAGAAATGACAAAATTATATCGAAAAGGGGAAAAATTGCGAGCGCAATGAATTGATTAGCTTCAGACACTATGGGATGAGAAAATACCGCCCAGTGGGCGGAGCTAAAAACATTGTGATCCCAGAGGCGAAGAGAGGCCACGCCTCCTGTACTATAGTAGAAGAAAAATGGAGAACTCGACACTCGGGCAGACAGTTAAGTCAGACAGACGTGAGACACCGTAAGATCGATAGTAAAGACCTAATTACGGTTCGTTTAGCGTCGTGAAGCCCCCGTTGTACTCGCCTGTCTTATTCCAATAACACTCGTTTGCCTGACCGGTCGTGAAATATTCCCTGACTAAATCGTGTAAACGCGAGCTTCACTTTTGCTTTGCTTCTTTTGATTGTTGGAATTAAGCATTTATTTTTGTTTACGTGATTCCCCTCAGTTCTTCCTCAATTCTAAAGACTTCGGTAAGCCCAGCCAAGTTGGAATATTATTTGAGTATCTGTGGAGTCAGATACGAGATTAACGCCGCCTATCACATCACTCGCGGGACTTGAGGCAACTCTCCAAAATATCGGTAACATTAATTCCCTTCCTTCTACACCGTAAGGGGCGCGGCGATTTGCCATCCTGGCCACCGTGCTGACGGGAATCAGCACCCCGTCCGACCCCAGCTTAGCCTCTTCTCCTTCCTTCAAAACACTTGTTTCCTTGCTTTTCATACAAGCTCTCCCACAACTTTCTCTAGTCAGCCTCTAATTTCACGGGGTAGATGCTGACCTTCTTCTCAGCCAACAGTCGCGGATCGGGGCTGAGGGGGGAGGGGACAATACTCCCTAACCCCTAAGCTCCGGTCTGGGGTGGTTGGTTTTTAACAACCTGCTTCATCTCCAACCATACCTTTCTCACATCCCTTTTCCTCTCCTCTTCACATTCTATCTTTTTTATGCCGTGTCCAAGGTGGAGCCACCATGACGATGGACTGCCAGGCGACCAGGCGGGAGGAGTGGTCCCAAATGGCGGCGCCTGGGCCTGTAAGCACCTCTTGCAGTGCGGGCTACTACAGGAGGTGATGCGTGATTGCGTCCCGTGATACAAATAGAGTCACCATGCCCATTGATGAATATAAAAAAAAAAACCCAACTACCCCTGTAACATGAACGGAGCCGCCCTCGGGCAGCTCCACCGAAAACATGAAAGTCCCCCACCCTGTGCTTGCGCAGGGTACCCTCCATATCTCTCTAAACGTAGAGGAGGCTCAATCCTCTCCTTCGCATACGGGTGTAGGGGACTCCCCTTCACCCCTTTCTCTGGAGGTGCTTTCGGACACCTCCCTCTTTCCAGCGGCAGACCCCTCTGTTCTTTCCAAGGAGACTGCCAAGAAAGCCAGCAGGCAGCCCTTAGCCAGCCGCTCCACATCGAAGCGGCTCGGTAGGGCAAACCCCCTTAGGGAGAAGATGAAAGCCAGGCCCCTTCGGTCGCTTACCTCAAAAGACCTGCTAGCAAGAATTGTAAACCTTGCCGGGGTCAAGACCTGTGCCTCCCCAAACAGGACTGGTGACGCTGCCAAAGGGACCTGCGATGTCCTGGGAGGGGATGGCCCACTAAAGGCCCCTCCTGTGATAGACATGGTCTTTGGGGAAACCCAGCCTCTGACGTTAGAGCCTTCCATTGGGGGGAATCCTGGCTCGGCGGCAAGCTCAGAACCCGAATCCGCCCCTATGCAACGTCCTCCGCAAACGGCTGGGGCCTCTGAGGCAGTACAAGGAGGGAAGGGATCTCCTCTGACCGGTGCCCCTGCGACCACCAGGACCTTCTCCATTTTGGACAAGGACCTGGCTGAAGCCGGTCCATCTGGCCTGGGGGCTCCTTCCGGCGGAGGTGAGAAGCGGGTTCATTCCCCGCCCTCCTCTTCAAAAAATAAAAAGACTAATAAGACAAAAAAGACTCGGGGCTCCTCTCCATCCGCGTGGGCTATGGGGACGGATGGGTCTGCTGCCACTTAGGCAAGCGACTAAGCGCGATCGGCACATCCAGGCCCCTCTGCCTCCCCGGTTGAGGAGCCCCTGAATAAGACCAAAAGGGCACAGGGTGGAGCCTCGATGAGATCGGGGCCCCTTATTCAGAGGTTACCCTGCGTTTTAGAGCCCGCTGGCTTCAAACGCTTCCTCGTTATTCGATCCACTGATGGCACCATGTTGGCCAAGGGCAACATGATCCATCAGAGGATAGGATTAGCTAGTGTAATTGGTAGAGAGCCGAAGGTGACCCGTTTCTCGGACGGGGGCCTTCTGCCGAATTCGGCGAATCCCGCTGAGGCGGCCAAGATAAGTGCTCTTCGGACACTTCATGGCAACCCGGTGAGTGTGACACCGCACTCTACCATGAAATTTGTGAAAGGAGTATTTTATGCGAGGGAACTCGTTGACTACTTCATTGAGGACATCACGTTAGAGCTGGCCGACCATGGGGCGGTCAAGGTCGAACGTGTGATGAGAAAACGGAGGGGCCTCGAGACCCGCCCCTACACTCTTCGTCAAGTTAGACTGTGACAAGCTCCCTGAGTCGGTGCGTGCTGGTTGGTACCGCTACCACATGAAGGCATTCGTGCCACTGCCGGGCGGTGCTATTACTGTCACCGCTTCGGCCATACGAATCGATCTTGTAGACGTGCAAAGTCGGGGTCACCCGAAGTCTGTGTAAATTGCTTCAAGGCCGCACACGATAAGTCTAAATCTTGTGTGGCCAAGTGTGTCATATTGGAGAGCCGCACCCCGCTTCTTCGAAGCAATGTGGTACATATCTATGAGAAAGAAATCCTGGCCGTTCAGGCCCAGGATCGAATCTCATTCCGCGAGGCTAAGGACTTGGTCCTGGCGTGCACGGCTCTGCCTGGGACGTCATATGCCTCAATAGTTAGAAAGGCACCCTCTGCTCCTAGCCCATCCAGGCCAACGAGCACGGTTGTTTCCGCGCCCATTCGGAGAGCGTGGTTCCTCGAAAAGAGGGGCCCCCACCATCGAAGCCGCAACGCCCGCCTAAGGTTTTGAGGCGGAGGGAGGAAAAGGCTCGCATGCCGAGCCCAACCTTCCCCAATAAGTCTTCGAAGGCGACAGCGCCCGGGGTTCTGCCTCCGGGAAGCGTACTGCCATTCCCGTGAGGGTCTTCTGTTCGAGGAGGGCCCGCGCGTCTCCTCCGAGCTAGGCCTGGAGGGCATATTCCTTCAATAGGATTGCCGTGGACTTCGGGCAAACTGGGAGGAGCATGCATGGCGCGTGCCACCTGCCGTCCCTTCGGGGGTATAAGGGTCTTGCGACCCCACCACCACGGGATGGCCGGGCTGGGGGATGCGCGGTTTACAACTGGCATGATATCTCCGTTCTTCCTTTCTCTTTAGATACCTCCTTTCAGCCAATGGCTTTGCAGCTGCTCCTGGATAGGAGATATACTATCACTTCTGCGTACATTCCATCGTCAGCTGACTTCGACGCGGGGGACTTCCGCCGCGTCGTGGCACGGTTGCCGAGGCCCTTTCTTTTGCTTGAAGATCTGAACGGTAGGCATCCTCTCTGGGGAGATTACTCAATAAATCCCAGGGGACAATTCCTTGCCGATCTGATCGAAGAGCTTGAGATGGGTGTCCTAAACGTGGATGAGTCTACGCATCACTGTCCGAGAACCGCTTCATTTTCTTGTCTTGACCTATCTTTGTGCTCTTCAGATGCACAGCCTGATTTTGATTGGGGGGTGGTCGATGACCTCCATGGTAGTGATCACTTTCCCATTCAATTATCATTTTCAGGGCAACTGCCGTCTGAGAGCCCACCTCGGTGGTGCTTGGCTCGGGCGCGGTGGCCTACATTTCAGGAAATGACTGAATTCTCTATCTCAGTCGAGAAGTTTAGGTCGGTAGATAAGGCCGTTGAGTTCTTCTCCGGTAACCTCATCGCAGTGGACCTGACTACTATTCCTAGGACGTCTGGCCGTTTTGCACGCCGACCACTCTCATGGGGGTCGGCCGAGTGTGAAACGGCCCTCATGCGCCATAAGCGCCGACCAAATGATTTCACTGTCGCTGAATTTCGTCGGGCTTGGGTCTAGGTTCCGGTATATTTCGAAGCACGCCCGCCGCTCTTCTTGGCGAGCATACGTGTCTTCACTTAACGGGAAGACCCCTTTAGCAGAGGTGTGGAAGCGAGTCAAAAGGATTCGGGGCAAGTTCTTGTAGGACCCCCCCCCCCCCTCCGGTTCTCCAGGAGAATGGGACCGCAATCTCAGGCCCCGCGTCCGTGGAAGGAATCCTTCGCGACTACTTTATCCGCATTCTCTAGTCAGGATGCTGCTCCACCGGCATTCAATGCACGTCGTCATGGCGCGGAAGGCCGCCGGCTGGACTTCACCTCCAGAGGCGGAGAACCCTTCAACCATAGGTTTACTGTGAATGAGTTGCGCTCCACTCTCGCTTCGTGCGCGGACACTGACCATGGTCCAGACGATGTCTCGTACGCCATGCTTCAACACCTGGGTGAGCGAGGCATGGCCTTTCTCTTAGATTTGTTCAACAGGATCTGGGTGGAGGGTCTCCTCACAGATTCCTGGCGAATCGCTACTGTGCTCGCCTTTCGCAAACCGGGGAGAGATCACTCTACTCCGACCGGTTTCCGCCCAATTTATTTAACCTCTTGCGTGTGAAAGTTGATGGAGAAATTGGTAAATGTTAGATTAGCCTTTTCCTGGACAGCGGAAGATATCTGTCTTCTGCACAGTGTGGCTTCCGCAAGTTCCACTCCACGTTGGATGCTCTGCTCCGACGGGAAAATGCCGTCTGCGAGGCTTTCCTTCGTAGAGAGCACTTCGCCACGGTCTTTTTCGATCTGGAGAAGGCCTATAATAACGCATGGCGATACGGTATCATGGAGACTCTCCACACGATGGGTGCGAGGGTACGCCTCCCAGTCTTTATATCTGAATTTTTTCGAGATCGTCGATTCCGCGTACCGGTGGGGGGAGCTCTCTCCGGCCCAAAGGAGCAGGAAGAGGGTGTCCCGCAGGGGAGTGTCCTCAGTGTCACACTCTTTGCCCTGAGTATCAACGGCATCACCTCGGTGCTGTCGGAAGATGTTCTCGCTACGCTCTACGTGGACGACCTTTCGATCTCTTTTCGCGCAGCCCAGATTCGAACTCTGGAGCGTCTACTCCAACAGGCATTGAACCGCGTCTCTCGCTATGCCGAGGCGCACAGGTTTCGGTTTTCTTTGGTAAAGACTAAGGTGGTGCACTTCTGCCGCCATCCACGGCTCTACCCTGACCCAGATTTGTTTCTTAATGGGGTGCGCCTGGATGTGGTGGAATCGCACCGTTTCCTTGGTCTTGTATTCGACCGACGCCTCACCTAGGAGGCTCATATTCGCAGCCGTAGGGTCTGTTGTACCCGCGCCATGGACATTCTCCGTTCCGTGACGTTCAGCGTTTGGGGCGCGATAGGGCTACTGCCTTACTTTTTACGATCCTTTGTTCGTTCGAAGCTCGACTACGGATGCATCCGTAGCCGAGCGTTTATTGCGGAAGGTGGATTCTATCCACCACACCGGCCTTCGCCTTGCGACCGGTATCTTCTGCACTTTCCCCATTGGGAACCTGTTGGTCGATGTTGGGGAGATGCCAATCGCTCTACGCCGCGTGCAGTGCATTACCCGCCTATACGCGCGAGCCCGGCGCCTCCCTCAGTTGCCAATAGCTCTCACTGCATCCGCAGCTGATCTCGACGGTGTCTATGCCACCGACCGACGCAGGCCATACCCTAAGCCCTTTTGGCTTAGGCCTAGGAAACTCCTTCGAGAGCTAGGAATAGATATCGGGCCGGTGGCGCCCCTGGTTCTGCCCAGGACGCCACCCTGGAGGGTACCACATTTGGCTATTTGTCGCCACGCCTCTGCTCCCAAAGCTTGTACGGCGCCGGGAGTATTACGTTTGACCTTTTTGGAGCACACCTCGTGTCACGCTGGAACCGTGCCAGTGTATACGGATGGCTCCAAGTCCAAAGAGGGGGTCGGCTTCCACGCCGTATCCCCTCTGTTTGAAGTCAGCGGGGCTCTGCCAGGCGCTGCGTCTGTCTTCACGGCCGAGCTAGTGGCAATACACCACTCGGTAGGGGAGATTACGCGACGTGCCCGGTTCGGAGACCGGATTGTGATCTATAGCGACTCACAAAGCGCCCTGAGTGCTCTCGGGACATTGGAATCTCCGCATCCCCTGGTTTGCGATATCCCTGACGTCACGGTTGTTGCGAGCTGGGCGGATGTTGAGATTATCTTCTGCTGGGTTCCTGGACATGTAGGAATTGCGGGGAATGAACGCGCCGATGAGGGCTCCAAAGAGTCCGCGAGGACTCTGCGACTGGTCCAGCGTTTCGCTCTTCCTTACACCGACTACATGGCAGGAATACGGGCAGCTCTTCGGATTGCTTGGCAAAGAAGGTGGAGACGGTCGAAGGGAACTTATAGTTGCGTGCTATTGCGCCGCGACTGTTTCCATAGACCTATCCCCCAATGCCACGACGGCTTCAGGTTGCTTTCTGTCGTCTCCGAATCGGGCACACTTCTGTGACGCATCGCTATCTGATGGGGCGCTCGCCTGCGCCCTATTGTGACACCTGCGTCGTCCCTCAGACTGTTCGGCACATTCTTGTCGAATGTCCCAGTCTGGGTGATCCTTGCGCACGTTACCTGTCCCGGAACCGGGATGGGCAGGTTCGCTCCTGCCTGTACCTTGTTATTGGGATGAGTTCGTTCACATTGACTTGTTGACTTTTGGGGGGGAGGCCGGGCTTTTCCTCTTTATTTAAGTTAGTTCTATTTTTTTTTTTTTTTTTTTCTCCTTGTAGGTTGCACGCTCTTGCACCGGGTTGAGGGTGACCTTCCCTCGATGCCGGAGATTGCTTCCTAATTGTTTGTTTTTCCAATATTTATCATTGTTATTTTTTCATAATTTTATTTTAAAGTAGCCTAGTTCTAGGCTGTCGTATTTCCGGCGACTTATGCCCAAGTGGGCAGTCGTCAGATGGGCTCTAAAGAAAAAAAAATCCCTTCCTTCTATAATCAGGGTGACGGTCAATAATAATATACATCAGCCAGTCTCACCTTCCTCCTATAAACAGGACATCCGCAACAAACCCAACCCCTATATTCTGGTAACCCATATAGGCCTACCTATTTTACAAGACAAGCCCTACAGAGAACATACTCAGCAGAGCTTTCTCCACCCAATTTTCATTCCCTTCTCCATGCAGGTTGCTTTGGGAGGCAGAGTAGAATAAGCTTCTGGAGAAGTGAAGAGCTTCCGCCGGCAATTCAATACGGTGGTTGAGGATACTTCTAGTTAATCGGCGGGTGGGAGTGGGGGGGGGGTCACAATGGCTGGGGGTATCGGAGCCGAGTGGTTTTCATTACCTTAGAAGATTAATTCCAAGGAGTTGGTGCAGGGTAGTTGAGATGACTGTGGGGGATGAGGGTATTGCTCATTGCCCAAGGTTAACTGGGGAAGATTGGGGAGTGTTAAGCTAATATCTCGACGGGATATGGCAGCTGCGTACTTATTTGTGTCTTTTGAAGACTTAAGATGGAGGAATTGCATTTGCAACTCAAACTTAAAGGTTATGCAGTCGCGTGGCGATAGTGGGTGCTCTCCTGAGCAGTGCAGGTTTGCTTTACAAGACCAGAGTTTGGGCAGAGCGCTACCGCCTTTCGGCAGGCGAAATTTACATGCCTAAACTTGTTGCAGTTAAAGCAACGTGGTGAATTGTATATAAAAACAAAGCACAACTTTGTAGTTACGGGTCGCCTATCTCCCAGTTAGTATGTAGGGCTCGTTCTATAAAATAGGTAGGCCTCTGGCACCAAAATCACGGGATTTAATAGGCCCAGCGAGGAACTCACAAATGAACGCTCGGTGGATTGATCAAATCCTAAAAACTGCTATGTGTGTAAATTAAGGAAAAATAGGCCAAGCCTAACGAATCGGGAACCGAATATAATCATGAAATGAAACTTATATATATGTTAAACTGTACAAATAGATCGGGGGCAAGCGGTCACTAAGATTCAAGCGGGAAAACAAAGATATCAAAGGTCAAATACGAGGATCGCATACAAATAAATATTCGCGTTTTGGGAAAATTTATTAGCAGCTGAACAAATATAGGCTCTGACTAGAGAATTTCACGGAGGCCTGCAACCAGCGATTTAGCCAAATCTATGGAAAATATGTAGACACTACAAATACACAGAGGCATCGGAAACTCCGCCCAAGGGGTGGAAATAATGAACGAACTAGACCACTGCTCCGCCCCTCCGGTGAATTGAGGTCACGTCCCTTGGAGAAGAAACACACACACACACGCACAGATTTTCAAACTTATCAAATTATTGTTTTCGATTATAAGCCATATTAACCGAAAACACACACACACATATATATATATATATATATATATATATATATATATATATATATATATATATATATATATATATATATATATATATAAAGACGACTCTCATGAGTCAGGCATGATTAAGATAAGATCTTTAGATTACTATGAGTCAGAGAATCCTTATTCATTAACTCCGTTCCTTCCCTTAGTATCGCGGAATTCCGTTTACTCGACTAAGTCCTGCCGCCTTTTTTAGACTCTACACTTCACTTAAAACAGAAGCCTACACATTGACCGCAAAGAACTCGACACGTTGCCGCTTGCCCACTTTAGTAGACCAATTTAAGAATAAACTTATATTTTCTTTGCCGCGTCCTTCCAAGTCCTTTACTTACCCCGATCACCGAACCACCTTCGGTAAGCCCAGCCTAACACATAACCTTCGTGAGAAATCATAAGGAGTCAGAAGCGTAGAGTAGACCCACTGCCTAAAGTCCTAGTCACCTATAGAGTGCAATAGCAACGAGGACTCTTCAATACACGCCCTTATAATTACCGACTACGCAGCTACACACAGGTAACTTCACTGGGTAATTTAAGCGGTAACTGATACACCCCCGTAACCAGGCATCATTCCTTCCCCTATAAGTATGTGAGGGTTTGACTTTCTACTTGGAGTGTCTGAGCCATCAGTACGAGACTTTAATCGTAGAGGTCCCCCCACAGGAGCTGGCCATCAAACTTCCCTATTGAAGTGGAGGCTAAATGAGGTACACATGGACTTAATATAGTTTTGAATTAATATATTGTATGTTTTTATTAGGAGATATAATGCTTGTATCCCTTAACAAAGGACACATGAGTACATTTTCTGATTTTGTACTCTAATATTCCATTTACTTTGCGATTTTTTTTTAGGGTCTTGTTTTTTTGCCACCCGTTTCCAAGTTCTGGGTAGACACAAACTTGTGGTCTGACTTTTTGAAGGAAGCGGGCTTCTTCCCCCGGCCCAAGAACATAGGACCCATAACAAAGTCAAATAAAATGTAAGCCAACCTCCTCCAAAAAGTCAGACCACAAGTCTGTGTTTACCCAGAACTTGGAAACGGGTGGCAAAAAGACAAATACCCTAAAAATAATAATTAGCAAAGTAAATGGAATATTAGACTACAAAATCAGAAAATGCACTCATGTGTCCTTTGTTACGGGATACAAGCATTATATTTCTTAATAAAAACATCCAATATTAATTAAAAAATATATATTTTTAGAGTAGCCTACTACTAGGCTGTAATTTTAATTAGAGCGACTTATGCCCTTGAAGGCAATCGTCAAATGGGCGTAAAAAAATAAGGTTTAAGGTAAAGAACCCGTTGGGCAGCTGCTCAATCGAAGGATTCTAAATGGTAGCGCAAAGAAAACGAGGAAAATTAGTTTAAAAAAAGAGGGAGAAAGCCACTATGTGATAAAAATTGTTAAAATGAAGTTTTAAAGAATCTTCTGCTAGAAGGAAACGAAGGTGGGATAGGCGAGGGATAGGTGAAACGGTCAGGAAACAGGACGACTGGAGAATGCCGAAATGAGGGCATTCTAGTAGAAGATATGCGACCGATTGGTCCTCACCACAAAAAACGGGAGCAAGGGCTGATTCGAGTATCAGCCCAAACAAGATGTACGGACGATACGAAAGCAGCAAAGGGCCCTCTCTGAGGACCGTAGTCTCTGAAGGTTCGAGGACTAAGAGCTAACAGACTTTTTGATTTTATATAATTCAAATTACGAACATCCATCCCATTAGTCCTGCCACAACTGAAAAATATATTATAGAGGAAAGAAATCTCGAAAAGGCAGTGCAGAGTTATCTGAGGACACAGAATAGGCTGAACGGGCCAGCTGATGAGCCCTCACGTTGCTCAGGACCCCTATATGCCTGGGGACCCAACAAAATAGAACTCTATATCGGGGCGAATTCTGGACCACCAGTTGCAGATTTCTGGGACGGATTAAAAGAGCGATTTGCTTGTAAAACACTCCTAGAGTGGGAGAAAAGGAAGAAATCTTTAAAAGATAAAATTTGGATCAATGTAAAAGCTAAAAGAATGGCTGAAAGTTCAGCGGCAAAAATATCTGAGTAGGTGGCTGCAGCATTCATGTCACGGTCTGATTTGGAACTATCCATGCATGTCGGGCAGTGTCTTATACTTGAGGTTGTATGCTCTAGGAACAGGCTCTTAAGGAAGCAAAGGTCCTCGGACGACTTATACAGGCTCCACCTACTGTGGGAGGTGGTGCACGCCAACTAGAGGTCAGCGACGACGGAAGGGCAAGGGCCCTTAGAGCAACCAGGTTGGAGAGATGATCTATCTGGAGGTTCAAGGGGCACGGTAAAGACAGCAACCTATCGAATGCTGCCGTAGACTCGGCAGCATACAAGCATTTGTAAACCTCCAATACATGGGCCTGCTGCACACGACCGATGTATGGCATACAGATCTGGAGTCGATGATCAGGCGAGGGTAGCACCCCACTCCCACAGTAAAGACTGTTGACGGGAGAAGTATGGAAGGCACCACTCGAGACGAACTCTGAGGTTGAGAATGGAGTTCAGCATTCTAAGGGCTGAGGGGAAAGCCACGGATTCAATTTGGCACCCATAGTACAATTTGGATTGGATGAGAACAGAATGTAGTGACCACAGTGTTTGGCGATCACTACCCCACGACTTGTGGGGGAGGACTTTCAAAATGTCTAGAGCCCGCAGACAGCCCGTTCGAAGACCGCGTAGGTTTGGTAACCGGGATAGCTTGGGATCAAGAGTTACGCCCAGAAACTGAAACGAACAGACGAACTCTATCTCTACACCATGCAAGGAGATAGTTGACAGAACAAGAGCACCCCTACCCCGGTGGAAATACATTGTTTAGTTTCGCTAGTGGAAAAGCAGAATTTCCTTAGTTGTACACTTTTCGAAACCGCATTGACGGCCAGATGCAGTCCACGCGCCGCTGATGGAAGGCGAGGCGAGAAACAGTTTAGTGCTAAGTCATCGACGAACAGGGTCGCCGATGCACCCTCTGGGAGAGAGGAAATGATTATATTAATCGCAATTACAAAACGTAACACGCTGCCTTGGAGAACTACCTCCTTTTGGGGTTGCAGGTCAGATAAGGTGTCTCCAACACGCACCATAAAAGATAGAGATGCTAAGGAACTTTGAATAAAAGACTGTAAAAGTCCTCTCATACCCCAAACGTATAGCTGTCATGAGACGTATTTCCATGTTGTATCGTAGGCTTTCTCAAAGTCGAAAAAAAATGGCCAAGACTCTGTGTTTTAACGACAAAGCTTTACGGACCGATCGCTCGAAACGTACCCCCTATAGTATTTGGTTATTAATGGGATTTATTTTTGGTTAATAAATAAGCCTAAATAGCGTTTCGAAAACCATTACCATAAATTTTGAGTTTAGATGAAATCGTCGTCTGATACTGTTTAGGCCTACGACTAAAGTGAAATAAATTTTGAACTTCTGAACTAGGTTATTAGGAAAAACAATTAAACAATATAAATATATTCACAGAATTAACGAATGCACAATGAGAATTAAATTAGGAATACAATGTAAGATGCGGTAAAGTAAATATAACAAAGTAACTGATTTAAAGTAACAAGATGTAAATTAAGATGTGAAGTGAAATTGAAGTAAGAGTGAAATATAGGTGAAATAAATTTTGACTATGATGGGCTGAATTGGAGTCTTACATAACATAACATAACAACATAATTTCACGGATGACAAAAGCCAAAAGGTACGAACAAAAGTCATCCTCATCTGTCAAAACCCACCCACAAAAAGGGTCTGCAATACGAGAAAGTAAATAGAATTAGGACCTACTCTCGTATGGCAGTTTGTAGAGAATAATTGTGAGAGGATGAGGAATTAAACTAATTATGATTTGTTTGGAGTTAATTGACTAAATGTAGAAGAAATGATTACCAACCTTTATGCTGAGAATTGTAAGAGACGAAAGGGAAAGACTAGTGTTTAATTTGGTTGAGCTGAAAGCGTGTGTTTGTATGTGCGTGAAATTTTAAGAGGCGTTGTTTGAACCAGTAGTACGTTAAATGAATTCAGTTTTTCGTTACAGGATATTTGAATTATTAAAGGTTGCATAAATTAAATGAATTCCAAAAAGTTATGGATAAATTAATTGAATGTTGTATAGGGAAAAGTTAATTAAAAAATAAATGAATGAATTATTAAGTTGTATATGAATTTGCATGGAATATTTAATTGACAAAAGTTAAGTAAAAAGAATTGAATTTTAAACATAAATAAGCATATATATATATATATATATATATATATATATATATATATATATATATATATATATATATATGTATATATATATATGTATATATATATATATATGTATATATATATATATGTTTCCTAGGAGGGTTTTATTATAGGAATGCCCAAAGGCATTGCTATACCCCGTAAGCGGCACGGCGACCTGCTTTCCTTGCCGCCGTGCTGACGGGACTCAGCGATACGTCCAGACCCAGCTTAGCTTCTTCTCCTTCTTCCTGACACTGTCTTCTTACCCTGCTTCCTCACTTTCCATACAACATCTCCCACAACTTTCTCTTGTCGGCCTCTAATTTTACAGGGTAAACGTCGACCAGCTTCCTCTCACCCAACAACCCAAATCGGCGTGTCGGTTGGGATAACGCCCCCTCACGTGACCCTGAGCTCCAGTTTGGGGTGGTAGGTTTTTAACAACCTGCTTCATCTCCACCCACACCTTCCTCACATCCCCTTTCTTTCTCCTTTCAATGTCTATCGATTTTACTCCGAGCCTAAAGTGGACCCGCCATGCCGATGGGCTGCCAGGCCACTAGGCGGAAGAAGTGGCCTCAGACGGTGGTAGCTGGTTCTGCCGGCCCTGTATTCACCCCCCACAGAGCGAACTACTGCATGGGGTGATTAGGGTTTGCGTCCCACAAAAATACCAGGGTCACCATGCCCATGAATGAGAAAAAAACAAATAAAATATCCCCCTCTACCAGCGACGGAACTGCCTTCGGGCATCTACACAGAAAAAAAATGGATGTCCCCCTCCCCCTGTGCTTTCGCAGGGGACTCTCCATACTTCTAACGGAGAGGAGGCTTACTCCTCCCATGCCTACAGGTGCAGGCGACTCCCACTTTACAGTGGCAGTCTCCCCATTTCCTTTAAAGGGGACTGCCAAGAAAGCACGGCATTGGCCCATAATTGACCGCTTCCGGTGGAAGCGGTTCGATATGGTCAAACCCCTTAGGGGAGAGAGGAATAACAGGGCCCGTCGGCCCACGTGCTCCAGTCCCGTTGGCCCGCATATCAATTTAACAGGGGGTCACTGTACGTGGCCCCTCTTCTCCGACGGATGCCGGCCCATGATAAGACGAATCATACCTCGAAGGGGACCCGTGATGTCTCGGGGAAGGGGGCAAATGGAGGTGCCCCTGAGATGGACATGATTCCTGAGGTGACCCAGCCCCAGACGGTATAATCTTTCATGAGGTGGAACACGGGCTCAGTGTCAAGCACAGAACCAGATTCCGCCCCCTGTGGAGGCTTCTCCTCAGACGGTGCGCGGCCCGACGCCTAAGAAGGAGGACCTTCTTTCCCGGTTCGTGCCCCTGTGACAGGCTGGACCTTCTCCATTTCAGAGATGGATCTTGGCGAGGCAGACCCATCTGACCTAGGGGCTCCTACCGGCGGAGGAGAGAAGCGGGTTGATCTCTCGCCCTCGTCTCCTACGAAAAAAGAACAGGAAAAGGACGAAAAAAACTCAGAGGGAGGGGGCTCCTCTCACTCCGAGGGAGCCAGGGGGATGGACGGGGCCGCTGCCGTTTCGGTATGCGACCAAGCCAAGAACGGCACGTCTGGATCCGGTGCTCCCACGGGTGGGGAGTCCTTGACAAAGACCAAAAGTGCGCAGAGCGGAGCCTCGATTATGTCGGGGTTCCTCATTCAGAGCCTACCTGGCGTTTTCGATCCCGCTGGCTTCAAACGCTTCTTAGTTATTCCCTCCACTGATGGTAGATGTTGGCTAAGGGCAACATGATCCATCAGAGGAGAGCTTTAGCTAGTGTGATTGGTAGAGAGCCGAAGGTGACCAGTTTCTCGGACGGGAGCCTTCTGGCGAATGCGGCGAATCCTAGCGATTCGGCCATGATTAGTGCCCTTCGGACACTTGATGGCACACCATGGACCTACCCCCCAATGCCGCGACGGCTTCAGGTTGCTTTCTGTAGTCTCCGAATTGGACACACTCGCGGAACGCTCGCCTGCGCAATACTGCGTTTTCCCCCAGACTGTTCGGCAGATTCTTGTTGAATGTCCCAGTCTGGGTGATTTCCGCGCACGTTACCTGTCCCGGTACCGGGGCGAGCGGAGTGGCTACTGCTTGTCCTTTGTACCCGGGATTGGTTCGTTCACAGACTTGTGGACTATACGACTTTTTGGAGGACGATGGCCTCCTCCACGACTTTTTTTAGGTCGCATGTTCCTGCGCCGGGCATACCCCCGAAGCACACTTCCTTCTTGCTTTGTTTGTTTTTGTCGCTATATTTTTTTTTAATTTTCCCGTTTTTATCGGTTATTTACATATTTGTTTTTTTACTAAGGCCTAGTAGCAGGCTGTGTCGAGTACGGCGACTTATGCCCAAATAGGCAGTCGCCAGATGGGCCCCCTTTAAAAAATAACCCCCCCCCTCCACTCTCGAAACGTAGGGAGCGGTCAAGGCTGCTATGACTCTTGCGAAAACCTCACTTAAATGGAGACTGTAAGTGATTGGTTTCTATGAACCAGTTTAGGCGCACAAACACCATCTATAGCAACTTACCCAGATAGCTGGTCAGAGCTGTAGGGCGGTAGTGATCTGCGTCCAACTCGTCCCTGCCCGGTTTGAACAATCTCAATGCGCCATGATGATGGGTAAAATCCCTTCACCCATATAAGGTTGTAAGGTTAAGTAAGAACATGAGTGTGGATTGAGGTGCCGAATCATACCAAAATGGATCTCATCAAGGCCAGAAGAGGATCTACCAAGGGCCAAGGCAGCACGCCACTCGTGGATGGAGAATAGGGCATTATACGGAATGTTAGGTTTTGTTGTAAAATGAAGAGGATGAGACTCTTAGTTTGATTTACAGGCCAGAAAAGCCTTAATTGTCACGGCTGAGACACTGTTGACGGCACGGAAATGGTCGGCCAAGGCATTGCTGACCACCAGGTTGTCATTCACTAAGGATCTCTGTAAATTGAGTGTGTGGCTATTATGGCGGGCATAACAACCCCGGATCTGGTTAATCCTCTTCCAGATCTTTGCGGTGGGACTCATAAAGGAAATTGATGAGACTTAGCGGCGCCATTAAGTTAGGTGAAGCGGCCGAGCTTGGTTTCAGTCAACCTTATTGGACAAGGTTGGGTTCCTCAGGAATCGGTATGGTCTGTGTGACTACGTTGTAGATAATCGATGTGAAGTACTCTACTGTCGCGTCCACACCACTGAAGGTCCTCAAGGAGGCACTTATGAAAGACGCCTCTCGGAAGCCTACCCATTCGGAATGGCCTAAGTCCCACTTGAGAGGCAGGGCTGTATGAGGGGTAGGATGAACGATCGACAAGATAATAGGGAGGTGGTCACTTCCATGGAAGTCATCAAGGGCTGACCATCGAAAATCAGCGAGTCAATCCGGGAAACAGAGACAGGCCAGCACAACTAAAAGAATCCATTGCAAAATGGAGGATATTATGTGGGACGGTTAGATAACACAGTAGATATCTTTTTCTCCTTCGTGGCCGAGGTTAAGTTTGAAGTGCCTCGCAAAGAACTTGGAGGACGAAGAAGAGAGTTTGAAGAGCCTGCTATAGCAGAGGAAGAGATCCTGGAAGGATTTTTTTTTTTATTTAAGGGGCTATCTGGCGACTGCCAACTTAGGCATAAGTCGCCGTAAACAAACAACCCAGTTCGAGGCTACTTTAAAAAAATTGAAAAGGGAACAACAATAAAAAGAAATAACAATAACAAAAACAACAATTAAACCTGGTTAAATGAGAGGAAGAAGGCCAGCCTCCCCCCAAAAGTCAACCAGTCAAAGTGCACGCACTCGTCCCGAGTACAAGGAACATGCGGTAGCGACCCCGCCCATCCCGGTACCGGGACAGGTATCGTGCGCGAAAATCACCCAGACTGGGACATTCGACAAGAATGTGCCGAACAGTCTGGGGAACTACGCAGTCGTTGCAATAGGGCGCAGGCGAGCGCTCCATCAAATAGCGATGCGTGACACGAGTGTGTCCGATTCGGAGATGACAGAAAGCAACCTGAAGCCGCCGTGGCATTGGGGGATAGGTCCATGGGAACAGTCGCGGCGCAATGGCACGCAACTTTAAGTTCCCTTCGACCGTCTCCCATCTTCTTTGCCAAGCAGTCCGAAGAGCTGCCCGTATTCCTGCCATGTAGTCGGTGTGAGGAAGAGCGAAACGCTGGTCCGGTCGCAGAGTCCTCGCGGACTCTTTGGCGCGCTCATTCCTCGCAATTCCTACATGTCCAGGAACCCAGCAGAAGATAATCTCGACATCCACCCGGCTCGCCAAAACCGTGGCGTCACGGATATCGCGAACCAGGGGATGCGGAGATTCCAATGCCCCGAGAGCACTCAGGGCGCTTTGTGAGTCGCTATAGATCACAATCCGTCTCCGAACCGGGCACGTTGCGTAATCTCCCGTACCGAGTGATGTATTGCCACCAGCTCGGCCGTGAAGACAGACGCAGCGCCTGGTAGAGCCCCGCTGACTTCAAACAGAGGGGATACGGCGTGGAAGCCGACCCACTCTTGGGACTTGGAGCCATCCGTATACACTGGCACGGTTCCAGCGTGACACGATGTGTGCTCCAAAGAGGTCAAACGCAATACTCCCGGCGCCGTACAAGCTTTGGGAGCAGAGGCGTGGCGACAAATAGCCAAAGGTGGTACCCTTCAGGGTGGCGTCCTGGGCAGAACCAGGGGCGCCACCGGCCCGAGAGCTATATCTACCTCTCGGAGTTTCCTGGCCCTAAACCCAAAGGGCTTAGGGTATGACTGGCGTCTCCCGGCGGCAGAGGCACCATCGAGATCAGCTGCGGAAGCAGTGAAAGCTGTTGGTGACTGAGGGAGGCGCCGGGCTCGCGCGTACAGGCGGGTGATGCACTGCACGCGGCGCAGAGCGAGTGGCATCTCCCCAGCATCGACCAACAGGCTCTCAATGGGGGAAGTGCGGAAGGCACCGGTCGCAAGGCGAAGGCCGGTGTGGTGGATTGAATCCACCTTCCGCAATAAACGCTCGGCTGCGAATGCATAAAACTCGCATCCGCAGTAGAGCTTCGAACGAACAAAGGATCGATAAAAAAGTAGGGCAGTAGTCCTATCAGCGCCCCAAGCGCTGAACGTCACGGAACGGAGAATGTCCATGGCGCTGGTACAGGAGACCCTAAGGCTGCGAATATGAGCCTCCCAGGTGAGGCGTCGGTCGAATACAAGACCCAGGAAACGGTGTGACTCAACCACATCCAGGCGCACCCAATTAAGAAACAAATCTGGGTCGGGGTGAAGCCGTGGATGGCGGCAGAAGTGCACCACCTTAGTCTTGGCCAAAGAAAACCGAAACCTGTGCGCTTCGGCATAGCGAGAGACGCGGTTCAATGCCTGTTGGATTCGACATCTGGGCCGCGCCAAAAGAGATCAAAAGGTCGTCCACGTAGAGCGTAGCGAGAACATCTTCCGGCAGCATCGAGGTGATGCCGTTGATGCTCAGGGCAAAGAGTGTGACACTGAGGACACTTCCCCGCGGGACACCCTCTTCCTGCTCCGATCCTGGAAGGAGCAGTGACAGTGGGTATGTATGTCCGATGGTTTTGAAACCGGCCGAGGCCCCTGCCTGCAATTTGGGTGCACAGCCAGGTGGAAACGGAAGGTCGGAGATTTTCGGACGGTAGATCCAGATTCATGGGCCGAGGATGCTTTCGATGTCTGAGGAGTTGATCCAACAACTGCGCCCTGTGAATGGCGAGACAGGCTTGAGGGCAGAGAATATTCAGCAACAGAATAGTCCATTGAAGATTCTCGAGGCTTGGCCCGCTTATTGGTGGCCGATGACCCAGGTGAGGAGTCCTTCCTCTTACCACGGGGCTTTGGTTCTGGGCCGGGTAGAAGAACCTTCACTAGTCGATATCGAAGATGCTTTCAAATAACGTTTGATGTCTTCGAGTGTCAGTTCCGGCTCGAGCTGGTGGAGAGAGGGGAGCAACATTAGGTATCAGTGTGAGATCGATGCTTCGACGGTATATCGTGAATGCTTCTTACACTAATGGTAGATGGGCGATGAGATGCTTCAAGCGTGTCGGAACTCGACAGTGATGGTCGGTTTCGTCCAGCGTCACACAAAACGTCTGAGAAGAGACGGCCAAAGGCGAGCCCCTCTCTCGTCCAGATGCAGAGTCGCGCAAAGTGAGGACCTCTTTTTCATATAATAATATTAGGCATATTTTTGACGCAGCACTGTGGGGACCACCGCAGTTGGTGCATTCAGGGCCATGGTAATCAGAACTACAATTCACGCAGGAACGGGAGTGCCGACAGGCAAGACCAAGATGCCCAAATTGATTACAATTGAAGCAACGTCTGGGTAGTTCGACGTAGGGGCTTACCGGGACATGAAGGTATCCAGCTTAAATAAACTAGGGCAGTTTCTGACGTTCAAACGTTAAAATCAATGTGGCATTTGGGACTCTAGTAGAGCCCACAGTTTTAGTCACCCTGTGTACATTTGTGACGCATTGGGTACTATGCATGCTCTGAAGGCGGGTGGTGAGGTCGTAGTGACTTAATTCGTTTGAACGGACGACACCTTTGACAAAATTCAAACGTGGATGGGGCGAAACGGTTACTGGAACTTCGGCGATCGAAGAGATTTCGCACAAGATTGTGTAGAGAGTGAGATGACACCTCGACTACTATATCGCGACTACCTCTCGCCCAAATCCAGCGGGGTTCAGCACAATGGGACTCAAATGATTCGTTAACGTCAAACACACCCACTTTTGTAAGTGTGGTGTCAGATGACAAACGCAAGACCAGAAAGCGTGGATAATCTAAATCTGGTCCACATCGTTGGCATATGAATCTAACGAGCGAGAAGGTTGAAAGGGAAACTGATGAACGTTTGGCAGGAGAACCCTTACGAGAAGGTGAAGCTTTATGTTTATGACTAGCCATTGCAAAAAGAAAAAACTTCACATTCTCCCTCGGGACTCCCCACCATGGAAGCCTACAAACGTCCGGCACTACTGCAACTCTCGATTCGGTTACGTCCGGTATGTCCTCTTGGAGAATGGATACGGATCAACCACACCATCTTTATAGACCTAAGAGGCTGCCCGAGTTCTTCTACGCCCAAGGAGAAACCCAATGATGGGTTTCTCTTGGGAATCAGCAAACGAAGGCGGTGGTGATGCCTAACATCCTCAGACCTTCATAAAAGAACAATTCAGAATCAGTCCGAAAAAAACAAACAAATAAAACAAGCAGGGGTCAGGTAGCCGTCAGGGCCACTTGATAGGAGAAAGAGGGGGAAATAAAGGGTGGGGGAGGGGTATATTAAAAGTGTCTGGTTCGCAGCACCAGGACTGACCCCCCTCGCCACGAGAAGGCCAGAGCTTCTCTGGAACCAACCCCTGAAGAAAGAAAAGGTCCCAGAGAGGGAAGGGGTGCAAAAAAAAAAAAAAAATCTCCATGTTCTGGAGAAGATAAAGAATTCCAAAATCCTCCTAAGGGTATTTATTTAAAATGAAATTACTTGAAATTGGGTTAAAAGGTCATTCATAATTAAAATAAAATTTATTCTACTTCTTAAGGGCCTAATTTGATTCAATACTTACAAAGCCTTTTTCTGTTTTGCCCATTACAATAATGATGGCAGCTTTATATTATTTTTTTAAAATAAATGGAATGGTTCTTGTGTGTTTATTGTCTGATAATTCAAATTAATATAAGACCAAGTAACTCTTAACAATATTTGTAACATTATTTTAAATAGGAGACAATAATGGGTGGTAGTATAGAATTAGTCACTAATAAGAGATTAACGTTCACATTTTCCACGCCAGATGGCGTAGGTCTCGACTCAACCCATTTTACTAGTTTAAACGCCGTAAGAAGTCAACCTCTTGATACGAGAACCCTCAAGGGTTTCCCCTGGGCTTGGACAAGGCCTGAAACCCTTTACAAGACCTGGTCTGGGACTTCTTGAGAAAGGACCAAGCCAAGGTGGGTTTCAGTCAATGTTTGAGCTTGGCTAGCGATCGTCGACAGGTTTATGGGATGGCAAAAGAGGCGTAGTTGCAAGACCCTGGTCGCAACCTCGATCATCCTCGCTGCACCTGGACCTGGAACTTGCACGAAGGGAGTTGGCTTACTTCCGCGGTGACGACGCAGGTGATCCCGAGGTTGGCCAGGGCGCCGCGGATGAGTCCACATGTGAAAGCGACAAACTGGAGAGTAAGGGAGAACACTACACTCTTTTGAGAGACCTGGAGCTTATCATTATCATATTCCCAGTGTGGGTTCGGCGCATATCATTTTTTTTAAGTACCCATATGGTGCCAACCTACATGGGCATACCTATGTCACGGTAATGGATTAAAAGTTTAATAATAGGCTGTAGTAGTTTGGTTGTCCGCCTCCCCTCCCCTATGTCTAATCTCTTTCTTCTTTTGCAGAATGTGTGTGTGTGTGTGGATCGTGTGATTACCGTCTTTGCTTTGTGTGGGGGGGCTCGATGGATCTCTATCGTGCTCCCCTATTCATCTGCTGTTTTCTTTTTAGGCGGATTCTTTCAGCTAATATTTTTCTTTAGAAATAGTTTGGGAAGTCATTAGTTGTGACTGAAGAGGGAAGGGCCGCCTAGACGGAAGATAGGTGAGTGAAGATTGTGTGAGAGTGGATATGGTTGAATGAGTTAGGAGTAAAGATGTTTGAGTGTGGCAGTGAATAGGTGACTGAATGTGCCTTCTCTTTTCCAGTTCTGTGGTACCGATTGTCGCCGACATCTGGCTTTAGGAGACGGCTGAAGCCAATCCTGACCCTCGCAAGTGCGCCTACCTTTTGGGGCAATTTTCTAAGGTGTGGAGCTTGGAGAGCACTTCCCAGTCTCCAGGGAGTAATTGAAGTAGCGCCCAACCGACTGTGACCCAGCAGTTGGGACCAACAAGCATCCCAGCTACCTGAAATCCTTCGCTTTGCCGAGCCTGGGGCCCCTCAGAATCCCGCAGAAAGTGAGCCACCTCCCACTTTCTCCAACACGTCTCACTCCATTGGTTAGATAAGGGTGCACCCGTCTTTCGCGATATCTTGGTTTTATTATTCGTTTGCGTAGCCAAGATCTTATGCAAGGCCTTTTGTAAATATATACGTGTGGTGGTTGGCCAGAGTATTGTAAGGCCAACTGTATATATATATATATATATATATATATATATATATATATATATATATATATATATATATATATATATATATATATATATATATATATATATATATATATATATATATATATATATATATATATATAATGTATTTTGGTTTAGGTTGAGGGTTATATAATATTTGGGGTTGATTATTTTGCTATAAGTACGGTTTCTAAATTAAATTTAGAAAATACTCTCTCTCCTCAATACCGTCTTCTTAAACCACCGAGCGGACCTTGTCAGGGCGGCGGGAATCTTTGGCTGGGCAATCGCGATCCCGCCGCTACAAGGCTAAATTAAAATATAAGTCGAATACTAAAACGAAAAACAACAAACGAAGCAAAACAAGAAGCAAGCATGCTCCTCCCGGCGCAGGAACACGCAACCTACAAACAAGTCAAATTAAATAGATGAGGTCAACCTCCTGCAAAAGATCAGATAGTCCACGAGTGTGTATGCACAAACTTGTCGCTAGTGTCTAGTAAGAGGGACAAGCGGTAGCTACCCCACTCGTAAAAGTACCGAGGGGTGTAACGTGAGCAACGATCACCCAGACTGGGAGACATCAGAAAGAATGTGCCAAGCAATCCGAGGGACAACGCAGTCGTCGCAAGGGAGAGCTCTATCAAATGACGATGCGTCCCGCGAGTGTGACCAATTTATTCGAAGACGACAGAAATCGATCTGAAGCCGTCGCGGAATTGGAGGGCAGGTCTATGGGAACAGTCACGAATCTCGTGAACGCGTGAGGTGGGGATTCCAATGACCCGAGAGCATCCAGGTCGCTTTGTGATCGATAAAAAATCACAATCCGGTCTCCGAACTGTGCACGACGCGTTATATCTCGTACCGAGCTGAGTATTGCAACCAGCCCACCCCTGAAGACAGACATCAATGTCTGATAGAGCCTACCGTCTAGATCCCCAAGGACGAGAAAGGGCCTCGGCAACCGTCAGAGTTGGCTGATGGTGGAATGTACGTAGAAATAGTTGTATACCTTATATCTAGGTCTAGCTAAAATGCCATTGACTGACGTGGTCTTTATAGCGAATAAAAGAACGGAAACATCATACCGAGTGTAAATCACGCATTCTCCTGCCTGACCCCGATCCAGCGGTGGTGGTGGGGTCGTAAAACCCTTATACTATGTGAGGGGTGGTAATGGCCAAGTGCTTAGCATGGTCTCTTGCAAAAAGATAACTAACAGGGAAAGGGAGGAGACCAGGCTGTGAAGCTCATACCCGGACTCGACGGCAATTCCATTGCAGGAATATACCCTCCAGGCATAGCTCGGAGAAGATGCGGAGCCGATCTTCGAGAAGACTTTCACGGGAATGGCCGTATACTTCCCAGAGGCAGAAATCTCGGGGCTTTTGGCTGTACTAGGCGCTGTCACCACGAGGACTTATTGGAGGCGGTTAGGCTCGTCATGAGTCTTTTCCTCTCTCCGGCTCGAAAACTTTGGGGGCGGAGATCCCTCTCTTGGAGGGCCCCGCGCATCAGAGTTGTCAGGTGCAGCCTTGGGTGGGGGCGTGGGAGCTTAAGTTCTCTTGGTGCTGCCCTTCTTTAGGGTGACAGCTTTAGGAGCAACCGAAGACGACCTCCTGGAAGTCAAGTGACTCGGTGTAGGCGCGCAGCCGTTTCGCCTACAGGAAACGGTCACGTGGGGGCGAGATCCTTTGTTTTAGTCGAGATGGGGCCTGAGCCCTTTAATTGGCCAGCTCTACCAAGGAAGCGCGCGGGGGTCGTAGAACCTGCATAAGAATTGCGAATGAGCCCGGAAGCGAAGTGCTCGTAAGCCTTGAGGGGCAGGGTGCTTGATTAGGTTTTGAGTCATAGGACGTCCCTGGTCGTACAGGGAGCGAAAGGACCAAGTCAATAGCCTTGCCAAAAGATACTAAGTCCGCAGCCTCACCGGCCAGGAGCTCCTTCTCCAGGAGATAGACGCTACATTGGTCGAGGAAACAGGGTGCAACTGTCCGCAATTGAAATACTTGGCTGTGGACGATAAGAACTTATTGTGGCGTTCTTGGACAAATTCACACATACTTTGCACATTTACAGGAGTGATTCATTTGGCCGAAGGGGTGGCAGTAGTAGCACCTGCGCGGCAGTTGCACGAATGCCTTCACACGGTAGCGATACTAACGTCACCAACTAATGTGACGACTAGCTCTTCGGTGGTCTTCCCTCGTAACCCTGCACCAGCGAGTGTCCTAGAGCCCTAGTGTCCTTGCAGCGCAATGGGAACGAGAGGTCATATTTCTCCTTCAGGTTTACCAGGGAGGTTTCGCCCCGGGTAGACAAAAGGGCGAAGGGATAGTTGTAGAAAAAAAGTAGCGCTGAGAAGGGGCAAGAAGGAAGCGTGACAAACAACTTACCCAGGCCTCATCAGAGAGTGTGTCAACCCAGTGACAGGACTTCCCTAATTTGCTCAGAGTCTTACTTACCCTGGGGGCAAACTGGAGGTACTGCTTTCCTGCCGCAATGCGGGTTAAAAACCGGAAATTATTGTCGTTAAGAACGTAAACTCCCTGGTGGTTGGTTCTCAAGTTGTCTATTTCCTTCTTGAAGATGGAGACCCAAAATACCTTGCAGATATGCTTCATTATGTCCAGTTCGTCTTTGAAACGGTTGTTTTCTCTTGTGGCTCTGCCGGACATCAAAACCAGTTAGGATTCATTAGTGTAAGATTTACATCCAGGATTAAAGGCATCCAGTGGCTCACGCACATGTCTGAATACATCCTTTAGCTTCTTTCTATTAAGCCTTTAATCCTGACAGAGAATAGCAGATAACAAATCGCATCTAAGTACTTAGCAACTCCCAGGGCCAAAACATAATCCATATATGCTTTCATCCTTAAGAAAACAGCCATTTATACAGTTTATCTCCCTTTGAATTATATATTCATATTAACAATTCTCATTTAGTCTATTCTACCAATACATTAATTCCCATTATGCCTGACAGCTCCCATAACCATTATATCACTGAATATTATCATTTAAATATTAATGTCATCTCCTCGACCCATACACATTTAAACACTAACCCAGTGGCTGCAACTACAACCAGGATTCTTGTCTTTACGGTTGCCATAGCAATGAGAAGCCACCTTCACTCTGCATCTGGCACCTTGGGCGACGTTCCTCACTCACGCCAAGCAAGTGCCTGCACCCAATTGACAAATCTAACAGCACTAAAACTGCATCAATTGGTCAATTGGATACATGGCGTGGATGAAGAACGTCCGTCAAGCGTATACCATCAGTAGGTTTATTGCAGTTAACTTTACTACTCTCAAGTATTTACTGTGACAGATTTTCTTACTTACTTACTTTGTGACCCCACTCCCCCCCAATTTCTCTACAGTCAAACTCGACAGCATTCAAGAATGACGCCGCAACATATGGACTTTCTCAGATCTCCTCGAGAGGTCATAGTAAAAGAGGTGGACAAGGGAGGGTCGAATAAGATAAGATGGAGTGCATTTCAAAGTAGATGAAAGTTGCGGTGGGAATAGTCAGGGGGAGGGGAAGGATATTATATTTTTATATTCATGTAGTTAAGGATGGTGTCCTGACTGTAGATGTGCAAAAGAAACTGGTTCTGAAGCCAGAATAGAAGTTTCAAGTGTATTTTTTTAACCTAACCTATTAGTTTTCTCGAGTAGCTTTAATTGAACCTAAGGTACACGTAAGAGGGGTGAGAGTATTTTTAATTTCTTATTTCTAAACTACAATATGTTGCTCCTAATCTACATTCCTGCTACCGGAATGGGAGGCCAGTATGGTGGATCTTGTCCACTTTCTGCAATTCCTGCTCGGCTGCAGTGGCATAAAACACGCATTTGTAGCCAAGGTTAGAACAGAGGGGTGGTAGAAAAGCAAGGCACCCAAAGTGCTGAAGATCATAGAATGAAGAATCTCCATGGCGAGGGTACAAGAGACCTTGCGGATATGAATAAGGGCCTACGAGGTGAGGCGTAGCTCAAAAACAAGACCAAGGAAATGGTGAGAGCAAGAAAGGAAAAACAGTAGATAAAACAGAAGAGAAAGTAGAAACGGAAGAAAAAACGAAGAAGAAAAAATCCCAAAAAGTGGGGAAGGAAGAGGAATCGAAAGAGCCCATACTGAAAGGGAAGCCTCTGTCCTCTGAACCCAAATGCGCGAGGGTCATCGTGATCGGTGACTCCCAAGCGCGGGATCTACAACCCTTGCTAGCGGCCCGCCTTCGCACCAGTGTGAAGGTAAGCTGCCTTCCAGGAAAGGAACCGAGAAATAAGGGTGTAGGCTAAGAAATCTTAGATCTCTGAGAACTCAGTAGTTGCCCGCATGGCAAGTGGCAACGATCTCTACCTACGAGGAGGTAAAGTAGGCGCCAGCAGGAAGATCCTGACCACGGTTATGGGAGGAGTTGACGAGTGTGGGCTAAAAACCCGCAGACGTGTCGTGGTCGGGATACTCCCAAGTCGAGGTCCATCCCGCAATGCTCACGCGAGGAACGTCTCCATAAACCAACGCCTGGGAGATCTTTGTACGGCGGAAGGAGTCTTTTTTGTAGACCCCTACCGCACCTTTTACGGGAGAAATGACCTGTACAAAAGGGACGGAGTGCATCTTTCCTTTAAAGAGAAAGCTGCACTCGCGAACATGATCCAGGATGTTGTGGAGCGGACCCAAAAAGTGTCAGACCCCGAGTAAAGGAGGACGTACGCCAGTACACCCGTGTTACTCCAGGAACAACCTTTTCTGAAGTCACAAAGAGGGCAGTGACCCGCCACAGAGAAAGAAAGCGGGAAACGGAAGAGCGTAGGGAGTCCTACAGTCGGGGACTCTCTCAAAGTTCTTCTGTTTAATGCGAGGTCTATCAGAAACAAGTTTCTAGAACTTCGTGGCCTCGTAGCAACAGAAGAACCGGAGATGGTGGCCATAACGGAGTCGTGGATAAAAACCTCAAGCTGAGATTTTGAAGGTGAATTCACGATTCCCGGTTACCAGCTCTTCCTGATAGATAGGCCAGACAGAGAGGGTGGCGGTGTGATGTTGTATGGCAAGGATACTCTCAACTTGACGGATTGCAATATCGTATCCGACCATAAACTACTAGGTGTTGACCTAGAGATAGGTCCTGCCAAATACAGGACCCTGGTGCTTTAGCTTTATAGACCTCCGCCACCAACTCGTTGAAAAGGACAGAGATCTGTACCAGCTACTAGGATGACTTGTCGAAGACAGAGTGTGTATCGTCATGGGTGATTTCAACACACAAGTTGACTGGGAAACCAGAGAACCCTGTGGCGAGAACGCACTACTCCTGGAGTTCACGAACAACGAGTTCCTGACTCAATGGGTGAGAGAGCCAACAAGAGGAGACAATATCCTCGACTTGGTTTTCACCTCTGAGGATGACATCGTTGAGGACCTCTCTGTTGGCGAAGAGCTCGGTGGCAGTGACCACCGACTAATTAGATTTGTAGTCAAAGTCCCCAAGGCAGAGCCTGCAACTAGTAAATCAAGGAAACTCGAATTGAGAAGAGCAGACTTTGCAGGTCTATGCGCGGGACTGACTGACGCGAGGCTAGAAGAGTGCGAGGCTGTTGAAGACTCTTGGAACAGTTTCAAAACCACATTCATGAGTCTTCAATCACGTTTCATCCCTCTGAAATGTCTCCGTCGGTCTTCTGTTCAACCAAAGTGGTTTAATCGAGAAATCGGTCAACTGCTTAGGGAGAAGAGAACTGTGTACCGGCAATCGAAGATCTCGGGCGACTTTGACGAATACCGGAGACTAGTCAGGAGAGTGAAGTCCAGCATAAGGGCGGGTAAGCGGTTTGAGGAACTCCGAGTGGCGAGACTCTGTAAAGAGAATCCCAAGGAGTTTTTTGGATATGTGAACAGCCGTAAACCAATCCGTCGAACGATTGGCCCTTTGAGAAATGAGGAGGGGGCATTAAAGCACTTAGATGCAGAAAATGTTAACCTCCTCAACGACTACTTCTCTTCAGTGTTTACTGAAGAGTGTGGTCCCATCCCCCAGCCAATGGATTCCTACTCGGAGAAAAAGCTGGAGGATATGGACTTCACCGAAGGGAAAATAAAAAAGAAGATCAGTGACCTATGACGAATAAGTCACCTGGCCCGGATGGGTTTCTACCTAAAGTGTTGAAAGAAGTGCGCGATCAAGTGTCACGACACCTGAGCACAATCTTCAACATGTCAATCCAGACCGAATGCGTTCCTAGAGACTGGGGTGAAGCCGAAGTGACTCTCTATCTTCAAGAAAGGAGACCGAAGCCAACCGTCAAACTACCGACCTATCAGTCTGACTTCGATAGTCGGTAAACTCATGGAAAGCATCATGGTGGACAAAATGACGTTGTATTTAGAGTCAAACCTGCTACTGAGGAGTTCCCAGCACGGCTTCCGAAGGCAACGGTCATGCCTGATGAACCTTGTGGAATTCTTCCACTTCGTGTTCAGTGAGCACGATCGGGACAAGGCGGTGGATGTGGTGTACTTAAGACTTTCAGAAAGCCTTTGATAAGGTACCACACCGCCGCCTTCTCCGGAAAGTGCGAGCGCTGGGCATAGATGGAAGAGTAGCCGGCTGGATCGAGAACTGGCTAAGTGGCAGACAGCAACGGGTGGTGGTGAATGGACAGGCTTCTGATTGGGCGCCCGTTACTAGCGGGGTGCCTCAAGGTTCTGTCCTGGGACCACTACTATTCATCATCTACGTCAACGATATGGACGGTCACATGGTTGCCAAGATTTCCAAATTTGCCGACGATACCAAGCTTGGTATGAACGTTGCAAAGGATGGAAATACTGCCCACCTGCAGGAAGATCTTGGGAAGATTGGGGAGTGGTCGGACACGTGGCAAATGCCTTTTAACGTGAACAAATGCAAAGTGATGCATATCGGCCACAGAAACCCCCAATCTCAGTATATCCTTAAGGGCACTGCTCTTGAATCGAGTGACACTGAGAAGGAAATGGGTGTAACTATCACTAGCGACCTCAAGTTCTCGAAACAGTGCATCGAGGCAGAGAAGAAAGCCCAAAGGATGTTAGGCTACATAAAGCGCCAGTTTAGATACCGTAACAAGGAGATAGTACTTTGTCTGTACAACTCCCTCGTTCGGCCGCACCTGGAGTATGCCGTACAATTTTGGAGTCCTTCGCTTCGAAAGGATATCGCAAGGTCGGAACGCGTACAAGCCAGGGCAACCAAGCTGATTCCCTCTATCCGACATAAAAGTTATGAGGATAGACTAAGGAAATTAAATCTGTTCTCGCTGGAAACCCGTAGACTGCGTGGTCAGCTCATCGAGGTTTTCAAAATAATTCAAGGGTTCGACAATGTTGACTACCGGGATATTTTCACACTGAGTGAGAACAGAACGCGCAATCACGGCTTCAAACTTGAACTGAAGCGCTACAACCGCAATCTGTGTGGAAATTTTTTCACTTACAGTATCTGCGGTAAGTGGAACGCACTTCCAGTGGAAGTTGTCAACAGTGAATCTGTTGCCCAGTTCAAGTCAAGACTAGACAAAGTCTTGAAAAGTGGCCTGCTCGATTGCTAGTCCAAAGGTACCCTCTTTGAATGGACCGTAAGGTCTCCTAGGGTACTTCCTTTCCTTGTTGTTGTTGTTGTTACTTTCAGGTGAATCTTGTTTACGAACAATCCGGGTCAGGGCAGAGCCATGGATGGTGACATAAATGCAATACCTTAATCTTGGAAAAGGAAAACTGAAACCTAAGCGCTTCAGCATAGCGAGAGATGCGGTTCAATGCCCGTTGGAGTCGACGCTCCAGAGTTGGGATTTGGGCCGCACAAAACGAGACCGAAAGGTCGTCCATGTAGAGCATAGCGAGAACATCTATATTATTTTTTGGCCTAGTATTAAGGTCTATATTAATTTTTTGGGGCCTCATATTAAGGTGTATCTTAATTTATGTTCTTTTTATTCTTTTCTTGTTTTAGCTGCTATTTTTTGTGTGGGTCCTTGTCATTGTTCTTGCAGTGAATTATAACTAATTATACTTATAACTGGTAGAATTCTTTGTTAAAAGTTATAAAATCCCCATTGAAAATAATACATAGAGCTAAGATAAGAGAATGCTGCATTTATCCAAAGGTAAAGATCTGATAGAAATTAAAGCCCTGTGGGCAATACCCTAAGAAGTTTGATTGTGCCATTTTTCTTTTGACCCCCCTCCCACCCTTCCAATGATTTAAGAGAAGAAACTCCATTGGACACGTACCATCCTCCTGTCTAGTGACTAGACTTGGGCAAGCCTTATCCTGCTATCCAACCAGCATTCACTGAAACTGCAGTATCCTTCTCATTATGTAAGAGAGGTGGGTGGGAAGAGACTTCATCTTTACTATCCTATGCCTTATATGTAGTATTGTATATAAGTAGAATCAAAACATAAGTACTTATGTTGTAATGGACCGAATAGTCTCTTAAGTAATTACTTTTTGTGTAACTCCTTGTAAGAGAAAGTGGTTGACCCCCACCCCTTTATCATTTTATATAAAAGACCCCCTGTCCCAAGAAGATTGAAGTTAGCTTTCCTCCTCTTTGAAAGTCGTACCATTACAGAATTTTAAGGGTTATAACACACCATGATGGCAATGCCTTTTTAAGCAAGCAGTTTGGATGCCACACTCTTGTGGATGCAGTTGATTTGGATGACTTCTGATAGGCCTGTGTGGTTTCTCTTTTGCCATTTTTCTCACCTTCCTTAAAGTTATTAATGCATACGATTCAGGTAATTTCAACCCTTTGGAAAAGTGAAGTATAGTAAGGTAGAATTCCACCATAACTTAAGTGTAAGAGGATAAGGAAATTAAAGGAGTAAATAGGAAGGAGGAGTGCATGTTAAAAAACACTATACCCAACCGCAACCAAGGGGTATATAGGCTGACCACAAAGAGAGAGAAGAGGCTTGTAAAGACAGTGGCAAAAAAAGGGTAAAATGTAAATGTCTAGAAAAAATAAAGCATAGGTAGTCTCAATCTAGTTCAAGACTGCCGAAGGCAGCAGAGTGCAAGGACAAGCCACTCTTTCAGGTACCAGATGTAAGTTTAAACAGGACCTCCCTTCATCTGAGTAAGCTTCAATAACACATAAAACAGACAACTATACTACCAGATGCTCACCCTGTACCATTCACTGTGAAACATGACACAGCAAACTTTCTAACCCTGAAAGGCATTTCACTAAACACCAACCATACATATACACCCCTCTCACAGCAGACACGGGTCACCCTTGCAAGGATTCAATGGGACTATACCCCCCCCCCCTTTCCTAACAATGACATCTGCACATGCTAGCACTATGAACCAGGCACAGCTCAACTCCCATTCACACTATGCCTGACACTGTCACACCTAAGACAAAATCTACAAATAGAAAAAACCCTGTTCGGTGGAGACTCATATTTCGGGGGAACCTTCTCCAGTCAATATTCATTGATGTTGGCCTGCAGAGAGGACTGTGGACTGGGAGCAACATCACAACATGTACTAAAGTGAAAGAAAGCTGGGCTCAAACTGGTGTTGTGAACTATACCTTTCAATGAATCGGTATCCAGTAGTAAAACCAATATACTCCAGTCTCAAAGCTGCTCCTTCCTGCAATTAAAATAATTAAATTACAAAACACAGAAATAAAATAAGCTAGATCATTAACACTTAACTGATGATTTGCAATTGTTCTCTTCCAATATCTGAACTAGAAGAGGGAAAGAAGCTTGAGATGAGTGAAACTGATTTTTTTTATCTTTTACTGTCTAACTTTTGTAGCAAGATTTCACATACATAGTGTATAATATATGATGTTTGAAAGATACATCAGTGTTTAAAAATGTGATGAAAGTCACTTATTTATTAATAAGGATTCATTGTTTATAGGAACCAATAAATTAATCAGGATTCAGTGATAAGATACTAGAGGTGAAGTTCATGCTTGAAAAATTCTAGCTCATACTTTAAAAAACCCATGCTCTTTATACAAATTTATTCTTACAGTTTTGAAATTCAGGCAATCTTGCATGAGGTGCCTGAAAAAGTGCACTGTTTGGGAAACCTATGTGGATGAATGCTAATATATATATATATATATATATATATATATATATATATATATATATATATATATATATATATATATTTTATAATGCAGTGCAGGAACAGGCTAATATTTATTTTTCCTTGTGTGAAGTGAAAATGAAATCATGTAACATCTTTCAGGTAGATTTAATGCAATACAGAAACTTCAATTTATTGTCAATAGTGCTTTTCAGCTTTTAAGCACCATGAAAGCATAAATGAAAGGTGTTGTGACAGGCGTGCTTCCAAGAATGGATGTTGGATTGGAATGGATATCTTATGCAATTGGGTTGAATGAATATGTAAGGAGTATGTGTAATTTTGTAAAAAAAATTTAGGAGCCTATCTGGCAAATTTAGGATCCTATCTGGTGTGTGCCCACTTGGGCATAAGTCGCCAGAATCATGACAGCCTAGCATGAGGGTACTTTAAAATAAGAATATGAAAACACAACAATGATAAAAGGGGAAGATGGCAACAATTAGGAAGCAAGCTCCGGCTTCGGGAAGAGGTCGCCCTCCCTCCGGCGCAGGAGCGTGCGACCTACAAAGAAAACAACAATGACAAAAAACAAAACCTAGTTAAATAGAGGGGAGAAGGCCGGCCTCCCCACCCCCAAAGTCTATAAGTCCACCAGTCAATGTGCACGAATGCGTCCTGGGTACAAGGTACAGGTGGTAGTGACCCCGCCCATCCCGGTGCCGGGACAGCTAACGTGCGCGGAGATCGCCAAGACTGGGACATTCAACAAGAATGTGCCAAACAGTCTGGGGGACAATGCAGTCTTCACAGTAGGGCGCTGGCGAGCGCTCCATCAAATGGTGGTGCGTCCCGCGAGTGTGCCCAATTCGGAGACGACAGAAAGCAACCTCAAGCCTTCGCGGCATTGGGGGAATAGGTCCATGGAAACAGTCGCGGTGCAATGGCACACAAATTTAAGTTCCCTTCAACCATCTCCCATCTTCTTTGCCAAGCAGTCCGAAGAGCTACCCGTATTGCTGCCATGTAGTGGGTGTGAGGAAGAGCAAAACGATGGTACGGTCGCAGAGTCTTCGCGGACTCTTTGGTGCGCTCATTCCCCGCAATTCCTACATGTCCAGGAACCCAGCAGAAGATAATCTCGATATCCGCCCAACTTGCCAAAACTTTGGCGTCATGGTTTTGGCTATAGATCGCAATACGGTCTCCGAACCGGACACGTCGCGTAATCTCCCGTACCGAGTGGTGTATTGCCACCAGCTCAGACGTGAAGACAGATGCAGCACCTGGTAGAGCCCCGCTGAGTTCAAACATAGGGGATACGGCGTGGAAGCCGACTCCCTCTTGGGACTTGGAGCCATCCATATACACTGGCACGGTTCCAGCGTGACACGAGGTGTGCTCCAAAAAGGTCGAACGCAATACTCCCGGCGCTGTACAAGCTTTGGGAGCAGAGGCGTGGCGACAAATAGCCAAATGTGGTACCCACCAGGGTGGCGTCCTGGGCAGAACCAGAGGCGCCACCGGCCCGAGAGCTATACCTAGCTCTCGAAGGAGTTTCCTGGCCCTAAACCCAAAGGGCTTAGGGTATGACTGGCGTCTCTCGACGGCATAGGCACCATCGAGATCAGCTGCGGATGCAGTGAGAGCTGTTGGCGACTGAGGGAGGCGCCGGGCTCGCGCGTACAGTCGAGTGATACACTGCACGCGGCGCAGAGCGAGTGGCATCTCCCCAGCATCGACCAACAGGCTCTCAATGGGGCAAGTGCGGAAGGCACCGGTCACAAGGCGAAGGCCGCTGTGGTGGATCGAGTCCACCTTCCTCAATAAACGCTCGGCTGCGGCTGCATAAAACTCGCATCCGTAGTCGAGATTCGAGCGAACAAAGGATCGATAAAAAAGTAAGGCAGTAGCCCTATCGGCGTCCCAAGCGCTGAACGTCACGAAACGGAGAATGTCCATGGCGCGGGTACAAGAGACCCTAAGGCTGCGAATATGAGCCTTCCAGGTGAGGCATCGGTCAAATACAAGACCAAGGAAACGGTGTGACTCAACCACATCCGGCGCAGACTTGTAGTTGTAGTTCAAACTTGCTACATCACACAGTGGTTGGTAGATTAATAAAATTTATGGTGGCCAAAATAGTCAGGATTAGTTTAATCTAATGTAGCATTATCCAACTTTCTAAGAATAGAAGTTAGGCCCACGATGATGAGGTTACTGGAAAAGAACTTAACCTTTAGTCCTTTTCCTTTCTTTTTAGGAGAGGAGGGTGGGGAATAAACCCTCTTCTCTCCACCAGCAGAAGGATCCCCTAGGCCAGATGGACTGGCCTCAGCAAGATTCTTCTCTGAGATGGAGAAGGTCTTAGCTGTCAGGTGAGGAAGTTCCTCCTCTTCTTGTGAATCCTTGGGGGCCCGAGCCGTCTGAGGAGAAACCTGCACAAGGGTGGATTCAGGTTGTGTTTGGCTGAGTTCAAACATAGGGGATACGGCGTGGAAGCCGACTCCCTCTTGGGACTTGGAGCCATCCATATACACTGGCACGGTTCCAGCGTGACACGAGGTGTGCTCCAAAAAGGTCGAACGCAATACTCCCGGCGCTGTACAAGCTTTGGGAGCAGAGGCGTGGCGACAAATAGCCAAATGTGGTACCCACCAGGGTGGCGTCCTGGGCAGAACCAGAGGCGCCACCGGCCCGAGAGCTATACCTAGCTCTCGAAGGAGTTTCCTGGCCCTAAACCCAAAGGGCTTAGGGTATGACTGGCGTCTCTCGACGGCATAGGCACCATCGAGATCAGCTGCGGATGCAGTGAGAGCTGTTGGCGACTGAGGGAGGCGCCGGGCTCGCGCGTACAGTCGAGTGATACACTGCACGCGGCGCAGAGCGAGTGGCATCTCCCCAGCATCGACCAACAGGCTCTCAATGGGGCAAGTGCGGAAGGCACCGGTCACAAGGCGAAGGCCGCTGTGGTGGATCGAGTCCACCTTCCTCAATAAACGCTCGGCTGCGGCTGCATAAAACTCGCATCCGTAGTCGAGATTCGAGCGAACAAAGGATCGATAAAAAAGTAAGGCAGTAGCCCTATCGGCGTCCCAAGCGCTGAACGTCACGAAACGGAGAATGTCCATGGCGCGGGTACAAGAGACCCTAAGGCTGCGAATATGAGCCTTCCAGGTGAGGCATCGGTCAAATACAAGACCAAGGAAACGGTGTGACTCAACCACATCCGGCGCAGACTTGTAGTTGTAGTTCAAACTTGCTACATCACACAGTGGTTGGTAGATTAATAAAATTTATGGTGGCCAAAATAGTCAGGATTAGTTTAATCTAATGTAGCATTATCCAACTTTCTAAGAATAGAAGTTAGGCCCACGATGATGAGGTTACTGGAAAAGAACTTAACCTTTAGTCCTTTTCCTTTCTTTTTAGGAGAGGAGGGTGGGGAATAAACCCTCTTCTCTCCACCAGCAGAAGGATCCCCTAGGCCAGATGGACTGGCCTCAGCAAGATTCTTCTCTGAGATGGAGAAGGTCTTAGCTGTCAGGTGAGGAAGTTCCTCCTCTTCTTGTGAATCCTTGGGGGCCCGAGCCGTCTGAGGAGAAACCTGCACAAGGGTGGATTCAGGTTGTGTTTGGCACTGAACCTGGGTTTGACTCCATGGAATTTCCTGCCATCTGGGGCTGGGTCACCTCTGGGATCCTGTCCATCTTAAGGGGGACCTCAGTGTGCCCCCCACCCCAAGGCATCACAGATCCCCTTTGAGGTACTCTCCATCACAGTCAATTCTCTGGTCAAAGAGGTGCCTCAATTTCCCTCATTCTCCCTGACACCTAGGGAGAACAAAGACGCGCTATTGCTTTCTATTGTCACCATAATCAAAGAAAAAAGGGAGCCTCATGGAAAGTATATACTCTTTAAGTGTCTTGGAACTTAGACCATAAATGGTGGTGCCAATGTAGACACCTTATATGTGTCCTAGAGGAAGGTGAGAAGAGTTGACAGTCCAGTACACCCTGTATCTACTAATACTTGCCCAAGCCAGCGGGCTTTCAGCCCTTGCAGTAATTAAGGACCTCACTGTATACACTGCCACTCGACTAAGGCTCATAAGAGGATGAAAGTCCACCGGGCAGCCAAAACCTCTGTGGATAGGAGAAATTGTAGAAAAGGGTAGGAGGGTATGTAATAAAGAGAAGTAGAGATAGGTGGGTCCACTAACCAGTAGGGTGGGTGATCACCTAATATTATGATACCCTGGTGCTAGGTGATTCCAGGATGGCATGCAGTCTACCATGGCTGTCGGACTGAACTCTGTCCAGGTGGGAACAGTCCTCTTGGTACAAAGTGCAGGTAGAAAAGGTTGAGAGGATAGCCTAATAATAATAATAAATACAGGGTGGGGCAGAGCAACTTGCTTATTTTAATTTGGTGCCCTGAAATGATGGTTGCTCCAAGGAGAGTGGCGGTAGGCACATTCAAGAGGGCAGGATGTAAAGTTGTACTGTAGCTCTGTGTCACTTTGTTCAGTTAGCATCATAGAGTGGATGAAGGTGGAACGCGCATTCGCTGTTGAGGCATACTTTTCTACCAGTCGCTCAATCATCACCATGCAATGTGCATTCTGTACACATTTCAATATTGCGCCCTGTAGTCATGTTCCTGGCCAGCAGTCGATTGTTTCATAGGTAAACAACTTCAAGGAAACTGGTGATGTGAAGAAAAAAAACCCTGGGCTTCCACGAACAGCAAGGTCACCCCAAAACATTGATGCGGTAAGGCATTGTTTTGCGCTCCCTTCAGTGTTCTGCCCGCAAACATGCAGCTGCTGTTGGGTTGTCTGCTCGTTCTGTGAGGCGAATCCTTCATGAAGAACTAAAATTGCATCCCTACAAATTGGCTGTGGTGCAGGAACTTAATCCACGCAATTTGGTTGCTCGAGAAAATGCATGTGAGGCGCTTCTTGGCATGCCTCATGACACACTTGTTTTCTTCAGTGATGAGGCTCACTTCCATCTTTCAGGATATGTAAATAAGCAGAACATGCACTATTGGAGCCCTGATAACCCCAGACAACTTCATCAGCATCCCCTACATTCACAACGTGTAACTCTTTGGTGTGAACTATCATGAGTTGGAATAATTATAATTAGTCCATGGTTTTTTGAAGAAAATGAACGGGCAGTTTCGGTGCCTTCTGACTGTTATGTCCACATGATTCAGAAGTTTTTCCTGCCAACACTCAACAAGACGGATGTGGGAGATGTATGGTTCCAGCACGATGGTGCTACAGCACACACTGCACGTGTGTCAATGACTGTTTTGCGGCAACACTTCCCAGGACGCCTCATCTCCTTGAGGGGTGATCTGCAGTGGCCAGTACGGTCGCCTGATTTAGCACCCTGCAACTATTTTTAATGGGGTTATCTCAAATCACTTGTTTACAACGATCGTCCTAGGACCTGGCTCACCTGAAGAACAACATTTGTCCAGCTATCGCCAACATACCCGTTGATATGATGGAAAGAGTTGAATGAAACGTCCAAGTTCGATTAACGCAGTGTATTGAGAATAATGGATGCCATCTGCCTGATATCGTCTTTAAAACTGAGAAAACATAAAATTTAAATGTTGTACTTGATGTTGTTCAAAGAATTAAATATATATCTGCATTACTTTTGTTTTAATTGAATTTCTAAATAAGCATGTTGCTCTGCCCCACTCTGTATTACTACTAAATAATAATAATTCTAATAATAATAAAAGGTAAAGTATTGCTGAGCAGAGGAGAGTGGAAACTGCACCAACAACTTTCCCAGGCCTCATCAGAGAGTTCCAATCAACTCAGTGACATCAGGGCTTCCTAAATTTCCACTTGGGCTGGGAGGATGTGCAGCTCCTCCCTCCAGGTATCAAGTGTAACAGGCTGCACAAGGTACTCCCCTGAAGGGACCACAATACTCGGTATAACATACAATACATCAGACACTAAGGATCATGTCACAAATCTAAAAACAAATGTAAACCAAGACTTAACACACTAAAAATTTGTACAAAAAGTAATCGCAATCAGTTTATAAACAGTTTCGGGATAGAGTCCCAATTTGGCCCACCTTCCTTGCGGTTGTCATAGGCTGTAGATATCCATGGTTCAAATCACACGCTAATCAGTAGGTCCCCTAAACAGAAATAAAGGCATCTTAATTGAGTGGATTGGTGGTAAAACCTCTACCATTAAAAAATTATTCATAGACTAGCTTAGGTCCCTAACATCTCTTCAAAGATTCCTCAACAAAATATCCATCCCGGATTGACAAGTTTTCTAAAGGAAAGTGGCCTTCTTACTAAACTATGATATAACAACATGCCAAAGAAATTTTTAACTCATTCAACATATATCCATTCAAATCATCAGCACACAAAAATATCCAGCCTATCAAACATCATCTATCCATTACCATCTTTTAGGTTTGAATTACGGTGCAATCACCGTGAAGTGTGCACCATGAAACCAGCATCACTACATCCATTCATCCAGAATATAGAAAGCAAAGCCCTAAAAATACTCTCAGCCTGCACATATACTACACCTAAAGAAGACCTACAC
Source organism: Ceratothoa steindachneri (assembly GCA_963969495.1). Taxonomy (NCBI): domain Eukaryota; kingdom Metazoa; phylum Arthropoda; class Malacostraca; order Isopoda; family Cymothoidae; genus Ceratothoa; species Ceratothoa steindachneri. The sequence goes on from OZ018326.1 coordinate 26,587,192, forward strand.
TCAAAAACCTAAGTCTCAAAACACTCACTACACTGCATGGCAGAACCCCCACTTCAACATAAACAAAATAATACACAATTTATACTACAGTAGAGACAAAATCCAACTCTCCTACCACAAACATATCCACACCCACTTCACTCAATTCTAGATTGATTTACTCTTACACAATACCCTGCTGCATAAGGACAGTTCACCTGGCCCGGTTGTGGTGTGGACAACACCCAGTCCTCCTCAGCTACCAGAAAAGTCTGAATATGAGATCAGTAGTGGTGGCACCATTTCCCAGGCTGCAGTGTCGATGTCCCCCCCAGCCTTCCTGACTTACCAGAAGAGGCTGGATATACCCATTGTGGATCCTTATCCAGAATGCAACACTGCACTTCATACAATACATTATAGAAAACCGCACATGCTAACAACACAATATACACTCAATGAGGGGTCTGTGGGGGAACCTGGTATAGGCCAGGCCATATTCTTCTACAGGGACTCGGGCTGCTAAAACAGTCTCATGATCACCAAAATCTGCATCATACACAAAAAATCAAACTTGCACTCAGGGAGGGAGAGCTCTTAAACTATACATAGATGTATAAGAAAAGCTTTTAAAATATATATATACATCCAAGAAAAGCTCTTAAACTACATATAGACATCCAAGAAAAGTTCTTAAACTACATACACATACAAGGAAAGTTCTTAATATGCACATACAAGAAATGTTCTTAAACTACATATAGGCATACAAGAAAAGCTCTAGAACATAATCTAGTAAAAAACTCCAAAGGAAGCCAAGAAAAGTTCTTAAGCTACATTATACACATACAAGAATAAGCTCTATTGATAAATCAACAGGCATCAATTAATGGACAAGTCCTTTAACTTTAACAAGTCCTAGTTCAGACTACCCTGAGATAAAAAAAGTTTTATCTTAACATCCAACCTTTGTGTTCCCAGTAAAACATAAAAATTACTACATATTTTTGATAAAAACACACCTTGTCTTTGTCTTCATTAATAAATGTATTGATAATTTCCATGTGTAGAAGTTCAAACAAGACATCTTCCGCCGCTGACATATTTTTAAAAAATATAGAATTCAAAATGATTTTTATTCTGTTGATGAAAATGATTTTATTAAGATCTCAAATGATGTAATTATGTTAACGTTTAATGTGTAGAAACATTTTTTTTTTTAATTTTTTTTTTTTAAGAGCTCATCTGGCGACTGCCTACTTGGGCATTAGTCGCCGTATTAAAACTGGCCTAGTTCTAGGCTACTTTAAAATGAAATTAAAGAGAAAAAAAAAACAACACCCCAAAAGGGGGAAAGGAAGCAAGCTGGTGCGTCGGGGAGAGGTCCCCCCGGCGCAGGAGCATGCAACTAAAGAAAAAAAAAACAAACAAAAAACAAAACAAATGCAAAAAAACAAAAAACAACAACAAACAAACCTTGCTTAAATAATAGGGAGAAGGCCGGCCTCCCCCAAGAAGTCAACAAGTCCACAAGTCAGTGTGCACGAATCTGTCCCAAGCACAAGGGACAGGCGGTAGCAACCCCGCCCATCCCGGTACTGGGACAGGTATCATGCGCGAAGATCACCCAGACTGGGACATTCGACAAGAATGTGCCGAACAGTCTGGGGGACAACGCAGTCGTTGCAATAGGGCGCAGGCGAGCGCTCCATCAGATAGCGATGCGTCACACGAGTGTGTCCGATTCGGAGACGACAGAAAGCAACCTGAAGCCGCCGCGGCATTGGGGGATAGGTCCATGGGAACAGTCGCGGCGCAATGGCACGCAACTAATGTGTAGAAACAACACCTAAAAGTAAAAGCCAAATATTCCTAGGGATAGGGAGGAAATTCTATCTTCCATGAGGTTAATCAGGCCAAGTAGAGAACAATTAGATAAGTTGAGATAAATTTAAAATAACTTCAAAAAGTCAAATAGTAGCCCTGGCAGAAAAACGGCACATTTTAGACATGATATCAATCTGCTAGTCAGTACAAAGGAGGGCACCTTGAATATGAAGATAGACTGAGGGTACTAAATATGTTCTCATTTGAGATAAGATGTGTGAGGGGAGATATGATTGAGCTTTTTTAAATTTGTTCAGGGATGGATAAGTTGGATTTTAGCAAGTTATTTGAGTTGGAAGGTAGTAATAGGACTAGGGGTCACCACTTAAAAATTTAAAAAAACAGAGGTGCAGGCTGGATGTTAGGAAATATTTTTTGACCAATAGAGTGGTAGATTACTGGAATAGTTTGCCATCTGAGATGGTAGACAGTCCAAACTTGAATGTTTTCAAATGCAGATTAGATGATTATATGGGGAGGGAGGGTTAACTTTACGGGGGTATTCTGGACTCATTCCTGTGAATGCAGTTTTTTATTATTGTATATTACGCTTGATTTTGATTTTGACGAGTCTTGATGATGATGCTTTTTGTTTCGGACATATTCTTGTGGATGGTTCGAATTGTATATTGTAGATGCATGATCTGACACAATCCTATGTATGCTTTTTGTGGGTGGGTTTTGACAGATACAGATGACCTTTGATAGGCCCTTGTGGCTTTTGTAATCGACTGACCTTCGAACAGGTAGCACGTGTTTTATAGAGCTCTCAGTCTGTTGATCTATTTTTCAGATTTTTCTATAGTTTGTTTGTTTTTTGTTTTTTTCTCACCACAATCAGCGAAAGCTAAGTTGCTCTTCTTTTTTTTTCTTATTGCTACTTAAGTTCTTTCTTTGTTTGAATAAGTGATGGAGTTTGGGGATGAAAGTGAGCATGAGTGTCGGAATGTATGCATTGGTTGTGGTGTATTAGGTGAGGGGTATACATGTGTTGTATGTGGGCTGCGTGAATGCATTGTAGATTTAAAGGGGATGAGAAGGCAGGATTTAGACAGGATATGTAGGCTGGAGGGGTTAGTTGCTGAGCTCAGGAGGGAACTTAGTGTTAGGCCTAGATTTGGGAATAGGTTAGGTGGTGAGGTAGGCCAGTTAGATGTTTCAGGTGAAGGTAGATGGCCGGTGGAGGAGGTAGGATATGATAGTTCTAGTGATAGTGAAGTTAGCCCCCTTAGATTAGTTAGAAATAGGCCTAGTGAGGATGGGGGACAGTGGAGAGTGGTTAGGAAACATGAAGCTAGGGAGGCTTCTCCTGTTCTTTATGAGAATAGGGTTGCCTCTGTTGAGGTGGTTAGCCAGAGGGAGAATAGGTGTGTGAGTCAGAGGGACACAGAACCTATTAGCTTGACTAATAGATTCAGTGCCCTAAGAGAGGAAGTAACTGGAAGTGATATGACTGATGGGGGTGGGGGTGGAGTTCGAGTGACTGGTAGTTTGAATGAGAATAGGAGTGGGGATGGAGTTAGGTCTGTGGGGGTTAGGAATAGGAGTCTGACTGAAGTGCTTGTGATGGGTGATTCGCGAATTAGATATTTAGATAGGAAGTTGAATGCAAGTAGATTGAATGGTTTGAGGGTGTGTTTGCCGGGTGTTGGAGTGAGAGATCTGTCTGATAGGTATGAGAAGCTGGTGTCTGGCTGTGCAAGGGATGCGGTTGTGATTACACATGTAGGAGTGAATGATGTGAAGAAAGTGGGTGCATGTGAGTTACGTGAGAGGTACAAGAGGTTGATTGAAAAGGTGAAAGAAAGTAGAATGAAAGGTGTTGTGAAAGGTGTGCTTCCAAGAATGGATGTTGGGGTAGAATGGATGTCTCGTGCAATTGGGCTGAATGATTATGTGAGGAGGATGTGTGAGATGGAAGGTGTCATGTTTGTGGATGTGTGGGATAGGTTTGTTGGAATGAAAGAAATGTATGCGATGGATGGACTGCATTTGAGTAGGAGGGGGGTAGATGTGTTGTGGGAGGAGTATGATCGTGTTATTAGGTTTTTGCGGGCGGGAAACTAGATACTAATAGTGGTCAGGGAATTATGAGATGACATTATAGTACTGAAAGTAGAATGGACTTGGCAGATAACAGAAATAGGTTCCAAGGCGATAGAGGTGAGGTCATTCAAGTTTCAAGAGGTGCTTCAGGGATAGGGGGGTTAAATTGTTTCTATACAAATGCTCGTAGTCTTAGAAACAAGAAGGATGAGCTATTTAGTTATATTAGCAATGAGGATATAGATATATTATGCGTTACTGAATCATGGGTTAATGAAATAGAATTTAGTGACACTATAAGTGAATTTGATTTACAGGGCTATAATATGTACATTAGTCAAAGGACAGGTAGGATTGGTGGAGGAATAATTATCTATATAAAAAACAACATTGTTTCAAGTTTAAATACTTCAATAAAGCAGGATGGAGTTGAGTCACTTTGGATAGATATTAGGTTCAGTAAAAATAGAATGGTGCATTTGGGAGCTTTTTACAAGCCACCTGGGCAGACTGATGATATAGATGAACTAATGATAAGGGAAATAAGTAAGGGATGTGAAACAGATGCAGTTATTATTGGGGACTTCAACTTAAACTCTGTGGACTGGGAAAATATGATAGGTAGGGATAGAACAAGTGGCAGGTTCATAGAATGCTTTGAGGATAATTTTTTTAATCAATTTGTTAATGAGCCAACGAGGGGGGACAATATATTAGATTTAGTACTTTCTAACAGTGATCATTTAGTTCAAGAATTGACTGTTGGGGAAGCATTGGGAAATAGTGACCATCAGATAGTTCGTTTTAACTTGGGAATTGAGAAGGGTAAAATAACTGAGAATGCTGAAAAAGTTCCAAATTTTCATAAGGGAGATTATGTAAAACTTCGAAGCTTGCTAAATTTTGTAGACTGGGATGTAGAATTCAGAGGTAAAAATGTTATGGGATGTGGGATACTTTCAAGCATATAATAAATCTAGTCCAAGAACAATGTATCCCAATGAAGGCCATTAGGAACAAAAGTAGGAAACCATTATGGTGGAATCAGGAGATAGCTAGAAAAATTTCAGAGAAGAAAAGGGCATATAAAAAATTACAGGTAGAAAATAATATTCAAAATTTAAGTGATTATAGAATGGCTAGGAATGAGTTAAATAAGATTATAAAGAAGAACAAAAGGGTGTCAGAAATTAAATTAGCTCAGGATAGCAACAAAGATCCTAGAAAGTTCTTTAGTTACTATAAAATTAATAACAAGTCTGGCAGAGTTAAAATAGGACCTATCAAATATGAAGAGTTTGTGAGAGAAACTGATGAGGAAATAGTTGAGGTACTAAATGGTCATTTTGCATCAGTATTTACAAAAGAGAAACTAAATAGTCCTATGTATAGTACTCATAGGTCAGGAAAAGAGGTGTTTACTAACATTTGTGTGAATCGGAGGATGATAAAAGGACTAATAGGTGATTTAGATACTACCAAGGCCTCCGGCCCTGATAATATTCATTCTAGGATACTTAAAGAAGGGGTAGAAAGTATCTCAATAGCTCTGGACAAGTTATATACTAGGTCATTGGAATATGGAGAAATACCCGATGATTGGAAGAGAGCGAATGTAGTCCCCATTTTCAAGAAGGGTAGTAAGGAGGATCCAAATAACTTTAGACCGGTTAGCCTAACTCCTGTAGTCTGTAAAATTCTTGAGAAAATAGTTAAAAAAGGGATTTGCCAACATCTAGAGAGGGAGGGGTTAATCAGCGATGCTCAGCATGGGTTTAGATCAGGTAGATCATGTTTGACTAACTTACTAGACTTTCTGGAGTTTGTAACAGATCAAGTAGATAAGGGAGAGAATGTAGATATAATTTACTTAGATTTTAGTAAAGCATTTGATAAGGTACCACACAGGAGACTAGTTCATAAATTAAAAATGATTGGGATATGTGGGGGTGTTTCAAATTGGATAGCTGAGTGGCTGAAAGACAGGAAGCAAAGGGTAGTGCTAAATAGTGTAAAGTCAGAGTGGATGGATGTTATCAGTGGGGTTCCTCTTGGATCAGTTCTCGGTCCATTATTATTTGTCATCTATATAAACGTTCTTGGGGAGGCAGTTAATAATAAAGTGTCAATTTTTGCGGATGATACCAAATTAGCAGCTGTAGTTAAAGATATTGATGATAATTTTAAAGTGCAGGGGGACTTAAATAAATTGTTATCCTGGGCACATAAGTGGCAAATGACTTTCAACCTTGATAAGTGCAAAGTTATTAACATGGGAAAAGATAATAGAGAATTTAACTATGAAATGGATGGGCATTGGCTGAGCTCAGTAGAGGATGAGAAAGATCTAGGAGTAGTAATAGATAAGTCATTAAGGTTTTCTAAGCAGTGTATTGAAGCAAGAAATAGGGCAAATAGAGTGCTGGGTTTTATTAAGAGAAATGTCAGTTACAAAAGTAAGGAGGTTATTCTTAAACTCTATAACTCTTATGTTAGGCCACATCTAGAGTACTGTATACAGGCATGGTCCCCACATTTTAGACACGATATTAACCTTCTTGAGTCAGTGCAACGGAGGGCAACAAAGATTATTCCTTCCCTGAGGCACCTTGAATATGAAGATAGACTGAGGGTATTAAATATGTTCTCGTTCGAAAGGAGGTGTGTGAGAGGGGATATGATTGAGCTCTTTAAAATTTTTTCCGGGATAGATAAATTGGATGTTAGCAAGTTTTTTGAGTTAGATGATGGAAATCGGACTAGAGGTCACCACTTGAAAATTAAAAAGCAAGGGTGTAGGTTGGATTTAAGAAAATATTTTTTCACCAATAGAGTGGTAGACTTCTGGAACAAATTGCCACTGAGGGTAGTAGGTAGTCCAAATCTAAATGTATTTAAGAGTAGGTTGGATGAGTTTATGGGAAGGGAATGTTGTGATGGTTCCTAAGTTTTGTATATATTAATATTGTTTGTATATATCTATAGCTGCATGATTTAGTTCTTGACAAGCCTTGATTGGTGATACCCTTGTTTCTGGATGCAATCCTCTGAATGTATTTTTCCTGGGAGTTTGGGTGCCTTGAAAAAGAGGCCGCTTGACTCGGATGACATATGATGAGCCCTTGTGGCTTTTGTTATCCGTTATATTATATTGTGGGGGGACTTTGATTTTGTCTTCCCCTGGTGATGGTGCTTTTTGTGGGTGGGTTTTGACGGAGGCGGATGACCTTTGATAGGCCCTTGTGGCTTTTGTCATCCGTGTAATTATGTTATGTTATGTTATTATGGGTAAATATGTAGATTAGCGGCCCAGGCGGAAAAAAATTTGTGTACATAAGAACATAAGAAAAGAAGGAGACTGCAAAAGACCATTCATGGCCTACACTTGGCAGCTCCTGTTCCAGTCAACACACAAAAGATTTCTTACCCCCGTATAATCATAATTGTTTATAGAATAATGTTCGTAACGTTTTTATTTAACCAAACGCGTGTGAATATGCATGCGCGGGGGAAGGAAACATACACTAAAAAAAATACACTTTTTCAGGCGCTTGCCGATCTCATCTTTACCCCAAAACATAGTCAACACTGTGCACCATGCATGAATGAAATAAACAGTTGTCTCAAAAGATCATTTTAATTTTTCTAACAATCCTCTGGATTGTTTATATTGTAGATGCACGATCTGACACAATCCTATCTTTAATATAAGAAATAACCCCTCCTCCTCTCTTCCTATTCCTATCTGTATGGAACATGTTAAAGCCCTCAATCTCAACCTCAGGTTTAAAGTGATTACCTACCAAATCAAGCCATAAATAAATGTAGTCCAAGAACAATGTATCCCAATGAAGGCCATTAGGAACAAAAGTAGGAAACCATTATGGTGGAATCAGGAGATAGCTAGAAAAATTTCAGAGAAGAAAAGGGCATATAAAAAATTACAGGTAGAAAATAATATTCAAAATTTAAGTGATTATAGAATGGCTAGGAATGAGTTAAATAAGATTATAAAGAAGAACAAAAGGGTGTCAGAAATTAAATTAGCTCAGGATAGCAACAAAGATCCTAGAAAGTTCTTTAGTTACTATAAAATTAATAACAAGTCTGGCAGAGTTAAAATAGGACCTATCAAATATGAAGGGTTTGTGAGAGAAACTGATGAGGGAATAGTTGAGGTACTAAATGGTCATTTTGCATCAGTATTTACAAAAGAGAAACTAAATAGTCCTATGTATAGTACTCATAGGTCAGGAAAAGAGGTGTTTACTAACATTTGTGTGGATCGGAGGATGATAAAAGGACTAATAGGTGATTTAGATACTACCAAGGCCTCCGGCCCTGATAATATTCATTCTAGGATACTTAAAGAAGGGGTAGAAAGTATCTCAATAGCTCTGGACAAGTTATATACTAGGTCATTGGAATATGGAGAAATACCCGATGATTGGAAGAGAGCGAATGTAGTCCCCATTTTCAAGAAGGGTAGTAAAGAGGATCCAAATAACTTTAGACCGGTTAGCCTAACTCCTGTAGTCTGTAAAATTCTTGAGAAAATAGTTAAAAAAGGGATTTGCCAACATCTAGAGAGGGAGTGGTTAATCAGCGATGCTCAGCATGGGTTTAGATCAGGTAGATCATGTTTGACTAACTTACTAGACTTTCTGGAGTTTGTAACAGATCAAGTAGATAAGGGAGAGAATGTAGATATAATTTACTTAGATTTTAGTAAAGCATTTGATAAGGTACCACACAGGAGACTAGTTCATAAATTAAAAATGATTGGGATATGTGGGGGTGTTTCAAATTGGATAGCTGAGTGGCTGAAAGACAGGAAGCAAAGGGTAGTGCTAAATGGTGTAAAGTCAGAGTGGATGGATGTTATCAGTGGGGTTCCTCTTGGATCAGTTCTCGGTCCATTATTATTTGTCATCTATATAAACGATCTTGGGGAGGCAGTTAATAATAAAGTGTCAATTTTTGCGGATGATACCAAATTAGCAGCTGTAGTTAAAGATATTGATGATAATTTTAAAGTGCAGGGGGACTTAAATAAATTGTTATCCTGGGCACATAAGTGGCAAATGACTTTCAACCTTGATAAGTGCAAAGTTATTAACATGGGAAAAGATAATAGAGAATTTAACTATGAAATGGATGGGCATTGGCTCAGCTCAGTAGAGGATGAGAAAGATCTAGGAGTAGTAATAGATAAGTCATTAAGGTTTTCTAAGCAGTGTATTGAAGCAAGAAATATGGCAAATAGAGTGCTGGGTTTTATTAAGAGAAATGTCAGTTACAAAAGTAAGGAGGTTATTCTTAAACTCTATAACTCTTATGTTAGGCCAATCTAGAGTACTGTATACAGGCATGGTCCCCACATTTTAGACACGATATTAACCTTCTTGAGTCAGTGCAACGGAGGGCAACAAAGATTATTCCTTCCCTGAGGCACCTTGAATATGAAGATAGACTGAGGGTATTAAATATGTTCTCGTTCCAAAGGAGGTGTGTGAGAGGGGATATGATTGAGTTGTTTTAAATTTTTTCCGGGATAGATAAATTGGATGTTAGCAAGTTTTTTGAGTTAGATGATGGAAATCGGACTAGAGGTCACCACTTGAAAATTAAAAAGCAAGGGTGTAGGTTGGATTTAAGAAAATATTTTTTCACCAATAGAGTGGTAGACTTCTGGAACAAATTGCCGCAGAGGGTAGTAGGTAGTCCAAATCTAAATGTATTTAAGAGTAGGTTGGATTAAATTATTGGAAGGGAAGGTTGTGATGGTTCCTAAGTTTTGTATATATTAATATTGTTTGTATATATCTATAGCTGCATGATTTAGTTCTTGACAAGCCTTGATTGGTGATACCCTTGTTTCTGGATGCAATCCTCTGGATGTAGTTTTCCTGGGAGTTTGGGTGCCTTGAAAAAGAGGCCGCTTTACTTGGATGACCTATGATGAGCCCTTGTGGCTTTTGTCATCCGTTATATTATATTGTGGGGGACTTTGATTTTGTCTTCCCCTGGTGATGGTGCTTTTTGTGGGTGGGTTTTGATGGAGGCGGATGACCTTTGATAGGCCCTTGTGGCTTTTGTCATCCATGTAATTATGTTATATGTTATGTTATGTTATGACTCTGTTATCGCAATTATATCAAAATTCTCTTCACTCGCTAATGCTCTTAAGAGATCTATCTTATTCCTTATACTCCGACCATTTGTGTAGTATATTTTTAAGGTTTTTTTATTATTCCCATCTTCATTGCATTGTGCTTTTTTATTCCTAGTTATCTGCTCATTCACTTGTGCATTAGTCCCCCTATAACGCATCAGTATGCCCTCTCCCCTAGCTATTCCTCTATCTCTGCATCCCTTCCATTTCCTACACCTGCCCTCTATTGCTGTTATTCCCTTACCTCTAACAGCTTCTAGTTTTCCACCCGTAAGGACCTAATCACACTATCCAGCTCCCCCCATAGAACCTCAACACCTGCCCGACTAAGATGGAGCCCATCCATCGCATACATCCTCCTATTCCCGTAAAACCCTCCCCAGACATCTACAAACACCAATCCTAACTCCTCACACAGTCATTTCACAAATTCATTCAAACCAATTGCATGCAACAACCATTCTACCCCCACATCCAATCTCGGAAGCACACCAGAAACAACACCTTTTACCCTGCTTTTACTCATCCTTTCAACTAACTTTTTATACTGCTCACGTAACTCACATGTACCCACCTTCTTTACATCATTCACTCCCACATGCGTAATCACAACTTCATCCATCTCACACCCAGAAACCAGCCTATCATACCTCTCACAAACATCACTTACACCAGCACCCGGCAAACAAACTCTCATTCCCTTCCACTTGCTATCACTCAACTTCCTATCTAAATACCTAATCTGAGAGTTACCCATCACTAGCACCTCAGTCATTCTCCTATTCTGTCTTGGCCTAACATTACCCTGAGTCCTGCTCTCAGTCACACTACCACCCATCCTGCTTTCATCCACAATCACACCAGGCAAATCACTTTCACACTCTTCCTCTCTCAGGACATTGAATCTGTTAGTCAACCTAACAGGTTCTATGTCCCTCTCATATACAGGCATGATCACCACATTTTAGACATGATATAAACTTATTAGAGTCAGTACAAAGGAGGGCAACAAAAATAATACCATTCCTGAAGCACCTTGAATATGAAGATAGGCTGAGGGTATTAAATATGTTTTCATTTGAAAGAAGGTGTGTGAGGGGAGATATGATTGAGCTTTTTAAAATATTTTCTGGGATGGATAAATTGGATTTCAGCAAGTTATTTGAGTTAGAAGGTAGCAATAGAACTAGAGGCCACCACTTAAAGATTAAAAAACAGAGGTGCAGACTGGATGTTAGAAAATATTTTTTCACTAACAGAGTGGTAAATTATTGGAATAGTTTGCCACCTGAGACTGTAGACAGCCCAAACTTGAATGTTTTCAAGCGCAGATTAGATGATTATATGGGAATGGAGGGTTAATTTCTTACTTTTTGGTATGTGGATATGTTTCTTGACTTATTCCTGTGGATGCAGTTTCTTTTTATTTTATATTTTGGGGTACTTTGTTTTGTTTTTGACAGACTCCTATGGAGGCTTTAAATTATATATTGTAGATGCATGGTTGGACATTCCTATGGATTGTTAAATTGTATATTGTAGATGCATGATCTGACAAAATCCTATGGATGCATTATGTGGGTGGGATTTGATGGATACGGATGACCTTTGATAGGCCCTTGTGGCTTTTGTCATCCGTGAAATTATGTTATGGATGCATCTTGTGGGTGGGTTTTGACAGATGCCGATGACCTTTGATAGGCCTGTGTGGCTTTTGTCATCTGTGAAATTATGTTATGTTATGGCATCCGCATCTGTTAAAACCCAGCCACAAAATGCATCCATAGGATTGTGTCAATCATGAATATACAATATAAACAATTGATAGAATTGAGTCCGATCATGCATCTACAATAAACAATTCGAACCATACACAGGAATGTGTCAAAAACAAAAAGAATCATCCAAGACTCGTCAAAATCAATAGTAATATACAATAATAAAAAAAATTCACAGGAATGAGTCCAAACTACCCCCCCCCCCAAAGTTAACCCTCCCTCCCCATATAATCATCTAATCTGCGTTTGAATACATTCAAGTTGGGACTGTCTACCATCTCAGATGGCAAACAATTCCAATAATCTACCACTATTGGTGAAAAAATATTTTCTAACATCCAACCTGCACCTTTTTTTTTTAATTTTTAAGTGGTGACCCCTAGTCCTATTACTACCTTCCAACTCAAATAACTTGCTAAAATCCAACTTATCCATCCCAGAACAGAATTTAAAAAGCTCAATCATTTCTCCCCTCACACATCTTATCTCAAATGAGAACATACTTCGTAGCCTCAGTCTATCTTCGTATCTAAGGTGCTTCAGGGAAGGGATTATTTTTGTTGCCCTCCTTTGCACTGACTGTAGCAGGTTGATGTCCTGTCTAAAATGAGGTGACCATGCTTGTATACAGTACTCTAAATGTGGCCTAACATACGAGTTGTAGAGTTTAAGGATAATCTCTTTACTCCTGTAGCTAACATTCCTGTTAATGTATCCTAGTACCCTATTTGCTCTTATTTTTTACCTCAATACACTGCTTTGAAAACTTCAGTGACCTATCTACTACTATGCCTAAGTCCTTCTCATCCTCCACAATTCAGCCAATGCCCATCCATTTCATAGCTAAATTCCATATGGTAAATATGTAGATTATCGGCGCGAACGATGGGACGTACTATTTCGTCCGTGTTCCAAAATGTTTCACGTTTTTGGAGTACATTTAAGTTGACGGCTCGTGTGGGGGTAAACACAATGGGGGGACTCCATATACCCCCACGAGCAGTCCCCTTGAATTTACTCAAAAAATGTGAAACATATTGGAACAGGGACGAAATATTTTGCGTCCCCTCGTTCGCGCCGCCGATCTTCATGTTTACCGTTTTTGTGTTAAAGAGCTTCTTAAAATGTCAGCAGACGCCATAACTGATTGAAAAAACTTTCAGCTAAAACTAGTAAATGTGTTTGATATTACTATATTGTTCGTCTATTATTCTTATTACTTTTCGGTAAGGGGCGACAAGACTTTCGGACCACCCTATGCAAAGATAACAACAATTTCTATATTACAATATGTAATTTATTTGCCCCAATACAACTCCAAAAACATATACTCATCTAACCTGCGCAGACAATGCAAATAGGCCTAAAGAATAGATTGAAAGTAATATTTCCGCAAAAAAACGGTCTGGTTAATCGATAGAATTATCATGTCTGCATTCTTCTTCTTTTTTTTTACCAATAGCATGGTAGATTACTGGAATAGTTTACAACAGGAAACAACCTGTCCAAATTTAGATGTTTTCAAGCACATGTTCGATGAGTATATGTAGAGGGTAGGTTATGATGGTTTTCAAGTTGTATTGGGGCAAATTACATATTGTAATATCAATTTGTGTATATATTATATTAGTGTTATGTGTATTGCGGGATTTAGTTATTTTGACGGGCCGTGACAGTGATGCATTTAAAGAAGGTCAGACACGATCTTGAAGATACAGTTTATGGTTGACTCGGATGACCTTGATAGGGCCTTGTGGCTTTTCTCATCCGTTGAATTGTGTTATGTGACTCTTCCCACCACTTTCTTGTGCGCCCTCCTCCACCCAACATTTCTTTTCATTATTTATCCTTATGCGCACGGATATCTAAGGTCTTGAGTGCCTTTCCGGCCGCAAGTCTTGAAGGTAGATCGCGGGTATTATCTTCGACACATTTTCACTTTCTCCAGCTTCACCACATTCTTTACACATCTCTCATTACCATTTTTCTATATGATACGGCCTAGTTGCTATTGCGCTTTAATTACAAAAACAACGACCAAACCGTTTTTACTTTTTAAACATTAACCAGTCCCTACATAAGCTGTCCCCTAGCCAACCCCATTCATTGTTTCAGGGAACTACAGAAACACTACAGAAGGTTTGTATCATGTGTTGGGTTATGATTCAATCTTCAATTACTTCATGCTCAACAGCCTGAACGGGATGGCGTGATATAAAGTAAAGGCAATAAAATAACCAAACTATTGTGTACGAAAGTATCGGAGCTCTCATAGCGCTGGATTTTGACTCCACACTAACTAGGCTTTGATTCCCTGCAACCTCTGGGTGACGCCTGGGATGTTACTAGGCTTTTATTCCCTGCAGCCTCTGGGTGACGCCCGGGACGTTACTAGGATTTGATTTCCTGCAGCCTCTGGGTGATGCCCGGGACGTTACTAGGCTTTGATTCCCTGCAGCCTCTGGGTGACGCCAGGGATGTTACTAGGCTTTGATTCCCTGCAACCTCTCGATGCACTCGAACCCCTACTATGCATGATTCACAGCCTCTGGAGTGCTTTGATTCCCACCTTTTGGACGGCGCTCGGGACGCTACTAGGCTTTGATTCCCAGCGGCCTTTAGTAGATAGGTCACTGAAGTTTTCAAAGCAGTGTATTGAGGTAAAAAATAAGAGCAAATAGGGTGCTAGGATACATTAACAGGAATTTTAGCTACATTTTCTCTTCCCTAATCTTCGTCATATTCTTTATGAACCTCTCCTCACAATGTTTCTGATGGAGATTCCCTCGTTAGTTTTCCATTCTTGGATTTAGATAATATGTGTTGTCCCGGGTAAAGATTTAGAATGAATAAGATTTTGCCATGAAAAATGTCACAATCTCATTTCTTCTCAACCTTCAACAAGTTTGTACATTAAAATCAGGCATTCGGAAGTACGAATCTCTCTCAATCAACGAGTATCATCACTTCTTTCTATCTTTTTCGATAATTGGCATCACTTCTTTTCATCTCTCAATAAATGGCATCACTTCTTTTCATCTCTCTCAATAATTGTTGCCATTATCCTTATTCACATTTCTCAATAATCAACAATTACGTCTTTTCACCTTTCTCAATAATTGAATTGCTTTTTTTTCAACTTTCTCGATAATTATTTCCACCCTTTTGCATCTTTCTCAAAAAGTGTCATTATCCTTTTTCACCTTTCTCAATAATTGACATTACCTTTTTCATATTTCTGCTAATTAATTTCACCATTTTCATCTATCTTAATAATTGCCATTATCCCTTTTAATTTTTCTCAATACTTAGCATTACCCTTTTTCATCTTTCTCAATAATTATTTTTGCACCTTTTCATCTTTCTCAATATTTGTCATTGTCTTTTTTATCTTTCTCAATAATTGATATTTCCCCTTTTGATTTTCCTCAATAATTGCCATTATCTCTTTTCATCTTTCTCAGTAATTGGTTTACCTTTTTTCATATATCTTAATAATTACTTTCGCCCCTTTTCACCTCTTATTATCCCTTTTCATCTTTCTCAATAATTGGTATTAGCTTTTTTCCTATTTTGCAAGAATTGGTTTTACCCCCTTTGATCTTTCTTATTAATTATAATTACCTTTTAAAATTTTCTTCAGGAATTAGTTAAACCACTTTTCTTCTTTCTCGATAATTATCATTATCTTTCTTCATCCTGCTCGCTATTGTTATCACCCTTTTAATTTTTCTCAATAATTTCAATTACATTTTTCATCTTTCTCAATGATTAGTTTCACTCATCATCTCCCTCAATAATTGTCATTTTCCTTTTTCATCTTTCTTAATAATTGGTATTACCCTTTTTTAACTTTCTTAATAATTGGAATTGCTTTTGTCATCTTTCTCAAAAAATAGTTTCACTCCTTTTCAGCTTTCTCAAGAA
This sequence comes from Ceratothoa steindachneri, assembly GCA_963969495.1. Taxonomy (NCBI): domain Eukaryota; kingdom Metazoa; phylum Arthropoda; class Malacostraca; order Isopoda; family Cymothoidae; genus Ceratothoa; species Ceratothoa steindachneri. Next base: position 26,602,984 of record OZ018326.1, read on the forward strand.
TTATCTTTATCCTTTTTAATCTTTCTCAATATTTTGCATCACCATTTTTTTTCATTTTGTCAATAGTTGGCCCCCTTTCATCTTTCTCAATCATTGGAATTATCCTTTTTTATCCTTCTCATTTATTATGCAAATGCATAATAACAAAATAATCATAAATTTTGCTTATCCATAAAATTCCGCTATTTACGAACTCATTCATGATTTACTTTTCGATAGTCTTTTGTTTTTGTTGATAGGTCACTTCTTGCTTATTTTTTTAATCCTCTCTTTTTTCTTTAATTTTCAAATTACCAATTTGTGAAACCATACAAACCTTTTGTAGTTAACATTATGGGCGGGTGCTTTACACCCGTACCCCCTCCTTTATGTTGGTGGGTTTAACCTCCCCCCCCCACACACTGATTTTTTTAATCAACTCGGAGTATAGGCAAATTGAAAGCCTACCATTTGGTTACCAACTGAATACCACGATTTAAAAAAAGTTGGTGATGTGATCAACAAAGACGAAAGACTATCGAAAAGCAAGTTACATAATGTATGAATTCGCAAAAATGGACTTTTATGCGTAGGCAAAACAGAATTATTTCGTTATTATGAATTTGCACAGTAAAAAAGGTTCGTTGAAACAAAATTGTTTATTCATTGTTTTTATTTGCGTATTAGCTCTCGTTCATTGTAATATGGCAGTGAACGTATTCTGTTTCGGAGTAAATTATTTCTTTTTATTGATTATTATTTTGGATTACTATTCAGCTAAGTAATTTTCTCTAAGGCTAATATTTCTCGTTCTAGGTTTCCCAATTCTTCCAGCTTAAAGATCCCCTCCTCCCCGAGTAAAAACCAGTGTATGGTCATCATGAAGTGTAAGGAAGTGACTGAATCATTCTTTGTTTCTTCTCCGTGTGGAAATATTCTTCTAAAATGTTGTAGTCGTGGAATTCACGAAGTAACGTTCATGAACAAGACCGGCATGGGTACCAACCTTCCCGACACAAGGTATGATTTGCACCGAGCTTCTAAACCAGGGATAGATCCAGGGGGAGAGGATAAGGGGCTGAATCCCACCCCGAAATTTCAGACGCGTTTTGGTTTGTTTATATATATATATATATATATATATATATATATATATATATATATATATATATATATATATATATATATATATATATATATATATATATATATATATATATATATATATATATATATAAATATAGTAGAAGAGAAAGAAGAATTGGACGCGAATGAGCAAATGAGACAAGAAACCGGAGTTTTTTAAAGGCAAGCGAAAGGGACATTAGAAGAATCCAGAATCAAAGAGAGCAGAGGAAGGCACAGTGAAGGCGATCCTTTACCGAGAAGACAGAAATAGCGCTATTTCTGTCTTCTCGGTAAAGGATCGCCTTCACTGTGCCGCCCTCTGCTCTCTTTGATTCTGGGTTCTTCTAATGTCCCTTTCGCTTGCCTTTAAAAAACTCCGGTTTCTTGTCTCATTTGCTCATTCGCGTCCAATTCTTCTTTCTCTTCTACTATATTTATATATATATATATATATATATATATATATATATATATATATATATATATATATATATATATATATATATATATATATATATATATATAATAATTGAAAATCACATGACACGTGATATATAGATGTATTTAAAGGCCCAAAGCAAATGGAAGTTGGTAACACAACCCGGAAAACGCTAAGGGGAATATTACATGAACCAATGAAAGCTTAAGAAGGAAAATGGGAGATGTAGAGAACGGAAAGATTGGGCAAATTATTCTAACCGTTATGTGAAAATAAGTAAAGAAATTGGATTTGAACCTGTGTTATCAAGCGCTCATCGCTTATATGGCCACGACACTCATCGTCAGAGCGGGGTTGAAGGTGGTAGCTCTGGCGATGAGTGTCGTGGTAATATAAGCGATGAGCGCTTGATGACACAGATTCAAACCAAACTTCTTTATTTATTTTCATATAACGGATCACCGCTGCTCGTCCTCCCTCGACTTCTCTGGTTGATTTCTTCGGACCTTGACCTTTCCACTTCGTTTTTGATGAGCCACGCTGCCCCATTGGCCAGCCAAAAGAATCCGTCCCGGTGATCGGTTGATCTGTCGGAGATACTATGTGCGTCTTCAGTTATCCAATCACCGGGACGGATTCTTTGGTCTGGCCAATGGGGCAGCGCGGCTCATCAAAAATGAAGCGGAAAGGTCAAGGTCCGATGAAATTAACCAGAGAAGCCGAGGGAGGACGAGCAGCGGTGATCCGGGATGACATCTGGCACGTATATAGAGAGCGATCCCCCCTTTCTCTTACAGTTCTATTCTGAAGAAGCCAATAGGTGAAACGTTGATAAAGAACTCCATAATGTTTTCTGTTTTTTTACTTCCTCCACCCATTCTCACCTATACGTCGTGAAATGAAACTCACAAAGTAGCGCGTGAGTAGAGCAATAAATGCAAAGAAAAATTCCAACAGGAAAATGAAAGACGGATTCTAAGTACTTTCGAACTTTTTCAATTCATTCCTTGAGAATGAACTGAACAAGTTCGAAAGTACTTGGAATCCGCCTTTCATTTCCTGTGAGACTTTTTTGCATATATATATATATATATATATATATATATATATATATATATATATATATATATATATATATATAATCATACTTATATTCTGCTATTCAGAAAGAGTTATATAATAATATAGAATATATATAAAAAGGGTTTTTTTTAAAACCGTTGCGATCGAATGTATCTTATATGATACATGTCTAAAATACAGTTAAGTCTAAAAAATAATTAATAAATTCAGTATTATAAATTTTTTGATGTCTAAAAACTACAATTCATAATTTTATGATGCGTGGGGGAAAAAAAATCCGATCTGAGAGAGTTGATGCTCACTCCTTTATGAGATGCTGTTATTTATTATCAATACTGTCTATTATTCTGGATCCGCCTCTGTAACCTATTCATCTCACTAACCCAACCTCAACTTTTACACTAAGCAAACATATAAAGTTCATGATTTCGAATAGTAGTATCATATTTACAGTTCGATACTTTTTACTGCTGCAATAATAATAATTCGGCCAAAACAGATTTTACAAGTTCAGGAAATCATAACCTTACAAACCTTTTATGATTTCCTGTATAAAAAAACCCTCCCTATTTTAACTTTTACAACGCATCAAATATAAATGGTCAATAGTCCAGTGGGGGATCCAGAATAAAAAGGGGGGGGGGGCTAACCTGAATTCCTCCCTCTGAGTAGTCTGGGAAAAGGGCATTGATCATTAATAAGGGTTATAATAGACAGTATTGATAATAAATAGCAGCATCTCATAAAGGAGTGAGCATCAACTCTCTCAGATTGGAATTTTTGTCCCCCACGCATCATAAAATTATGAATTGTGGTTTATTGTAGTTTTTAGACCTCACCTATGGTGTAATACTGAGTTTAATAATTATTTTTTGAGATTTAGCAGCATTTTATATATGTATCATATAAGATCGCAGCGGTTTACAAAAATGTTTTAGTATATTCTATATTATTACATAACTCTTTCTGAATAGCATAATACAAGTATGGCTTAAAAATATATAAACATAAACGGGGTCTGAAATTTGGGGGCTTCAGACCCATAGCCCCCTCCTTCCTTGGATCCGCTCCTGGTAGGTTAGGTAAATAGTAGGTACGGTACGGTTTGGGTAAATTGGAGAAGCAATTGGTCGCTGCGTTGGCCTATAGCAGTTTTTCTATGGTTCGCTGCGTTTTTTAATTAATGACTTCTTAGCGCCCCCCTCCCCCCCTCGGACGCTGAAGCATGCGTTTTCTACTTGTATATTTTGGGGGGAAGGGGGGCTTTTCTTTTTTTCTTTTAATGGAGCCTACTGACTACTGTGACTTACGCCCAAGCAGGAAATCACTAGGAGAGACCCTTTAAATCAGGGGTGGGGAAACATTTTTGAGCCGTGGGCGAAAATTTCTAATAAAAGAAGTCGGCGGGCGATAAATAAAATTTGACTCTCGTCTCTTTGTAAATGTTGTTTAAATTTATTAAATGGTGCGATCAACTCATACATTAATATGTAAAAAAAAATTAATTCGCAACATTTTTATTGACCGACACCACGGAAATTGAATATATACAAATATTATTTAAATTTCAATATTGAGAATGTGTGCATACAAATATATCCCTCGGGTGACGATGTTAATTGCGCTCGCGGGCGAAGGTTTTCCCAGCCCGGATTTACATATTAAAAAACGGCATTTCTGCCTCATATTCTTCTCTCTCGCTCATCGGCCCAACTCGCGCCATCTCTTTGATTCCGCCTTTTGTCCCTGCTAGTGGGTTCGAATCCCGATTCCGAGTACTTGTGCTCTGTGTTCTTTTCATCCCATCTTTTCTTTTTTAATGATAAATAATCTGACCTCGTTGGATTACACGAGTGTTCCTTTGATGCTCGCTATTGACAGTGAATAAATAACCTTACATCTCCAGACGATAATAATAATAATCTCACAAAGTGATTCAGGATAGTTTCGTGCTCTCACTCTCTTTTGCACCCCAGGTAGTCTCCTCTTTTTGCTCCTATCTTCCGCACATTTTCGCTTCTCCTTATCTCACCATATTGCCGATGGTTGCCACATTACTTTCAATCTGAGCTGGCGCACTGTGATGAAGGAGTACGATATCGTTTACTCAGCGTCGAAGACTTGTGTACTGCGTCGGCAAACTTCACTAATGGCATGAATGTCTGTTCACACAGAGAGGAAAGTAACCCTGTTCACGAAGTCCCTGGTAATCGGCGGTTAAATGACCCCGCGACTCTCTGCACCGAATGGCTAAATCAGTACTTCGAGGATCCCTTTAAATTAGAGGAATTGAGTCTGCCACGTCTCTGCCCGTTACAAGAAGAGAGTAAGTATAGGACGTCCATTAAATATGAGACCCAAAAGAAAATTCAATAATTCGTAAAATTTAAAATCACGGTAAAAAATATATAATATCATTGGAAAGAATAAAAAATAAGTTTAATATGATTTCTGAATTTTTTATAAAAATTATCAGGCAATGGCTTCGCTGCTAAGATTAAAATTTAATATCTAAAAAAAAATCAGCCATGGTTACATTTTTAGAAATTTTCTAAACATCGCCAATTATAATCATTTTAAAAAGGAACTCGAAACTAAATTTCCCCCCTTTCAAAATATCACGTTGCTAAAATATAGTTATAGAAGAAGATATATAAAAATAAATTTTCTGAACTTCACCATTTGTAATTCTTTGGGTTTAAAAAAATTAACAAAATTTCGATACTTATATTTATTTCTGAACTTCACCATTTTTTTTTATATTATAAAAAATAATTAGAAATAACTTTGATAACAAAAAATAAGTCATAACCAAACTAAGATGAAATTATTATTTAAATACTCAAAAAAATCCCCTTCTTAAATTATAGAGTTAGTGATGATGATGATGATATCTACGGTTGTTTCTCCGTTCCTCGACAAAGTGGAAAGGGTATGTCCTTCGATCTCTCCATTGAGTTCGTCCACGATCTGATGTTCGAATTCAATGTCATAGTCCTCATTCTCTTCGCTAATTTTGAATACATTTTTCCAGTGCTCTCTAAATAATGCCTCTATTTCTTCCTCATCTACTAAAATATTGTTCCCTGCATCCTTAATTTTCATTTTATCCCTTGTTGTCCGAGTCTTTAATCTGTTTCCAAAATTCCCTTGGTGATGTTTCCACATCTATTTTCTCGATGTGCTGATCCCATTTCTCTTTCTGTTTTTCATAAATTAGTGCTATTAGTTATCTTTTCTGCCTCCTGAGTGCGCTGTCTGCTTCCCGTGATGTTCCGAATCTTCTTATATTTTCTGCCGCCCGGCCGATCTTCTCGCTCAATGCCACAATTTCTGGTGTCCATCTGAATTGTTTAATGGTTTGGAACGAGTTAATGGGGATCGGCCCCCTTCTCTGCCCTTTTAATTTCTTCTCTGATCCTATCCAACTTCCCGTCGATTTCCTCTAGAGTGGCTTCCCCGAGCTGGCTGGGCACGGACGTCTGAAGTAATTCTATGGTACGCCTTCCATTTCTTCGAAGGGATTTGTATAGGATTCTTGTTTATGTCCATTATAGTCGCAGTGTGGTCACTGCAAGGAATATCCACTGGTTCCATAGAATAGTTAAAGGGCATATTGAAGTTAGCCAGGCATATGTCCGGTTTTGTTGCGTGATCTCTTCGTAAGTATGTAGGGAAATTGGGTCCCAGTATTTGCAGTATACATCTATTGATAAGCGTGTTAAGTTGTTTTCCGACTCTGTTCGTATTTCTGTACCCAGATGCCCCGCAATGGACATTTAAATCGCCCATCAAAATGACCGGTATGCTATAGTTGAAGAGTTTAGTAAAGTTTTGTACCGGTAATTGGGGTCGCCTGGGTGGCTGGTATCCAGTTGCGACAATGATGTTGCTTAATTCCAATTTAATTTCTAAAGCTAAATATGCGTCCTCCAATCCTTGTATTGTTTTCTACTGGAATGCTTGCTTGACATCTATTGCCGCTCCGTCGTGTGTTTCTCCTGAAGGATTTGTGTTAATAGCATTGTAGTTCCATATCTTTAATTTATTGTTTTCTGTGTTTCTTCAATGTTATGATGTTAGTATAACATCTGGGTCATTCTTTTTGAATAAGTTTCCGTACATAATTTCCTTGTCTTTCTATCCGCATGTGTTAATTTGTAGTATTTTTAATTTATTAATATCCATAATCCAATTGTCCATTTCCGTTCGTTTATTCGTTTTCCGTTTAGTTTGTCCTATCTGTTAAGTTATCGGTGTTTCTTCTTCTTTTTCTGGTTCTTCTTTCGTTTCTCCTGGATTCCACCTCTGCTGACTGCATTCGAGGGTCCTTATTTTAGTTTATCTCTTGGTGATGGACCGCTTTTACTTGCGGATTTAGATCTGTTAAATCTTTGGGCTTTCCTGCGAGTACCTCTGTGCACTCTTGCCCTGTGTCGTCGGAGGAATTTTCAGTCTCTGAGTCTTCGCTGATTGTGTCATCTTCTGATTCTTCTGCCTGTTGGTTTCCTTTCACCTCTTCCATTAACTCATGTTTTGTCTTTTCTGTGACTTTGATTCTGAAAATGGCCGAGGAGTCGACTTCTTTGGGAAATTTCATCGGTTCGAGCCCGTTTTCCTGTAACATGCTGTTGACTGTTGTTGCATAACTTCCAGGGTGGGCATGTAATATACAAGTAAGTATTTTTACGTTGAGCGTACCATCTAAATTAATCTGAGTTGCCGGCCTTGTTGGTCAATTTTTGCCATTGCTGCGTATGAGTTTTTATTTACGTTCGTATTATTTCTGTTTGACTGTGTTTCTTTTCTCTTTATAATTTCTCTTCTTTTGGGACAAATCATGGCCATAGTTCTGTGTCCCCATTGGCAGTTAAAGCATCTTTTAACTGTGTTGTTGCAGTATCGCCAAAAATGGCCTTCAATTCCACATTCAGAACAGATTATAAGGTCTTTTGAGGGGCAATTTTGCCTCTTATGTTCTTCCAACGCATAACATCTGAAGCATATCTGAATACTTGTGAAGACGTATCTTTGTATGTGGGCAGATGGGATCCTCGTGTTGAAAGCGAGAAGCCCCTGTTCCATGATCTTGAAAACGTGAGTGTGATCTTTAAATTTGACCACCTCTGCAATTTTCAGCCATTTCTGTCTCTCCTGAAGTTCTTCTCTTATTTCTTGGCATGAGTACTCTCCTACCCAGGACTCGATTTTTCGGCAGATGACACTTGTGTTAGCCGTGATTTGTGGTGGCACTCTAGCTTCCAAGTCCAACTTCCTTGGCGTAATGCTCCCCGCAGATGACAGTAGCTTATCTACGTCTTTGTTTTCTGGGCAAATAACTGTGAATCCAGATGGTGTCTCAATGCATTTGATTAGTGGTACCTCCAGATCTATATATATGCATCGTACTACTTCTTGTGGTGATCTTTTCCTTCCGTTGAGCATGAGTTTCAGGGGCAGCCTTTTGAAGTCCGGTGGGTCCATCTTCCCGGGAGTCGTCCCCTCTCCGAGGAGAGGGGTTCTTCTGTCGATCTTCAGCTGTGGAGTCTTAACCAGTCTCCACAAGTGGGAGGAGCCCCTCTATCTGTTCTAGTTCGATCTCGCCTACCTTCCAATTTTCGCATTCTCCTTGGTCAACCCTACCTATCTGGGCCTAGCCCTAACAACGTTCCATAGTTGGGTTCTGGCTCGTGACCGAGAATCGCCCCCCCTTTTCTGCCCCTCTAAGAGGGTCTCCTGCAGGGGTTCACTATACCTTACTACCAACTGCAACTCAGACCTTGCCGGTGACCAAGTTATGTAGTGCTAGTGAGAAGTAAGTTTGAGGTAAAAAGTATAAAAAAAGAGTCAAGAATTTAGAATAAGGAAAAGCAACCCCTTCGGGAGGGGGGGCTAATTCGCTCAAAGGAACAAGAGGAATCTCCAATCAGCCCCAGGAGCGCATATATTTCTTCTTAGAAGTTTTCTTGAGAAGACGTTTTCTTTAGGTCCTTCCTAAAACATTTCCTCCTTTACCAGTTCGCAGCGAGAGAGCAAGCGTACATACTGATTAAATCAATGAAAGATCGGTATATTTGAGAGAAAAATGCACATACAAAATAGCGTTACAAAAATAATAGTTAATAGCGGGGAAAAAAGTTGAGCGGAGAAGAGAAAGTTTCACAAGTACTAGTAAGAAAAGAAATGGGTTCTCCAGGTACTACCGGAGGTCATATTATTGTATATCTACTTGGTTATTTTAAATCTTACTATATTAAATGAGTTTAGTTCTCCAGGACATACTGGAGGACAAATATTTTACATTTTAAAAATTTCGGAATTTTTGCCATTACAGAGAGTTATATTTCATAAATTACATTAATTTTTATATATACACCATCACTGTTTATATTAACGTAACTACTGAATATTGAATGTTTTTATCATAAATTCTTTTAACCTCTCAATTTTAGTATTATTAGACATTTTCATCCTTTTTAACCACTGATTATTAAATTAAATTAATTATCATTATCATTAATTCCTTAAACCTCTGAATTTAAGTATTATTAGACACTTTCTTCCTTTTTAATCACTGTTTATTAAATTAATTCACTTAATCTTTAATCTATGGAATTACTGCTATTGATACTAAATATTATATTCATATTTTAAACACTGCTTATTATTTTTAACCATTGTTTTTATTTACGTAACCACTGACTATTGAATGTATTTATCATTAAATTCCTTTAACCTCTGAATTTTAGCATTATTAGACACTTTCTTCCATTTTAACCACTGTTTATTAAATTAAATTAATTCACTTAATCTATGGATTTATTACTAAATATTATATTCATTATTAATCACTGCTTATTATATTTAATTGATTATTATCCACTGTTTATTAAATGCTTTTATTTTGCTTTCGTTTAACCACTGAATTTTGTAATTATTAACTATCGTTCACTTTCATATATTTTTCACTAAACGATATCGGACGTTTTTTGAACACTTTTTATATTTTTATACGTTGTCATGTGTACACACGAGTCTGGGATGTAGATGGTTCTTTCTTTTAGTAATCCTTCTATTTCTTTCGGCGACCAAGGTCCTTCGTAGGTCCATTTGTAGTCCCCGCGAATAATTCCTTCGATCAGGGCCTCCAGGTCACCTTTTGGGGGCTTGCACACTACGGCGCCGAATACCTTGAGTCCCACGTCAACGGCGTTAAAGAAGAATCCTCGTAGTAAGATGTTTCTTTCCTCCGTGAGGGGTACTCCGGGATAGTCCAGAATTTCATCGTCCTCGTCTTCTTCCCCGTGAAATGTATATTCTTGTTCTTCTGTCTCTTCTTCCTTTTGGGGTTTTGTCTTCTTCTTTTTATTTTGCTGTTTCTTCTTTTTTGGTTTTTTTTCGAGGGCTTTCGCCTCTTGTTTCTTCACTTTCTGTAGTTACTTCTTCTTCTGTGGTTTTCAGTTGTTGTTGAATGTCGGCAGGTTCTTTTGCTTTTTCTTGGGTTGTTTCGTTTTGCTGTGGGTCGTCTACAAATTGAATTTTTAGCACTTCTTGTGAAGGGAGATTGGGAGGAAACCAAAGTTTTTTCTTGATGCCGTTCTTCTGTAATAGTTGGTTTAATTCTTCGGAAAAAGGCCGGGGTTGGCTAGGTTTGCCAAGTGTGCGTAGATGACCATGGTCATTATTTCTTTGCATTCAATTGGCATCACTAGCTTTGGTGCCGTTATTTCTGTGGCTGTTGGTTTTGTTGCCGCTGCTGCTTCTGCGAAGTTCTTTGGTTTTGCCTCCTTTTCCTTTTTGAACTTTTCACGCTTGGCTCTGATTGCCTCGTTGCGGACAGGACACCTCATGGCCACGGCCCTGTGGTCCCCTCCGCAGTTTGTGCAGCGTGTTTTTTCAGAGGTACACTTTCCATCCGTGTCCTTGTTTAGAACAGATGGAGCATGTAACCTCGGTAGCTCGACACTTACTTGTTGGGTGTTTTTCCACTGCCATGCATTTGAAGTTGGTTTCCAACTGAACGAATTCTTCTGCTTCTATTTGTTCAGGGGCAACGCGGAGGTAGAACCCAGAAGTCCCTCCTTCATAGCCCTTTGTGCCATTTCCGTGGTTGAGAAAATAACTTTGACTATATTTTTGCCAAACTTATCTACCTTCGCAATTCTGGCCCATTTTTGGTGCTTAGAAAGCTCAGCCTGGATTTCTTCACAGCTGTTGTCCGTGAAGAAGGGGTCGAGCTTTCTGAGGATGACTGATCGACGCATCATGATTTCGTGGGGAAGAGTAGCTTCGAGTCCAATTTTCCGAAGGGGCTCTTTAGCTTCGTCTGACACGATTTTTTCGACGTCCTCGGGAGTCCAGCATACTGCTGCCCATCCGTTGGGCATCTCAATTAGTCTTAGAAGTGCTACGTTGAGCGGGCCAAAGATAGTCTCCACGACCGTTTGCCGACTAGGCTTTGTTGCTCCACTGATGGTACGGAGGGGGATCCGTTTGACGTCCATGGCGGGTGGCGCCATGGCCCCCATCTCGTAATGTTGCTCCTCTTTATTCCTGGTATTAGTGTACTATTCTTCCTGATAGTTTTTTCTCCTTTTCCTTCTGAAGGAGAATGTCGAATGAAAGAAAACGATTTTAAGGGGATATTTATTCCGCCTAGGTTGAATGTAACGTTAGAGGAAACGGGCCAGTCCGGTGAGTGGAATTTTAAAATAATTTTAATGTTCGATTCCAGCTTGTGGCTTGACTGTTGATGGCCGGCTTATCTTCGTTTATTAATATGGCTTCTAAGATGTCCAGGTTAATAAAGCTAGGCTGAATATCTTAAGGTCCTTAAGGTCCTTAAGCTGGGACTTTCCAGAAGGTGATCTTGGCCTTCATTTGAAGCTCCGTTCCTTAAGATGTTACCTTACCAGGTGGCGATCTTGGCGTTTATTTGAAGCCCCTAGGCGTCCAGAACACTTCTTCACAGGAGTGCATCACCCATAGCAACTCTCTCCTTCCATTTTAGGTCACTTTGGTACAAAGCTACAATGGTTATACGCTTTTCTCTAGAAAAAACTATTTCTTGATTTGAAAAAAGATTCAAATGTTTATTTTTACAAAAAATATTACGAAATTGATATTAATTACAAAACATCATTCATGCAACCGATGTTTGTCATCATTTTACCTTTTTGATCGAATGGCAAAGCTCCAGAGAATGAAACTCACCTCCTACAGAAACAGGATCAAGTGCGATTTTGGATTCAGCGAAGGAATGCACTGCTTTTTATTATTTTTGAAATGTTTATTTTTTAATAAACCTATAATAATTTAAATATTAGATTATTTAATCCTATCACGTAAATTTTAAAAACGAATAAAAAAAATATATTACTCTCAAAACATTTGGCCATGACTATAGTTATTTGTATATAAACATCTGGATTTTGTTTTGGTCAACCTAAATTAACCTTACCTAACCTAACCTTGAAATTATTCTCCATCATTTCATATCAAACCTAAATTTTCATGGCTATGATATTTTGGTTATTAATTCCAATTTAGCGTCGCCAGAATGGAAACCAAACCTTAGGAATTAATGGACTAAAGAAATTGAATTGACCTTCTCTTGCACGGGAAGAGTAAGAATACAACACCATTTTGTCAGCTGCGCGTCGCATAATTTCATTAAATGTGGCTGCATCCATTTCTAAAATTGACACTGCGCTGCTCTTCCTTCCTTATATAATAATCCTACGAAGCTTACATTGACTTCTCACACCCTTACCTCCGAACATGTTCTAAGGCGGTCTAAATGTATGATTTGAATGTGGAATGTAAAGAGAAAGGGGATGGAGGTAAAAATTACAAGTGCTCTTATCTCCTGCGTGAAAAGAGAAGTGTATGGTAAGATATTGGAATAGAGTAGTCTGTATTGGTTGGCGATGAGTATAGAGGTTCAGAGAAATGGGATTATGTGTGGAAGATTAGCTGTCTGTTCTTCCACACTTGTTGGAAACGATGATTAGGAAGCAATGTGTGATGTACATATACCTTTTGTATCGTCAGGGAGAAGTTAATGAAAAAGGTGCATGTTTGATTGTTTGTTGCACCAATTAATGAAAAAAGGTGTATGCTTGATTATTTGGGGCACCAGTTAATGAAAAAAGGTGTATGTTTGATTATTTGGGGCGCCAGTTAATGAAAAAAGGTGTATGTTTGATTATTTAGGAAAACGATAAAAAAAAATAGTCTATGATTGTTTATTTGGAGCACCAATTAAATAAAGAGGTATGATTGATTATTTAAGGTGTCAATTAAGAAAAAAAGTGTATGATTGATGATAGTGGTTACTTTTGAGCCGTTCGCGCTCCGTTTTTACCTGCGGCGAAGCGCCAGGTCTAGGCGTAGCTTTTTTCCAAAAGGAGTAAAGTTCAATTGTACCCATTTAGAGCCATGAAATGACTCATATGACTATGGGACATATGGTTATTCACCCTGGAGATTTCAAATCTACCATCGGATTTGGTGCTGGGTGGCGCCATCTAGTGGCAAAAATCTCATTTAGCCATTCAAAGGCATTTGTAAGTGATGGGAAACCATCAATGCGAGAACCATTTATCATCTTATCACAAAACGCCACAGGTCATTGGAGGGACTTTCCCTCTTATTAACTATGACTCCACATCCCCTCCCCCTCCTCCCCTCTTGCCCTATTTGTCTCTTTGGAGTCCTTAAATTCCTGTGCACTGTTTTTTTTTTAAAGGGCATATTTTATCTCTGACAAAATTATATCAGATAAGATTGAAGTATTCTGCATCAGTGAGACGTGGGCAGGGCCTTCTGCAAACTCTATTTTCTTGGCCGCTACACCTACGATATAAACTTTCCTTCACCATTGTAAAGCTTCCAGGAGAGCCGGTGGGTTAGGTATTAATGTTGTTGAATTTATCTGCCCCTCACTCACACCGATCGACCTCTCCCCTGACACTTTTGAAGTAGTTCTTGCTACTCTTGCCCTAAGCCAAACCACCTGGTCACCCATTAGATCTCTTCTTTGACGAAAACTAGGTGACCTCCTTAAGTCAACCTTCGCCATCTTGGTGGTACTCGGTGTCTTCAAAAACAAACAAAAAAACAACTCACACCAACGACTCCTGGAAGACTTCAAACTTTTTCTCTCTCTCTCAATTCGTTGTTTCAACCACCCACACCCACAGTCCCACACCCATGGCAACATTCTCGATCTTGTTTTCTCTCAACTCTGTCACCGACCCTTTAGATACTATCTCTGATCACTTTATTATTCAATCTCCCCAATGGTCCTGTCGCGCGCTCGCACGACCGTAGACTCCTTCCTCCATTGACCCTGAGCTGATGTCTCGTGATCTCACCTCTTTTCTCCCTGATATCCTCACTGTCTCCCCCTTTTCTAACCTCAACCTATCCTCCAACTACTTTTTGCAGTCACTCTCTTCCTGTCTGGACACTCACGCACCCATTCGTCCTGCCCCCACTCGCAGATCCCGTGCCCACTTGGTTCTCCAACATACTCCTAGAGGCCAGAAAACTCAGAAGAGCATGTGAGAGGTGACTTCATTTCCTCCGCACCAGAAGCATGGTGACGAAACGAAATTATCTTGCAACTCATGCGTACACAGCCCTCTTGCGATCCAATCCGCGAGGTCCATATCCGTAAAATCCTTGACGCAAACAAACAAACAAAATCCTCGTGCACTTTTCAAGCTCCTCGCTTGTTCTCGTCTCCCATGCTACCCCTCCCCTATCTTTCATTCGCTTTATGTGCCCTTTTCTCTGAAAATGTAGTTAATATTCGTTCTGGGATCCCGCTTTCGTCTGTCCCCGTCACATTGTAACGCCCCTTGCCCCACCTCCCAATTTCACCTTCACCCGTCTCCCTTGACGAGTTCGCCTCACTACTCCACTCATCAAAAAAAAACCTCCTCTCCGCTTGGCACTTTCCCACCTGTCCTACCAAACCCACTGGGTATCTTTAACGCATTTGTGTCGCTAGTTGAAGTGCCTTCTAAGTTTAAACATGCTGCTGTCCGTCCGATCTTAATGAAGCAAAATCTTGCCCCCAATAATCCTTCAAATTATCAACCAATCTCTCAACTTAGATATTTTTCATTGCTCTTAAGAAACTAGTAGCTACCAGCATCATTAAACACACGTCCTCCTACAGCATAGACGAAACCTTCCAGTCCAACTTCAAGGCAGGTCACAGCTCTGAATCTGCTCTCCCACATGTGACTGACCGACCCCGCCTCCAGGCTTTCAATTCTGGCGCTTCTCGACCTCTCTGCGGCATTTGACACCGTCGCCCACTCCGTTCTTCTCCACCGCTTTCGTGACTTCCTAGTTGTCTCTGGAACTGCTCTAAACTGATTTCACTCTTATCTGTCATTACGTACTCGTTCTGTTCACATCGGGAGTGAGGTCTCTCGACCAGCTGTTGTTGCCTACGGTGTTGCTCAGGCCTATGCACTTGGCCCGCTCCTCTTTCGTATCTACATCCTTCCCATTGGCCTTCTTTGTGCCATGTAGGTCTATCCTTCGATTTCTATGCTGATGACACGCAAATATTGCTCTCCTCTTCCCCCAAATCTTTCGTCGTTACCGTAACTATTTTTTTATTCGCACATGAAACGATTACCAAATTGCTATCGGGTAATTTCCTCAAACTCAACCATAACAAAACTGAGGTTCTTTTGATGGGTACCTCAGCAGCTGTCGCTCGCTGTAAAAATGTAGCCTCCTCTCTCAATCCAGGTGGCTTTCCGATCGCGTTCTCTGAAAACGTTAGAATCCTGAGTGATTCCTTTGACAATCAACTCGATTTCAAATCGCAAGTTGCTAATATTAGCAAATCGTCTCTCTGCTTTTCCCATAACACCAGTCGTTTCCGGTTCTACTTTGACCGAAACAGTTTCGAGATAGCAAATATTTCTGTAACTCTCTTCTCACTGGAGCCACCAACACTACAATTCGTCTCATTCAACTTATCCAGAACTTTGCGGCTCGAGTTCTCATCCGTCTAGGGCGGTTCTCTCGTGCCACACCCCTCCTCCGCGAACTGCACTGCCTACCCTTTAAAGTTCGAGTTACTTTTAAAGTCCCGTTTATCACATTTAAAATCTTAAACCCCGCAACTCACTCTTACCTGTCCTCCACACATGATGTGTCCAGGCAACAAAGCGCCCTTCACTCGGGAAATGCCCTCCTGCTTTCGGTTCCTCGCACACCTCTCTGCAGCTTGGGTGATCATGCCCTCTCCGTAGTTGCCCCTAAGCCGTGGAATGGTCTTCCTCCTGGCATATGATCCTCTTCCTCGTCTGGCGCTTTTAAGCGGGCTCTGAAAACCCACCTCTATGAAGGCTCAAAATCTTGGGGGGGCACCAAGTAAGGGAAAAAGAGGTGTATAAAATAAAACATAATAAAACCGTTTATTTAGGATACAAACAGTCATTTCGACTGACAAAATACAATATTTAAATGGTTTATACAGTGAATGGGAACAGTATTTACAAGGGTAGCGTAATGATAGTATTTACGGATAATTTACAGAAAGTTTGCTTATGTACAATATATGTATTCAATTACGTTTATTCTCCTCATTTATATATTTCACAATTGTTGGGATTGGCCTTTTCTGGTGTCTGTTAGTACGTGATCTGATGAGGACGAGGATGTTTAGGGGCGGCAGGAGGTGACGGTGGCGAGGGTTGTTGAGCAGTTGTTTGCCGAATCGGATTATTGCTTTTTGGTAAACTCTAACGAGGCAAGAGAGTCCCAGGGTTATCAAGGCATTATCATAGCCGTTGTAGGAGGGGCCAAGCACGATCTTCAAGGCTCTTCTTTGCACTCTTTCCAACCTCTCTCGTTGTGCTGCGTTGAGGCTGGAAGACCAGGCTGGAGAGGCATACGTAAGCCTCGGCAGTATGAAAGTCCTGTATATGCATGAGTGCTCGGATGATGGGACTCCCAGTGACTTGAGGCGGCGCACCAAATCAGGAAAAAAGATGTATGAATGATTATCTGGGGCATCTGTTTTAACACCGATTTGAACTTTATTTTAGTCCATTCTCAGTAGTTACCTACGATTTAGTGTGGAGCCCCGAACCATAGTGTGCTGTAAACATGTCAGTTGCCCGATCATTGACTAGAATCGAAATCTACGCCCTGAATGACTCCACTCGACGAGGCATGCAATAGATATTGAAGTCAAACGTACTTTATATATTTGAGTTTGATGATTTAGGTTAGTTTGACCTATCTAAAATATTTAATCAAAGTACACATGCGGTAAATCCATATTTACATATATGTGTAAATTAACGTTTATTTTAGGAAATAAATGGGATGTGACAGGAACACAGTCGTCACTGGGTCATTTTTCCTCATATTTTTCTCACGTTATCTATAATTATCTTGCGACACGCAGGTAAGATCACGGAATATAGAACCCTCTGTCCACCCACACACCATCTATAGTGATATCAAGTTTCTTTATGGTGTTTTCTCTTTTACAGCGTTTCAGGCAAAAGTTTGGCGTCATTTGATTTTCTCCATCAGTGTGGGTGAGACCGTTACTTACAAGGACTTGGCGGCTAAAGTGAAGAGTCCAGGTGGGTTTCCCCCTCTTCCCCATGACATCTCAATACTTTATCAGTTTCAATTTCTAGGATAATTAAATAAGTGAAACCAAGGAGGGAATCTCCCAGAGCTTTTGCACTGACTGATAAAGAATGAGGTGAAGTCATGAACATAATGGTGTTTCGATAATACATACATAGCTCACTTGGACCCCCCAAAAGAGAATTTTTTGAAGAAATGGAGACTCAATGGGGCCCACAATTCTCCCGAACATCCAGAATTTAAATTTGTGTCATTTCGCCCAGATTCTCCCCGTGTATCCCAATGTATCGACGGTATAGATTCCTTTTCTGTCGTCTCTGAATCGGACACACTCAGGGAATGCGGCGCCATCGCCTGAAGGGTTTTCTGAACTTTTCTACGACGACTGTTTGGTTACCCAGATTGTACGCCATATTTGAGCTGAATGTACTGGTCAAAGGGGGAGGGGTTCACAGTACTTGTTCCGGCACAGTGACAAACGGGGTCGCTACCGCTTGTCCTTGGTCCTGGGAGACTCCTTTACGCCAGCTGGTGGTGCCATATATTGGGGGGGAGGGGGAGGCTGTCCTTTTTCATACTATTGAAATTTCTTTTAAATCGATGGGGGCTTGCTAGGGTACAGTGGGAGGACTTCTTCTCAGGGCCCCCCGAGTGCCTTTCTAATTATTTTTTTTATTATTATTGTCTGTAGTTTATTGTTGTTTAGTGTTAATTTTTTTCCCTTTCTTTTGTTCTTAATTATTGCTAAAATTTTAGCTCGTTTTTTCGGCCCATGTACCCTCATTTAGGCCCACCATATGAGCTCTATTAAATTAAAATTAATAATAATCTTCAACGAATAATAATAGTAATAATAATAATAATAATGATAATTATAATAATAGTAATAATAATAATAATGATGATAATTATAATAATAGTAATAATATTGATAATAATAATATAATAATAATAATCTTCGTCGAATCCAGCTATTTAAGGATCATTGAGTAGAATATGCAACATCAACACAAACGGGAAAATGTTACTAAAACTGTTTGTTTTCTACATTGAATGTGAAAATGCCATTAAGAACTTATGGGATTCTGTAATGTGAATCGAAACTAATACAAACTACACTTTATCTCCCGCAGGGAAAAAAAACTCACTTCTTAGAACAAAGTACAGGGTGCTCCAAATATATTACCCATAAATGACAAAGCATCTTGCAAGTGTTATGGAAGTGATACTTGGACACTGAACACACACATACACTACAACTCGGGGAAACATGGAACGATGCATGTTAGGAATAGCCCGCAGGAACAATAAAATAAACCTATAATAACACATATAACATATCTGAATTGGTATAGTCGCAAAATGTTATGAAGTGGAAAACGGGCAAGACACTGCTAGACAAAACGAGACAAATAGATAAACGAAATATAAACAAAACTTTTTACTTAAAGAAACGCCGTATAATCAAGCTGCTGGGAAAAGACCAACTGAGCAAATTTCATTCTCCCATATTCAGTGTCTTTCTTCAGAGTCTTTTCTATGTAAAAGTTTTAAGAAAATAAAATTAGTGATTCAGGGGATGAAGCTAACTTTCCTACCACCCTCCAGTCTAATTTTGTTTTACTGTTGATTTCCTTTCCCGTGCTCCTATCAGGACTCGCAATATTTCCTAACTAAATGTATACTTGCCAGTGGCGGATCCAGGGTAAAAATTGGAGGGGGGATTCTAACCTGAATTCCTCCCTCTTACTCTGAGAAAAAGAGCATTGATGATTAATAAGGGTGATCATAGACAGTATTGATAATAAATAACAGTATCACACACAGGAGTGAGCACTAAATCTCTCAGATCCGAATTTTTTTTCCAAACATCAAAAAATTGTGAATAATGGTTTATTAAAGTTTTTGGACGTCAGCTAAGGTATAATACTGAGTTTAATCATTATTTTTGAGAATTACCTGCATTTTAGACATGTATCATATAAAGTATATTCGATCGCAAAGGTTTAAAAAACTGTGTATATATATATATATATATATATATATATATATATATATATATATATATATATATATATATATATATATATATATATATATATATATATATATATATATATACATATATTCGATATTATTACATAACTCTCTCAATAGCAGAATACAAGAATGGCTTTAAAAAGAAATATAAACATAAACGGTCTGAATTTATTTTACGAGCGTTATAAAAAAAAAAAAATCTTGGCATTCCCACCAGTAATTGAGCATATTATTTACCCTCATTTTTTTAATTCACATCAGTAAATGAACTTGGTACCTTTGCCAAAAAGAATAAAATACGCAGTATTTATATATAAATAGTTAAATTTAAAGATTTACACCACTCATCTACTCAAACAAATCATCACTTACGTAGAGATAACAAAGCCACTTGTATGTAATTTAATGGGTTTCCTTTGTGGCAATGCTCATAGTGCTTGTCTACGTTCTTCGTTTTCCCTTCGGCATAAATCTTATTTTCGGATTTGAGTCTCACTGTATTAGAGAGGAGTAAATGATTTATTTGATTGCCGATTTGCGATTTATTGGATTGCCGATTTGCGATTTATTGGATTGACGATTTTAGCCTTGTTCAGGGTTCCAATGAAGCAACAATATATCCATACTCCCCATGTGCAATTGGCAGAAATGATACAACTAAATCCTTTTCTTCACATAGGAGCTGCAAGAGCTGTAGGAACAGCCATGAAAAAGAATCCTATTTGTATATTGGTTCCTTGCCACCGTGTGGTAAAGGGCAACGGCGTCGGGCGATACAGTGCAGGGGAAGGTGTTAAAGAATGGTTATTACAACATGAAAAAGTCGATCTTTTAAGTTTGTCGAAGAATTTGAAACAAAAATGAGAAATTTCCACGAGGGGCAAGAATTTCCTTTATCATTTTCGATTTTGCTGCCGGTCGTATGTAGCTTATTTTTTCAATATAACTTTTATTTTAAAATGCATTTTTCATTTAGTTTTGTAATTTTTTTTAATTAAAAGTTTACCAATATGAAGTTTGACATTTTATTTTAGGACCTATAATTTTAGAGATAGCTTTGGAAAGCATAGGGACCAGTTGTGACAATCAGAGAACTCAGTTTGGTTGTGCATCCTTCGCCAACTGTAGTTATTTTGAAACAATATTAAACAGTATGATGCATTATGAAAGTGATCAATAACCACCAATACACAGGTTAAGAAAAATGCTGAGAATTACCTTTGAACGAAGAAAAATCTCATAACATATTCAAAACCCCATTGGGGAGGAGGGAGTAATACGTAGGTGCTTCAAAAAGTTCGTGGTAAAAGACAGTTGGGAAAAACTGTAAGTTCTTATGTTTATTATGTTTATTTAGGTCAATACACTTCTACAAACTTTGATACCAGCCTTTAATTCCATCTGTGTAAAACTGAGGGTCATATGATTTGAACCATGTCAAATCAGCTCTTTTTACATCTTCAACTGATGGAAAATGGGTACCTTTCGACGATTTTTTCAGGTTTGGAAACAAAAAAGAGGCGGATGGGGCTAAACGGGGCTGTAAGGTGGATGTCGAGTAATTCCCCATCGAAATTCGCGTAGCACAGCTCTTGTCTACCGAGCACCGTGAGCGGGTGCATTGTCGTGGTGGAAGAGGACGCGCCGATGCAGCTTCCCAGGGCGTTTTTCTGCGATTTTCTTGGACAGTTTTCTCAAAACGCCTTCATAATAAACATCTGTAATTGTTTTCTTGTTCTCGAGGTGGTCAACTAGCAAAATCCCCTCTCCTCTCAAGAAGACAGTGGCCATGACCTTTCGTCTTGAACGCTCAGGTTTTGCCTTGACTCGCCCATTTCCCCCCTTGGACAGCCACTGCTTCGATTCAATTTTGTGCTCAAGTTTGTATTAGTAAAGCCACGTTTCATTAGGTCGCAATTCTTTGCATAAAAGCTTCAGGGTCCGCATCCCACTTGTTCAAAATTTCCATTGAAAGATATGCTCTTGTTTGCTGCTGATCTGGGCGCAACAACCTAGGAGCCCCTCGAGTGGAAAGCTTGCTTAGCCCCAAACTCTCCACCAGAATCGGGTGAGCAGAACCCAGGCAGATGTTGAATGTGTCGGGTACTGATTCAGTGGTTATTCGTCTATCCTTTTCAATCAGGTCGCGAACAGAATCAATGTTTTCCACACAAATTTATGTGGATGGCCTGCCACGGCGGGCATCAACTTCAATCTCATTTCTTCCACTTCTGAAACGACTTATCCATTTGTAGGTTGTTGATTTCTTTGGGGCAGAGTCACCATAAATTTGTTCCAGAGAGTCAATGATTTGGCTGTTCTCTCACCCGAGCTTCACCATGAATTTGATGTTTGTCCTGGCCTCGATTTTGGAGGAGGCCATGTTTCTTGAAAGGGTGCTGAGTGCTGACTTCCAACTTGCGGCGCCGCGTTGTCACATGCATTTAAAGATTTATGTTAGAACGCATTATAACACGTTGATACAAGAACGTTCAGGGGCATTGACATCAACATCCTTTCATATGAATTTCAGTTATGTACTTTGAACACGAACTTTTTGAAGCCCCTGGTATTCAACTAATATTGTGATGAACTTCATGAATGAATAATTGACCTAGTCCCAGTAGGTTACACAATAAGAGTTAAGTCTGAATAGATGCAGGTGTAGCGTGGCAAGATTGCAAGCGGACGACATATAGGAACTCATGATGGACGAATTGACTAGTTCGCGTGTGCCCTGGTCCCAGAGATGCGGGGAAGGCGTTCGTACTTGCTGTACGCTCCGTTCGCTCTTTATTTATGGTGCCCAGACCCGAGATCAGGTGGAGCGTTAAACCTTAGTAAACGCTTCTAAGCGGCGTTCGGCTTTATTTGATTTCTATTTGCTAGGAAGGAGTCTGTGTAGAGTCGTGAGATTGCGAGCGAGCGACAAATAAGATCTCCGTGACAGTCTTTTGGGGGACTAAAATAGCTGAATAGACTAGGCCGCGCGTATGTTGGTTTCATCGACGTGACAAAGGTGTTTGCAACTCACCACACGCTCTATTCTCTTTTATTTTTCCATTGCCTTTCATACAACCTATCTAGACAGAAACTTGTCTCGGAAGAAGCACGTGATTCAAAACACGGGAATTATACCCCAATATGTATTCAGTTTAAAACCTTTCATTTTATTTCTTAGAAGACAAACGTAAAAGTGGAAGCAAGGCCTGAATAAACATAATAAATAGTTAAGGACAAACACTCATTTCCAAAATGAAATCCAAAATAAGAAGAAATTAAGAATGATGAAAGATGATACCTGGAATGACGTTACTACATATCCGGATATAAGTAAAAAGCATATTTTTCCGTTTATAATTGTATCGAGAGTTGTGCATTTAATGGAAAGATAAAATGTCATTGATCTGTGTTTGGTGAAATTTCATTCTTCTAAAGATTCCTATATTTTCCAATGATAAAAAATAATGTTATTGATCTGTATTTGGCGGAATTTCATTATCTTAAAGATTTTTATATTTTCCAATGATTTAATATAATGTTATTGATCTGTGTTTGGTGAATTTTCATTCTATTAAAGATTCGTATATTTTCTAATGATGAAAAATAATGTTATTTATCTGTGTTTGGTGAAATCTTATTCTCTTATTGATTTGTATATTTTACAATAATGAAAAATAATGTTATTGATCTGTGTTTGGTGATATTTCCTTATTTTAAAGATTTGTATATTTTCCAATGATAAAAAATAATGTTATTGATCTGTTTGGTGAAATATCATTCTCTTAAAGATTTATATATTTTCCAATTGAAAAAAATAAGGTTATTCATCTGGGTTTGGCTAAATTTCATTCTCTTTAAGATTTGTATATTTCCCAATGATAAAATTTATGTTATGTATCTGTGTTTGGTGAAATTTTATTCTCCTAAAGAATAGGTATATTTTTGAATGATGAAAAATAATGTTATTGTTCTGTGTTTTGGGAAATTTCATTCTCTTAGAGATTTATATATTTTCCCATCATCAAAAATAATGTCATTGATCTGTGTTCGGTGAAATTTCATTCTCTTAAGGATTTGTATATTTTTCAATGATAAAAAATAATGTTATTGATCTGTTTTTGTTTATATTTTATTCTCTTAATGATTTGTAGATTTTCTATTGATAAAAAATAATGTTATTGATCTGTGATTGCTGAGATTTCATTTTCTTAATTATTTGTATATTTTCCAATGATAAAAAGTAATGTTATTGATCTGGGTTTGGTGAAATTTCATTCTTTTAAAGATTTTTATATTTTCCAATGATAAAAAAATAATGTTATTGATCTGTGTTTGGCGGAATTTCATTCTCTTAAATTTTTTTTTATATTTTTCAATGATTTAATATAATGTTATTGATCAGTGTTTGGTGAAATTTCATTCTTTTAAAGAATCGTATATTTTCCAATGATGAATAATAAAGTTATTTAACTGTGTGTGGTGAAATTTAAATCTCTTAAAGATTGGTATATTTGCCAATAATGACAAATAATGTTATTGATCTGTATTTGGTGACCCTGTAAGGGACGCGGCGATTTGCCATCCCGGCCGCCGTGCTGACGGGATCCAGCGCTCCGTTCTGCCCCAGCTTCGCCTCTCTTCCTTCCTTCAGATAGCCCGATTTCTCCCCTACCTCGTCGCTTTTCATTCAACTTCTCCCACAACTTTCTCTGGCCAGCCTCTAATTTCACGGGGTAGATGGTGACCTTCTTCTCAAGTCAACCGTCTCTGATCGGGGCTGAGGGAAGAGGGGACAATGTTCCCTAACCCCTGAGCTCCGGTTCGGGATGTTTTTTTTTAACAACCTGCTTCATCCCCACCCATACCTTCCTCATATCCCTTTCATCCTCAATTCACTGTCTATCCTTGATTTTACGCCGTGTCTAAGGTGGAGCCGCCATGCCGATGGACTGCCAGGCCACCAGGCGGGAGGGGTGGTCCCAAATGGCGGAACCCGGCTCTGACGGGCCTGCATGCACCTCTTGCAGTTCGGGCTACTGCGAGAGGTGATGCGCGATTGCATCCCGTGTGAAAAAGAGGGTCACCATGCCCAATGATGAATATAAAAAACCCCAACCCCCCAACTTCCCCTGTAACATCAACGGAGCCGCCCTCGGGCAGCTCCACCGAAAAAATGGAGGTCCCCCCCTTGTGCTTGCACAGGGGACCCTCCATATTTCTCTAACCGGAGAGGAGGCTTACTCCTCTCCTACTCCTACGGGTGTAGGGGACTCCCCTTCACCCCCTTCTCTGGAGGTGCTTTCGGGCACCTCCCTATTTCCAACGGCAGTCCCTCCTTTTCTTTCTAAGGGGACTGCCAAGAAAGCCAGCAGGCAGCCCATTGCCGACCGCCCCTCGAGTAAGCGGCTCGGTAGGGCAAACCCTCTTAAGGGAGCGTTGGAAGCAAGGCCCCTTCGGTCACTTCCCTCAAAAGACCTGCTGGCAAGAATTTTAAACCTTGCCCGGGTCAAGGCCTGTGCCTCCACACACAAGACTCTTGACACTGTCAAGGGGACCTGCGATGTCCTGGGAGAGGATGGCCAACTGGAGGCACCTCCTGTGATAGACATGGTCCTTGAGGAACCCCAGCCTCAGAGGGTAAGGCCTTCCATGAGGGGGAATCCGGACTCGGCGACAAACACCGAACCCAAATCCGCCCCTATGCAAGGTCCTCCTCAAACGGTTAGGGTTTCTGAGGCAGTACAAGGAGGGGAGGGATCTCCTCCGACTGGTACCCTGCAACCACCAGGACCTTCTCTATTTCGGAGAATGACCTCGCTGAGGCCAGTCCATTTGGCTTGTGGGCTTCTGCAGGCGGAAGTGAGAAGCGGGTTCATTCCCCGCCCTCCTCTTCAAAAAAGAAATAGACTAAGACCAAAAAGACAAAGAAGACTCGGCGCTCCTCTCCATCCGCAGATGCTGCGGGGACGGATGGGTCTGCTACCACTCTGGCAAGCGACCAAGCCAAGATCAGCACATCCGGCCCCTCTGCCCTCTCGGTTGCGGCGCCTCTGACTAAGACCAAAAGCACAGGGCGAAGCTTCAATGAAATCGGGGCTCCTGATTCAGAGGTTACCTGGCGTTTTCGAGCCCGCTGGCTTCATACGCTTCCTCGTCATTCGCTTCACTGATGGAAGCATGTTTGCCAAGGGCAACATGATCCATTAGAGGAGAGGATTAGCGAGTGTAATTGGTAGAGAGCCGAAGGTGACCCGTTTCTCGGAGGGGAGCCTTCTGGCGAATAGGGCGAATCCCGCCGAGGCGGCCAAGATAAGTGCTCTTCGGACACTTCATGGCACCCCGGTGAGTGTGACGCCGCACTCTACCATGAACTTTGTGAAAGGAGAAGTTTATACAAGGGAACTCGTTGACTACTCCATAGAGGACATCACCTTAGAGCTGGCTGACCATGGGGCGGTCAAGGTCGAACGTGTGATGAGAAAACAGGGAGGGGCCTCGAGACCCACCCCTACACTCTTCGTCACGTTCGACTGTGACAAGCTCCCTGAGTTGGTGCGTGCCGCTTGGTACCGCTACCGCGTGAAGGCATTCGTACTACTGCCACGGCGGTGCTATTACTGTCACCGCTTCGGTGATACGAATCGTTCTTGTAGACATGCACAGTCGGGGTCACTCGAAGTTTGTGTAAATTGCTCCAAGGCCTCACACGATAAGTCCAAATCGTGTGTGGCCAAGTGTGTCAATTGCGGAGAGCCGCAACCCGCTTCATCGAAGCAATGTGGTGCATATCTCCTCGAGAAAGAAATCTTGTCCGTTCAGGCCTAGGATCGACTCTCCTTCCGCGAGGCTAAGGACTTGGTCCTGGCGCGCCCGGCTCCGCCTGGGACGTCATATGCCTCAATAGTTAGAAAGGCACCCTCAGCTCCTGGCCTATCCAGGCCAACGAGCACGGTTGATTCCGCGCCCATTCGGAGCCCTTCTGCGAGTGCTCCCCTGGTAAAGCTGGCAGCAAAAAGGGTTCATACCCAGAACGGCTAAAACCAGGGCTCTCCCCCTCTTCCCCCAGCGTGACCGTTTCCCGTAAAGCGAAACGGCGACGCGCTTCCACCGAGTCGTTAGACTCACAGGAGGCAACACCTCTGAAGATGGTCACTAGGCCATCTTCCGGGTTTCCTAAAGCTGTTCTCCGAAAGGAGGACGGCAACAAAGGAGCTACGGCTCCTTCGCCCATGCCCCGAGGGGGAGCGAGTGGCTCGGAGACCGTGGTTCTCCAAAAGAGGGCCCCCCCGCCTCCGAATCCGCAACGCCCGCCTAAGGTTTCGAGGCTAGGGGAGGAAAAGACTCGCATGGCGAGCCCAACCTCCCCCAATAAGTCCTCGAATGCGACAGCGCCATCAGCGCTCGGGGTTCTGCCCCCAGGAAGCCCACGGCCAGTCCCGTGAGGGTCTTCTGTTCGAGGAGGGCCCCCGCGTCTCCTCCGAGCTAGGCCTGGAGGGCATATTCCTTCAATGGAATTGCCGTGGACTCTGGGCCAACTAGTAGGAGCTGCGGAGGCTTGTCTGGTCCCGTTTCCCGTTAGCTATCTTTTTGCAGGAGACCATGCTAGGCGCGTGCCCCCTGCCCTCCCTCCCGGGGTATAAGGGTCTTGCGACCCCACCACCGCGGGATGGCCGGGCTGGGGGATGCGCGGTTTACACCCGGCATGATGTCTCCGTTCTTCTTTTCTCTTTAGATACCTCCTTTCAGGCAGTGGCTGTGCAGCTGCACCTGGATAGGAGGTATACTATCATTCCTGCGTACATTCCACTGTCAGCTGACTTCGACGCGGTGGACTTCCGCCGCGTCGTGGCACGGTTGCCGAGGCCCTTTCTCAGTCCTGGAGATCTGAACGGCAGGCATCCTCTCTGGGGAGATTACTCAATAAATCCCAGGCGACAAGTCCTTGCCGATCTGATCGAAGAGCTTGAGATGGGTGTCCTAAACGTGGATGAGTTTACGCATCACTGTCCGAGAACCGCTTTACTTTCTTGCCTTGACCTATCTTTATGCTCTTCGGATGCACGGCCTGATTTTGATTGGGCGGTGGTTGATAACCTCCATGGTAGTGATCACTTTCCCATTCAAATATTATTTTCAGGGCAACTGCCGCCTGAGAGCCCACCTCGGTGGTGCTTGGCGGGGGCGCGGTGGCCTGCATTTCAGGAAATGACTGAATTCTCTATCTCAGTCGAGGAGTTTAGGGCGGTAGATGAGGCCGTTGAGTTCCTCTCCGGCAACCTCATCGCCGCGGGCCTGACTACTATTCCTAGAAGGTCTGGCCGTTTTGCACGCCGACCACTCCCATGGTGTCAGTCGAGTGTGAGACGGCCCTCAAACAGAAACGTTATGCCTACATGCGCTATAAGCGCCGCCCGAACGATTTCACTGTCGCTGAATATCGTCGGGCTAGGGCTAAGTTCTGGTATATTTCGAAGCACGCCTGATGCTCTTTTCGGCGGGCATACGTGTCTTCACTTAACGGGAAGACCCCTTTAGCAGAGGTGTGGAAGCGAGTCAAAAGGATTCGGGGCAAGTTCTCGCGTCCGTGGCGGATTCCTTAGCGACCGCTTTTTCCGCATTCTCTAGCCGTGAAGCTACTTGGTCGCTTGCCAAATTGGCAGCAGACCCATCTGTCCCCGTAGCCCCCGCGGGTGGAGAGGAGCCTTCATTCAGTCTTTTTATTCTTTTTCATTTTCTTTTTGGAGAGGAGGGCTGGGAATGAACCCGCTTCTCACCTTCGCGGGAAGGAGCCCCCAAGCCAAATGGACCGGCCTCAGCTAGGTCCTTCTCCGAAATGGAGAAGGTCCTTGTAGTCGTGGGGGCACCCGTCGGAGAAGATCACTCACCTACTTGTACTGCTTCGGAAACCCTAGCTGTTTGAGGAGGACCTTGCATAGGGGCAGATTCGGGTTCGGTGCTTGAGACCAAGCCTTGATTCCCCCCCATGGAAGGCCCTACCCTCTGAGGTTGAGTTTCCTCAAGGACCATGTCTATCACAGGAGATGCCTCCAGTTGGCAATCCCCTCCCAGGACATCGCAGGTCCCCTCGGCAGTGTTGCCAGTCTTGTGTGGATTTTTTTTTTATTTAAGGGGCTATCTGGCGACTGCCGACTTAGGCATAAGTCTCCGTAAACAAACACCGACTCAGGGGGCTTGTCACAGTCGAACGTGACGAAGAGTGTAGGGGTAGGTCTCTAGGCCCCTGCCTGTTTTCTCATCACACGTTCGACCTTAACCGCCCCATGGTCAGCCAGCTCTAAGGTGATGTCTTCTATGGAGTAGTCGACGAGTTCCCTCGCATAAACTACTCCTTTCACAAAGTTCATGGTAGAGTGCGGCGTCACACTCACCTGGGTGTCATGAAGTGTCCGAAAAGCACTTATCTTGGCCGCCTCAACGGGATTCGCCGCATTCGCCAGAAGGCTCTCGTCCAAGAAACGGGTCACCTTCGGCTCTCTACCAATTGCACAAGCTAATCCTCTCATTTGATGGATCATGTTGCCCTTACACAACATGCTTCCATCAGTGGATCGAATAACGAGGAAGCGTTTGAAGCCAACGGGATGGAAAACGCCAGGTAACCTCTGAATGACGGGCCCCGATGTCATCGAGGCTCCACCCTGTGCACTTTTAGTCTTAGTCAACCTCATCCGGCAACCTCATCGCCGTGGGCCTGACTACTATTCCTAGGACGTCTGGCCGTTTTGCACGCCGTCCCCTCCCATGGTGGTCGGCCGAATGTGAGATGGCCCTCAAACAGAAGAATTATGCCTACATGCGCTATAAGCACTGCCCGAACGATTTCACTGTCGCTGAATTTCGTTACGCTAGAGCTAGGTTCCGGTATATTTCGAAGCACGCCCGCCGCTCTTCTTGGCGGGCATACGTGTTTTCACTTAACGGGAAGACCCCTTTAGCTGAGGTGTGGAAGCGAGTCAAAAGGATTCGGGGCAAGTTCTCGCAGGAAACCCGTCCCGTTCCCGAGGAGAATGGCACCGCAATCTCGGACTGCGTGTCCGTGGCGGAGTCCTTAGCAACTGCTTTTTCCGCATTCTCTAGCCGGGATGCTGCCTCGCCAGCATTTAATGCACGTCGTGATGTCGCGGAAGGCCACCGGCTGGACTTTACCTCCAGAGGCGGAGAACCCTTCAACGACAGGTTTACTTTGAGTGAGTTGCGCTCCGCCCTCTCTTCGCGCGCGGACACCGCCCATAGTCCGGACGATGTCCCGTACGCCATACTTCGACACCTGAGTGAGCGAGGCATGGCCTTTCTGTTAGATTTGTTCAACAGGATCTGGGTGGAGGGTCTCCTCCCAGACTCCTTGCGAATCGCTACTGTGCTCGCCTTTCGCAAGCCGGGGAGAGATCACACTACTCCGACCGGTTTCCGCCCAAACTCTCTAACCTCTTGCGTGTGCAAGATGATGGAGAAATTGGTAAATGTTAGACTAGCCTTCATCCTGGACGGCGGAGGCCATCTGTCTTCTGCACAGTGCGGCTTCCGCAAGTTCCATTTCACGTCGGATGCTCTGCTCCGACTGGAAAATTGCATCTGCGAGGCTTTTTTTCCTAGACAGCACTATGCCACGCTGTTTTTCGATCTGGAGAAGGCCTATGATACCGCATGGCGATACGGTATCATGGAGACTCTCCACACGATGGGGTCGAGGGGATGCCTCCCAGTCTTTATATCTGAATTTTTGCGAGATCGTCGATTCCGCGTACGGGTGGGGGGAGCTCTCTCCGGCCCAAAGGAGCAGCAAGAGTGTGTCCCACAGGGAAGTGTCCTCAGTGTCACACTATTTGCCCTGAGCATCAACTGCATCACCTCGGTGCTGCCGAAAAATATTCTTGCTACGCTCTACGTGGACGACCTTTCGATCTCTTTTGGCGCGGCCCAGATGCCAACTCTGGAGCATCGACTCCAACAGGCATTGATCCGCGTCTCTGGCTATTCCGAAGCGCACAGGTTTCGGTTTTCTTTGGCCAAGACTAAGGTGGTGCACTTCTGCCGCCATCCACGGCTTCACCCCGACCCAGATTTGTTTCTTAATGGGATGCGCCTCGATGTGGTTGAGTTGCACCGCTTCCTTGGACTTGTATTCGGCCAACGCCTCACCTGGGAGGCTCATATTCGCAGCCTTAGGGTCTCTTGTACCCGCGCCATGGATACTCTCCGTTCCGTGACGTTCAGCGCTTGGGGCGCTGATAGGGCTACTGCCCTACTCTTTTTTTGATCCTTTATTCGTTCGAAGCTCGACTACGGATTCGAGGTTTATGCATCCGTAGCCAAGCGTCTATTGCGGAAGGTAGATTCAATCCACCACACCGGCCTTCGCCTTGCGACCGGTGCCTTTCGCACTTCCCCCATTGAGAGCCTGTTGGTCGATGCTGGAGAGATGCCACTCGCTCTGCGCCGCGTGCAGTGCATCACTCGCCTGTACGCGCGAGCCCGGCGCCTCCCTCAGTCGCCAACAGCTCTCACTGCATCCGCAGCTAATCTCGACGGTGCCTATGCCGCCGAGAGACGCCAGTCATACCCTAAGCCCTTTGGGTTTAGGGCCAAGAAACTCCTTCGAGAGGTAAATATACCTCTCGGGCTGGTGGCGCTCCTGGTTCTGCCCAGGACGCCAACCTTGAGGGTACCACATTTGGCTATTTGTTGCCACGCCTCTGCTCCCAAAGCTTGTACTGCGCCGGGAGTATTGCGTTCGACCTTTTTGGAGCACACCTCGTGTCACGCTGGAACCGTGCCAGTGTATACGGATGGCTCCAAGTCCCAAGAGGGGGTCGGCTTCCACGCCTTATCCCCTCTGTTTGAAGTCAGCGGGGCTCTACCAGGCACTGCGTCTGTCTTCACGACCGAGCTGGTGGCAATACACCACTCGGTACGGGAGATTGCGCGACGTGCCCTGTTCGGGGACCGGATTGTGATCTATAGCGACTCACAAAGCGCCCTGAGTGCTCTCGGGGCATTGGAATCTCCACATCCCCTGGTTCGCGATATCCGTGACGCCACGGTTTTGGCGAGCGGGGCAGATGTCGAGATTATCTTCTGCTGGGTTCCTGGACATGTAGGAATTGCGGGGAATGAGCGTGCCGATGAGGGCGCCAAAGAGTCCGCGAGGACTTTTGCGACCGGACCAGCGTTTCGCTCTTCCTCACACCGACTACATGGCAGGAATACGGGCAGCTCTTCGGACTGCTTGGCAAAGAAGATGGGAGACGGTCGAAGGGAACTCAATGTTGCGTGCCATTGCGCCGCGACTGCTCCCATGGACCTATCCCTCAATGCCGCGACGGCTTCAGGTCGCTTTCTGTCGTCTCCGAATCGGGCACACTCGTGTGACGCATCGCTATCTGGTGGAGCGCTCGCCTGCGCACTATTGTGACGACTGCGTCGTCCCCCAGACTGTTCGGCACATTCCTGCCGAATTTCCTAGTCTGGGTGATCTTCGCGCACGTTACCTGTCCCGGTACCGGGATGGGCGGGGTCGCTACCGCCTGTCCCTTGTACTCGGGACGATTGCGTGCACATTGACTGGTGGACTTGTTGACTTTTGAAGGGAGACCGGCCTTCTTCCTTTCATTTAATCAAGTTTAATGATTGTTTTTGTTATTGTTTTTTGTTTTTGTTTTGGTATTGTTATTGTTATTTCTTTTTATTGTTGTTTCCTGTTTAATTTTTTAAAGTAGCCTAGAACTAGGCTGTTTTTTTACGGCGACTTATGCTTAAGTCGGCAGTCGCCAGATAGCCCCTTAAATAAAAAAAAAATGTAACTGTGCTAGTGTATACGGATGGCTTCAAGTCCCAAGAGGGGGTCGGCTTCCACGCCGTATCCCCTCTGTTTGAAGTCAGCGGGGCTCTACCAGGCGCTGCGTCTGTCTTCACGGCCCAGCTGGTGGCAATACACCACTCGGTACGGGAGATTACGTGACGTGCCCGGTTCGGACACCGGATTGTGATCTATAGTGACTCACAAAGCGCCCTGAGTGCTATCGGGGCATTGAAATCTCCGCATTCCCTGGTTCGCGATATCCGTGACGCCACGGTTTTGGCGAGCCCGGCAGATGTCGAGATTATCTTCTGCTGGGTTCCTGGACATGTAGGAATTGCGGGGAATGAGGGTGCCAAAGAGTCCGCGAGGACTCTGCGACCGGACCAGCGTTTCGCTCTTCCTCACACCGACTACATGGCAGGAATACGGGCAGCTCTTCGGACTGCTTGGCAAAGAAGATGGGAGACGGTCGAAGGGAACTTAAAGTTGCGTGCCATTGCGCCGTGACTGTTCCCATGGACCTATCCCCCAATGCCGCGACGGCTTCAGGTCGCTTTCTGTCGTCTCCGAATCGGGCACACTCGTGTGACGCATCGCTATCTGGTGGAGCGCTCGCCTGCGCCCTATTGTGACGACTGCGTCGTCCCCCAGACTGTTCGGCACATTCCTGCCGAATGTCCCAGTCTGAGTGATCTTCGCGCACGTTACCTGTCCCGGTGCCGGGATGGGCGGGGTTGCTACCGCCTGTCCCTTGTACTCGGGACGAGTGCGTGCACATTGACTGGTGGACTTGTTGACTTTTGGGAGGAGGCCGGCCTTCTCCCTATTATTTAACCAGGTTTTTTTGTTTTGTTTTGTTTTGTTTGTTTTTTGCTTTTGCTTTTTCTCCTATAGTTCGCACGCTCCTGTGCCGGGTGGACCTCCCCCCTCCGTAGGAGCTTGCTTACTGCTCGCTTCCCTTTCCCTTTTTTTTGGGGGGGGGGTTGTTTTTTATCTTGAATTTTATTTTAAAGTAACCTAGTACTAGGCTAGTTTTTAATACGGCGACTAATGCCCAAGTCGGCAGTCGCCAGATGATCTCATAAAAAAAAAACATCATTAGGGTGGTTTATTCCTCTTCTTAAATTTATATCTTTGCAAAATTTTTTCAGTACACTTAAACATTGATATATCTTGATTTTTCATCAGACGCTGACTGAACGAAGTTGCTAGTGTCATCTGAGGAATTTAGTATGACGAGGATAAATAGTGAAGGTAATATATTCTCATTTACAAGAAATATCTACATTTTTATTGAGGTCAAACTTCAACTTCCACATTTTCGAGCAACACATTTTATATTCTGTCAAACCCTTTTTACAGGTAATTTAAAGTAAGTAATAAAGTAGTGAAAGTCATTCGCCCATATCTTTAGAAGCAAAATAAATAAATACATGTTTAAAATGCTGAAAAAATAGAAATATTTACATAAGCTTTGATTATAGAGTTTATTTAAATTCTATCCACCCTGTAGGACAAGAGAAAAAGAGTTACTAAACCTGTAGGTCAAGAGAAAAAGAGTTACTACCATGCAAGACAAGAGAAAAAGAGTTACTAACCCTGTATGGCAAGAGAAAAAGAGCTGCTAACCCTGTAGGACAAGATAAAAAGTTACTAACAATGCAAGACAAGAGAAAAAGAGTCACTAACCCTGTAGGACAAGAGAAAAAGAGTTGCTAACCATGTATGACAAGAGAAAAAGAGTTGCTAACCCAGTAGGACAAGAGAAAAAGAGTTACTAATGCTGTAAAGCAAGATAAAAGGAGTTGCTAACCATGTAGGACAAGAGAAAAAGAGTTACTAACCATGTAGGACAAGATAAAAAGAGTTATCAACTATGTGGGGCAAGAGAAAAGAGATGGTAACCCTGTAGGGCAAGATAAAAAGAGTTGTTATCCAGGCAAGACAAGTGTAAAAGAGTTATTAACCTTGTAAGGGTAGAGAAAAAGAGCTGCTAACCCTGTTAGACAAGAGAAAAAGAGTTACTCACCATGCAAGACAAGAGGAAAAGAGTGACTAACCCAGTACGACAAGAGAAAAAGAGTTGTTGACCATGTAGGACAAGAAAAAAAGAGTTACTAACCACGTAGGCCAAGAGAAAAAGATTTACTAACCCTGTTGGACAAGAGAAAAAGAGTTACTAACAATGTAGGGCAAGATAGAAAGAGATGTTAACCCTGTAGGGCAAGATAAAAAGAGTTGCTAACCATGCAAGACAAGAGAAAAAGAGTTACTAACCCTGTATGGTGAGAGAAAAATAGTTATTAACCCTGTAGGGCAAGAAAAAAACAGTTGCCCACTCTGTAGGACAAGAGAAAAAGAGTTACTAACCATGCAAGACAAGAGAAAAAGAGTTGCTAACCATTTATAACAAGAGAAAAAGAGTTGCTAACCTTGTAGGACAAGAGAAAGAGAGTTAATAACCATGCATTACAAGATAAAAACAGTTACTAGACATGTAAGACAAGAGAAAAAAGTTACTAACCATGTAGGACAAGCGAAAAAGTTACTAACCATGCAAAACAAGAAAAAAGAGTTACTAACCCTGTAGGGCAAGAGAAAAAGAGTTGTTAACCATGTAGTACAAGAGAAAAAGAGTTACTAACCCTGTATGACAAGAAAAAAAGTTGCTAACCATGTAGGACAAGATAAAAAGAGTTACTAACCTTGTCGGACAATCGAAAAAGAGTTGCTAACCATTTATGACGTGTGAGAAAAAGAGTTACTAACCTTGCAGAACAATATAAAAAGAGTTGCTAACCATGCAAGCCAAGAGAAAAAGAGTTACTAACCCTGTAAGACAAGAGAACAAGAGTTGTCAGCCTTTTAGGGCAAGAGAAAATGAGTTGCGACCATGTAGGACAAGAGAAAAAAGAGTCTTAGAGTGGTGACTCATTTCCAAGTGGATATGACACCTCCACTCCACCTGGATGCAAGCCGTGTGTTGGACCACCTCCCTTTGGATGTAATCCTAGTGGAGGTTAAACTGTAATTGCACTTCCACTTCCTAGCTGCTGCTTGGACCACTACCGCATAGGGTGCTATAAAATTCCTACAGCATGCAACAGCATCACTCCACTCGATCCTCGTCCCTCAGGACTTTTTCATAGAAAACGCAGCTCCACTTATTTGTAGTGTCGTTGGCGGTGGCCTACAGCGCAGGCTGTAAGATGAAAGCAATCTCCCTTAATCCCACCCAAGCGGTGGGAGGGAGCACAAGTCATCGGCTCCTTAGGGAGCTATTAACAACAAGAATATTTAGACATATTACATAACATATGTTAGTAATGTTATGTAATAAATTATCATTACACCCCCAAATATTTGCATTTAGAATGGTCGGGAGACGTTCAAAAATTCGTCATTTGAAGTGGGATAAATTTAGCGTCGACATTCTTCAAAGGCAATAATTAATTAGATCTATTTTAAGGTGCGAATCCCCAAACGGTTTAGAGGAACACAAAATAAACGTATCTCTAATGGAATATTTGCATAATTGTGGGTCAAAACCTCCCTCCTTAATTTTGAGGGATAACAAAGAAAACAAGAGTAGGGGACCTGATTATGGATCTATCAGTAGGAAGTTCTTTTTGATCTCCACTGACCTGTGAGGGATAAGGGGAAATGTGCTTACATGGTCACCTTTTTACCTCCGCCAGCAGCCATGATCGTGACACTAGCTTCGAATTAAAAAAAAAGGTCAACAGACCTAAGTCGCGTGCTCTCAATTTTCTCATTTATGACCTATGACCTTACGACCTTCAAAATTTTCAACAAGTGGGGCAATCCGGCCCATAGTTAGTTTTTTTTTAATAATTCCAGGACTAACCTTGGGAGAATCTTGGCAATTAAATCATTTGAAATAGAATGTAAAACAACATAAGGGTTTCAAATTTCGTTAGAATTAGTCGAATAGTTACGATTCTATTATCAAAACACTCAGTGAAAAATTTAATGGTTACCACCTGACCAACTGAGCTACGGACAGACATAGTAGCAATTTATAGATTCGCGTGCATGCGACAAAAAAGTTTGCTCATGTCCAGACATAGCAAACTCATTCAACACGAGACATTGATTAATCATATAAATGATAAATAATACTGTGAATTGTAAATTCAGAATTGTGATTTATGAATAAGTATTTTGCATAATAAGAAAATGTGCAGAAATTGTCTTAATATTATCAACTCGTCTATATTTCGAATTCGTTAGTGGGACGTGAGGGCGTCGCTTTCCCTTACTCTCAACAGAGGCAGACACGCGCACATTCATAGCTAACAAGCTGGAAGACTTTCCGTTTCGGGGCCCTGTTTTGACCTAGGTTCAGCAAGGAGGCATTTCTTCATCACTTCCCTTTTAGCTCGCCCCCCCCCAATCTTGGCTGAACCCTCTGATCGAAATCACGTCTGAGATGAAAACTAGGTGAGAAAAAGGAGATTAAATTGATGCCTTCGCTTCTCCCTACCTCAAATCTCCATAGGAACCAGTTCCTCTAATTATGGAGAGGCGTCGACTTCAAACTGGCGAGGGAACAAAATTCGCTCTGAATGTGTAGACCAGAGACGATATGCTAAACCTTCACGCGGAAAAGACCTACCCCAATCTCGTCAAGTTTTCTCCAAGACACAGATTTCCAGGCGATATTCAATCATGAGAGAAAGAGCGTTATTGTTTTCTCTCTCTTTCATTTTACCTGCCACGATTTCATTGATTTGCTTCAAGGATTTGACATTCTCTTGCTCCTGTACTAGGACAGTCGCCCCGAAATATGGATCAGATGGTGCAATGTCCTTTTCGAGTACCACTGAACTGTGAGCGATAAGGTGAAGTATCCTCGGATGGTCTTTTTACCTTGATTAGCCGCAGCAATCGTGCGTGATCTTATCCTATTTCTTCCAGTTACCGAAGGTTATTATGCACTCAAACGAACGTTGATTAAGTGCATCACCACCTCTAATCGCCAGAGTCTACGGCAACTCCTTACCTAGGAGAAGTTTGTTAACAGGACACACAGAACTACTGCGTGCACTTAAGTCCTTCGCTTACTCTCTGAATGCTTCGGTTGCAACGAACACAACTAACAATGGGACAAATTATTACAGCTCCACTGAGCGCTGAGAGATAGAAAACAAACAACTTTTTAAAGTTATTAATATTTAAATAAACATTTATTTATTTTTTAATTTAATAAGTAATATATTTTCTACCATTTGTCTCAATCTTTCTACTAACTGTTCAATACCATGTTTGCAAAATCGTTTGATTTTGATTGTAAGGAAAAAAGGGATCATTGATGCAAATACCGCCTAATAACAAGCTATGAACCTATACTTGCTTTAGGGCCTCAATCGTAAAGACGGCCTAATAACAAGCCACGAACCTTATTATGTTTTACCTGAAAACTTCAGGCACTCTAAAGGTAAAATTACGTTTTCCTCATGTTCTTGATCTTTTTGTTTTCCTTTTTGCTTTAATAAAACTTAAGATTGCTCTTTCTCTCAAGTTTAAAGGGACTCAAGATAAGCCTTCGAGAGAAAGCAGTCTCCTACAACGCACACTCATCTAACTATTAGACGTATATATTTCTTTCTTTTTAAAGCTAACTGGCGTGGACATTCAGCCTAGGAAATGTGGGATAAACAAGAGGCGGAAAAAAGCGTGCTTCGCCATCCCCCAATAAAGCAAAAAAAGGTCCACACCCTAAGGTGACTCCCATAATAAAACATAAAATTTTTGAAGGTGAAACAACGTGCAATTCTCCCACATCTCATGCGCTCTATGTGACGAATCGCATAGCGGCGGCATAATGTCTCCGAGTGTTTCAGGATTTTTTTCCTGTTCTCCCATAATGATTCGTCCTTTGTTTTAAAATCTTTCCTTTATTTACTTGTTCCTGAGGGAGAGCGAGGGTCCAAGCTCCCCCATGTAGTAACCCATAGTACGACTCGAAACCGGCTTCCAATAACTATATACATATATGAATAACCAAATACATATACCGGCTTCCAGTAACCAAACACATATACGAATAACCAAATACATAGCGAACGATGAAACACACCGATATCGTTCAATTTGCAACGAAAAACAGCAACGAAAAACACCAGAGAACCGGGAACTGTTAATACTACAGTATATTTATTTGAGAGAAAAAATACATATACAAATTAGCATTACAAAAAAAAAATAGTTAATAGTGGGCAAAAAAGTTGAACGGAGAAGAGAAAGTTACACAAATACTAGTAAGAAAAGAAATCAGGAAATTTTTTCAGGACAGAGAATTATATCTCAGAAATTAAATTCAATTTTAATATATTATCTTTTGTACAAACTTCACGAAGACCTTGTTCTTACTACCAAACAATATGTTCACTTTTATCACGGTTTATTAATTGTTTCTATTATTAATATTCTAAATCATTAAACTTTGTTATTGGCCACTAAATATTGTGTTCATTATTAAACACTGAACTATTATTCTTAATTGTTAATTATTCTATATTGATAACTGTTTATTTACTGCTTTTATTATTTCACGAAGTCCTTATGCTTATTAATAAGTATCATTATTCACTGTTTATTATTAGTTACTAAGTATTAAATTTATTATTAATCACTGAATTATTAACTGCTAAATATTGAGTATTGAGCACTGTTTATTTAATGAGATTATTATTAATTTGCTTACAGCGCCGAATACCTTGAGTCCCACGTCAGTGGCGTTAAAGAAGAATCCTCGTAGTAAGATGTTTCTTTCCTCCGTGAGGGGTACTCCGGGATAGTCCAGAATGTCATCGTCCTCGTCTTCTTCCCCGTGAAGTGTATATTCTTTTTCTTCTGTCTCTTCTTCCTTTCGGGGTTTTGTTTTCTTCTTTTTCTGTTTCTTTTTGGGGCTTTTTAGAGGGCTTTCGCCTCTTGTTTCTTCTCCTTCTGTGGTTTTCAGTTGTTGTTGAATGTCGGCAGGTTCTTTTACTTTTTCTTGGGTTGTTTCGTTTTGCTGTGGGTCGTCTACAAATTGAATTTTTAGCACTTCTTGTGAAGGGGGATTGGGAGGAAACCAAAGTTTTTTCCTGATACCGTTCTTTTGTAATAGCTGGTTTAATTCTTCGGAAAAAGTGCCGGGGTTGGCTAGGTTTGCCAAGTGTGCGTAGATGACCATAGTCATTATTTCTTTGCATTCAATTGGC
The DNA here is from genome assembly GCA_963969495.1 of Ceratothoa steindachneri. Classification (NCBI taxonomy): domain Eukaryota; kingdom Metazoa; phylum Arthropoda; class Malacostraca; order Isopoda; family Cymothoidae; genus Ceratothoa; species Ceratothoa steindachneri. The sequence continues at coordinate 26,642,348 of OZ018326.1, forward strand.
ATCACCAGCTTTGGTGCCGTTATTTCTGTGGCTGTTGTTTTTGTTGCCGTAGCTGCTTCTGCGAAGTTCTTTGGTTTTGCCTCCTTTTCCTTTTTGGACTTTTCACGTTTGGCTCTGATTGCCTCTTTGCGGACGGGACACCTCATGGCCAAGGCACTGTGGTCCCCTCGCAGTTTGTGCAGCGTGTTTTTTCAGAAGTACACTTTCCATCCGTGTCCTTGTTTAGAACAGATGGAGCATGTAACCTCGGTAGCTCGACACTCACTTGTTGGGTGTTTTTCCACTGCCATGCATTTGAAGCAGGTTTCCAACTGAACGAATTCTTCCGCTTCTATTTGTTCAGGGGCAACGCGGAGGTAGAACCCCAGGAGTCCCTCCTTCATAGCCCTTTGTGCCATTTCCGTGGTTGAGAAAATAACTTTGACTATTTTTTTGCCAAACTTATCCACCTTCGCAATTCTTGCCCATTTTTGGTGCTTAGAAAGCTCAGCCTGGATTTCTTCACAGCTGTTGTCCGTGAAGAAGGGGTAGAGCTTTCTGAGGATGACTGAACGACGCACCATGATTTCGTGGGGAAGAGTAGCTTCGAGTACAATCATCCGAAGGGGCTTTTTAGCTTCGTCTGACACGATTTTTTCGACGTCCTCGGGAGTCAAGCATACTGCTGCCCATCCGTTGGGGATCTCAATTGGTCTTAGAAGTGCTACGTTGAGCGGGCCAAAGATAGTCTCCACGACCGTTTGCCGGTTTGGCTTTGTTGCTCCACTGATGGTACGGAGGGGGATCCGCTTTACGTCTATGGCGGGTGGCCCCATGGTCCCCATCTCGTAACGTTGCTCCTCTCTATTCCTGGTATTAGTGTAATATTCTTCCGGATAGTTTTTCTCCTTTTCCTTCCGAAAGAGAATGTCTGGCAAGGGCGTTTTCACTTTTTTACTTAACTTTTCCTCCTTTGCCACGTCCAGACATGATGACTTCGACTCCTCGTGAATGCTCAGCAGTCTCCCCTCGAGAGTGGAGACGCATAAAGGTAGGTAGAAACGGGAAAACGCTCCGGCGCTTTTGAGAGCATATCAATATTGAGCTCTGATTGGCTGGAATTCAAATAACGCGATGTGACGTCATTAGAAAATTCGATTTCCTTTTGAGAATATTTCTACGTTTATACAAGAAATTAAAGGGTATCTTTCTGAAATTTATACATGTGAGATCTCGTGGATTTCTATGGGTTTCTCCGATTAATGAGTTAATATTGATTTACATTTAATACGAATAAATTTCTTTTAGGGATAATAGTAGATTACTAATATTATATGATTTATTGATCGTAAGGGAGTATAAGTTTGAATGATTGCTTATATCATGGTTCTCTTATTAACAATGCTTTTATTATTTTAATAAAGTAAGGAACGCTCTTTTGTCTTACATGGGGGATATTGTAGTGCCCAATTACAAAGTGGAGTCCAAAGGAAACCTGACAAATTCAGCACCCTGTGAAATCTTGAAATACGCACACAAAGCAAACACTAAAATAATATGCCATTTGTTAATAATTAAATAATGTAAAGCAAATTGTATAATTCTAAATGATGCTAAACCGCGAGTCAATGCAAAGCAAAATGGATACTTGTAAATAATGTAAAAAGGCTAGGCAATGAAATCGCTGTGCTTTCACTCAAACACACAACCATTCACACACACATTAGAAAACATATGCGAGCCGACGGTTTTGGCCGTAGCGACAAGGAAGACAATTGGAACAGATGTTCATACAAGTAATGAATCTAATACAGAAGAAGTCTGACCCACTAGCTTTCACATGGACCCGCGAAAGACGAAATTTTATGTTGCTACAAGTATCGGCCTAATATATATCAGTCAGATTTCCAAATTCGAGCACTTTCTTTGTGTACACGCGCCTACACTAAATACACGCACACACCCTCTGGTCGAATAGGCTCTGTCCAGCTCTCGGATTGGAGAAACGGAGCGAATCCCCTAATCTTTCGTTACAATAAAAGGGCTTGTAAAAGACAGTCAGACAGAGAGAGAATACACGAACATTGAGGCTGTTAACACCGATAGCCAGATACAAAGACGTGAGCATACTACAAACCAGTAACTAAAAAAAAGAAGCAGCCATAAGACCATGAATAAATCTCCAAAACTGCCATTTTCTAATTTCCTTACTTCCGCCAAGTAATAAGTCGGTTACCGTTAGCTCAGCCTATAAGTAGATAACTAGCGGGCATCTTGAACATACAGCGATCGATTTTTCTACGTGAGCTCTTCGACCTAAGAGAAGTCTTAGCCGGCAAAGGAGGAAACGTTGAGGGAAAGTCACCTCCAGAACACTCCCGCTCACCAACGATTTTCTCGTGATCGAGATTCTACCCACCTCTACAAGTACCCCCGGACCTAAATAGGACCTTAAGTCACCCCCCCCATCAGCCCCCTCCCCCCCCGAATAAAAATACCTTTATTTCCCTGGTTCGTCATCTTGATATGACGTGCTAAACCCCCCCCCCGTCCCTGCTCCGCCGTGATGTCTGGCTCCGTGAACGTGACTCTACACATATAGCTTCGTTGCAACTATGCCGTTCTACTTAGAAAAGGCATAATTGAAAACTCTGGGGAAAGGAGGTCTGAGGCTTACCCCGCTGCGGAACCCAGAGGAAGAAGTAACCTGGTTTGGGATTCAGTTACAAACGCGGGGAGGCATAACAACCTACCCTGCGGCACCGTCCAGGACCACAGAGGGAGACTCTTCCGTCTCTGTGAGATGTCGGACGTAACTGTTAAATAACCAAAACCCAATAGAGGGGGCGGCACCCCGACTGGAGTCAGTTGATTCTGGCTTCAGTCATCATTAAGTCCGCCATGTTTTTACACCCTCTGAGGAGCCCAACCAGGTCCATAAATTCATCCATCACCCTTCATCACATCCGAGTCATGTTCACGGGGTCCTCATCGGCGGGGCGGGGGCCTTCCCATAAAAAGTAGTAAAAAAAACCCCGTAAAAGCCTCAAAAATGGCGAACACATCCCACCTCACACTAATAAGCACCACACAACCAGCACCCGACACAATTGACCACCACACACTGCTGACGCTAGCCTCCACCCACGACACACCAATAACAAATATCATTAAAATACGCACAGGCCACAAGCTCGTCTTCCGCTCGCAGGAGGACGCGCTAACCTTCCACCAAAACTCGACCACTACACTCAACACACTCAACCTCCAGACAAGACTCGCGGACGGTATCATGAAACGATACCAGATTCGAGTGACAAGGACCAACCCTTTGTGGCTGGCCTTCACAAATGATGACCTTCGCTCCCACCTCCGTCAGGAGTACGGGGAGGAGGTCATCAAAGACCTCTACTTTAATAGGTCAAAGAACTGGGCAGTGATTACACTGTCCAGTGATAACACTAAAAACACGCTACTAGACCAAGGCATCAAGGTCTGTGGCACCCTCACAAACCCTCAACACATTGAAGAACAACACAACATAAGACCCACACAATGCCACCGGTGCTATAAAACCGGCCACAGCACCAATACCTGCACTGCAGACCTAATCTGCTCAAAGTGCAGTGTAGCGGGGCACCACTATACAACCTGCACCTCCACCACAACCCGCTGCACAAACTGTGGCGGCGACCACGTCGCCGTCCACCCCAGGTGCCCTTACCTAGGCAAGGCACGCCACGACGCTGTGGAGGCCATTAGGCACCCACAACCAAACACACGCACAAACACACACCCCGCCCCCGCTCCCCCTCCCCTCACCATGTCATTCGCCGCTGCTGCCAGCCCTACGCTGCCGGCTCCCCCTGTTCTACCTCCGACGCACCCACCCACCCCTGCAGCAACCACACCCCACCCACACATCCCTCCCCCCCCACTCCAGTTCAGAACACTCAGAGACCCCCCCTACTACCAACACCCTCACACCACACTGCCATCCCCACACCACTTTACACGCCCACCCCCACCCCACACCACACCCCCACCCCCACCCCACCCCACCCCTGCGACAACACAAAAACCAAACTTCACCTGGCCACCCTGCTCTCAGCGGTGGCAAAAGACATGTCGAGGGGTGACCCCCGATTATACGCGAACATACTCAACACACTATTCGCCTCCAACGGCATAGAGCAAATTACCTTCCCCGAGAAGGTGTTCGCCCTAATTGACGCACACACATCCAGACCTGCACTCCTCCCCACCCCGACGGGTACACTCCCCTGCCCGCAGGGAACCACCGCCCCCCACTCTCACCACGCTCTCCCCACACCTTCCTCAGCCACTGCCCAAGCCCCCATTCACACAACCTATCCTCCTCGCGCTTCTTCCACCCCTATATACAAACCCCGCCTACCTCCCACTTCCACCACCCCCCTCGCACCCATCTCAGCCTCCTCCCCCACAGCCTCCACTGTGACTCCAACCCCCTCGCAGCCCACTACACCCCGTGCTAACCCCCAAAACCCCACCCCCAAGCCCCATCCGCGTAGACAGGCACAGGACAAACAAAACCCCCTCTCTCCTGTTTCCACTCCTCCCTCGCTCCCCACTGCTTCCCCCTCCACTCCCTCTCAACCCTCCCCTTCTAAACACACTCCTTCTCACTCTACTCCTTCTCACCCTACTCCTTCCCACTCTACTCCTTCTCACTCCTCTCCTCCTCCGCCTTCCGCCCCTTCACCTAAGACTCCTTCCCCTCCAACCCTTCCTTCAACTCCTCCGCCTCCCTCCCCCTCTGCCTCCACCACCCCTCCGTCGTCCCCGCCTCCTCTCTCCCCCGACACTCCTCCCCTCATAATCTGCACCTCTCCAACCGCCTCCAGCCCTTCGTCCTCCAGCTCTACACCGCCCACGAACTCCCCCCACCAAGACACCACCCCACCCAAAGCCACCACCTCTACAGAACACACTCCTCCACCCACTACGGCCCCCCCACCCAATAACACGGCCGTGCCCCATAAACAAACATCTACACGTGTCAAGGTACTCGCCCCTCACGCCTCCTGGGCTATAACCAAGGAGAAAGGGACGATTCCTGGCAAATCAGCCTCCCGCGCACTTAGACCACGACAATAGGTCGCACTAGTGTTATACAACTAAACGTACGCAGTTGGCACGGTATTCGTCATACGGTCGCCAACTGGGTACTCAACACACAAAGACCCGACATCATACTACTAAACTCCACCAGCCTACACCCTCCCAACAACAAACTCCGCATTGCAGGCTACCACACATACTTATCCCCACAGGCGCGGCACCTAGGATCTGCAATCCTAGTAAAGCGCAACATACACCACTCCCTCGTCAACACACGCGACACCTCCTTTCTAGCCTGCAAAATCGACACAACCTCTGGTCCCATAATAGTGGCCACCCATTACAGACCACCACGATTACAACTAAACTTAGAAGTCCCACTCCGGGCCCTTTCCAACCACAATCTACCCATCTTCTTCGCGGGGGACCTCAACGCTTTTCACCCGACACTCCTTTCTAACAACACGAACGATGCGGGCAGTTACTTGGCCGGTGCCTTGCAGCGTCACCGCTGCGAGCACATCGGCCCTGCCTTCCCCACGTTCTTTGGCACGCACGGAGGCACCACATCCCCGGATGTGGTCTTTCGTAACGACCATGCCACACGTTTCTACACACATATTGCACCCGGTCCCCACGTACTATCAGACCACATACCGATATGCCTTCTCATATCCACATCCCCCATACTTATCCCCACATCACCTCTATACGACTACAAGAATACAAACTGGGCTGAATTTAGAAGCCACATATCCACAAACACACCACACAACCTCGACCTGGAGAACACCAATCCAGGACAAATAGACCACCACTGGTGCTCACTGTTAGACACCATCACCACCGCACGTAACCTACACTCACCACACAAAAACTACACCTGCCTAAAACACTTCACCTTTTCAATACACACACAAAGACTTATCACACAGTACAACAACCACTACACCAGAGGCCCACGACAACAGAACATCAACCAGCTACGTGCCCACATCCTTCAATGCGTGCAGCTAGATAGGAACCGGCAGTGGCGTGAGGTCGTCCGCATTGCGGACGACACCCGCTGCATGGACCCTTCCTTCTTCTGGCGGCACGTGAAAAGGATTCTGGGTACGGAACCACACAAACCAATAACGCTAAAAATAAACAACCACACACTCACAGACACCAACGACATCCTCGACGCATTCAGGTCCCACTGGGACACAGTACACACCCACAACCCACCAAAACCACATGCGCAGGAGCACTTCCAAGACATTCAGGAATGGTGCCGGACTCATGCTCACGAGCTGAGGCCTGCCCCCCTGATACGCATGGAGGTGCTCGACTACACGTCTACACTTACCACTCCAATCACCGTCGAGGAAACAAAACACTACATAAAATCGACACCAAAACGCGCCCCCGGCCCCTCCGGCCTACCGGCCACACTGATACATAACCTCCCCGCAGACATATACCCCACACTCACACACCTATTCAATGCCTCTCTAGCCTCAGGCCACTTTCCCAAAATATTCAAAGTCTCTCACAATATACTCCTTCATAAACAACACAAAGACCCAAAACACCCAAACAATTACAGGCCTATTGCTCTATTAGAGCACCTAGGCAAAATACTCGAACGAATGGTCAACTGCCGCCTACGGGAGTTCCTGGAAGAGAGGGACTGGTTCTCCCCCCATCAATACGGGTTCAGGAGAGGCAGATCCACTCAGGCGGCCGTGACCATCGTACACGACAGAATACAAAAGAAACGACAGATACACCAAAAGACTCTCTCCGTCAGTAAGGACGTGGAGAAGGCCTTTGACAAGGTGTGGCACGAGGGACTCCGTTGGAAACTCGCCAACAACACGGAGTTACCTCTCTGCACCAGAAGGCTCCTCTCACACTACCTCACTGGACGGCGATGCCACATAAGATATAACAACACCCTATCAAGACCCTTCACACCACGCTCAGGCGTTCCCCAAGGTAGCGTTCTGGCACCCACACTCTGCATCATGTTCACAAACGACACCCCACGCCTACCAGAAAACTGCGTTCACACCTACATAGTGGCCTACGCCGACGACGAGACCATTCTCGTCAGCGGTCGGGCCCCCGAAGAAATCGCGCTCCATGCACAAAGAATACTTGACGAGAAGACAGACTACGAGGACAAATGGCTGATTGCCACGAATCCTCAGAAGACACAGATGACACTCTACGGCGCTAGAGATCACTTCATGCACAACCTACAAATCTACTCACACACACCAAACATGATCCACCAAAACCCAACAAGGCTCGCATATACACAGTGCACCAAAATCCTGGGGGTAACATTCGACAAATCCCTCAGGTTCAACCTACACCAGAACATAATACAAGCAAGAGCCTCACGTACAAACACATCGCTGAGTAGGTTCTACTCAGCGAGCAAGAAACTAAAACTACACCTATATAAAGCACTCGTGCGTCCCATTCTCACGTACGCCCCACTGTCACTCGTAGCCTCGAGTGACACCTGGAAGCGAAAGGCTCAGCGCATTCAGAACTCTGCTCTGAAGCGCGCTTGCCGTTCGCCGCTGTACTCGAGAATGGACGCACTACACAACAACAACAAACTAACTCCTCTCAACACCTACGCTCACACCAGACTTACAAAACAACTTGAAAAACTCACAACAGACCCACTTTACACCTCGCTACATGTAAGAAGGTACGCGATGGCGCCGCGATATCCCGCGGCCCACGAACACCTGCCACCCGTACCATTCTTCGCATAACCCAATAAGGCATCATAAATAACGCGTTTCCGGATGGACTGTCAGCCTCCCCCCCTGACTTGCCCCCATCCCTCGCCCAGTCAATTACCTCATAACCCACACCCTCACTACAACACCTCGCTTCGGTGTATAGCCACCGACCTATCTACTCTCGCTGTCCCTTTCTTAATTATTTTCCGCAACGCTCCTCTCTGACTACCCGTCTGCCGTATTACGGCAGTCCCTCTCTGTTCTTTCTATACACAAAATGCAATGCATCTTGAACAATTGAGTCAAATAGAATTTTACGGCATAACCAACCGCAGCCGATAACCCCAACCCAAACACACGCATCCCCTCATAATATATAAAAGGTATATTTACAAATCCCCCTTAAGGGAGAGGATAAAGACCGACCGTTTTCTTTAGTTGAAGGACCCCATTAATCTAAATACCTTCCTCGCTAGCTATCCTATCGGTATAGAGGAGTATCTTTCGCGTCGAGTAAGAATTTTTATTGAATGCCTCCTTCAATGAATTGTAGAAAATGGTGAATGTTAAGTACTCTGACTTGTTAGGAAGTCAGGAAAAATGAATCCAATTAGGATTTGGTTGGAATTGGTAAACCTTTATCAATGACCTTTTCAAGAAAGAAAATAATTTGGCTAAGGTAGCTACTTAACTTCTTGTGTCAGGTCGGGATACTGGAGGTGACTACACTACCCCGATTCGAATATTAATTTTGTGACACAAACCAAAAGGTGGGTATTGGCATCCATTAATGGGTCCTTGTGGTGTTTTCGCCCCGTAATTATTCGAACCTAATACTTTATGAAAAATTTATGTAAGAAAAAATTAGATCGTGACGGCATTCACGAAGACAACTAGTCTCAGTGGGGCCCATTAATACCCCAATTCAAGGTCTAATTTCTTTTTTAATTTACTATACAGGTTTTATTCTAAACTATGAGTTACGTTGCTTTGGTGATTCCAGTTCTAAAATACTTAGAGCGGTTGTAAATCAATTAAATTGCACAAATCATAATTAACCGCCGCTCTTTTCGAAGTTCGGGTCTTAGAAGAACACAAGAGGACTCTGCATCCATTCACGGATGATGAAATTTTCTTCTGAAGGATCGTCAAATCCTGTTCCAATCAGTGGCGGATCCAGGATAAAAATTTGAGGGGGAGTGGCTAACCGGGATTCTTCCCTCGCGGAGTCTGAGAGAAGCCCATTTATGATTAATAAGGGTTATCATAGACCGCATTGATAATAAATAACAGCATCTCATAAAGGAGTGAGCACTAACTCTCTCAGATCCAAATTGTCTTCCACACATCAGAAAATTATGAATTGTGATTTATTGTCATTTTGTATAATACTGAATTTAATAATTATTTTTGAGATTTACCTGCATTTTACACAATAATCGCTACTGTTTAAATAACTGTTATATATATATATATATATATATTATATTATTACATAAATCTTTCTAAATAGCAGAGTAAAAGTATGGCTTAAAAATGAAATATAAACATAAACGGGTCTAAAATCTTTGGGTCTAGCTCCCTCCCTGGTTCTACGTCTGGCTACAATAGTTTTCGTTGAATGTATGTAATGAGCCATACGTGAAAGAAAAGGTTGAATAAATCAGATCTTTCACTCCTGTTCCAGAATGGCGTCATTTTTTACCAGGAATAATACCCCTCTACAACTAAAACCTGGAGAACCAGCACGCCTTCATACACCAATGCCCCGAGCCAAAGTGGTGCTTTCTCTCCGGTCGTCTTATTCATCTCTTTTTAAATCTTCCATTGTCTTTTTCCGCGCCTCTATAGATCTAATAAAGGGTGAAAGTATATGTAAACCCTGTATAAAAACAACTTTGTGACCTAGTATGAAGGAGAATGAAAGCTAACAAATTGAAAAATTCCTTATGGCTCAAAGATTCTGAGTGGAATTTAAATAGGGATTTATGATCATATCCGTACTTATTCTTAATGTCATTCATGTTTTAACGCTTAAATAACAGCTACGTCATATTGATAGAAACCAGTAATCAAAGTCATAGTACTTGTTTTCATAGTTGTCATTCTTCTTTACGATCTGCCTGCCAACCACGACATTGCTTCAGAAATATATGATGTTCCAATAAACTACTGGATCAAAGAAGTGGAAATGGAGAAATATGGAAGAGAGAGAGAGAGAGGAACTCGCCTATCCGAAACCTTCCACTGGGTTTATATTCATCAATGCAAGTAGAGTTGGTTTGTAGTGTAAGGAGATTGCAAGTGGGCAGCTTATAAGCTCTGCTTGACTGAATCTTTTGGGGCTCAAGCTGGTTGAGTCGACTAGGTCGCGCGTACAAGATCCTAACCGCGGGTTAGGTTTGCACAGCTCGCCGCTCGCCTCGTTCGTTGTTCATTTTTTCATCGCTTTTCCTCCTACACCTTTCTATCTACACTGGTGCCAGACACGGGAGTGGAGCGTTACGTCTTGGATAAGGTTTCCAAACCCTATTCGGCATTATTTGAATACGCTCCGCTTCTAGGAAGTGCGCTGTGTAGCGTGGCGTGATTGCGAGTGGAGGTCTTATAAGCTCTGCTTGACTGAGTCTTTGGGGGGATTCACGATGGCCGAGTCAACTAGGTCGAGCGTACATTCATTCCATCGACGCAGGAAAGGTGTTCGCAACTCGCGCTAAGCTTCGTTTGTTCTTCATTTTGCCTTTCTTCTTACACCCCCTCTATCTACAGGTGCAACTGTCGATTGATTTTTTTTTGTCTCCCACGCTGACAGGTTCCCTGTTTTGTTACCGGAGGACTTCACTTAATGGAATTATTGCTTCTACATTTCCATCATTATTAAAGGTCACCCAAATGGCCAACTGTTGATGATCCTCCGCAGTAAGTATTTATTACCATGAGTCCGACAGGTAATTAGAAGAATAAGTAAATTATGACAAACCTTCCATCGCTTGTGCGTCAAAAAAGTATGGGACTCGAGACTCTCCATTTACCGGGTACTAGAGTAGAAATGGTACCACCTTTTTCCCCGGCGCTAACCAGTTCAAAGAAAAATGGTTGAAAAGGCTTACATATTATTATTTACCTATGCAGCTACCCTTGTCATCCACTATATACTTAGGGTAGTATATAGCTATAATACTGCTACCTTCTGAGCGGCGGATACTTAAACATTAGTTATGATGAGAGTGTTATGGAATCCGGTTGATATTTAATCAGGAAAAAGCTCCCTAGTACACGCGATTCGTAAAGAGCTGGTGGGATTGAACAAGAACACCCTCAAAAGAATCTGATTAATCGGGTTATAGGGTGGGGCGAGATGGCTAACTTTCTGGCCGAGATAGAACTGTCTAAATCATTGGCTTCTAACAGTTTTGGGTCGACTCCAATGACTTGCACCTATTAACCCCCTCTGATCGCGTCTTTGGCTATAGAAAGATTCATCCATAGCTCACCTTCCAGAATGATTAGGGGCCAGAAAATGGGACCCTATGCTTTGACACGACGTTCGAGGGATAGGAACGAACTGATTGCGGCAACGAGCTTTGGCAGTTGAAACAAGGAATATGGGACCTCCTCCTTTGCCTTGACGAAACTTTAGAGGTTATATAAGAAGGCTCATCTACAGCTCACGTTCCAGAATGATTATGGGCCGGAATATGGGACACCCTATGCATTGAAAAGACGTTAGAAGGGCATATAGTGATTGTGGCAATGAGCTTGGGCAGGTGGAACAAGGAATATGGTTATATGGGAACCCCGTTTGCCTTGACGAGACGTTAGAGGTACATGTAGCAATTGGGGTAACGAGCTTGGTCAAGTGAAACAAATGGCCCATACCTTGGTAGCACTGAGGTCTACTATACGCGCATATCGACAATGGCCTATTCTATCTGTCAGTGATCTCGTCTTCATTCATTATGAGGCTCCCAAGCTAATATGAAAGCTGGGACGCATTATACATCTGCCTCCGGGTGTGATGGAGACCTTCGATCGGCAACTGTACGGGTAAAATCGAGGGCGATCACCGAACCGGTCTCGGAACTTCATTCACGAGAGTTCAGTTTCTAAATATACAAACATCTTGAGGGTAGAGTCGCTGCAGGCATGGTCCCAACATCGGATCCACCTGCCGGCTCACACAGTCACAAGTTAGGTCCCAGCACCGGAGTCAGGGTTGGCAAAACACCCCTATAAAACCCAGATTTTATTCGGCGGATTTCAAATCCTGGGTTTAAAAAAAAAAAAAAATGCTACAAGCATTAGAATAACAGAAAAAATAACTATCTCTATTTTTATATAATATTAATAATTATATTATGGTAAGAAAAGATCACAGTAACAGATCACTGATCGAGAATTGTGGGTACCCATGATAGCCATAACCTGTAGAAGGAGAGATGAATTATGAGTCAGTATCAGAGAAATAACCTTAATTTGATACATATTTTTTGAAATTATAAACATAAATATGAATTTTGAATAAAATAATGATAAGTCGCATTCATTTTTTGAAAAAAAGTCTAATTTTGAAAAGAAAACCAAAACCCGTTAATAAATCCCGGGTTTTTTGATTTGCCAACCCTGGCCGGAGTCGCTTGCGGATCACGCTGCCGAAGGCGCAGAGTGTTAAGATGGCTCCATCGTCTCGAGTTTATATTAAAACATAATATTCTATTGAAGCTATCGAACCGCAAGCATTCCGAACAGAGGAAAAACATAGGAAGAAGAATACCGCAAGTTATAATTATAAATAATGACATTAATTACAATCACAATAACAAATTTTAGCCATATTTTTGATTGTCGGAAATACATTTTTAGTCGTGTGCAGCGACTCTTATAAGTTACTATGTCGGTCTGTAGGTCTGTCGGTAGGATGTAGCCATTTTAATTTTCAATGAGTTTTTCGGCAATAACATCGTGACTATTCGGTCAATTGTAACGATATTTGAAACCCTTATGTTGTTTTAAATTCTCTTTCAAATGGTATAAGTGCCAGGGTCCTCCCAAGGTTAGTCCGGGAATTATTGAAAGTTTTGAAGGTTGTATGGTCATAAGTCAGTATAAATGAGAGCACGCGTCTTAGGTCTGTTGATCTTGTTTCGATCATCTCATCGACTCGATCTAATATCCCGAGTCCCTTCGCAGTAACGACGGCAAAAGTCTGAGAGCGCAACTCTCCTACTCGACTAAATTAAGTTCTCACTTCATTTCTCTGCTACTCTAGACGTGGTGCGTGCAGTAATTAAATTCTAGATCAAAGAAATATAATTAATCTAAACAATTTTTTCATACATAACCACTTCAGCATTTAAAATTCGTGAAGTGATTACTATGTTTTCCGATGTATTCTAACAATATCTTTTATCTAAATTATTTCTCCAGCCTTTGCTGTAGCAGATTATTACTAATGGATAATTAGCGTATCCTGAATTTCAACTTCTATTGACTCATTCATGTGTTATAACTCTCGCGTAATTAAGCAATACTATTAATTCTGCAGGAAAAATAAAAAACACAAAAGACAATCTCTTTTCTTGGATCGTCCTTCAGTGGAGAATAACCGTGGCGCATTCCGCCCAAACAGCCGCATCAAGAACTTTTAAATAGTGTATTTAGTTCTAGTATGAATTGTAGCGTATTTAGGTCTAGTATGAATTGTAGTGTATTTAGGCATAGTAGGAATTGTAGCGTATTTAGGTCTAGTATCAATTGCAGTGTATTTAGGTCTAGTATGAATTGTAGCGTATTTAGTTCTAGTATGAATTGTAGCGTATTTAGGCCTAGTAGGAATTGTAGTGTATTTAGGTATAGTATGAATTGTAGCGTATTTAGGTCTAGTATGAATTGTAGCGTATTTAGGTCTAGTATGAATTGTAGCGTATTTAGGTCTAGTATGAATTGTAGCGTATTTAGGTCTAATATGAATTGTAGCGTATTTAGTTCTAGTATGAATTGTAGCGTATTTAGGTCTAGTATGAATTGTAGCGTATTTAGTTCTAGTATGAATTGTAGCGTATTTAGGTCTAGTATGAATTGTAGCGTATTTAGGTCTAGTAGGAATTGTAGCGTATTTAGGTCTAGTATAAATTGTAGAGTATTTAGGTCTAGTATGAATTGTAGCGTATTTAGGTCTAGTTTAGGTCTAGTATGAATTGTAATAAATTTTCATTGCAACACTATATATTAAAAATAAAAGATCTAAACAATAAAGATGTAGTTAGCTAAAAAATACAAAGGGGCTGGAAAGAGGCGCCGCGCAACTCTATGCACCAGATGTATGGCAAATGATACATAAGGTTTATATATCATGCGTTTGGCACAGGGCTGCCAAACCTGGGGGAAATCCCCCCGGATCTGGGAGAATTGCGCATAGTCTGGGGCATTGGGGTATTTTTTCAAAATATTTTAAGAATCTGGGGGAATTATGAAATAAGATGAATATATACGCGTAAATTGCATAAATTTCTAATGCAAAACAGTCATTACGTTCTTAACGAGCAACACGTGCAGGAATTGCACGCAGTCGGAACGAGTATCGAATGCATTCCGTCCTAATATAAAAATATTTTAAGTTGTTTTGCAGATGGAACAGTAATCCAACGTGTCAAACTTTTAGATATTGATCCAAGTAATGTATGTAATCACAAAAATCCTGATAGCACTTACATAGGTGGACTTTTACCATTACCCAGTGATATTTTAAAGATATTCAAGAATGAGTGCTTGAAATTTCTGATTTAATGACAAATTTATCGTTTTACAACGACGTTCTTCAGCATTTGTTGAACACATAATTTCGCAAGTGAATAACATCACAATTGGGAAAACTAATTCACTAAAAGCACAGAGTAGCTGTTGTAGGATTCTGGCAAGACAATCAATCACAAATAAACAATTGGCAGCCGAGCGATGGGTTAATTAGGGATGTAGAAAATGGAACAAATCTACTTTTTTCATAAAACTTATGAAAGAAAGTAACATAACAATGATTTTAGTATACAAAAGGTTGGTCATCCGTAGAGCAGAGTATACATTTAAAGCCCTCATTTGCTCATAAGTTAGTCAATGCCATCGTTGATTTTGGAGTAGAATTGAACTCAACCATAGTGCCATAAATCCACAATGGTTCTTAGGTCCGGGGCCCCAAAAGACGAAAAAAAAAAATCAACTATAGGTGAAATTTATCTCGCGGACGAGTGGTTGGTTCCCTATCGCTGTAATAGGAGGACTTTACTAGGATTGAAAATTATGGTACGAGAGACTTTCATAACATTTTATGCCTTCACTTTGGCAACAACATTTTTCTCTTGAGAATTTAAAGAAATGGTCGCATTCATTTACACATCCACTTTTTTGAACATTCATAAAGTGGCATTTAAACAATAAAATCGAGGGATATTTTAAAAAATTTTTGGCGTACGTAAATAAAAAAAGAAAAAAGAAAATCCTATTCAAATTTATCGTTTTTCTTACCCTTTTTCCACGCTTTAATGGATCATTTCTTTATTAGTCTACCTATGCCGTTATATTGACGGCGCGCGTAGAAAATGGCAACTAAGTCCGGATAAGGGTAGCTGGCTTGGAAAACTCTCCAGTCAAAAGTTTTGTTCCTGCGTACGCGATACCTAATGACGTAGGAGGGTTGATGATAATTATCGTTAATGATTTGCAAATAATAGAATGTCGGAATTAATCGAATTTCATAAATGAATCCTTAAAATAAAATTCGATTTCACCTGGAAATTGATTTTGGAAAACAAAGTGGAATTGCAAAGTATTATACTGCATCACGGAATTAGAGAAGAACTCTTGTTAGCTGAATGGATTCAACGTTAGTCTGCCAACGTCGCGGACCGGGATCGATCCCGGCAAGAGCGGACACAAACGTCAGCGCACGAAGAGATCTGGCTACCAATTGGAGGACGCACTGCACTCACTCCTGTATTCGGGTGGGTAGATCTTCCACTTTTCATCACACACATAGCCAATTACAACGCTGCTTTCTTTCCTTTCCCGTCTTCGCAACACAACACACACACACACATACACACTATAGTTCAAGGAAACCTGCCGATGTGGCGACGAAGGTTCCTCCTGGACGCTGTTTGCTGTCAAAACATAACACTTCTTGGCACCTCTCTCAAACAGAACCGGTTCCTGGTGTCTCCGGGCTCACCAGCGATTGTCATACTGATCTTTATGTTTATTTCATTATCCGGTCAAGATCCATCTAGATAAAGGCATTTTGGCGAAGTAGTAGTAATACTACTACTAAAAAAAATGAGACTAGCTAAGGCCAATTATGAGGAAATACAAGAGGAGGTGGAACAAAAGAGGTAGGAATGGTTATGTTTACGATTACCTCAAAAAACGATGATCCACTTGCAGAAATTATGAACAGGTTGTGATTGGTAGTGTCGGAGTGTGTTCCCCTCTCTCCCTAGAGATTAAAACGTTTATCCAATCTATTTTTCAAGACGTTACCAAAGGTTTTTCGACTGCAATCGCAGGGAGAGAATTCCATTCGGAGGTAATCTTATAGGTAAAGAAATTTTTGCCACTAATGTCGACTGGAGTCGTCTTAACTTAATATAAATTTATTAGCTTTGTTTTTACAATCGGGCGTCCGTTCGAAAAAAAGCTCAAAATTCCTATTGTCAAACTCTTTGGTAATCTTAAAGCATTATTTTCCAACCGGTGTTCCGCGCGGAGGAACCAAAGAAATCAATTTAAGTGCTTAAATTTCAAAAAGAAATATGTATTTCAAACATTTATAAAAACAAACAAATGACACTTGAAAGTATTTTGAAATTAGCTTCTCTTCATTGCGTAACATAAAAAAAGGAAAGGAGAAAGATTGCAAAGAGGGAATGAAGAAATCCTAGTTGCCTTTTTAACATAAAACAAGGAAAAGAGAAAGATTGTAGACAGTGAATGAAGATATGAGAGTTGCCTTGTCAAAATATAGCAATTAGGGTGCCACTATCATAGAAAGGTTGAAAACCACTGTCTTAAAGACTTTAATCAATTGCCGACGCAGCTGCTGATCCTGCAGAGAAATTAGGTTCAATGCCTTAAGTCTTTCTTGGTAGGTTAAGTTACGAAGCTCAGGAATACGTTTAGTCGCACATTATGTGAAGAATGATACTTTGCATTTTCTAACATCTACCTTTTATTAACGTGGCTTTTATTTAATCTACTTTCTAATTTTTGCTCTCTTACAGAAATTGTAGGAACACATACAGGGGTTGGACAAAATAATGGAAACATTAATTAAATTACTGACTTTGAGTCCCTTCCTCATTAGCAGTATAAATAGATTCAATACGCCGACCAATCGATTCATACAGTTTTGGGCTGTATCTGTACGAATTTAACTGGTTACGGGTGAAAACTGCTCTAGCTCTTTCGTAGACGCTTTTTAGATGGAATATATCCTCTAGTTTTGCTCCAATTTACACAAAAAAACTTGATTATGGCAAGATCTGTGAATTATGGAAACCAATATGTGTTCAACGTCATTATCAGGCGTTTTAAACAAGTTTTAAAAACGTTTTGGGTGTGAATGGGTGCATTAGTTAATGTTTCCATTATTTTGTCCAACCCCTGTTTGTATGACATTTAGAACTCTAGTTTTTATTATCAGTATCATTTTCAAGATTACTTTATTGTAATCTTCAACGTTTAAATAAACACTTCCACCATAAAGATTTGCGACCCTTACCAACATTGGGCTATCTGATTGTCGTCTAACCTGATAACTAAGTATGATGTGGCTCTATATCAATCACACCACAACCACACGTCACGTCAATTTCTCCCTATCATACCCCAATTTATAAAAGAAAATTGGTGTTCAAATTAACGCAGTGGCGGATTCAGAATAAAAATTGGGGGAGGGGGCTATTCTGAATTCCTCCCTCTGAGGAGTCTGAGAAAAGGGCATTGATCATTAATAAGGGTTATAATAGACAGTATTGATAATAAATAACAGCATCTCATAAAGGAGTGAGCATCAATTCTCTCAGATCGGAATTTTATTTTCTCCACGCATCATAAAATTATGAATTGTAGTTTTTGGAAGTCAGCCAAATTATAATACTGAATTTAATAATTATTTTTGAGTATTTAACTTTATATTTGACATGTATCATAGAAGATACATTCGATCGTAACGGTTTAAAAAAACCTGTTTTTATATATATTTTATATTATTACATAACTCGTTCTGAATAGCAGAATACAAGTATGGCTTAAAAAGGAAATATAAACATAAACGAGTCTGATTTTTTTGTGTATGTGTGGGAAGGGGAGGGGTGTTAGCTCCTATTGCACAAGCTCAAATCTGGGTTTGAGCTGGCCATCTAGTATACAGTACATCCGACATGTCTGGGGGACGCTCCTCCTTCAATCCAACAGACCAACCTAACAACCAAATTTGTCAATTGGTTAATTAGTGATCCCTTGTTCCCACAAAAGGTACGCGGCTCTCACCTCCTCATGTAGGAGTGCTATATGTTGCAATTAGCAGTTAATCAACATTGTATACCTAGTGCTAGTCTGCAGTTAGGGTACAAGGTGCCATGGGTAATTTGTCGCTGTTTGGCAACTCTAAATTTTGTACAGGCGTGTTGTCTGGCGTCTTCTCTCTTTTTATAATAGTAGACTCCGTTATGCATCTTCTGTTGAGGAAGCAATAATATGGCTGAACTCGATCCTCCATAAGTTGGGAAAAGTCTAGCTCTGATAATTTGTATTCACGCCGGGAGCTACAATGCCGAGAGATCAGGAAAGAGTTGGAGGTGTCAGGCTGCAATTAAGTAGGTAGGCTGCTCAGAAACCTCGCTCTAACGGTTCTGATACGATAAGAACCTCGAATTTGAGAAACCTCGCTCTAAGGGTTCTGATACGATAAGAACCCTCGAATTTGGGAAACCTCGCTCTAAGGGTTCTGATACGATAAGAACCCTCGAATATGCAGGGAAGATCCAAGCGATCATTGGCAACGCTCTCAGTGAGTCAATGAATTCTATATCCAGAAACTAGGGAGTGTCAGAGTCTCTCATCAATTGGCTACTGAATGAGGCCATCCGCTACTACTCATACAAGATTAGAAAGGGACAGCTTCTGTACAATAAGATGAAGGACAAGTGGAAGGAACGTGCTGCGAAGCTTGTGAACAACTGATTCATGCTTTGGTTCTTCTCATACGAGAAGAATTTATGCCAGGACCGGTGGTGAAGCAACCATTGGCTTGCTGTATCCCATAAAGATGTATAAAGAGTCATGAAGACCAAGTTTCCAGTCCACATCATGATGTTTGGGGTGGTCAGTAGCGAGGTCCACGTTATGCCATCGTTTACCTTCCAGGAGGGATACATCAAGTGCCTGAAGGAGTTGGTGTTGACGTTGATTCAGGAGTTGGTCAATGGAAGGTCTCTACATCATGTCATACAAGCAGGGGGACAGAGTCTTGGCTGTCAGACAATTTTTTTTATCACATCACCCCGAACATCTGGCCTTCTAAGTCCTCCTACTCCACCTCCTAGACTATTAGGTTGGAGACAAAGTTCTATCACAACCTTTTTTAAAAATAAAGTTTATTTATTTATAGATTTATACAGGGTGTACGACTAATTAATGTGTAGGGCGGGCATAGTTTTTCCTAGCCCTCGCTTGAAAGTGCACAGTTATCTAGAGCCTAGGAAGACTAGGACAATATGCACTTTCCAGCGAGGCCTAGCAAAAACTAGGCCCCTACACAGTAATTAGTCGATCACCGTATATGATGTGTAAGGTTTCAAAACTTACCCATCAAATTAATTTTTCTCATTAACAGCAACGTCCTCTTTTCCTGCATGATTAAAGGTCCGGCCTAAACGCCGCTGCCCAATCGGAATGTCGTATCGAGAAAGCATTTGGCTAATTGGTTTAGGAAGTTTCACCTTGTCCAATTCGATCTCCAAGAAGTGATCGACCTACACTTATTGACAATGACCTTTTGTGCGCCTGTATCAAATATGACCCACATCTGACATCACATGAGCTGGCTGAAAAGTTTAGCGTCAGCCATACAGTCATTTTGCATCATTTACAGGAAATGGGCAAAGTCAGGAAACTGGACTTCTTTTTGAAGAAGTGACATCATTAATGACTTCTTTTTGAACAAGTAAAATCATTATTGCCTTCTTTTTGAACAAGTGACTTCACTAATGACTACCTTTTGAAGTGACATCATTAATGACTTTCTTTTCAAGAAGTGACATTGGTTTGGTTAATATATATATGTACTTCTCCGGCATCAGTCCGCTTGTCCCAGTTAAAGCAACAATTGAAACTTTCCCAAGATGATAGAAAACCGTCCATTAAAGAGAACAGTTTGGTGTATATGTCTCGGGCCATCTCCACCGTCCCATGTAGCCACGGTATAGCACCAGCAGTGTATACTCAGCCGCTGATCCGCACAGCCTCGTCTTCTGGAACAGTCCTAAATTCAGCAGGAGATATTTGTCCCAGTTTAAGTGCATTCGTGGAACTTCATCTACCTAATAATGTAGAATTCACCGGCCTAATCTTGTTTATCGGTGCGCTAATTCCTGGAATTCGAAGCAAACCGTACGAAGAGACACTCCGCTCATTAAACCTACTCTTCTTTGAAAGCAGACGATTACGTGAACAGTTGGTCGAGGTATTCAAAATTTTAAGAGTATTTACTAATATTAATACAGAATATTGTTCGCGATGGACGAAAGGGCCAACACACGCCAATACGGTTTCAAATTAGTGAACAAGCGCTTTAACTCTACTATAGCTCAAATTAACTTCATTTTTAAGATGACGCAAACGTGGAATAGACTGGCCCACGATGTATTAGAGAGCACGTCAGTTAATATGTTAAAAAACCGACTTGATGAGTACTTCAATAGTGTAAATATAACGTAGTAGGAGCATAAATGAAAACGTCATACATAATAAGGAGTTAAGCCTCGGGAGAAGATAGTACTGCTCTACCCCCCACCCCCCTGGTTCGGAGAAGCGTGTTCGTGCATCTGAGGGATAACTGAACCTGTTTGTCG
This sequence comes from Ceratothoa steindachneri, assembly GCA_963969495.1. NCBI lineage: Eukaryota > Metazoa > Arthropoda > Malacostraca > Isopoda > Cymothoidae > Ceratothoa > Ceratothoa steindachneri. Next base: position 26,663,301 of record OZ018326.1, read on the forward strand.
AGGGTATACATGTAGATAAGTGTGTACGTAGAATTAAAATAATTAGAAAAAGCATGTTAACAAAGACCAATAGGTACATATGTAGATAAGTGTGTACGGCAGCATAGAAATAGTTAAAAAACAGCATGGAAAAAAGTCAAATGGTAGATAAGTGTGTACCGTAGAATTGACATAGTAAAAGAACACACAAAAACAGCATGTTAAAAAAGAGAGCATGATATCTTAACGTTAGAAAGAGGTAGATTAACTCCGTCTGTTAGCGGGCTGGCCTTGAGCGGACCTTAGGGTCTTTGCTGGCGCTTATTTTCTGAAGTTTCTGTAGTTCGTGACCGCCACGATGTCTATTTTATCTTGAATTCTCTTTCTCTCCTAAGATTTATCTTAGTTATTATGTATTTGCTCTTACTATCGGTCCGAATATTCATCTCATTTTATCTTATTTAGTAAAATTTTATGTAAATTAAGACATATTTCAGAATTATAAGTTGAGCTTTCGACTAAGAGACCTTTCTGGTTATATAAAGTCTCTAAGATTGGCCATCCAGGATTTCTTTCCCCAAAGAGAGTTTTCAGCGCTAAAATATATCTAAAGTTTGAATATTTATTGATGAAGCCGTGAATCTATGTCATTCACACACATTCCTGGCGACACATACGCATAATTTAATGAATATATGATGGTAATAAATTGTATGATTCGAGGATCACCACACTTTTATCCTATATATTTTTTGCCCTTTTTGTTCCCTAACTCTTTTAGGGAGAGGAATATTAAAAGTGTCCGAAAGTGAAAACGCAAAATTTTGCTATCGTCGGTAAGATGATTCGAAGCTTTTTGACGGAAACTGAACTCAACTTTGCGAAGCCGAAGCAGTGAATCAGAGATTTCAAACTCATCCAAAGCAGTGTGCATTTAGCTATAGGAGAGTGTAGTCGCATTGCTCTGGGGACGAACCAACTTTACACACTCTTAGAGAAGTGAGTATTTTCTTTTTCGGTGACATATTTGAGTCATTCCTTTATTAATGTAAATTTAAAGCGAAGCTTTTATTAAGACTATAAAACCATTTCTGTTAAATAAGGAGAATTTTGATGTATGAAATATATCGTCATTTACCCGTAGAGATGTTTATACATACCTGCTTAGAGAGGTGGATAAATAAGCAGAATTATTTGCATTCTCAGACTACCGTTCCGTCTGGTTGTTTCGATAGGTTCGAACGAACTAGTACCCTGATACTCTGACTTGTCCCAGCGTTCCCTATTGCCTGATCTTGTCCAGTTTAAGTCACTTGTGGAACGGATAATGGTAGTGTTGGCAGTTAAATTGTGGACAATGGGGAAAACCACCTAAAGTGGTATTAGAGCAATCGATCGGTTTTGCCTTCATTTGGGGTAGATGCTGATTGATTTTCAAATACTTAAAGGTTAAATAAAAATCTGAAGTTGTGAAAGTTTTTTTTTCTTTCATTACAGATTTCTTACATTTTTTAAGAGGTGAAAATTTGTTTAATAATGCTTTTATTTGTCTTGTATTAAAAGGATCTAGATCTAAAGATCTAGGTCCAATATTTACCATCGAAACTACTGAACCATGGAGAAATGGTACCTGGGGAGGGAGAGAACAAACAGAAGAACCACAAGGTTAGGCTAAGGTTAGCGAGGTTTGGTTAGGATTTGTTTTTTTTATTAGCTTATGATTAGTTAGGTCAGATTGGGTTAAGTTTTGTTAGGTTGTATCAAGATTTGGTTAGGTTGTGTCAGGATTTGGTTGGTTAAGGTTAAGCTAGGTTTTGGTTAGGGTTAGGTTGTATCAGGATTTGGTTTGGTTGTGTCAGGATTTGGTTGTTAGGTTGTGTCAGGATTTGGTTGTTAGGCTGTGTCAGAATTTATTTAACAGCGGTTATTATTATTATTAGTAGTATCAATAATAGTATCATTATTATTAGTAGTGGTAGTAATAGTAGTATCATTATTATTATTAGTAGTAATATTATTATTATTTGTTCAATTGGCCTTAAGTAGTATCCTCTTTCGGTTACTTGAACTAATGACGATCGCGTGCCCTACCAGCCTCAACGACACAGGAGGCTCTGAGCTATATATTTTTAACACGTTTTCACTTCCTCCAACTTCACTGCTTGAAGTCTGCAGCTTCCACACATTTTCGCCTGCCCCAACTTCACCTGTTTTTAAGTGCCTCCTCCGGCGAAGACGCCTCGATTGATTGAGTCCCTTTTGTAATTCAATTCAGGGCGAAATTTTCAAAAGGAAGTCACTTCTTCAAAAATAAGTCATTAATGATGACTCTTCTTCAAAAAGTAGTAATTAGTGGAGTCACTTCTTCGAATAGAAGTCATTAATGATGTTACTTGTTCAAAAGGAAACATTAATAAAGTCACTTCTTCAAAAAAGTCATTTATTAGGTCAGCTTTACAGAAGAAGTCATTATTCAAGTAGTGCTTCAAAAAGATCTCATTAATAGTCACTTATTCAAAAAATGTTATTACTGAAGACAATTCCTAAAAGAGAGGTCATTAATTAAATCCTCCAAAATGGATTCAATAAGTCAATTTACAAAACAAATCACTAATAAAGTCAGTTCTTTAAAAATATGTCATTACTGAAGTCACTTAAAAAGAAGTCATTAATGAATTCCTTCAAAGATAAGTCATTAATGAAGTCCTTCAAAAATAAGTCATTATTGAAGCGACGTTGTCAAAAAGAAGTCACCAGTGAATTAACTGCTTTAAAAAGTCATTAATGGAGGCCTAAAACAGAAGTCATTAACGAAGTTACATCTCCAAAAGAGGTCATTAATTGCTCAATTCTTTTAAAATCCATAAATAAGCCCCGTCAAAAAGAAGCCGTTCAGGGATTCACTTCTACCAAACAAGTTATTATTTAAATATTTCTTCAAAAATAATTCACTTATTCAGAAGTTATTAATGAAGTCTTGTTATTAATAAAGTAAATCCCTAAAAAAATAATTCATTATGAAGGTAATTCTACAAGGAATTCATTAATAACCTCACTTCAAAAAGCAGTCACGAAAGAAGTCCTTCAAAAAAGTCATTAATGGAGTAACTTCCTAAAAAAGAAGCCAGTAATGAAACCATTTTCAAACAAAAGTCACAAATGAAATCCTTCAAAAAGAAGTCAAAATGAAGTTACTTCGTCAAAAAGAAGTTATTAATGAAGTCATTCAAAAAGAAGTCGATAATAAAGTTACTTCGTAAAAAGTTGCTATTATTGAAGTAACTCCAAAAGGAAGTCATTTAATGAAATAAGTTCTTCAAATAGAACTATTAATTAACTCACAAAACGTGTCATTAATGAAGTCACTTAAACTAGAAGGCATCACTAAAAATTATTTTAAAGGAAAAAGGTTCATTATTGACGTTACTTTAAAACAATGCTTTTGAAGTCATGTCCTAAAAAGAAGTTATTAATGAAGTCGCCTCGACATAAAAAGTTATTAATGAAGCCACTTCGAAAAATTTAATAATAAAATCATTTGTTTGAAAAAGAAGTCATTAATGATTTCAATTCTTTAAAGAAGTCATTAATCAGGTGACTAAAAAGCCACTAATGAAGTCACTAAAAAAGTCTTTATTAAAGATCTTAAAAATTTCATTAATGAAGTACATATTTTAAAAAGAAGTCATTAACCAAGTCACATGGCTAAAAAAGTGTCATTAAAAAAAATCATTAATGAATTCCTTCAAAAATGTCATTATAAAGTTATTTCTTCATAAGAAGTCATTAATGAAGTCTCACATTAAAAAAAGTAATTGATGAAGTCCTTTAAAAACAAGTCATCAATGAAATCATTTCGTCAAAAAGCAATCATTAATGGAGTCATTTAAAAAGAAGCCATTATTGAAATCAATTCTTCAAAAATTCATTAATGAAGTCAGTTCTGAATAAAAGTCATTGATAGTCAATCAACTTTTCAGAAGCATTCAGTAATAAATCTTTCAAAATGAATTCATTAATGAAGTTCTTTAAAAATAAGTCATTAATGAAGTCACTGTTAAAAAAGGTCATTAATGAAATTACTCTTCAAAAGTAAGTCATTACAGATTCACTTTTTCTAAAAAGAATTATTAATGAAGTCACTTAAAAAAAAATGTCATTACTGAAGCCAATTAAGAAAGCAGTCATTGATGACACCACGTTATAGAAAAGAAGTCTAATGAAGTATTTTTTTTAATAGAAGTCATTAATCAAGTCACGTCGTCGAAAAAGTTATTAATGAAGCAACTACTTCAGAAATAATTCGTTAGTTAAGTCACTTAAAAAATGAGCCATTTATGCAGTCATTGATGAAGATCTGACAAAATAAGTCGTGAATGAAATTACATTTCTGAAAAGAAGTCAATAACTAAATCCTAAAATAGAAGTAAAAATGAAATTAATTGGTCAAAAAAGGCCTTAATAAAGTAACTTAAAAAGAAGTCACTAGTGAAGTACCACATCAAAAGCAAGTCATTAATGAACTCATTTCTTCAAAAAGGAATCATTAACGAAGTCTTTGAAAATAAGTCATTGAAGTTTTAATTAGTCAAAAGAAGAAGGTAATGAAGTTACTTCTTCACAACGAAGTCATTATTTATGTCGCTTCTTAAAAAAATCATTAATGAAGTCAATTCTTCGAAAAGGATTCATTATTGAAGTCACTGGTTAAAACGAAGTCAATTATGAAGTCACTTCGTCAAAAATAAGTTATTAATAGAAGAATTGCTTCGAATAAAATTAAATTAATGAATTAACTTAAAAATATCAATAATGAAGCCACTTGAAAGTCATTAATGAAGTAAATTCCTCAAAAATAAGTCATTAATGAAGTCCCTTCGTAGAAAAGAAGTCATTCATGAAGTCATTTATTAAAAAATAAGTTATTAATTAAGGCACTTTACAAAGTCATCAATGAAGCTACTTTTTGAAAATAATCGGTATATTAAAAAAAACAAAGGGCAAGAAAGAGTAGCTATTAAACCCAACAGGAGAAAAGTAGAGCTATTAAATGCAACCGCTGAGAAAGTGGAGCTATTTAATCAAACTGTTGAGAAATTAGAGCTACTAAATCCAGCCGGTGAGAATGTGGAGCTATTAATGCAACTGTTTGGAAAATGCAGCTATTAAATCGAAACAAAGAGAAAGTGGAGCTTTTAAATCCATCCATTGAGAAAGTAGAGCTTTTACGTCCAACCGATGAGAAATTTCCGCTAGTAAATCTAACCGGTGAAAAAGTAGAGCTATTTAATCCAACTGTTGAGAAAGTGGAGTTGTTTAATCTAACTGTTGAGAAAGTGGAGCTCCTAAATCCAACTGTTGAGAAAGTGGAGCTGTTTAATCAAACCGCTGAGAAAGTGGAGCAATTTAATAAAACTGTTGAGAATGTGGAGCTATTAAATGCAACCGCTGAGGAAAGTGGAGCTATTTAATCAAACTGTTGAGAAATTAGAGCTACTAAATCCAGCCGGTGAGAATGTGGAGCTATTAATGCAACTGTTTGGAAAATGCAGCTATTAAATCGAAACAAAGAGAAAGTGGAGCTTTTAAATCCATCCATTGAGAAAGTAGAGCTTTTACGTCCAACCGATGAGAAATTTCCGCTAGTAAATCTAACCGGTGAAAAAGTAGAGCTATTTAATCCAACTGTTGAGAAAGTGGAGTTGTTTAATCTAACTGTTGAGAAAGTGGAGCTCCTAAATCCAACTGTTGAGAAAGTGGAGCTGTTTAATCAAACCGCTGAGAAAGTGGAGCAATTTAATAAAACTGTTGAGAATGTGGAGCTATTAAATGCAACCGCTGAGGAAAGTGGAGCTATTTAATCAAACTGTTGAGAAATTAGAGCTACTAAATCCAGCCGGTGAGAATGTGGAGCTATTAATGCAACTGTTTGGAAAATGCAGCTATTAAATCGAAACAAAGAGAAAGTGGAGCTTTTAAATCCATCCATTGAGAAAGTAGAGCTTTTACGTCCAACCGATGAGAAATTTCCGCTAGTAAATCTAACCGGTGAAAAAGTAGAGCTATTTAATCCAACTGTTGAGAAAGTGGAGTTGTTTAATCTAACTGTTGAGAAAGTGGAGCTCCTAAATCCAACTGTTGAGAAAGTGGAGCTGTTTAATCAAACCGCTGAGAAAGTGGAGCAATTTAATAAAACTGTTGAGAATGTGGAGCTATTAAATGCAACCGCTGAGAAAGTGGAGCAATTTAATAAAACTGTTGAGAATGTGGAGCTATTAAATGCAACCGCTGAGAAAGTGGAGCTATTTAATCAAACTGTTGAGAATGTGGAGCTATTAAATGCAACCGCTGAGAAAGTGGAGCTATTTAATAAAACTGTTGAGAATGTGGAGCTATTAAATGCAACCGCTGAGAAAGTGGAGCTATTTAATCCAACTGTTGAGAAAGTGGAGTTGTTTAATCAAACTGTTGAGAAAGTGGAGCTACTAAATCCAACTGTTGAGAAAGTGGAGCTGTTTAATCAAACTGTTGAGAAAGTGGAGCTACTAAATCCAACCGGTGAGAATGTAGAGCTATTAAATCCAACTGTTAAGAAAGTGGAGCTATTTAATCAAACTGTTGAGAAATTAGAGCTACTAAATCCAGCCGGTGAGAATGTGGAGCTATTAATGCAACTGTTTGGAAAATGCAGCTATTAAATCGAACTAAAGAGAAAGTGGAGCTTTTAAATCAAACTGTTGAGAAAGTAGAGCTTTTACGTCCAACCGATGAGAAATTTCCGCTAGTAAATCTAACCGGTGAAAAAGTAAAGCTATTTAATCCATCTGTTGAGAAAGTGGAGCTGTTTAATCAAACTGTTGAGAAAGTGGAGCTACTAAATCTAACCGGTGAGAATGTGGAGCTATTAAATGCAACTGTTTGGAAAGTGCAGCTATTAAATCGAAACAAAGAGAAAGTGAAGCTTTTAAATCATCCATTGAGAAAGGAGAGCTCTTACATCCAACCAATGAGAAATTGCATATAGGAAATTCAACTAAAGAGAAAGTGGAGCTATTTAATCCAACTGGTGAGAAAGTGGAGCTATTAAATACAGGATAAAAAAAAGTGAAGCTATTAACAGCTTCTAACTTCATGTAAGATTCTCAGTGTGGTAGAAAAATGATGAAATGGGTTGTGAATTATGTGTTTTCGTGAGACATTAAAAACTTAATAACTGATAATAATTCGAAAGGAAACCCCGCTGCTGGTACCTAAAATACAAGCTCACCTTCCCACTGGAATAATAATTATTTTTACTATTAAAACTATGAAATTAAAGCAACGAGACCTTCTCCAGCGTGGGTATCATAATAACCCTAATAGCCCATGAGGAAAGTTTTGGTAAATGATGACTCGTCAAACCATACGACATTCTTCCAGTCATCACGGATCCATGTTTTAGGATCGTGACATCATTTATTTTGCAATTTGGCGTTAGTTCCTTTACCAGCCATTTTGGAATTGCTGCCCTTCCATAAGTGTTTTCTTTGTGTATTTAACTTCAATTTTCCTCCTCTTTTGTTCTTCGCAGAAAACGTCTTACCATGCTTTGTGTATTCAGCCATAACGGTGGACACACTTACTTGTAACACATTCAACAGTTCAGCTGAGTCAGTTACAGACGCTCCTGTTAAGAGAGCTTCAACGATTTTCCTCTTTGGAAGTCTGAGAGGCCACGCGTTATTCCGTTCGCCAGTCACCCCCGTCAGTAACAATATGTAGGCAGTGTTGCCAACATATAAAATGTACAGAATATATAATAACATGGTGTTCGCATTATTTTCTCCAGTCGCGATATAGTACTTGATTTTCGTTCATAGAGCAGTACATACTTTTGTACTCTAGGAGGAGTACAAAGATAAACAGATACCTGTTTCACCCATAAAATCGTAGCGAAAGAGTTCTTGCAGTTTACCACACACTTAATAATTTATAGTAATTTAGCTATATTATTTAAATATTCTATTAGAATTTGTATTTTAATGTTACTAATATTTCAAGGTTATTATTTGCTGTTTTATTCATTCACTATTGCTATTATTTGGCTTAATGTTGGGTTTATGCCTACCATCGAAATTTTTGATAATCCACATCTATATATATATATATATATATATATATATATATATATAAAGGGTGTTCCATTAAGACGGATAGAAGTTAGCAGTAAATAAAACAGTGTTATTGGTTAAAATTTATTGATTTCACTATTGGATCATGTTACTTGAGTCATAGCAATTATGTGTGAAAAATAATATCGCCTAAATGTCCGCCAAAGCTTCGGCGGCACACCTCCACTCGATGGTCAAAATTTTTGTTGACGTCTCTGCATAGTTGCTCCTCGATCTCACCAATATGCCTTATTATATCATCCTTCACTTCAGCTGTTGAATTGTTTTTGGCTTGTTGGAATAGACCGTACTTTTGAGATGACCCCAAAGGAAGAAATCTAAAGGCGTAAAGTCACACGATCGTGGTGGACAATTGACCTCGCTGTCTCGAGAGATGATGCGACCTGGAAACTTCTCATTCAATAAAGCCATTGTTGCATTGGTTGTGTGGCATGTGGCGCCGTCCTCTTAAAACCACGAATCTTCGACATCCCTATAATTCAATTTAGGCCATAAAAAGTTGGTTATCATGGCACGGTATCGCTCGCCTGTCACCGTAACAGAATTCCCGGCATCATTTTCGAAGAAATACGGCCCAATGATTCCGCTAGCAAAAAATGCACACCAAACAGAGATGTGAATGCAGTGGCTTTTCAACAATCTTCCTGGGATTTTCATCAGCCCAAATGCGACAATTCTATTTATTAACGAATCCACCAAGATGAAAATGGGCTTCATCACTAAAGATGATTTTTTGCGAAAAATCATCATCGGCTTGTCTTTGCCCGTGCAACCAATTGATGAATGTACGGCGCGCTTCAAATGGTCAGCATCTTCAGTTCTTAAGTCAATTGAATTTTGTAAGCGTGTAGAGACAAATTTTTGGTCAAAATTCGATGTAACGTTGTTGTGGAGAGGTTGAATTCCTACGCACGATGACGAATAGAGGTGTCTGGATCTTCGGCCACATTCTCGCGCACTGCAGCAATGTTTTCAGCTGAACGGCGTAAACGAGCACGCAATGTCGTTTTCATATTTGCCACCGACCCCGTTTGTTTGAATTTACGAACAATTTTCCCAATTGCATCTCAGGTTCTGTTTGAAAGTCCATTTTCGTAATAGGCTTCGATAACTTTAACACGTTGTTCGATTGTTAATCTTTCCATGGTTGAAATTACCAAAGACTGAAGTTGGTAAATCTGAAAGAAAAAGAACAAAAATCATTAGACGCTTAAACTTAACTCACATTTGAAATCGGTCCAAGTTATTGGAACACCCGTTAGATATATATATATATATATATTTATATATATATATATATATATATATATATATATATATATATATATATATATATATATATATATATATATATTAGGGTGACTCTTATTTGATGTTAATTTTGATCTTTTGATATTTTACCAGGAATGGGCAGTTAAAATGTTCCATTTGCTCCGAAAACAATGTATGCAAAGTTATTTTTAAAAAATATTAATACTTAGGGGTAGCTCAACGAGTGTATGAATTTTGTATAGTGTGTGTAGTGGGTTTTGACCTAACGTTTTGTGTGTAAGTGATTTGACAGCATTAAGTCTCGGTGTACACTTGTTTTTGTTTCTGACATGATCTCTGAAGGTCATTGATGTATGTTGCACCAAGTATTGTGTGTGTTTGCTATGAAGGCAGTGTGTATGGTTATCTCGCGTAATATACAAAATTAAAAGAGATTAATTATTGCAGATTTTCTTGTTTTTTATTTGTTGGGGTTCTTGATAAACATCAGACTCTTCCAAGTGCAAAACTTGTCTGATATTTCACCTAAATTGTGGATAAAGAGACCAGTAACTAACCTGATATCAATATTTTTATTTACATGCGATTTTATACGTTTTTATTCAGTAATAGTCTAATTTCATCCAATACTCTTGCTCATTCATTACACGTATTTGTATATTACCCCATTATGAAATTTTTGTAACAGGGAAAACAGTCAATGATTCCAGACGTACTGGTTTTTCGCCAAGTTTTCATAGTCGGTTGGGAAGATTCGAGTATCTTCTTTGTATGCCTGTCTACTCTCTTAGGTGTGGATGATGTTTCGTATGCAGAATGTCAGCAGTGATGAAAGCAAGATGGCTATGGCAGCGACTCCCATACCTACTGTTACATAAGATACAGTTACTGTTTCTAAGAGATCGGCAGCTTTATCTAGATTCTTCATAGAAGATTAAACCTACTTCATTATCTTTTCCTTGAAGGAGTTCGGATTAAGTTTCGCCTACCCTTCCAGTGATTTGGTTACGTTCTCCCGAAAGTCTTTGAATGACTTAGTTATATTTTTTTCTAATTTCGTCCTTTCCTGTGTGATTTTTACAATCTCTTTTAATGATTTTGTTTTCATTTCATCCACTTTCAATTTCACTTGCTTGATATTCATGAAAAAGGTTTTGGAATTAAGCAGGGGCTGATTTTTAAGCGAGGTCCTCATTTTGTCTATCATTGCTTGAATATCTAAAGAGTCGTTGCTATATGAATTTTTTGCTTCTTAGAGTCCAGATTAAATTGATGAATCCCAATTTTTCTTTAAAGTATCTAAACTCCTTTATAACTAGCTTAAGCCTGCAAAATTTGAAGGTGGTTTTATGATTGTAATGTCTTTCTTTAACTGGGAGATTGCATTTGTGTACTTTTGAATAAACGTATTGATAACTTTTATCGTATCTTATTTGAAAGTTTTTATCTTTCCTTTTGCGTTTTCAATATCCTTGATGAGATCTTAAAGAGCACTAGAATACGATTCTACGCGAGGTTCTATCAATTCTTTAGCTGGCTTCAAAAAGACCTCGAGAGCTTTATATGCATTTTCATTAGCCTCCATGTATTGCTGTCTGACCTTATTATAGACAGTTCGGCTTAGATTCTCAAATGTGAAAATGTGTTTATCAACTGTATCTTACAGGTCTTGAAGAGCGTATAAAGTTGTATAAGTAACATTAACTTAACTATCTCTCAACTTCCTCATTTCATTCTGAGTAATGTTTACCACTTTCAACTTATCTTTCATAAGCTATTCTTCAATTTTGGTTAGCTCTTTTTAGATCATTTTATACTTGGCTTCTTGGCCAAGGCAGAATTCACTGGATGCTACCAGGCAGATTAGGAGTAGGAGGTTCTTGAGAACCATTAATCGTGATGATTCGAGGACTTACATGTCTAGAGTGAACTTGTCTAAACCCATAACACATTTCTATGGACGATAGAATTTTGCAAGTTTTATAATCTTTCTGTAACATAACTTTTTATTAATCCGTGGAAATAAGATTAATGTTAATTAAAATAATCTTTGCTATATTGGTTTCGAGCCTTGTTGGCTTTGGATTACATTTACGAGTAGCTTCGCGGTGATTAGAGTTTGGTTAGGATCTGGATTAAATTTAGAAGTAGCTTCACAGTGAAACTAACGAGAACTCCCTCCCCCAAAGGATAAATAACCGGCAAAACCGTTAATATTACCGTAACCGCTGTGCCATATCCTCCAGGACGCCGGCAGCCAAGGACTTCCCAAATTCTTGCCAAGTCCATGGTTAAACAGGATTATTACGTAGTGAGGGCTCCAGTCCTCTTCTGCGGTGACTGGTCGACAACCACTTTTGATGCCTGGCTCGCCCTAAGGCGTGTCACCCACCTTGCTGTCACATTCACACTGCTCCAGACTTTACTTAGTAGAGCTGGCATTGCTCAACACCACATTTTGGAGTCGTGGTGCATCCTCACCTGGTTTAGCCCATCAGCTGAGATAGTTGTCCGGGATGCGGCCGTTGTTCTAAGTTAACAACTACTTGGAGCCCCAGGTGAAAGTCAGGGCTGAGTATCAGGGGTAAGGTAACTGCCCAGGCTCTATTGGTACGGCTGCTGCGGCCTTCCTTCTCTTTCGGTCCTCAGTGACACATGAACGTCGCTACTCTTCAAAGCGGTCATGGGCCTTCTTCCTCAGAGTACGCCACTAGATTCTGTCCTGTGCACATTCTTCCAGTCATTTTGCAGCGATTCCGGCGATGGCTGTGTTCCCCATCACGTAGTCCTTGAAACGCTTGCGAGGCCTACCCTGGTTTCGCTTTCCTGAGGAGAGCTCTCCGTACACACGTTCCGGAATATGTGCAGGAGCGGGTAGCGACGGGTAAACACGTCTGTTCGTATTAGATAAAAACCCGAATAAAAAGCATCATATTCTATTCTTGTAGTTTCAATTCGATTAAAGGGGAGGGGGCAGAGGGGCAAATTTTCGAATCACCCAATAGTAAACTCCCAAAGATGGGGGTAATAAGGGTAATGCCCATTGTACAACTGAACCTTGTAGCAGCGGCAAGCCCTTTAGACCACAGTACTCCAACGAAACTGGTTTCTCTCTCTCTCGGGTCGTCTAGGGTGAAAGAGGACGTTGAACCTTCTTAGAAAACGAATTGTAAAACAAGTGATTTTTTATTAAAAATTACACTCGTATAATTTTGTCTGTTTTTTTTTATCTATTCCTTTCAGTTCCTTCTGTACAATGTGTTAGGGAAGCATTTTCCTAAATCATATATATATTTATATATATATATATATATATATATATATATATATATATATATATCCATGTAGAAAACAAAAACAAACCACACACCTTGTTCAAGCTACCTGCAAATCTCTCTCCACCCTCTAAAATGCCAGTCCCTTTCCGCTATCTCTCCCTTCTGAATTATCGACAGAAATAAAACATTAAATGTGAATATTTAACTCGATAACGAATGAGATAAATGACAATAATACCACTGATTTGGTACTTGATATTTATTATACGAGACTAGTTTTGGTAATGAGTTTCTCAGCCATCTTTTGTCTCAAGGTAGTATGAGAAACTTGATACTTAAACTATCTAGTTTAATAGATATTAAGTTCCAATTCATCGACATTAGTATCATTATTCAATGTTATTGGATTTCAACTTTAATACAAAGAGGAGGTACCATTAACAATGTCCTTCCAACGCTTAATCGGCGGATGTCAAACTTTAAATGTAATATACAAATTGATATCACGAGTGTGGCGATCCGTGGTTTAACTGAGGCTCAAAAAGGAGCTCTGGCATCAATGAAATTAAAGGTTAAATCGGACTAAACCGGAAAAACAACTGAACAACAACCGAAACACAAACAATTCTTCTTCTTTTTTTACTAGAACTTATTGCATTGAATTGTTTCATGCGAAATATAAATACTTGATTAAGCACACAAGCGTGCGTGATATATATATATATATATATATATATATATATATATATATATATATATATAAAATTAGGTAAAAGGCCATGTTGTATGCAGGTTCTATTGAAGTCCACAGCTGTGGCAGCGTTATTAATTTTAAACACGCCTAATCTCATGGCACTACCCTAACCTATGAAAAACTGAATCAGGACACCTCCATCACATCCTGAGAGTCCAAAATCGCAGAAGATTGCGGATGACCGAAGCCGTCATCATTCAAATGAAGAAACCGGCAATTAACGTGCAACTTCAGCCGGAAACCAGACTCCCGACATCTCGGCGTCCCCGAGTTGACCGCCGTTAAAGAAGCACGTTTTCAAACTTCATTTTCCTTCGCCTCTTTTGCCTGAGAACTAGATCGGGGCGACAAATAGTAAGACGATTCAACGATGGTAAAATATATGAAAAAGTGTGGGGATAGAGTGTAGATATAGAGAGAATAAGAGTTAATTGTAGATGGAGAGAATGTTGTTTGTTCTTTATTTCTAGTATTCAAGCCTTTTTCTTAGTTTTTAATCTTTCTTAAGTTTTTTCAGACTTGATTTTGCACTTGATTATTACTTTTTATCTATTTAGTTTTTAAATTATCTTTTATTTATTTTTGTTTCACTTTTGTTTAATTTCGAGTTTACTCTTCGGGTAGTTTTTATCGGAAAATTGGTTCAATGTTCTCCTGGATTTTTAGCCGACTGCTTTGAAAGTCACGCTTAAATCTTAATTGGGGTATTTCTTCGATCGGTATTCTTATTTGTTGTAGGATGTGTTCGGGCATCATTTCGTATATCTTGTTCCATAGTTCACTTGCTCTTCTATTGAGGGTGATGTTTATTGGCTCCAAATCAGTGACATCATACAGGATTTCTGATGGGATTCGGTCCCATCTGGTGGGACCCATCTGGGCTTTCTTTATGGCACCTCTGCTTAAGGTATGAAGGGGATTGACGGGGTACAGCAGGTGTGGTCTCACCAACAGCATGTAAAGTCTCTTCTTGACTTGAGGGGAGAGACGCTTGAATCGATACAGAGACTGAAGTCTCCTCCTTGCTATAGCGATATTGTCCTTGTAGTGGACATTGTACTCCCTCGAGTTCAACTTCAGGAAAATTACCCGTCCTTCTCTTGAGTATTCGTGGAGATTTCCCTGCACTAGCACGTCCGCTGTCTTTTAACGTCCCATAGGGATCATTTTTAATTTTTTTACGTTTGTACTGATTCTATTTCTTCGTTGGTATTCATTTATGTTTTGTATCTCTCCACTCGTCCTGTTGGCGATGTCAACAGGGTTTTCATATATGCTGGTGACTACCTGTGTGATGTCATCCGCCAGCTGGACGTTCTGGGCAAGGTCTTGGACGGGATAAGGTAGGTCTTCCGTGTACACTATGTACAGTGTACGACTAAAAAATCATCCTTGGGGTACTCCTGTCTCGAGGTCAAACGGTTCCTCTTCTATGTTAGTTATCCCTATTACTGCCTCTCGATCTTCAAGGTAGTTGCAGAGTATTTTCGTAATGTTGGTGCTCATTTATAGGTCGCTAATTTTCTTTTTTATCCCTGTTAGCCATACCTTGTCAAAGGCCGAGGTCACGTCTCGCAATACGAAATCTACATTGCCAATTCTGGCTTCGCCGATGGTTATACTCTCGGTGATTAACGCCAGTGCTGTTTCGGTGCCCAGTTTCGTTCGGAAGCCGTGTTGCTGGTGATTAAACAGGTTTGCCTGAAGGAAGCTCTTTAATCTGTTATTGATGAGCTTCTCTAGTAGCTCATCAATGTCGGTAGTATCCGACATTGAGATAGGCGTTAAACACCTCGAGTAGAGCTTCATTAATGTTGTTAGTGGCATTCAACAGATGCATTTTGGTGATACCAGTAAGTCCTGGTGCCTTTTGCTTGAAGCTCTTTAAGGCTTCCCTTGTATTCTTCATGGGAGATGGGGCTACCCTCCTCCCCGGTGAGACGTGTCCTGTCCACGATGTGATAAGGAGTCAGGTTATTTCCTATTTCTCTAAGTCTTACTAAGGTTTCTTCTTCGTATGCTTCATCAAAGTCTTCTTTGTCCTCTTCTTCGATACGAAACCGATTCCGCCAGTATGTTCTAAACTCACGTTCGATGCCAGGGTCTTCTGTGAGTTCAGCGCCATTGACTTTGATTGTCACGCGACTCTTTGGGGGAGTGCCACGTAATCTCTTCAGCTGGCTCCAAATTATCTTGGGTCTCCTTCTGCGTCAATTTTTGATTTTAGGTCATCCCATTGCTCTCTAGATTTCTGACTTATTATGTTTTTGATCTTGTTTCTTAGATCACGTATTTCTTGATGACGTTGTGCCGTGATCCCATACAGGTTTGTGAAGAAGATGGATGCTTCAAGTTGGTCCATTTTCTCATGTATCTTATGGTCCCATCTTGGGGCCGGCAGAACTTTATACTCCGTCCAGGAAACTGCTAATCGGTCGGCCTCTAAGATTTTTGACGTAAGGTGGTTGATTTTTGCATCAATATCTTCAAGAGTGGCTCCTTCCAGTTGTTCTACCTGAACATGTTGTAGATGTTCACGGTATAACTCCCAGTTGGCTCTTGCGAGACATCTGCGCTTTGGGACCTGCACCTGGATTTGGGAGGTAGATATGTGGGTGATCATGCTGACGTGGTCTGATGGAATGAAGGGCTCGGAGATGGTGACTTGGTTCAGAGAGAAGTTCCTGTTCGTCAGAATTATATCCGGCGTAGTCGCAGACCTTTCAGTATGGAAGGTAGCAAAGTCAGGTCCTTCCGTCTGTACTACGCCTCTGTCGATTAACAGGTTGAGCGAATTACCAGCTCCATTAAATGACGTAGTATAATAGCTTCTTTGCAGCGGGCATTTAAATCGCCGATCAAAATTGCTTAAGAGTTCCTCCTAAAGGGTTGCAGGAAGTTAGGGATCCGATAGTAATTACTAGGTCGTCAAATATCGTGCGGATCTTGATTGCAAGATATGACTCTTCCAAGTCCTGTATCTCCTTAAAGTTGATTCCTTTTCTGATGGCAATGGATGCTCCATCATACGGCTCTTTTGTATGGCTTCATAATTATAAATCTTGATGTACTCCTTATCATCATTCAGTCCATGCTCTGATATGAGTACAATATCAGGGTCAACCGATCTTATGATTTGATTGTACATGGTACTTTTGGTGGTCCATCCATTTGTGTTCAGAGAGAAGATTTTCAAGTTTTTGATGAATTTTGTGCATGAAGCCATATCAGTTGGTATTAGGTTGTGTGGCCTTTGATCCTCTTCCTCTGTCAGTGGACCTAACTCTTCCCGAGCGCTTCTTTCTAAACTGATCACTGTTTAGATTGAAGCACGATTCTGGACAGATTTGTATTTGGCCTTGTTTCAGTGCTTTGAGCAGGTCCACTTCAGAGATGTCAGCGTCAAATTCCCACTTGTACTTTCCTTTTACAATTCCCTCAATCAACTCCGCTACCTTGGATATTTTCGGTATGGGGGCGGATGGAGAACCGTAAATCTTCATGTTTAGTTTTTCGGTTGTCTTAATTGGTACATCCAGGGTCTTATTTTCGGTTTCAGGTTGTTGGGAAACTTCCATTTGATCTGCCTGATTTTTGCGAAAGTGCGGGTCTCGAGAGACTGAGCGAGACCTCGGCTCCGTTTGTGGCAGATTCTTAATTTGAGCGTGGAAGAGGTCTCCAGACGGTGGAGTGGCAGGGAATCATATCAGTTTGAACCCATTGTGCACAAGCATCTTATTAAGCTCTGTTGCGTAGCTTTCGGGTTTGGTTTTTTTAGTGAAGTGTGCATGTAGAATGCACATTTCCAAATCCGGCCTCATGTTATAGTCAAGCTGCAACATAGTTTGGTCCTGCTTTGTTTTTGTTGCTTGGGCGTAGCTTGTCGTAGCTTTTTTGTTTTTTTCCTCAATGATTCTTTTTTTATTTTCTGAGATTAAAGTTTTTTCAATGGACATGCCATTGACAGAGTACGGTTAGAGTTCCCGCAGTTGAGGCATTTCTTGTTTTGGTTTTTACTTTCGTTTCAAGTGTGCCCGGATTCATAACATTCAGAACACCTTTTTTCTTCAATTTGGCAGTCCTTTGTTGCATGCTTTTCTAATGCATATCAGGAAAAGCAGATCTGTAGTGGTACAAAGAACTCCATGTCAATGCAGCTGGCCGAGATCTTGGAGTAAAACAGTATTAATCCGTTTTCCGCTGCCTTTGTTGCTATTTCTGTCGTTTTAAATACGAGTTTGAACACGTGAGTGTGTTCAATGCCGTCTCTGTTCTTAAATTTGATGGCCTCTTCGATTTTGGCCCAACTTTGCTTTTCCTCTATCTCTTTTTTGATTTCATCCACAGAGTGGCTTTCAACATATGGGTCGATACGTCGACATATAATCGAGCACTTCGTTGCTACTTGTGGAGGAACTTTAGGCACGAGACCATTTTTTTCTAGCTCGTCGCGCGCTTTTTCTGATAGTAATTTATCGAGGTCGTGGGTCGTGTCGCAGAGAGCCATGTAACCGTAGGCTTGATCCTTCAGCCTACAGAGTGCAATGCCTAGTTTTGCGAAGATGGTTTATAGGACTCTATCCCGCAATGACTTCTGGCACCGCTCCTTGACCCGGAGTGGGACTCTCTTATTGCCGCTGGGGTCGTCCATGACGGCCCCAACAGCTGATTCCTTCCTAGATTCAATCAGGTCTTTATCACCTATCGTGTACTAAGATACAATTTCGGTGACACAGTTGCGCTCCTTTCAAGTAGGGTAGGCACAGGAAGTATCCCCAATCAGCCCGCCCACACTTGCTTCTGCCTCTCTTTGGGAACCACTGAAATAGGAGGCATCTCCAATCAATCATTGGCTTCCCTTAAGAGACACACGGATGCACAAAAGTGTATGTGATTTCTCTAATGTACAGTATGCTAATTCTTCAGCCTAATTTCCAAAGTGATACTTTTGAAAAGTTTTCACAATTTTTTTTCACCTACTAAATAGAAAATAGATCTCCGAAAAGGAGGTAGTAGGACTTTGCTTTATCTGGTGCTGTTCAAGTCGCTGGAGAAAGTTCAGTCAAAATTTAAATAGTCAGACAATCTGAGCCTTCCAATTTTATATGTTTCTTGTAGCGCTTAGTTTCCCCTTAAAAATTCCATGCGCCAAGATTGGCCAATTTTTGTAATACTTTTGTTCGCGTAGAAATACTATATATAATGTAGCAATTTTTGATAGACGACTCCCCCTTAAGCTTGGTAAAGCAGACTCCCAGCAAAAACTCAGCTCATTCTCGATCGAAGAAGATTTTTTACGTATTACTCTCAGAAGAAATTGACACGAGGATATTTACTTGCAAACGAGATTCAGAAGGAAGCCACCGCTCACTTCATTTTCACCATTTTTCAACTTCATTTTGATCTATCGTCTCGATCACCTTTCCTCTCCTACACCCAAAATCCTTCCATACGGGGGGGTACTAAATAAAAGAGAGAAATACTTTTCTAGGTCCGTCATACATTTCACCATGACTGACTAAACCCCCCATCCCCTGCCCCCCACCCAAAGCCCAATGCCTTAGCTAAAGGACGCTGATATTCGACCTCGTCTCAACTATGCAGAGCACTAGGATATGCATAATTGGGGGTACGGGAGGAGGAAGGTTTGAGGATTAGCCCACTGCCAGATACCCGTACCAGAGGAACCCTGGACAATGCGCCGGGCTGCAACCTCCACAAGGAAGTATAACAACTCCGCTTGTGGGGGCCCCCAAGACCACTGAGGGACACGCAATCGTCTCAGTGTATGGTAGGACGCAGCCTACCTCTAGGAGGCGGCACCCCGGCTAGCGATGGTTGATTCCGCGCTAGCCAAAAAAAAGTCCGTCACTTTTCACCCCTCGAGAGGAGCCCACCCGGGTCCATCCTTTCATTCATTCATCACAACATTATATCAGCCATTTTAGCGAGGGCGGGCCTACGGGATAATTGGGGGAGGGACCCCCATAATGAAAACATGAACCAAGAGTATAAAATACTGCCACTAAGGACCGAAGCAGGAAAAACAAAACCAGAAAGAGATACTCTAATCAGGACCATATATACTGACTTGAAAATCAGGCTGACGAAACTCATAGAAGTACCAAACTGGTACGTGGCACTCTGCCACAAAGAGGAGGATGTTGAAAAGATGGTGGCAACCGATGGGATAAAAGCTCTGAGCAAAATCGGCTTATCACCGAAACTTCCACCACAATTAATGGCGAACCGTTCATTTGTGTGCCGCAAAGTAGACCTTTATATCGGCTCGCACACAAAAGAAGAAATCAATGAAGAATTGGAAAGGGAAAACAAGTACCTCAAAATCGCAGAGATAATCAAATTCGGCCACCATAAACATGTTTTCAAAGTAGTGTGTATTTCATCGGAGATGGCCAATATAGCTACGAACAACGGAATTCCGGCAGTCGGAATGCGGATACCACCAGAAAACATCGACATGGAAAAATTCATTAATGTTCAGACCTGTTTCCAATGTTACGCCATCGAGGATCACGTCACAAGGAACTGCCCGAACAAGGATAAAAAAAAATATGCTTGGAATGTGGAAGCACTAATCATACCTTCAGAGAATGCACGGAAACCATAATAAAGTGCGTGAACTGCCAGGGACACACAGGACCATGGCAGTAAACTGTCCAAAAATAAAATAAATAATAAACAAGAAAGAACAGGAACAACAGAAAGAAAAGGACTCTAACCTAAACCAAACCTACGCCAGCCAGCGTAGCAAAAGCTACGGTAAAAGAAATAAAGGAGACCCAAGAACCAAAAATTAACATTAATGTGAACGAGGGAACGGGTTTAGATATTCTAGCCTGCATTATGTACGCCCACGTCCAAAACATCGCACAAACGGGGACTTTCTCAGAAACGCTCAATCTTCTCCTTGAGAAAAACGGAGTTAGAAAGATGTGGCTCCCCCCCCCCCTCGCCACTAGTATACGGAGTAACGGCGGGCAAAACCCTCCAAGTAAAAGATATGTTGAATATAGAAGCAAAGATGGAAGAAAACAAGGAAATAATTGAATCCGATGAACCTAATGAAGAGGAAAAAGAAACGGAAACTTCAGAGAATGAACAAAAGGAGAGGAAGAAGAGCCAAAAGAAAACAAGAAAACACCCAACTAAAGAGAACCAAACCGAATGGGACACACAAACCGACACGGAAAGCGAAAAGGAAAGAGAGGAAGGCTGTCGTTACGAGGCAAGAGATTTCAAACTTAAGATCTACGTAAACGAGGCCAATCCCCTACCTAAATGTACTAAACTGATTGATATATGTAAATAAAGGTATTGAAAAAGGCGCCTGCAAATGGAATTACATGACAAATCATGACCAAAGTATTACACAAAGTCTACTGGAATAAAACAAGATAAGGATCTTCCACAACGACGTCAGAATCATCAAGAAGGATATATTTGAGACAATTAAAAACGGCAAGTGGAAAAACTCCAAAGCAAAGAAATAATCAGATACAGGAATATGGAAAACGAAACAACCAAACAAAAAGCCATACAATACGGAAATAAATAACGAAATCAAGCAATAAAAAACTATTACAAAGAAATGAATACCCCAAAACAAAGAACCAGGAAATAACTACATAAAATAAAGGAATTTTAGAACAACCTAACATAAAGCATAAAATGAACAGTATTAATACAGAATTTGAAATCGACTTAGAAGTACGTTACCGAAAGGTCCCCCAAGAAACAAAATTAAGATTTCGACATCGATAATAAAAAAGGATAAGTACAAAAAACTTAGAAGCAACCATTAAAAATCAATCCTAAAAGCAATTAGAAGATAATAAAGAAAAAAGAAATATCAGAAGACAGAGATCAGCCAGTAACCTGGCTTTCTTTACTACTCTCTCACACACACTAACACTCATCCCACCCCCCCTAAAAAAACCTCTCATGCTATATTCTCACTATCACCAATCTTCTCTCACCTACAATAATTCCATTTCTGTCCATTCCCTGAAGATGACCTAACATGGTTGAAAAACGTCTAGCAATAAAGAATGGCGTTTGCGGATGTTTTTCTCGCCTCGAAGACCCCGTTAAAAAACTTGTAAGAAATATTAAGAATATACAAGTTAAAATTAATATTGTTGCAACAGCTCTGGACTTCAATAGAACCTGCATATATATATATATATATATATATATATATATATATATATATATATATATATATGGACTTTTTCTAGTTTGAAAAAAATTCTCAGATTTGGACTTTTTAGTTTCCTGCACGCGATTTTCTTAGTTATTATGTCGGTCTGTAGTTCGGTCGGTCAGATGGTAGGCATTTTACTTTTCAATGGGTTTTTGAAAGTTTTGAAGGTCGTAAGGTCAGATGTTCATAAGTTCATAAGTCAGAATAATTGAGAGCACGTGACTTAGGTCTGTTGAGCTTGTTCTAGTATGAAATTCCTCGGTTTTGGAATATTTCTAGTATAAAAAATTACTCAGACTGAAATTTTCTAGTATAAAATTGTTCAGATTTAGAATGTTTTCCCCTCGCAAGTCAGTAACAGCCATTGAGTTATTTAAAATTAGAATTAATAGACCTTATAAACTTAGTATTAACAAGAAATAGTGTTTTTATGTAATTCATACTCGATTTATATCCTTTTCTGCTCCGCTTTACTACTGTCTTCTATCCTCTTCGCGGATTTGGAATTTTTCATGTATTTAATTACTCCGTGACGTTCAGCGCTTGGGGCGCTGATAGGGCTCCTGCCTTACTTTTTTTATTGATCCTTTGTTCGTTCGAAGCTCGACTACGATTGCGAATTTGATGCATCCGCAGCCGAGCGTTTATTGCGGAAGGTGGACTCGATCCAGCAGACCGGCCTGCACCTGGCGACCGGTGCCTTCCGCACCTTCCCCATTAAAAGACTACTAGTCGATGCTGGGGAGATGCCACTCGCTCTACGCCGCGTACAGTGCATCACTCGCCTGTACGCGCGATACCGGCGCCTCCCTCAGTCACCAACAACTACAACTGCATCCGCAACTGACTTCGACGGTGCCTATGCCGCCGAGAGACCAGGAAGGCCAGGAAACTCTTTCGAGGGCTAGGCCTAGCTCTCGGACCAGTGGCGCCCCTGGTTCTGCCCAGGACGCCACCCTGGTGGGTACCATATTTGGCTATTTGTCGCCACGCCTCTGCTCCCAAAGCTTGTACGGCGCCGGGAGTATTGCGTTCGACCTTTTTGGAGCACACATCGTGTCACGCTGGAACCGTGTCAGTGTATACGGATTAGCTCCAATTCCCAAGAAGGGGTCGGCTTCCACGCCGTATCCCCTTTGTTTGAAGTCAGTGGGGCTCTGAGTGGCGCTGCGTCTGTCTTCACATCCGAGCTGGTGGCAATACACCACTCGGTACGGGGGATTACGCGACGTGACCGGCTCGAAGACCGGATTTTGATCTATAGCGACTCACAAAGCTCCCTGAGTGCTCTCGGGGCATTGGAATTTGGAACTTTTTCTAGTATGAAATTTCTCAGATTTGGAACTTTTTCTAGTATGAAATTTCTCAGATTTGGACTTTTCAAGTATGAAATTTCTCAGATTTGGACTTTTCTAGTATGCAATTTCTCAAATTTGGACTTTGCTAGTAGGAAATTTCTCAGATTTGGACTTTTTCTAGTATGTTCATTATTAACTCAATTTTTTTTTAATCTGAAATATTTGTTTATATTTTAATATTAAATATATATATATATATATATATATATATATATATATATATATATATATATATATATATATATATATATATATATATATTCAGTGAGGCCCCATAAGATGACCAGTTTGATAGAAAGGTGCCTTGGGCAAATAATAAATAATGAGTTCAAATGATCTTTTAGGATCTTTTTCTCCTCAATAAATAGTCAATTATGGATATTAAAAAGTTCTCAAGAAATTAACCAACAGATATAACTTCTACTGTTGAATATAACCATTCCTCTATAAAACATGTCCTCCTTACAAAGTATACTAATTCTTGCCAGGCCGACAGCCAATGGTTAACCGTCAAAGAACTTAACTCATATTTAAATGGAGAATTTAGAAGAAAAAAGGAATTCAAAGAGGAACTCGCGTCTAAGGCGTTCCTTCTCCATGAAGAAAAAACTAAAAGAGTCAACGTCTTTTTTACCAACTTCTATTTCCTGTCGGTGGCAAAACGCACCCCAACCTTTGGTAGATAGGCTTGGCTTCGGGTACTATTTCTGATATAGGGGTGTTCATTTTGGCCGTTTTTTTCCTGTTGTTTTTCCACAATATATAGCGTCAAAATATATTCATTATAAACTTAATTTTATTATTACGTAAACATTACGATCGGCGGCGCGAACGATGGGACGTAAACTATTTCGTCCGTGTTCCAATATGTTTCACCTTTTTGGAGTAAATTCAAGGGGACTGCTCGTGGGGGGTTTAAACACTGCGGGGGAACCCCCTACGATGATCCCAAGTTTCAATCAATTGGGAGGGTCTGGGGGTCACAGCCCCTAAGTATATAATCATAATTGTTTATAGAATAATGTTCTAATGTTTTTTTTAATGTTTTTATTTAACCAAACGCGCATGAATACGCGCGGGTGAACGAAACATTCACGCCACAAAATTACACTTTTTCGGGCGCGCCGCCGATCTTCATGTTTACCTTTTATTTTAATCTCAAATTTATTTTTAATATTCTAATATTAAAAAAATACATTCAGTGTTGCTTCTCTGGAAGCTTGTATAGTGTCTACATATATTTTGTATTTATATAGCTGAATTTCTTCATATTTATCGGTCTCGGCCGTGCTCAGAAATGAGGATGATATTCGGGCCCAGGTTCCTTTTCGGTTTCGATCCGCCTTCTCTGCCTGCGGATCTTATCCTCCCTCTTCTTTTTTTTTTTCAAATGTCTCATGTGCGAGGTTAAAGCAAGAATCCTGGGTAATATCAATTAAACCTTATTTTAGAGCAGCTAGCAAGTCATCTTGTTTATTTCGGTTTCGTAGTCGTATTTGTATTTCTCTTCAATGATTTCTGATATGATGTCAGTTGATTTTGAAATCTTCAGTATTAGTGCAGTATTGGTGGGGGAGGGGGGAAGCATCACTATCCATTGGCTCAGTTTCTTCTTTATTCCTCATTTGCGTGGCTGTAATGATGACCCCCTCTCCTTTCGTGGGGCGTGGTTCTTTTCGGGAGTCACTAGGTACCGACATTCTTGGCTTATTCAGGCGGGAGTCTCTAGACTTGGAGCGAGATTTTGTTACTGCTTCCTTCACAGCTTTGATTTGGGTCTGGAACAGCTCCCCCAATAGAGGATTGTCCGTGAACCACATTGGTTTGAGTCCGTTGTGAACTAGCATCTTGTTCATTTACGTTGCATAGCTTCCTGGTTATATAATGTTGGCAAAGTGTGCGCAAGATGGATGCACATCACCAAATCTGGTCGCATTTCTGGGTCTATGTTGATCAATGTCTTTTTCTGATATTCTACTTTTGCCGCCTGTGCGTACGTCGTGTTAGCCATTTTCTTCCTATTCTATATTATCTGTTTCTTCTTGTCCGCTATTATAGTCTTTTTAAGCCGACAGACCATCGATAGAGTTCGATGCGGGTTGCTACAATTTATACATTTATTCTGCGGTTTTTTACAGTTTCCACGTATGATCTGTGCCGGCGCATTCAGAGCACACATTACCTTCGAACGAGCATTCTTTTGTGGAGTGCTTCTCCAGGGCATAACGCGAGAAGCATACTTGAAGTGGGATAAACACCTCACGTTCAATGCAGGATGCCGATACTTTGGACCATTCCCTTTTTCTTAGCTTGACATGGTGACAGATTACATTAAAATTTACAATTACGAAGTACTAATGGCAAACCACTCTAACGAAAGATTTGATTTTGTTGAAATTACAATCAGGAGAGGCATAAGATTTCAAGAAATTCAAGGGTTGGATGAGTCATACCTGAGGATCAAATTCAAGATGACCTATGATGACGTTGTGGTGGCCGTCGGTTATCAACCTCCAAAGCAATCCTATTTGCCAATTCATAGCTTTATTTGTTTATTCCGTAGAAACGCCTCGACAATCTTAATCGGAGACCTCAATGCCCGCTGCAGAAAAGTAGGCTACACTATGGCGTTTAATGGAGCGGGTAACTCACTGAGCCTCCTAATTAATAGAAATACAGTGGAGAGGGAAGGACCAGATTTCACTACTTTCTTAACAGAAAGGTCCTCGACTACGCCTGATATTATACTAACTAACGCCAATTTTTCTCTTAATTAGGTGACAATATCGGATCCTTATATACCATCTGGCCATATCAGCCTGATGACAAGACTATCAACCTCACCGATACAAGTCCAAATAACCAAACGAAGCTGCTTGAAAAGAGCTCATTTGGACGCACATAACGAAGATATGAGTACCATACAAGAAAATTGACTGGAAAGAGCCTCAATTGAGGAGATCGATCAATATCTTGGCAATGTAGTGAAGAAAATTAAGGAGGCCGACCGTCTAGCTATCCCATGGACGTGGTTCAAAACTCTCCCGGCCCCAAGGTGAGATAGAGATAGCACCGAGAGGATGGACCACATGGAAGTTCTTACCAACGATATAAACTTGTATGGGAACACAGCCCAACGTTATAGAGAACTGCGCGAATTAAGATACACCATCAAGCTTCTCATCAAGGAAAAGACTAAGCAGGCTTGGGACAGCATAATTGGCAATGTGGACGCAGAAGGTGGCCCGAGAAATTTCTGGAATCAACTTAAGAGATTGAAAGGAAAACACTCAAAGGGATAAAATAAGATGATTAGTAAACGGAGGTAAAATTACCAGAGATAGAGATCTAGAGGGCGATTTGAGAGATTACTAGATGAGAAGATTTCGTATAAGCGACGTGGAAAATGCAGGATTCGACAGGGATTACGAGGAGGAAGTAGAAACAAGGTTGAGAGAGCTGGGTGATCAGCTCACACCTCACCATCTGGTTAATAGAACACGCCGTGCTCGTAAGGGAGGAAGACCATTCACTCATGAAGAGTACGAAACTGCATTGAAAAGCTTTAAACAGAAGGCACCGAGAATGACAGGTATAACGAAAAGGCATCTTATAAACGCACCCCAAATGTTAATCAAGCTATTTTAAATATCTTCAATGCATGCATAAATGTTGGCCACTTTCCCCAGTTATTAAAGAAAGCCAAAATGATACTTTTGATAAAGCCTGGAAAAACAAAGAAATTAATCAGTAGCTACAGGCCAATCTCGCTATTTTTTCATAACAGCATCAATTTTAAAAAGGGTCAGGGGAAATGTTAAAGTTATTAAATCGCGGTTTTTTGTGCATATGTCCGAAAATAACCACTTAATTAATTGGAATTCAGCAAAATCTATTTTTCGCTCAAATGACTCAATCAAAATAAACCTTGTTGAATGTTCATGTATAAGCCAATTAAATAACTTTAACATTTCCCCTGGCTTTTTTAAAATTGATGCTGTTATGAAAAAAACTCATTCTTAAAGAAATTAGCTTTGACTTATGTTCTTAATATTTTTTGCAATTTTCATTTTTATGGGAACCCGATTTGTCAATTTAATTATTGCATTGATGTTGTATTAACATTTATTTCTCTTCCTCTCTCCTTGTCCCTTTCCCATACGTATCTGCTTACTTCTCATGTCTCTCCTAATCTCCATCTTTAGACTATCGCTTTATCCGTTAATCGTTTTAACCCTTTTGGCTCTGTTCTTGACTCTTTCTTGCCTCTCGGTTTGACCTTGCCACCTCTTATAGCTAAATCTTAATGTGAATTTACCCATCCCTCTCCTACTTCCTCATTGGTGATTTCTTGTCCTAGAGGCGGTCCTTTATCCTTTACTAGCTTTTATATACCCTTATTATATTATTTTTTCTTGTAGTTATCCTTGAGAATGATCTGAATAAAGTTCGAAAGTACTTAGAAGCACCATTTCATTTTCCTACGGGAAATTGCATTCATATATATATATATATATATATATATATATATATATATATATATATATATGAGAAAGAGAAAATTGGACGCGAATGAGCAATGTACTATATTGTAATATAGTCTGCAATGCAAGGTTTCTGCACCTTTATTTCTGTCTTCAATATTGTTTTGAAAGGCAGAAAATAAATATGGCGAAAGCCCTGTGGTGGTTGTTATCACCCGCAGAACTTGCATTTGCTCCTTCTTCTTTATATATATATATATATATATATATATATATATATATATATATGACATATTATCTTCTCCTTACAGATGTAACTATTAAAAATTCAGCTTAATCAGTCCACATGAACGTGTTCTATCCACCACTAACTTGTTTTTACCCTCCCTTCAAGTGTCATTGTATGGATGTGGGGGGGGGAGCCGAACCTAACATAACTTATAATAAAGGTTATGTTATGTTTTGGCACATCATATAATTGGCTCCCCCAAGGGGCTGAAAAAATGTCACAAGTCTGAAAACAAAACATATAGAAGCGGGAATTTCAGGTTTCTTATGAAATCCAAATTTGCAAACCACCCCTGAAAATGGGGCACCTGAACAGGTCAAATCTAACCTCCGAGGCCATTCTAGACCACTAAAACCTATTTAAATTACTGATTCATACCTTTCAAATTTGACTCGTGCATCGCCGCGTAATTAAGTTATTATAAATAAAAAAACAGCAATTTTTATTTTATTGCCTGTCACTTTAAGGAATGGTATTTTAATATTCATTAATGCTTTGTGTCTCCAAAATAGGACAGTCAAAAATATAGGCAATATAAAATAATTAGGTTTAATTATTAATTTTTTTTTAATTAACCTTGGAGATCTATTCTATCTATCGATATCAATAGCAACCTAAACTTAGTAGTTGTACTTTTTTTTATAACTTCCCAAATATTTCGATTAAAATGTATGCAACAATGGGTATTAATTAACGCTATTCTTAGACACGTAGCAGGCAATAACAATGTTCCAGATTGTCAATATATTTTTTATACTAAATTAACCTTTGTTCGGAGGGAATTTTTTAATCACATTCCTAATGCGGCTTTGCTTACTTTTGAGAGTTGCTTTCGGAATAGAAGCCAATGATTGAAATTGAAATGTGCCGTCACCTTAAACATAGCTCTAGTATTAATACACATCGTGTCAATGGCGGATCCAGGTTAAAAATTTGGAGGTAGGCTAACTTGATTTCCTCCCTCTGAGTAGTCTGAGGAAAGGACATTGATGATTAATAAGGGTTATAATAGACAGTATTGATAATAAATACCAGCATCTCATAAAGGAGTGACCAATAACTCTACCAGATCCGAATTCCTTTTCTACATATAAGAAAATTATGAATTGTGGTTTTTGGACTTCACCTAAGGTGTAATGCTGAAGTTAATAATTATTTTTAATATTTATCTTTATTTTAGACATGTATCATATATGATACATTCGATCGAAACGGTTTAAAAAACTGGGTTTTTTTATATATATTTTATATCATTACAAAATTTTCTGAATAGCAGAATACAAGTATGACTTAAAAAGGAAATATAAACATAAACGGGTCTGAAATTTGGAGGAGTTTCATCTCTTCTCCTGGATCGTGTGTTTGCCCACCCGACTACCAGTTTTTGTTATAAATATTTCAAGATTACTTTTGTATTTCTTCACTTTATCTACTCAATAAAGATGGATGAAACACCTTTGTCTAAGCGCAGGAGGGGGGGAGGGGGGAAGGTCTATAGATATGGTAGTTTTTGAAAATTAAATGAATCCAATGGGGTAAAATTCGATTCACATTAGCCCTATTTTCTTTGGCATCTTTCCAACAATGTTTACCTTCTGAAATTGAATCGTTTCTTTCTCTTCAGCGTAAGTTTTAGTTTAGTTTAAATTAAAACTACATTATTTTAGGTTAAGGTAACGGCTAGTTTAGGTTAAGGTTAGGTTAATTTAATGTTTAGCAGTATTTTGGTCATATGCTATCTTTTGTTTTTTAAGGTAAGTCACACTTTAGTCGGAAGACTAGTTACCAGTAACTCAATAACGAAGTTTTAGCAACAGAACTGAACATTAGATCCCCTCAGAATACATTGAAAACTACAGAAAAACCCATTTTAGTATTTACAAGGTCAACAGACCTAAGTCGAGTGCTCTTAATTATTCTGACCTATGACCTATGACCTTATGACCTTCAAAAACTCTGAATAATTCCCAGACTAACCTTGTGAAGATCTTGGCAATTATATCATTCGAAAGAGAATATAAAACAACATAAATGTTTTTAATTTCGTTAGAATCAGTCGAATAATTACGATGTTATTGCCCCCAAATAACTCCTTGAAAAGTAAAATGTTACCATCCGACCGACGGATCTACGGACCGACATAATAATTTATAGAGTCGCGTCCACCCGACTAAAAACGCGGATGGAAGAATAAGAAATATTATAATTTTTCTTATTGACGCAGGTATAAAATACGGTTGCCATAGCAATGGTTTACCTCCTCGAGACTTTAACGCGTACGCTTGAAGGACAGTGATTATCTATCCAAGCCAGAGGGCTGTTAGATATAGCGGTCTGGAGGCAAATCAAGGATATTTTAAACGCTTAAAAATTTACCTCCGTTTTTCCTTTGGTCAACTTCACACTAGGTTTTAGTCGCGTGCACGCGAGTTTATATTTTACTATGTCGTTCAAATGGTAACCATTTTATTTTCCAATCAGTTTTTTAAAGTTTTGAAGGTCATAAGTCAGAAAAAGGTCATAAATCAGTATAAGGTGATAAGCAGTGTATTGAAGCAAGAAATAGGGCAAATAGAGTGCTGGGTTTTATTAAGAGAAATGTCAGTTACAAAAGTAAGGAGGTTATTCTTAAACTCTATAACTCTTATGTTAGGCCACATCTAGAGTACTGTATACAGGCATGGTCCCCACATTTTAGACCCGATATTAACCTTCTCGAGTCAGTGCAACCGAGAGCAACAAAGATTATTCCTTCCCTGAGGCACCTTGAATATATAGATAGACTGAGGGTATTAAATATGTTCTCGTTCGAAAGGAGGTGTGTGAGAGGGGATATGATTGAGCTCTTTAAATTTTTTTCTGGGATAGATAAATTGGATGTTAGCAAGTTTTTTGAGTTAGATGATGGAAATCGGACTAGAGGTCACCCCTTGAAAATTAAAAAGCAAGGGTGTAGGTTGGATTTAAGAAAATATTTTTTCACCAATAGAGTGGTAGACTTCTGGAACAAATTGCCGCGGAGGGTAGTGTGTAGTCCAATTTTAAATGTATTTAAGAGTAGGTTGGATGAGTTTATGGGGAGGGAATGTTGCGATGGTTCCTAAGTTTTGTATATATTAATATTGTTTGTATATATCTATAGCTGCATGATTTAGTTCTTGACAAGCCTTGATTGGTGATACCCTTGTTTGTGGACGCAATCCTCTGGATGTAGTTATCCTGGGAGTTTGGGTGCCTTAAAAAAAGAGGCCGTTTGACTCGGATGACCTATGATGAGCCTTTGTGGCTTTTGTAATCTGTTATATTATATTTTGGGGGACTTTGATTCTGTCTTCCCCTGGTGATGGTGCTTTTTGTGGGTGGGTTTTGACGGATGCGGATGACCTTTGATAGGCCCTTGTGGCTTTTGTCATCCGTGAAATTATGTTATGTTATGTTATGTCAGTAATAGTTCATAAGTCAGTTAAAGGAACTTAGTCAATTAAAAGTCATAGTCAGTTAAAGGTCATAAGTCAGTTAAAGTTCATAAGTCAATTGACAATTGAAGGTCATAATTTTTTTTGAAAATTATTGAAATAATTGAGAGCAAGCTACTTAATTCTGTTGACCTTGTTTTCTACCACACTTTATACATTCTCATTAACTAAAGAATGCGTAGAAGTTGAAATTGCTCCAAGGCAACCCTTCTTAGTATTATTCTCTCCTATCTGGTCGCATAATCGAGTTACAGGAATGGAAGTATTTCAAGTTTGCAAATTGGTTCTGTGAAATCCGCAAATTCCGCTCTCGGCCGCTCGCGACCAAACACCGAATAGAAGTTTAGCGAGACGTCAAACTTCGAGTTTGTTTGGGGACTTCTTCGAATTCTTCGATCGTAACCGGCCTCCTACAACGTAGATTCAGGGACCTTTGACGCTAAGGGAAATAGTCCCCCAGTCGCCAAAATTATTATGACTTATGAAGCGCAAAGCCACCCAGCTTATTTTGCCAATCAAATTGTCCCTTCGTAGAATGGAGTGAAGTGTGGGGGAGCATCTCGACCAGTTCGAGGTCATCCTTTTGTACCATCTCGACCAGTCAAAGTTCAGGTCTGGTGTGGATGGGACTATATTATATAGCACTTTCCCCCAAAGGGTTTAGCCCCTATTGTATGGGGCGTTTTCATCCACTGTTATATGTGTTTTAACATATCGTGCATTCACGCTTCAGCCTCGAGTATAAGGCCCCCAAAATGTCCCCTCACAAACCCTCAACATGGGTATTTATCATCCACGTCCTTCTTGTTCTGCTCTTTGTTTATCAAACACACGTTTCCATTAAGGTCGCCCAGCTCTTTACGCACCAGAACACTCTTGTACGAGTAATTGACTCTGTTCACTTTTCTTTTTACCTCTTTTTATGCATATATTCGCATATCCCGACTTGCTTATTTCTCCTATTAGGCATCTGAAATTGCGACTCTCTTTTCCTCTCATTACAACAGTACTTTTCCACCTTTTACATATACCTCTCATTCCACACACCGTTTTGATTCCAGCCTTCACAATGCTGCAGCAGATTAATAGGACTTGGACTGAAACAATCCCACGCATTCGTCTCACACTCTGATATTATTATTATTTATTAATATTGTTATTATTTATCATTATTATTATTACAAGACACATTTTAGGTTGAGGGAGTCACTCGATCCAGCTTAGCTCAGTGGTGACGTCCGCACTTCTCATGAGAGAGGTCGCCGCTTCGAATCCTAAGGTGGTGAGGTTTTTGAGAAAAGGTTCGTAAATAAAATATAAAATAATGTCAAAATGTGTGAAAGATATGTAATGGGAGGGTGTGAATTCTCGTGAAACCGGTTCTACGCCGAAAAGAGGGAGGGTGGTTTAAACCAAATTCAAAACTATTTATTTTATTTATATGATTCATATGAAATTTTCAT
The DNA here is from genome assembly GCA_963969495.1 of Ceratothoa steindachneri. Classification (NCBI taxonomy): domain Eukaryota; kingdom Metazoa; phylum Arthropoda; class Malacostraca; order Isopoda; family Cymothoidae; genus Ceratothoa; species Ceratothoa steindachneri. The sequence goes on from OZ018326.1 coordinate 26,696,052, forward strand.
ATATATATATATATATATATATATATATATATATATATATATATATATATATATATATATATATATATATATTCAACAAGGTTGCTTCTAAGAAGGCGTAATTTTAATTGCAGTAGGAAGGATACGACCATCAGTGACATTCTTATTTATTCCAAGCAACGTTTCGGATTACCCAATCCATCATCAGGCTAGAGGGATAAACACAATTTTTAAATCGAACGAATGTTAACTTAAACCTAAATACAAATCCAAAGCAAATAATTAATATAGTAAACCTATAAAATTGAAGTATTAATAATTACAAGTACATATACAGATAAGCTCAAAGTAATGGAGAGGAACTAATTCATACCTGCTGTCAGCGAGTCAGGGGAATGACTAAGGAATTTACCAAAATCGGACACGATTATGGGTAGTTTTTTGTCGGTAGAATATTAACAGGTCTGAAGCTGGTTGGTTGTGGCTATTACCGATAATGGGCGGCAGGTCAAGTCTGAATTTAACGTGGGTGAATGTTTTTATGAAGAGAGATTCCAGAATTCTGAGCTGGGTGATGTTAGGATTAGAGCCTAGAATCTCAAAATTATTGATGTTTGCATCAACCTTACACTTTATAATGTGATCTATGATTGACGAGACTTCCTTACTAGAGAGAGACTTTCCTGTTCGGCAACTAATGCCAAGGTGTGCGCAAACCCTCGAATGTGACGAGCGAATACTACTACCAATATATGTTACCTGGGAACATCCAGGGCAAGGAAATTTGTATGCACTACTATTGCGCAAATAAGCTGGGGTTAAATCCTTGATGCGGAAGAAATTACCTATTTTTAAATTGTTAATGAAGGTTATTCGGAAATGTATTTGCAGAAAAAAACTCTGAAGAACTTTTCGGTACCGTCTTGAAACTTCTTGATTCAGAGGACCGAGATCAGGGATTTAACCCCGGCTTTTTTGCGCAATAGTATTTATGTACAAATTTTCTTGCCGTGGATGTTCCCGGGGAACATATATTGGTAGTAGTATTCGCTAAGACCATATGCTAAGACCATATCTTTGACGAAAAAAAACATACAGCTGATAAATACATTGTCAGTAACAAAAGGTTTAACAAGATTAATAATTTTATTTTTGTTAGAGGAAGGTTTAATTTTTTATTATCTAATACCTTAGGTAGAACATTAAGAGCTTCGTTGACTGGGACATTAGTGAACAGGCTGTCTACATCACAGCTTACTAAGCGGCTTCCTTTTATGTTGATTTTCCTAAATTTGTCAATGAAATCAGAGGAATGGATTGTGTGTGAAGGAGAGGTCAATCCAACAGCGTCAGCAATAAGAGAGGCTAACCACTTAGAGAGTTTGTATGCATGAGAGTCGATACACGATATAATAGGTCGGTGTGGCGTTCCTCTTTTGTAGGTTTTATCTAACTTATATATGGAATTTTTCGAAACGGTTTTCCTCCCCTCCATTGTAGATTTTCCTATAATCTGGTTTCGCTATATTGATGATATCCTTTGCTTGTGGCCCAATTCTGAAGATATTTTTCTTTTTTTGAACAAACTTAATTCCCTTGTACCTTCAATCAAATTTACTCTTAAAATAGAACAGAATGGAAGTATTCCTTTCCTTGATTTATTAATACACCGCACGCCTTTTGGTTTCAAATTCTCTGTCTATCGGAAACCAACTAATTCTTCTTCTTATATTCACTTTTACTCTCCTCAGCATATTAAAGTCAAAAGATCAATTTTTATTTCAATGTTTCTCCGTTCACTTCGTGCGGTTAGTCCTAAATTTTTTGACTCTGAAGTTTCCAAAATTTTTGACATCGGCCATAAACTTAGGCGGTATTGTAATCCTCTTGTCAACCTTTAGTCTTTTGAATTTACCTGATTTAATGATCTTAGTTTGTATTTATCTCCACTCCTCCTAAGGTTTCCATTTCATATTAATTCATTTGGTGATTGGTATTTTGCATTTTTGTGGGCGTTCCCTCTCCTCGGTATCATCCTTATAAATATTACAATTTTCAATACTTTTGTTATTCCTTGATAAAGAACTCGAAATAAAGTTCGAAAGTACGTGGAAACTTCGTATTAACTTTCTCTGTGGGCTTTGTTGCATTTATTGCTTACTCACGCGATAATTTGTGAGTTTTCCACACACACACACACACACATATATATATATATATATATATATATATATATATATATATATATATATATATATATATATATATATATATGTGTGTGTGTATGTGTGTGTCCGTCATCATTTGCTTACACTTCTATAGAGTAGACGCCGTCAGAACAGGTGATTCAATCTTTTGGCTAGAATAGAACACCGTGGACTGAATGAGATGGTAAACATGGGTTGGTTCTTAAAGTTCTAAGTTCTGAGGAAGGCTCTCACTGATACAAGATTAACAAATTTAAAAACGTTTCAAGAAATAAAAACCCCTTAACAAAGAAATTACTAAATAACACATTTCAGTGAAATTACTAAATATTAAACAGTAACCTATTGAACCATAATGGTATTTTTATGGTTGGTAAGATTTCTTCTTTTCCTCCACTCCTTACACTTTGGCACAAAATAACTACAATTAAAACCTGACACATTTTCGTAAAAGAGCAGTAAATAGGGTTTGTCGTAGAATGCCCCCCTTTTTGTTCTAAGAGTGCTAATATTGTTATTTTAAAGAAGATCCGTAGGAAATACATAAGGGTATAGAGAAACGCACAAAAATTCTCAAAATAAACTTTTATTTTAACTTTAACAATTTACTAGACAAAAATTAACCATTAACCACAGAAATAATCCAAATATTAAAATACACAATAATTAATTCAATTAGTTTGACCCTCTAAAATTTGGTTAATTCGATTCGGTACGCACTTTAATATACAAGATTTAGGCTTATTGACTCTATTGGAGTTTAAATACCTCAGGAATGTTATTGGCTCCACGACGCGTGCCGACCGGCCAGATGCAGGTGGGCGGGATTACGAGGTACTTTTGGCGAGGGTAGCAGATGGGGGTCCACAACACACGGTTTCAAGGGGGGTTCTTCAAAGACGAGAACAATCATAGTGCTTTATGCGGTACCAAGGTAGGCGTGGTCTCTCTGGCGAGAGTGAGTCGAACTTGGTTCTTAAACCAAGTTAACTTGGAGTTCGGTGTGACCACCGAGTAACGAGCTCAAGGGGGAGCTTTTATCCTTCGTTACTTAATTCCTCATGGGCGAGGACTGAACTCGGGGAGGGTCTTCTTCAAGGGCGAGGATCGAGGAGGGGGGTTTCTCTGGCGAGAATAAGTTAAACTTGAATAAGTTAACTTAAAGGTGGGTTTGGTAACCAGGAACTAGCTCGAGGATGAGATTCTTCTTAGTTCCAGTCTTCCTCAAGGGCGAGGATAGAGGAACGGGGATTTCTCTGACGAGAATAAGGTGAACTTGGTTCCTCAACCAAGTTAACTTATGAGTTTGGTGTGGCCACCGAGTAACGGGCTCGAAGGGGAGCCTTTTCCTTCTTCTTTTCTTAATTCCTCAAGGACGAGGAATACCCCTGGTGTTTACGATGCACCAAGATATGAAGAGTCTCTCTGACGAGAGTAAGTTGAACTTAACAAAGTTAACTTAACGTTTGGTTTGATAACCAGGGACCAGCTGGAGGATGAGCTGCTTCTTATCCTCTTAAGGTAGGTAGCCCTGCCTCTCTTGCAGGGTACTTCTTGGTCTGGCAAGCCAAGTAATCTACCTGTCTAGTCTCGGTAGCCCGATCTTAATCCGGGGACTTCGTCACATGGAGACTGACGTATTCTACCAATCCAGTCTCGGTAGCCCGATCTTAATCCGGGGACTTCGTCACATGGAGACTGATGTATTCTACCAGTCCAGTCTAGGTAGCCCGGGATCTTAATCCGAGGACTTCGTCACCTGGAAACTGACGTATTCTACCAATCCAGTCTAGTTAGCCCGGGATCTTAATCCGAGGACTTCGTCACCTGGAAACTGACGTATTCTACCAATCCAGTCTAGGTAGCCCGGGGTCTTAATCCGAGGACTTCGTCACCTGGAGACTGACGTATTCTTCCAATCCAGTCTCGGTAGCCCGGGGTCTTAATCCGGGGACTTCGTCACCTTGAGACTGACGTATTCTACCAATCCAGTCTAAGTAGCCCGGGGTCTTAATCCGAGGACTTCGTCACCTGGAGACTGACGTATTCTACCAATCCAGTCTGGGTAGCCCAGGGTCTTAATCCGGGGACTTCGTCACGTGGAGACTGACGTATTCTACCTCGATTTTCCTCAGTGTTTCTTATTTATACCTCGTCACCCCACTGGGGGAGTGGTGAGAGGGGGAGGGGCTTGAGGACGGGCCCAGGAGGGTTCTTATGCCCAACGGTTTTTCTCACCAAGTCTTACATCGGCTCCTCGTTAGCCTTCGAGCTTGGGAGAAACACGTCTCCAATTTCTTACTTGAGGTGACATTGAATCTCACTCTCGTAATGGAGATCTTGCATTTTAACCTTTAGGTCTTTCATAGCGACGAGAGGCGAGGCGCTGTGGTTAAGCGCTTGACCCCACGGTGCCGGGGCCGGATGACTTTGCGGTAATCACCTCGTGACTCCACTGCGAGAGAACGGGGGAGTGACAATTCTCATACAGGGCTCAATAACGATATTTTAAATATAAAGCGAAAACCGACGAGGCGGCATCACACAGCAAGTTTGTAAAGAAAGCCATGAAGTTGGGGGGGGGGAGTGTGAAATTATGTGGAAGATATTATCACAGACCCTCTTTCGGGCACTGAGTCTGGTAAGGCAGGATCAACCAGATGTTAACTGCAACAGTTTTGTTAACAGATGTCAAATTTTTTTTTTTTTTTAGTAAGACTGAACAAATGAAACCCCTTTTCTTGGCTCCTTAGGTGCAATTTTGTGATGAAAGAAATCCGGTGGGAGACATAAAGAGAGAGTGGGTGTGAGAGAGAGGGAGGAACTACGAGCTAAAACGAGAAAAGTCGGTTGAGATGTGGCTAAATATGCTTGCATCTAGGGACGTAAGTTTCTCAAATGGCTCGAATTATTTTTAGAAATATTTTTCTCGTCACGAGGCACTGAAAATGGGGACCAAAGAAGTCGTGGCGGCAGTAATGGATTAAAAGGAAAACGAGAGTCGTTCTTAAACGCACGAGTTCATTCGTATGAGTCGCGCGAGACTCGAGTCGCTACTCTGTCACCGATTGAGGCAAATTTTGCTCGCAAAAATTTAGTCAGCGTATATTCATTTGCCGCCAATTTCGTTCGCGCTAATTTAGTGGGAAGTTTTTTAAATTTTTTATTAGTCAATTTTATTTTAATTAACTATTTTTTTGTTCTTTCTAATTAGTTCGTTTGTATTTGTATTAGGCAGTTTTGACTTGAGTCGTGACTCTGTCACCGATTAAGGCAAATTTTGCCCCCCCAAATTTAGTCAGAGCATATTCAATTGGCACCAAATTTGGTTAGCGCTAATTCAGTGTTTGTTTGTTTTAAATATTTGTTAGTAGTCAATTTTATTTCAATTAGATTTTGAATTAATTAGCTGTTGTTCCTTCTAATTAGTCCGTTTTTATTTTTTGATTAGTCAGTTTTTTTAATTAGTCATGTTTTTTGTTTTGTTTTTAGCAGTCTACTCTTGGCAACCACTCGTCGCCTCTAGGCTAAAAGGGCTCCCCATACCCCTTTTTTATCACCCCTCCAATTTCTCGCCTCTGCCTTTTATTATCATTGCTTTTCTTAAATGGAGTTTCATCTTATTTTTGCCCCCTCCCCCGTACAAACACGGTAAGACCCAATTAAGGGTAGAAGAAGGTATTAGGCACCTCGGTAGCGCCAGTCATCCTTTTCATTGTGGATGGAATATCCCGAACGGATAGTGAAATGTACATAAAGATTAGAATGAGGCTGCTTAATGAAACCTAAGGAACCAGGGCCTGTCACCGTTTGGGGGGAAGTGGAGCGGGTCGCTTTTGTTTGTTTATATAGTAACCACCGTTGGTGGGGCCCTTTAATATCCCGGGGGGCGGGCCATTCCGTATCAAGGTTATTTGCCTATGAGCCACTCCCCCCTCCCCCAATAGGGGCCACTAGTAGTGAGGAGTAAGTGGGTATGCTGTACTGAGAAGACGGGAAGAGAATGGTAGCGGTGTTGTGATTAGCTACGTGTCTATTAATGCCTGTGTAAGGGCATACCCCGAGGGGTTGACTATCAGTGGATCTGCCCAATGGGCGCCCACCTCAACGCGGATAACACTTTGCTAACGGCAGTGGCTGGGATTTAACCCCTGCCTAGACATCATAAATCCAACGCCATATTGAGTAGGCAAGCGAGAGCTCCAGGAGTTGTATGGTTGTTCTAGTATTTATTTGTTTATTGTCTAAGGAGAGTTCGAAGTCTGTCCTTTATCCTTGGTGCCCCTTGAGGGGGAGTGGGCAACTGGGTCATACCATGGACTTCTCTTGAGTCAAGAAGCCCACAAGGGCGGTTTAAATCTCTAGTTCGGAGTACCCAGAACAAACCCTTGTTTTTGAAGCCCCTGAATAAGCCCTTGTGCTTGGAGACATCGAATAGGCTCTTGTTCTTGCTGTCCCCGAATAAGCTCTTGTTATTGCTGTCCTCGAATAAGCCCTTGTCCTTGTTCTCCCCGAATAAGCCCTTGTGTTTGCTACCGTAGAATAAGCCCTTGTTGTTGCTTTCCCTGAATAAACCCTTGTTGTTGCTGTCCCCGAATAAGCCCTTGTTCTTGCTCTGCCCGAATAAGTCCTTGTGTTTGGTACCCCAGAATAAGCCATTGTTCTTGCTGTCCCTGTATAAGCCCTTGTTATTGCTGTCCCCGTGAGGGATTTTTCCAACTTCCTGTTTCGTTCCGCATCATCATCAAACTCCTCGCGCCCTGAATTTATTTTTTAGCCTTTCATTCTCACCACAACACCGAAATGGTATCGTTAGCAATGATATTGAATCGACATTCATTATTAAATTGCCTTATTATAATTTAAGTACTAGCTTGTATCAACTCAATGATTATATTATAAATTTGCATTCACCCAACACTGTCCAAACTTTTATCGTGTAATTAATTATATATTTTTTTTAAATTTTCTCTTCTTTATTCTCTCTCTCTCTCTCTCTCCTCTCTCTCTCTCTCTCTCTCTCTCTCTCGCTCTTTCTCTCTCTCTGTCTGTCTCTCTCTCTCTCTCTCGCTCGCTCTTTCTCTCTCTCTGTCTGTCTCTCTGTCTCTCGCTCTCTCTCTCTCTCTCTCTCTCTCTCTCTCTCTCTCTCTCTCTCTCTCTCTCTCTCTCTCTCTCTCTCTCGCTCGCTCTTTCTCTCTCTCTGTCTCTCGCTCGCGCTCTCTCTCTCTCTCTCTCTCTCTGTCTCTCGCTCGCTCTCTCTCTCTCTCTCTCTCTCTCTCTCTCTCTCTCTCTCTCTCTCTCTCTCTCTCTCTCTCTCTCTCTCTCTCTCTCTCTCTCTCTCTCTCTCTCTCTCTCTCTCGCTCGCTCTTTCTCTCTCTCTGTCTGTCTCTCTGTCTCTCGCTCGCGCTCTCTCTCTCTCTCTCTCTGTCTCTCGCTCGCGCTCTCTCTCTCTCTCTCTCTCTCTCTCTATATATATATATATATATATATATATATATATATATATAAATGCATTTATAAGTATTTGTATATTTGTGTATGTATATTTTATTATACCGCGTGTCCCAAAATTGGTGCGTATTTTGATGAAATTGAAAACTTTTATGAAATATTCTTGTTTAATTATGTTCATCATGTTCCAATTATGCTCTGCCCAAAATTGTAGTGTTCTATTTACATGGTGTCCACAAATTTTAATTTAATTTTCAATCCTTTGAATGTGATAAGACTTTTTTATAAGTGTTGAACGAAAAACTCTGTGCACTGTTGTCTTGGGCATATCAAATCTCTGACTGGCCTTCCTCACCAAAGTTCTTGGTTCATTTTCGAACAATTGTTAAATTTGTTCAGTTTTGTTTGAGTCCATCTTTTTCCATCCTCTTCCTTACTCATCATGTACGGATCCGGTTCTTTTAAATTTGTCCACAAGTGAACGGATCGCGTTGTTTGTAGGCCTAGGTTTTCTAAACTTTCTTTGGAACTTTTCTCGTACTTCATCAAATTTGGCTCTTCCATTAAAAAGAGAACGGCACTCAATAGCTTCCATTAAAGGGAGAATGCCAGTCAATCTCTTCCATTAAAAAGAGAACGGCACTCAATAGCTTCCATTAAAGGGAGAATGCCAGTCAATCTCTTCCATTAAAAAGAGTATGGCACTCAATATCTTCCAATAAAGGGAGAATGCCAGTCAATCTCTTCCATTAAAAAGAGATTACCACCCAATATCTTCCAATAAAGGGGGATTCTAGTACATCTTCCAATAAAAGCAGAATGTCACCCAATATCTAACAATAAAAGGAGAATTTCAGCCAATTTATACAAATCAAGGGAGAATGCTAGTCAATATCTGCCAATCAAGGGAGAATTCTAGTCAATATCTTTCAATAAAGTGAGAGTCAATATCTATCAATAAAGGGAGAATGCCAGCCAATATCTACGAATAAAGGGAGAACGCCAGCCACTCACTATCTTAGCAATATAGAGAAAATTCCAGCTAATATCTATCAATAAAGGGAGCATGCCATTAAATATCTAGCCATATAGGGAGTATTTTATGTCTTCCTACTTCCAAGTATTTTTCTCTAAGTGGATTTCCAGTATTTTATCTCTTTGTCTGCAATAAACCTTCTCTTTGAAGCAGTCACATATGAAATAACCCGTTGGATTACACTCGAGTGATTGAAGCTTGTATGAGAAGGAGCGCCCTGTTGCTAAAATATTTAGTTTCGATCTGTAGAGAGCTTACTGCAATCAGGAAGTAGCTCTCTAACAACCTAATGTAGCTCAGCGCGTTTAGTGTACATTCAATTGTATCAATAAAACAAGGTCTGCTAACCAAAGTCGCGTGCTCTCACATATTCTAATTTATGACCTTACGACCTTCAAAACTTTCAATAATTCCAGGACTAATCTTGAAAGGCCTTTGGCAATTATATCATTCGAAAAAGAATGTAAAACAACATAAGGGTTTCAAATTTCGTTAGAATCCAAATAGTTATAATGTTCTTGCCAAATAATTCCCTGGCTAACCTTGGGAGGACTTTGGCAATTATGTCATTCAAAAGAGAATGTAAAACAACATAAGGGTTCCAAATTTCGTTACAATCGGCCGGATCGTTATGATGTTATTGCCAAATCCAAATAATTTCCGGGCTAACCTTGAGGGGATCTTGGCAATTATATAATTCGAAAGAGAATGAAAAATAACAGAAGGCTTTTAAATTTCGTTAGAATCGGCTGAATAGTTACAATGTTATTACCAAAACAATAAAAAAGGAAAATGGGGACCGACCGAACGACCGACCGACCAAACGACGACATAGTGAGATGTAGAGTCACACGCAGCTAATAAATTCTTGTTTGTATTTTCCACGATATTACTGGCGAAACCATTACTTCTGTACTAAAACCATAGGTTTCACGATAAAATTGTTATTTTTCCTGTTCGTGACCACTTCCTGAGTGAAGTCCTTGTCGTCGGTGAGCACAATTTTTGTAACGGTTTTAGCTGAGTAGAGATCAGGACGAGAAACACGCCTTCTCGTGTAGGCCATCAATTTCAAACTTTTAAAATAGATTGTAAAAGGAAACGGGAATTACATAGGTAACGTGCAATCCGTCTTTGAGATTGATGAGATACTGGTTTATCCTCCTGAGATAGAAGTTCCTCCATAGCGACCTTGTTACACTATGTTATAGTACTTTTAGGTCTACCACTACCATGTTTTTTTTTTATATATTCAACCGGTTGTCGTTATCGTTTTAATATACTTATAAGCACTTCGACGACTCCAGTTCTTACCAGGAAATTCCAGAACAATATTTCTATTCCAATCTTTCTCCTTGAAACAAGCTTCCATAATGATTTTTTACACTTTCATTCATCACCTTGACATAGGTATTTAAGCACAAAACTACAAAAAATGCTTTAGCCTACTTAGTGTATAATCTTATCGTACATACGCTACCTCTGCGCCAGGTGCACGAGTGGTAATGTCATTTTTGACATGATTTTACACTTTTTATTGTGAGGAAACGCGAATAGGAAGATCAACGTAATTTGCACAAAATATGAAACATATATTTGTGTTAATGTGGTCAAAATATCACTTGTAAAGTATTTGAATTGTTTGGATTATACAACTTTGAATTTAATAAGAATAAAATCTGGTCATCCGATAGTTTGAATGTTAGCGTTCATTTGATATTATAATTAATGAAATAATGTAATATAAACATAGACATTTTAAAAGATACATTCAGGTGCCGTGAATAAAATATGATATTCAAAAGTACACAAGGAAACAATAGATTTTACATCTCAAACCATTCAATATATATATACATATAATGTGGCCACAAAAATTGTCCTTGTTTTTAATCGCTTATTACTGAGTGATTATTGCAGCTTCCAAAATGAAATAAAAAGCATTAAAAAGACAACGCTTTAAAGTTTTATTATATTCCACATGTATTCAAAGTGACATCCCAAGACATTCTTACAAGTTCCCACAAAGGGAAAGGAAGTTAGTTATTACATTTTCCAAAGCTCTGCATTCAATGAACTGTACAATCTCTATTACTGCTTGCTTTAATTCTTCGATAGAGAATGGCTCTTGCCTGAATACTTTGTCCTAGATAAATCCCCAGGAAAAACCTTCCATAGGTGATAGATTGGGAGATCTTTGCGGGCCAGGAAAACTGCGAACGATGAGAAATGAATCTCTGTTCGAAAATTTTTGTTAAACATTCCAGTGATTGTCTAATTGTGTGGGCAGTTGCTCCGTCTTACTGAAACCATTCGTTACTGCAGTTTTCTTGATCAAAAAATGTTCAGTATTTCTACATATCTTTCTGAAATTACTAAAAGCCGTCCCTTTGTGTCTGGGTCCTTAAAAAGTTTGGACTATAAGCCTTGCCTCTACTCACACCACACCAGGCAGTAACTCGGCGAAGGCTTAGGTTTCTCCAAGTATACATTCGGCTTCTTTTGTGATCATCACCGGTAATTCTGTCTGCTGATAACCCCCTTGAAGTAGATTTGGCATTCATCACTTAATATTATGTCACTTAATGCTATCTGATTTTGCTCAATTATTGTTTCATTGCATTCACAAAACATCAGACAACGCTGGTGGTCTCGTTTGCTAAGCTGGTGCAAACACAAATCTGGATGACTTCATTCTCAAATCTAACGGTGATTATTTTATGAATGCTCCTCCGTTTGATTCCCGTCGCAGCTGATAGTCGTCTCATAGATTTCTTATTGTCCGTTTAAGCTGATTGGTGGTTCGCAGAGCTTTGCTGCGCCCGGACTTGCCTTTATGTACGTTCTTGATTGAGTCGTGATGTTTCCATTTTGTGAAAATCTTGCGAATCTTTTTTGGATCTATGGTCATATGCTGACCGTATTGTTCTCTTAAAGACCGTTGGTTGCCAATTATCGAGCCAGGTTTGATCATCTCTTCTGCGATGTAAACGCATTGCATGTTCAACAAATAATCCATGATTTTGGTAGATAGATTTGTAATTTTATTTTGTAAGTATAGATTTCGTATCCAGGATATAGAAAACATTAAATAAAACTTTTAAATGTTCTCTTTTGAATGATTCTATTTCATTTGTGAAGCCTTAATAATGGCTAAGTAAAAAGAGATTAAAACGGACAATTTTTGTGCTCATACTGTATGAATATATATATATATATATATATATATATATATATATATATATATATATATATATATATGAAAATTAACCCGCGGGAAAATGAAAAGATGAATCCAAGTAAATATATTTCGAAAGTGCTTGGATTCATCTTTTCATTTTCCTGTAGGTTAATTTTCATATTATTGCTTTCCTCACGTGCCATTTTGTGAGTTTTTTATTATTATTATATATATATATATATATATGTAATCACATGGCACGTGATATATAATAGATGTATTTAAAGGCCCAAAGAAATGAAAATTGGTATCACAATCCGAAAAACGCTAAAGAAAATATTACGTAAACCATTGAAGGCTTAAGAAAGAAAATGGGAGATATAGAAACAAAGAAAAATAGGAGAAACTATTTTAACCGCTATATGAAGGTGAATAAAAAAAATTGGATTCGAACCTGTGTCATCAAGCGTTCATCGCTATCAAGACCACGATGCTAATCGACCGAGGAATGCATGTGCCAGGTTCCAGAGCCATCTTGAGGCCGTATTTTTCTTTTATGTAAACCTTCAAATTTAGCCCAAATACCCTCTATATCTTTCGCGCAGATTAAACAGATTATTCATGTTTCACCACGCACACAACATCATATTCAGTTATGTTCTTGTTTATGTTTAATCATCGATAGTGACTAAGCATTAAATTGTGTTGGATTCAATGGTACTCATCACTCTACTGTTTGGAAACTGACAAAGAAAATGAATCAGCAGGAAAAAAAATACCCCGTGACATTTGCCACAGTGTGATTTTTGGTTTTTTCTGTGTGAAATCAGTTTTTAATGACTGAAAAATAACTTAGCAAATGGATCAGCAGCAAAAATTACGCTGACATTTGTCATAGTGGGATGGGGAGCGTGTCACTTTTATGGTTACATACATATATATTTTCCACATTACTTTTATGTTGCGCTCTATTTGTCTCATTACTTTCATGGTATGCTCCATTTTTCTCATTACTTTTATGGTGCGCTCTATTTGTCTCATTACTTTCATGGTGTGCTCCATTTTTCTCATTACTTTTATGGTGCGCTCTATTTTACTCATTAATTTTATGGTGTTCTCTATTTTTCATGTTGCTTTTATGGTGCGCTCTATTTGTCTCATTACTTTCATGGTGTGCTCCATTTTTCTCATTACTTTTATGGTGCGCTCTATTTTACTCATTAATTTTATGGTGTTCTCTATTTTTCATGTCGCTTTTATAGTGCGCTCTATTTGTCCATTTGGAAGCCTCTGATAGGTCTGGAAAGTGCTATCTGCGAGGCCTTCCAGACAACACGTTAATGTATTTGTCGATCCGGAGACTTCTGATACCGCATGTCGATGCACTATCATAGAAACTATGCATACTATGAGGCCAATAGGACTCTTTCCAATAGTTTTATTATGTTCCTCCGTGGTCGTCGTTTCAGCGTACAGGCGTTAGGTGGTAACCCGTGGGGGAAGAAGAGGGTTTCCTGCAGCGAAGTGTTCTCAATAGTATCACCTCGGTTTCGCCAAATGAGGTTCTCGTCATGCACTACGTGTACGACGTCTTGATCTCTTTTGATGTGGCTTCGATTTCTTCTCTGGAAGATTGGTCCCTGAACGTTCTTAGCCGCATCTTTCGCCATGCATAAATCGATGGTTTTCTGGACTTTTGCCAATACCATGGTTGTATAGTTGTTTTACCTGGATATGGTGTATTCATACCGATTCCTTTGAGTTGAATTCGACCCATACCTCACCTGGGAGGCATATATCTGCAACCCTATGGTTTATTTTACCCGTATCATGAACATTCTTGGTGCTTACTGCTGTAACCCTTAATTTTGTTCTCTCTAAATTAGAGTTACAAGGAGTAAAAAGGAAAAGAGGTACCATGGTAGACATTAAGTAAACACTTGAGCAGGCACAGTCCTCTAAAGGGTCAGATTGACGTTCTATAAGAGCACTCACGCCACGCTTCAAGTCTCCAAACGGCTATTTTTTAAGACTTTGTAGAGTCTCGACTTGAACTATTCAACAGAGTTGTTGTTGATAACTTCCACTGGTAGTGCGTTCCAATGGCCGAAGATGCTATATGTGAAAGATTTCCCACACACATCACGCTGGTAACGCTTCAGTTCAAGTTTGTAGCTGTGATTTCTTGTTCTGCTCTGGCTAAGCTGGAAAATTCCCTGTAGTCTACAATGTCGAAGCCTCGAAGTATTTTGAACACTTCGATAAGCTGACCACGCAGTCTCCGGGTCTCCAGCGAGAAAAAGTCTAATTTCCGTAATCTGTCTTCGTAACTCTTGTGTCTGATAGAGGGAATCAGTTTGGTTGCTCTGGCTTGCACATGTTCCAATCTTGCGATATCCTTTCGAGCGAAGGATTCCAAAATTGCACGGCATACTCCAGGTGCGGTAAGACAAGGGAGTTATACAAACGCAGTACTATCTCCTTGTTCCTATATCCAAACTGTCGCTTTATATAACCTAGCATCCTTTGGGCTTTCTTCTCCGCCTCAATACACTGCCTCGAAAACTTGAGATCACTAGTTATAGTTACACCCAAGTCCTTCTAAGTGTCGGTGGATTCAAGAGCAGTGCCCTTAAGGATATACTGAGATTGGGGATTTCGGTGGCCGATATGCATCACTTTGCATTTGTTCACGTTAAAAGGCATTTGCCACGTGTCCGACCACTCCCCAATCTTCCGAAGATCATCTTGAAGGTGGGCAGTATTTCCTTCCTTTGCGAAGTTCATACCAAGCTTGGTGTCATCGGCAAATTTAGAAATCTTCGCAACTATGTCACCGTCTATGTCGTTGACGTATATGATGAACAGTAGTGGTCTCAGGGCAGAACCTTGAGGAACACCGCTAATAACGGGCACCTACTCAAAAGCCTGTGCATTCAACACCACCCATTGCTGTCTTCCACTTAGTACGAGTTCGAATTTTATTCATCCGTAAGTCTACTACGGAAGGTGGATTCGATCCACCACACTGCTCTGCGGCTAGTGACTGGTGCCTTCTGCACGTCCCCAATAGAGAGCCTTCTTGTCGATGATGGGGAGATGCCACTGGCCCTGTATAGTATACATTGCATAGTACGCAGGAATTCACAGGCCTAGCGTCTTTCCCCAGGTGCTTTAGACTCTCATTTCTTCCGCCGCCAATATCAACCTTGCCTTTGCCGATGAGAGATGTCAATCAAATCATAAACCTTTCGCATTTTGGACAAGGAAACTCTTGGGGCGGTAGCTCTCATATTTCTAACCATAACCCTACACTGAATAATAACATGTGCGATAGCTTTTCGCCACGCATCTTCTCTCAAAGCTTTCACTACACCGGAAGTATCATGCTCGTATTTCTTGGAACATGCATCGTTTCACACTAGAGCCTTTCAAGTGTAAACGGATGACTCCAAGTTCGAAGTGAGTGTTGGCTACCGTGCTATCTCCCTTCTGCTAGAAGCCAGCGTAGTTCTTTCGCACTCTATGTCCGTCTTCACGGCAGAGCTAGTTGCAACGCACAATTTTGTATTGGAAACTACACGCTGTACTAACCGCAGGCTGTTTTGTCATCCATAGTAACTCACTGACTGCGCTAAGTTCCCTTGAGACATTAGTATGTCCACATCCCATGGTTCGAAATATCCACGGCGTCGTTTCTGCTGCTAGTCAGCAAGAAGTTGAAAATGTCTTCTTCTGGGTTCCTGAACATGTAAAAGTAACTGGGAACGAACTTGCTGAGGAGAAGGTCAGGTTATCTGCACAAATAACAACTAGGCGGGTAATTAGCTCTTCTCCCTCTAACTACACATCATAAATCAAGTCTACCCTTCGAACTACATGGCAAAGAAGACGGGAGACGGCGGACAAGGATTTTAATTCCTATTAAATCCCAACTTTTCTAGGGTAATCAGCCCTCCCCCACCCCCAATGCCTCGAAAGCCTAAGATTAACCAGTTTCGTCTCCGATTTTGACACCCTCGAGGGATGCAACGCCATTTGATGGGGCGTTTCACTGAAATTTTATGCGCAGACTTGGAGAGCTGCGTGCGCTATAATTATCCCAGTACTGGGATTACCAGCTTGTCCCTCGTACTTGGCCTGACTCCTACGCCCTTGATTGCGGTTTACCTGAATCACTACTGCCAAAATGTGTTTTCATATAACACAGTTCATATAAACACAGAACTGGTTAAGTCTCCTTTGGTCCACGAATGGTTTGCTACTCAAAGGGGTGTGTTCATGGTGCTCTTGACTCGCCATTGATTGTCATTCTAATCTTATGTGAGTTTAATATTCCCCGGTTAAAAATTATATATGTCCAATTAAATAACTCGCACATGAATATTATGTGTGTTTGTAATCGTGTAGTATGTTAAAAAGGGACGGTTGCCGCAATGAACTAATTCGTGTATGAATGTCGTGTGTGTGTTAGCAATCGTGTATGTTTGGGTCACTGACATGGCCTCAAAATGGGTGACTTTGGTAACCTGAGTCGTTGTCTCCTAGCGTATGTTGACTGGTGTCACATAACCACCAAACCAGTTTGACGCTTCGTGACGAAAGCGCGTGGAGAGATCTATGAACTTTACCGCTCTTTGTGGTCACACAGTTTGATTAGGCCTCATCCTCGCCCCCACTCTCCTGCCCCTCAGTACTCTACCTGACGCAGCAGCAGACATTACCCTCCGCTCATCCAACTATATCCGCGGTATTATGGCTCCCTTCATGTGGCATTACACGTGGTATTAGAGCGGCCACTTCTGCCTTGGTTTCCCCCAGAGGTATACGCAGTGTTGTATCTACCATCCGTCTGCCTCTTTTGTGTATACGCGGTATTATTTCTTCCCTCCTCTAACATTACACGTGGTATTAGAGCTGCCCCCTTCCCTTACGGTTTCCTCCAATGGTATACGCAGTATTGTGTCTACCATCCATCTGTCCCTCTGCAGTTCACGCAGCATTATGACTGCACTCCTCTTGCAATACACGTGGTATCAGAGCTGCTCGTCCCATCTTGGTTTCCACCAGCGGCTCATTTAGAGATTGGTATGGTCTACGCGCAGGAGAGCAGAGATCTCGATATTTTTCCCTTTCATCTCGACACAATTACATACAATGGAAAAGACGTTTTAGTGAAACATGCTGGAAAAGTACATCTTTAGCTATGTTTAACGGAGGTTTTTCGATCATATATGTAAACTCTTGAAAGATTAAACCGAGTGTAACAGAACTTTTATAAAAACTGTTATATATATATATATATATATATATATATATATATATATATATATATATATATATATATATTATATATATATATATATATATATATATATATAATATATATATGCAGATTTTGTTAAAGACCATACTATATTTAGCCTTTATTTATTTTATTTGGAAACTTTCTATTTTTCTTATTATCTTTTTTAGTTCATCTTGTAGTTGGAAACAACTTCTCCTACGTTCATCTCTTTTTTAATTGAAATGTGTTTGGTAAAAAACAAACTTGACTATAATTGCTGATCTTTCGATCTATGCGATCATCTTCAGAGTGTCTTTCCTGGTTCAAAATGAAATGGGAATGAAAAGAAAACAGATTTTAGGGGATATTTATTCCTCCTCGCCTAAACGTTATGTCAAGGAAACGGGCCACTCATGTGTAAGCGGAAGTTTAAGGCAACTTTTAAGTTCGATTCCAGTCCGTAGTCTGGATGTTGAAATTTCCTGGAGCCACGAAAGCGTACTGTGATATCTTCTATCACGTAACTCTTGCTGGAATCATTAAATTATTTCATTTTTATTTTATCCAGGCAAACCCTCCTTATCATTCTTTATACCTAGCGACTCTATACTTAACACGTGTTCCGGGCCGCTCGCTATCTACTTCAGGGTTTTTTTTAGAAACTGATTAACTTTACTTATCGGGTCGTCGCAAGCGAGAACCACAACCAAGCTCGACGTTTTCATCTACCTCAGTGGTTCTTTTAAAGTTTTTCAGCCCCGATACCCCAAAGTTCTACTCTAAGTCAACCTGATACCCTATCTCCAATATTACCATTCGAATCCACACTTTTAATTTTTAATTCTATGGATTTTTAAAATATTTTCAGTAAATAAATAAATAAAGCAGCACACATTACATAATTGTACTCATTACATTATTGTTACACAATACTATTTGTGTTCATTCAGCATGAATGAACATTCAGAGGTGCACAAGGCATGGGCCTTGTGCACCTCTTTTCTCAAAGCAACCAAAGCCTCAATTCTAGAGCACAACCAGGCCAGGAAGCCTTTTTGAATACCCCCAAGAACAGGTTTCGATACCCCCCTCGGGGTATTAAGGCGCTACTTTAAGAACACCTGATCAGACTTTTTATAAATAATCTTAATTTTTAATCAAACTCTACTTAGAACCTGCCGGATCTCCCACGATTCCTTGGTTATGTGAAATCGCGTATTAGAACCTATAATCATTATAACCTATTTAGAACCTATTACCATTAGAATCTATTGTAGAACCTATTATAAGAACATAAGAAAAGAAGGAGACTGCAAAAGACCATTCATGGCCTACACTTGGCAGCTCCTGTTCCATTCAACACACAAAAGATTTCTTACCAGAGAAAAGTCATCAACATTGTCACCCTTTACAGGAGTTCGTCAGATCTAATCTACAATATACATAAAATGCATCCAGAGGATTATGTCCATTCATGCAACCGCAAAATATAATCTCCCCACTCCTTAGAAAAATATATACATATGTACATAAAAAAAAGTCAGTCCCATCTAGCAGCTTCATCCATATATTTATCTAATCTATTCTCAAAACTACCCAGAGAGGAGGCTTCTATCACATGTCTAGTGAGCCTATTCCATTCATCTACCACACGATTTGTAAACCAATTCCTCCCAATCTCCTTCCTAAACCTATACTTATCAAGCTTAAACCGTCGCTACGTGTCCTGTCATGTTCACTAAGTATAAGAACCTTACCCAGATCCCCTTTATTATATCCTTTTACCCATTTGAAGACTTCAATCAATTCCCCTCTGACTCTTCTCCTTTCCAATGTATGTAGATTTAGTTTTCTGAGCCTTTCACCATAAGGTAAGTTCCTTAGCCCACCAATCATCTTTGTCATCCTTCTCTGCACAGACTCAAGCAAATCAATATCCTTCCTATAATATGGTGACCAAAATTGTACTTCATAGTCTAGATGAGGCCTAACTAGCGCCAGATACAGTTTTAGAATGACTTCAGCACTCTTATTGCTTACACTCCTCCTAATGAATCCCAATATTCTATTTGCTTTCTAGGACGAAGGTCTGAACTTAACAAAATACCCAAGTCCCTCTCACAATCAGTCCTCCCTAAAATTCTCCCATTTAATTTATAACTATTCAATGGATTATTTCTACCTATACTAACTACACTACATTATAACCTATTTCTTAAAACCTATTATCATTAGAACATATTTTTTAGAACCTATTATCATTATAACCTATTTTAGAATCTATTAGCATTATAACCTATTTTAGAACTTATTACCCTTAGAATCTGTTGTAGAACCTATTATCATTATAACTTATTTTTAGAACCTATTATCATTATAACTTATTTTTAGAACCTATTATCATTATGACCTATTTTAGAACCTACCATCATTAGAACATATTTTAGGATCTATATTAAAACCTATTATAATTAAAACTTATTTTCAATATTGCATCGAAATGATAATGACAACGTACAATACACACGAGACAGGGACCTCCACACAAGCAAACACTGGATAATCCTACGCTGTTCTAGCCCCTATAGTTCACAACACTACACCCGAAACTAGACATGTAACACATTTGTACACAGATTCAAATCAACCCCTGTCAATTCGTCTTCGGAATAACACACCTTGCACATACATCTTCAACCTACAACAAACACGCTGAACTACTCAGCTTCTTACGCAAATACAACAAAAAACCACAACAAACTAATGAAACACTACTCAAACATCAGCTTCTGACCAACACACTTCAACATAGGAAAAAAATCCCGCACATAACAGCCACTCTCTTTCACCTCAAATGAGGTTAAATTATCCATCAAATCTCTCCCAATCTCCAAACCCACAGACCCAGACGCTATATCAACTATACACCTAAAACTCCAAGGAAATCCAGCAATCTCAACCATCACATCTACCAGTACCATTACCTCAATCTGGTAAATAGCGCCTCTACCAATACTCAAACCATCCAACCCCGGCACACAACCAAACACGTCAAGACCATGTACGTCATCCCAACCTTAGAAAAACTCACACACATCAGAATAGGTACGGACTCACCACCCCTCTCACAATAACATCAGGTATTCAGAAAATATCACTCAACCACAACCAAACTCATACAGCATATTATAGGTGGTTTTCACGAACACCTTCACCCTTCACGCAAAATACTAGCAGCACTCTACATGAACAAAACCCTTGAGACAGGATCCAAACAAATCACGAAAAATCACATTTTATTTTATTTTTATTTTACTTTTATTTTATTTTATTTTAAAATTTTATTTTATTTTATTTTATTTTACTTTTTTTTTCTATTTATTTATTTTTTTATAGCGCCCATCTGGCGACAGCTTCCAAGGGCACAGGACGCCGCAATTACTTTCCAGTCTAATAAAAATAAAAACCCGAAAGCAACAAAAACAAGAAGCAAAACAAAAGCAAGAAGCCCGCTGCGGCGCCCCCCCCCCTTCTCCTGGCGAATGAGCATGCGACCAACACCAAAGAGAGTCAACACCAACCTCATGGACGATGACAAAACAAACTTCATCTCCGTCAGACAAGTCAGACACCACACCTCGCGCATACAATGGGATCCCACAGGGTGGCATCCTCACACCTCCACTTTTCAACTCTTGTTGGTTTTCGCTTCTTATTTTTAAGGGACAACAAAGCTCACTGAACAACCAGATTATGATGATGTCGATACTACTACTACCACTACTGCTACTATTACTACTACTACTTCTTCTACTACTACTACATCCACTAAAACTACTACTACATCCACTACTACTACATCCACACTACTACTCTTGCTACTACTACATCCATAGAACATCTACTACTACTACATCTACCACTACTATTACTACTACTACTACTACTACTAAGGATAAGAAGAATGTCACTAAACCTTAATTGTTCAAATTAGAGCAAGTTTAAGAGTCTATCCACCTCTTTCCTTAAAGAGTTTAACGCCATCTCTCACCAGTAATCGGGTCTCATCAAGCGTGGGAAAGAATAAGGGGGAGTCGATAGACAGTTAATGGGAGAATAAACAGACGAATAAGGAAAAAATAGACAGAAAATGAGGGGGGGGGATAATGGACAGGTAGTTTAAGGGAGATTATGCAGACGAATGAGGGGAGAGTAGAGAGAAGAATGAGGAGGCAATAGTTATCCGAATGAGAAGAGAATTGACAGACGAAGAGAGAAAAATATTAGGTTGAGGAATAATTTCTTGCGGTTTTTTTAATATTGCGTTGATTTAAGTTTTGTTGACGTGATTTGTGCACATATTAAGAAATAATAATAAATAATGAGAGCAAAATTTGCAAAGGTTAGGCTACCTCTCTTGACAGCGTAGACTATTAGGCTTTTGCTAAGGCTACGTCTTGAAGTTGAATAATAAGTCATTGCGGTTTATTTAAAAGTTGTGTTAATTTAATTTTTGCGCCGTACCCTCAAAATGGAATGTCAAGTTGAAAGAAAGGCGCATTTTCGACACTTGTTGTTATTCATTTTCAATCGAGACGGGAACAATGCAAACGCAGCCAAAGCTCGTCGCGATATTTGTGTTGTGTACGGAGAAAATGCTTTATCAGAAAGGACAGCTTTAATGATGGTTTTCACGTTTTAAAAAAGGGTCATTTCAATCTTAATGACGAAGAACGTTCTGGTCGCCCCATTAAGTTGGATGAAGATCGATTGAATCACCTTCTTCCTGAAAATCCTCATCAATCGACTATAGAATTGGTTGTACAATTGGCGTGTGATCAGAAAACTGTAGTGAATCACCTTCATTCGATGGGGAAAGTTAAAAAACTCGGTGCATGGGTTCCGCACGCTTTGAGCGAAAGCAACAAACTTCAACGCTCCACGATTGCCGCAGGTTTGCTTACTCGTCACAAGGATAATTGTGGATATAAAGATAGATTTCTTCACCGCATCATCACTGTGAACGAAAAGTGGTGTGTTTATGTGAACATGAACCATCGAAAACAATGGCTTAGCCTCAATATAAAACCACTTCCGCGATTAAAGCAAGGACTTCATCCACGAAAGACGATGCTATGTGTGTGGTGGGATTGTGGAGGCATCATTTTTTTATGAGCTCCTTGCGAACAACGAGATTGTCAATACAGAACTCTACGTTCAGCAAATGTATTCACTCGCCGAAGCTATTCGTGAAAGGCGACCTCACCGACGTTATGGGGTCCTTCTGCAACACGACAATGCTCGTCCTCACATTGCCAATATGACAAAAGACGCCATCGAAACGCTTAATTGGGAAATCCTGCCGCATCCTCCATATTCGCCTAGACTTGGCTCCATCGGATTTCCATCTGTTCCGATCACTCTCCAACAATTTGCGCGGCGTTTCGTTCAATACAGATGTGGAATTAAGAACTTGGTTAGACGAATTCTCCGAGTCAAAATCCAGAGATTTTTATTGCAGAGGCATCGCAAAACTAGTTGAACGTTGGGAAGAAATCGTAGATAACAACGGAGAATACATTATTGATTAAATTGCATATTTTTATCAATTGAAAATGAAGTTTTTCTAAAATTGTTAATGGTAATGAATAAATTTCATAAAACCATAAGAACTTATTCCTCAACCCAATAGATGGACTAATAAAAAGAAAATAGAAAGAGGAATGAGGGGTGAAAATAGACAAAAGAAGGAGGAAGTAATAGAGAGACGAATAGTGGGAGAAAAGACAAGAATGTGGGAAGAATATAAAGACGAATGAGGAGGAAGAGACAGATGAATGAGTAGAGAATAGACAGATAACTAGGGGAGAGTATAAAGAGGGAGAGATGGTGATTCAAAGAAAGTAAAGCAGGAGTGAAAAGGGAATTAAAGCTCAACATAGTAAAAGTAATACCCATAACCAATGGATGAATGACCAGTCTCGCCATGGAGGCACACAAAACCAATAGATGAATGACCGGTCTCGCCATGGAGGCACACAAAACCTTACGGTGAATGACTAGTTTCACCGTGTAATGACTAAAAACGTATGAAGAGTATCCGGTCTTGCCGAAGAGGGATACAAAACCATCAGTGCTGCGTTTATTTTGCTCCACTGAAAGAATTCGACCGAACGATAAGCTTGCCTATGATAAATGTAGCTCCCGGTCTCACCCCATCGTAAACAAATATTCATTTGGATCGAATGTGTTTCGCTGGTGATGGTTTAGTAATATGTGTGTATTCTTGTGTGCGTATAGGAGTGGCCTACATTTGTATCGGTGTTTGGTTAGAAGTCTTAGTATGCCTGATTTTGTCTGTATTTTTTTGTTGTGAATATATGTTTCTACCTGAGTGAGCTGGATTTATAAATGTCTTCAAGAAAGGAGGTAATGATGTGGATAAAGGAGGTAATATTTTAGGTAAAGGAGGTAATGTAGAAATTATTTGGATAAGGGAGCTAATACTTTAAGTAAAGGAGGTATTTATTTAGGTAGAAGAATAAATGAATTTAAGAAATGTGGTGGTTTAGGTCTGCGTTTCTTAATCATTTTACCTTTGCAGAACCTTTGAGATAATTCAGGAAATCCTTCGATAAAAATTTTCATATCTTTATTAACCTTTTTATTTCTCATTCATAAACATTTTGCTCATAATGGTAATACGATATATTTTTCCCATATGAACATTTTCAAGTTTATTGAAAAAGCAAAAACAAAAACAAAAATAAATAAACCAAACTATGTGGAAGAGACCTCATAAGGGGGCTTACACTAACATACTTTGCCTGCCTCAAACAGCTATAAACAGAAATTAAAAATAAATGACTTTTAATTTAAAAAAAATTAAACCATATACAGATTGAAGGCATTATTTTGATACCCGAGAATTTTTCAAGAATATGACGTAGATGTATAATAAAATTACGAATATTAATTTAAACAAAATATTACTAAAAAATGCAGCTTTACATGAATAACATATTTATTACTACCTCTCGCGGAACACCTATTCACATTAAGCAGAACATTTAGGTTTTCGTGGAACTCCTGTTGAGAATCCATGGTTTAGGTAAAAGAGGTAATATCATGGGTAAAGGCGGCAATGATTTGGGTATGGGAGGTAAACGATTGTTTAATTTAGGCAATGGGTTGGGTGAAAGAGGCAAAACAAAGACGACCTCAGGTTCTTACCGCAATCGATTTGCTTTAATATTACAGTTATGCGAGTGGCTTTTGTATTTTTCAAGAATTCCAGAGTAGTTTTGTCAATTGGATCAGTCTGTTCAGCAGATAAATTTGTTAGCTTGATGGTAGTTGGGTGATTAATTCGTTATCTAATAAATTCGACGCCAGTGCTTTCGGCTTATGGATATGGCTAGGAATATCGCTGAACTGTTTAGGTTGGAGTCATTTTTCCTATTTCTAAGAGCAGTGGACGTAGTTTCTCCCAAGTTTAGTGTTGTGAATGAATTAGAATAGATATATGTCTGTCAGCAATCACAAAGTGGTTTATTTGCATGAAAAAAATTACACTTCCAAGACTCTATTGCCGGTCTTCTACTAAGAGATAGACGAAGTGTTTTATGGGGGGACAGGAGAGGCTGATCCACTCACCAGAAAGTCAATTGGGGGGGGTGGGGATGTGAAGAAAAATACCAAACCGAATTTTTAAAAGATGAGGTCCGAGAAGAAAATAACCGCAAGAACGAAAAACCTTTGTTGATAACAAAGGGTGGTAAGCAAATACACTAATTGTTAACCAGCTGTTGCTAACCAACTACACCAGTGGGTAACCAGCTGTTGCTACCCAACCACACCAGTTGGTAACCAGCTGTTGCTAAGTAACTAAACCACTTATGCATCTTCCCTAAAACCCGTGTTTAATTTGTTTCACTTGCACGTGTCATATTTGACTATCCCGATAATTTATCCTTATTATTTTCATATTCTCTCCATTTACTCTACTTTTCTTTCACACTCCTGCAATCACAACAACCACACGCGTGTCGGTGAAGTGGTTAAACACGGTATGGCCTCTGATCCAACGACATCCAAATCTCCTTTTGACCCAGCTGGTTCAAATTCTCCTCTGTTCATCCTTTGAGAGATAGAGTGTTTGGATGCTTTTAGTTATAAATAAACTAAATTAGATATTTAATCATAAAATAAATTACATTTAGTTGCGTAGACGCGACTCTATAAGTTACTATGTCGGTCTGTAGGTCGGTCGTTCGGTCGGATGGTAACCGTTTTACTTCCCAATGGGAATTTTGGAGGCAATAACATCGTAACTATTCAGCCGATTCTAACAAAATTTGAAACCCTTATGTCGTTTTACATTTTCTTTCGAATGATATAATTATTATAGTCTTCCCAAGGTTAGTCCGGGAATTATTCAGGGAAAACTAACTATGCGTCGGATTGCCCCACTTGTTGCAAATTCTGAAGGTCATAAGTTAGAATAATTGAGAGAACGCGACTTAGGTCTATTGACCTTGTTTACGATACTGCGGCATTTCAAGCTATTCTGTCGAAACATTTTGAAACGGTTTTGTTTCAAAGCAGGGTTGCCAAATTCCCTCCATGTTTTCCTTAGATAACTTAATTAACTTTATATATTTATTTAATTTTTATTCCTCGATATCACATAATATATTCGCATTAACATTAGGCTATTTTTTTTCTTTTATTTTCATCCCTATAAGTAATTTTTCACCTGCTATGAAAAATATTACTTGGCAACATAGCACAGCGAAGCCAAGCGACAGTCATCCAAAACTATTCAATGATTTATAAAACATATAAATAATTATTATATCATAGTTGACTTACCTTTATCCGTTCCATTTGAAAAAATGTGACATGACTAATTTGGGCAATTATACGTACCTATATTTTTTTTTTACTATTAAAGATGTTTAGGTATCTATTAATTTCTTCATCTCTCTATTTCCCACTCATTTATTTTCGCGTGGCTAGACACTATTGCTAGTCAAGGGGGTAGGGGAGTTAAGCCCCTCTCTTTTAAAGTCAAGCCTGAACGCAGGGTCAGGGGAGGAGGGGGTGGGGGGAGGGGGGGGGAAGTTCAAGTAATTGGAGTCATTCCAAAGTTAGAGAGAGGTATGTATAATGTGGGTGCGGAGGGGCCATAGCGGGAATGCGTGCGTAGAAGTACTCCGATTCTGAAGTAACCGGGATGAGTAATTTAGCGCATTCATACACACACACGCACATAAGTGTAAACTCACCCGCGTGTATATCCTGCTATTCGTGGGTGGCGACGCTTGAGAGGCCGAGAACCCCAAAGAGGGGTCATTTCTTGGCTCTGATCAAACGGAATTTTATTATATTCTATTCGTTATAAACTTCTATTCTATTCTATTCTATTTTACTCTACTCTATCCTATTCTATTTTACTATGTTAGTTCTAAAAAATTATTCTAATATTTTTCTCCTTTTCTATTATATTCGTTATATATTCTATTTCATGCTATAGGTTCTAAATTTCTATTCCATTCTAATTCTATTATTACGCTTTATTCAAATCTATTCGTTCTATATTCTACTCTTTGTCCTTCGTATATATTTAGTTTTATTCTTATTTCATTCTAATTCTGTTCTCTTTTTCCCCCGTATTCATTTCTGATTGGGCTCATATTTCAGTGGTTTCACGCCTACTCCAATTCTCTCTCAAACAGACATACACAGACTCACTCATGTACGTCTATCGTCCCTTGCATCGACTGTGTCTGGTGGTATGTTATTACGGTTCTCCACTTTCTCGTCATAGAGCCCTTGCTAGCCGAGTGGATACGGCGTTGGTCCGCTAACGTCGCTGTACCGGGTTCGATCCCGGCAAGAGCGGCCACAAACGTCATCGCTCGAAGAGATCTGGCCACCAATTAGTGGACTCGATGTGCTCAGCCCTGTATTCGAGTGGGTAGATCTTCTTACACTTTTCATCACACACACAGCCAAGTACAACACTGCTTTATTTCCTCTCTCGTCTTCACAGCACATACATACACCTCTCTGTTTCAAGGAATCCCGCCGATGGGCATCTATATCCACATACCTCTGACGCGGAACAAGCCCCTCCGCCTCGGGCGACGAAGGTTCCACCTGAACGCTGTTTGGTGTTAAAACATAAATACTACTGACCTTTATACCTATTTCATTATCCGGTTGGGATCCGCCTGGATAAGTGCCGGTTGGCGAACTACTACTCTTAGTACTTTCTCGCCATCAACCATCTTGAACGACGTGTGGCTGACACCGACAAAGCTTTTTTTATATTAGTTACCATACAGATAGATAGATACTGGATGAATTGATAGGTAGATGGATAGATAGATAGATGGATGGATAGATAGATTTAAAGAGAGAGCTCACTCGTTGGACTTTGAAATTGTTGGTCATGGTACTAAACACCCGATAAGAAGAAGAAAAAGATGCTTCCGAGCGCTTTCCTTTTTTTAACAATAGCTCTTTTTAAGAATTGAAGAACTACAGGGCTTTCAATCTCGTACCACCAAGGTACAAATTACATAGGTGCCATTATTTTGATCATAGGCTTGATCTTAGCTCAGTATGAGCGGGGGAAGGGGGGGAGTTCCTGCTTTCAGGGGAAACTAACCTAAATAATTTCCTCTTTATCTGCTCTTCAGACGTTTAGACCCTATCGGAGCTAGAGGTTAAAGGGGCCCTGTTTTCAAAAATGAAGTCCTTGGCTAATCTGGAAAGACACTGAGATGTGGGTTCTTAGGACGTTTTCTTAGCACATTTTCAGTATCAAATCTTGATGACCTTTCTTCTTCACAGCCATGGGTCGACGCATTGTCCGGACGTCTTCGCAAGACCTCAAGAAACTGCTCCTCTCTCCGTCCGGAGGGAAATTCTTCCGTCCCGTTGATTCCTTTGATGAGGTTTACCCGGGAATTCTACTCGGCGATGCGTAAGTCTTGGATCTGAATGTTACAGGTCGTTTTGGAACGGGTTTAATGCCATCGTTAGCCAGGATAAAGAGACACAACTCAGCCTCTATATAGGGATTAGATGAAAACGATGGTTTTAGCGAGTTTGGGGCTTTTGAAGATAGACGGTGGGGGAAGATCAGTTTTACCCAGTTCAATGATTTCCTAAGGCGGTTCCATACCAGAGGGAAGTCAAAAGATATTTCAAATTGTTTTTCAAAATTTAATGTCCTTTGTTCCCCGGTTAATTAAATCACCCTCAACTCTTATTCCTCGGGGTGGGGGTGGGGGGCAGTAAAATCCTCTTATTTTCCCCTTTTCCTTATAATAATACAAAAAATGACAGGCAATCTCAGTTTTGAAACAAAATTTTGACCTTTCTGACCGGCTAAAAATTGGGATGAAGTCGGAGAAAGCTTCACTCAAACGGAAATTTCACTCCCCAAAAATTTGATAAAGGAAGAAAGACGGAAGAAATGAAAAAAAAGACAGAGGCAGTAGAGTTAGAAGATCGCCATAAATAGAACCAGATGTGTCATCCTATGCGACGTCTCGAATCGTTCCAGAAGAAATTTAGCGACTTTGGCTTCGAAGATCAACGGCTCTAAAATGTCATTTTTGAGATTAAAAAAATAATCGGCGCTTTTTGGGGGGTGAGGGATTACGTTTCGTATATTTGATGTCAGAGAAAGAATTTTTCCTCCATTCTTCGAAAGCTGTTAAGTTCGTTCACATCATACCGTGTGATTTATGTGCGTACTTGTACGTAAATGGATGATTCCATAGGCGTTAAAATTCGACCTTCAAATTACTTCCTATCCGTCTGTGACTGTCATGATAATTCTGTTATCAGTAATTTTAATTCTTTAAGTAATTATTTCGCTTTTGTTCCGAGTTCTAAATTTTTTATTTAAACAGTAAATTCATATTTTCTTATTAAATAAATGGAACCTAAATGACAATATATGTTATTACAATAAATGTAGGAGAGGATGGGAAAGTAGGCCGTGCTAATTCCTCGTCTCTGTAGTGCTTTTAGTATCAAATCGCTATTGAAAGAATCGAAACGTTTTTTCCTTGTTTACGAATTTATTATATTGCGTTTATTGTATCAATTATTTTAACCTTCACTTTATCAGTGTAATTGTTGCAACTAATTGTTATACCAACTACATACCATCACTGCATACATTTAAATTTACTTTAGTATTGTAAGAAATTATTCTTAATTAGGTTTTCCATTGATTAAATTTTCGGCATCTTTGAAGGTAATTTACACTACTTGATATTTTGCACTACTTCTCATATGTAATTATTTACCTATCAACTTGTCTTTTACCAATTATCTATTTCTCATAGGCACTATTTCTACTTTAATTTGATCTTGGAAGAAATATAAACCTTTAAAATCGATGTTTGGGCTATTCTCGTTTATTTGCTTCAGAGCGTTTATAGGAAATTTCACTTTGAAGAAACATGACTACCGAAAGTTGATTCCAGCAATTTTATCTTTTGCTTCTTATTTCTATTGGTTTAGAATGATCAAAGTTTACTTTTGAAACTGATTTTGATGTTTCAAGAGTCAAGGAAGAGCCTTTAAGAGCTTTGATTTTGACTTGTTGACATGCGCATTACCGAGTTAATTTTTTGCGTCATGGATCCAGTCATGTGTGTGATTGAGTTAGAAATTGACTCGTTCTAAACCTCATTTTCATCTTACTTGCCATCTATTCAAGTCCAATCTTCCTTTCCTTGTTAATAGGAGTTTAAAATTCTAAGAATAATCCTAAATAATAACTTGGACGTAAACGTACACAAATATAATTACATCCACACTATGTCTGACTGCTTTATAAATTGGGTTCTTTTTTTTCACCTCGAGCATTTTTGACATAGAAAAATGGTCAAATTTATTTTCCGCTTCATCGACTTATAAGACATTAGACTTCTCTACGCCGTTTGTATGTGTATCTCTTTCTTTCTCTTCCCCTCTCTCTCAATGTATATATATATATATATATATATATATATATATATATATATATATATATATATATATATATATATATTCTCGCTCTCTTATTCTCTCTATCTTTTGGTATCTATCTCTTTTTCACACTCTCACTTTTTCTCTATCTCTCCCAATCTCCTCTTTCAGAGAAAGAGAAAGAGAGAGCAAATTTTTGTATAATCACTATGTACTCTCTCTCATTTTATCTCTATCTTTCTTTCTGCATTTTGTTCTCTTTCATAATCTCACTGTTCTCTCTCCCTCTCTCTCTCCTCTCTCTCCCGAGGAGAGGTCCAACACGGACCGCTCACTCGATGAACGTCTCTTTGAACTGGCAGATTTGTGTACGGCAGAGGGGGTCTTTTTTTGTGGACCCGTACCGCACCTTTTATGGTAGGAATGATCTCTACTAAAGGGATGGGGTACATCTTTCCTTTAAAGGGAAGGCCTTTCTGTCGAACATGATCCAGGATGTCGTAAAGAGGACCCAAAGGAGTATCCGGCCCAGAGGGAGGGCGGACGTACGCCAGTATGCCCATGTCACTCCTGGAACGACCTTCTCAGTGGTCGCAAAGAGGGATACCTCCTCACCAACAAATAAGTCGGGAAACGGAAGAACATAGGAAATCCTACATTCGGGGACTCCCTGAAAGTTCTTATGTTTAATGCGAGGTCGATCAGGAACAAGTTTCTTGAATTTTGTGGCCTCGTAGAGACGGAATAACCTGAATTGGTAGCCATAACGGAGTAGTGGGTAAAAACCTCAAACCGAGATTTTGAAGGTGAATTCACGATTTCCAGTTACCAACTCTTCCAAAAAGATAGCCCAGACAGAGAGGGTGGCGGTGTGATGTTGTATGTCAAGGATACACTCAAATCGATGAACTGCAACAATCTATCCGACTACGAGCTACTAGGAGTTGACCTAAATATAGGTCCTGCCAGATACAGGATCCTGCTGCTTTATATACCCCGTGCCCAACTCGTTGAAAAGGACAGGGATCTGTACCGGCTACTGGGTGAACTTGTTAAAGACAGTGTGTGTATCGCAGAGGGTGATTTCAATACCCAAGTTGACTGGGAAACGAGAGAACCCTGTGGCGAGAACGCACTATTCCTGGAGTTTGCGAACAACGAGTTTCTGACTCAATGGGTCAGAGAGCCGACGAGAGGAAATAATACCCTCGACTTGGTCTTCACCTTTGAGGATGCCATCGTTGAGGATCTCTCTGTAGGCGAAGAGCTCGGCAGAAGTGATCACCGACTAGTCAGATTTATAGTCAAGGTCCCCACGGTAGAGTCTGCGACTAGTAAATCGAGGAAACTTGATTTGAGAAGAGCAGACTTTGCAGGTCTTCTTGCTGGATTGACTGATGCGAGGCTAGAAGTGTACTAGGATGTTGAAGATTCGTGGAATAGGTTCAAAACTACGTTCATGAGTCTTCAATCGCGATTCATCCCTTTGAAAAGCCTTCGTTGGTCTTCTGTTCATCCAAAGTGGTTTAATCGAGAAATCGGTCAACTGCTGAGGAAGAAGAGAACTGTGTACCGGCAGTCAAAGATTTTTGGACACTTCGACGAGTATCGTAGGCTAGCCCAGGAGGGTGAATTTCAGCATTACGGCGGCAAAGCGTGCCAAGGAGCTCCGAATGGAGAGACTCTGCAAGGAGAATCCCAAAGAGGTTTTTGGTTATGTAAATAGCCGTAAACCAATCCATCGCACGATTGGCCCTTTAGTGAATGAGGATGGGGCATTAAAGCACCCAGATGCAGAAAATGCAAACCTCCTGAACGACTACTTCTCTTGAGTGTTTACTGAAAAGTGTGGTCCCATCCCCCATCCCATGGATTCTTACTTGGGGGGAAAAGCTGGAGGAAATGGACTCCAGCCAAGGAGAAATAGAAAAAAAAGATCACTGATCTTAAGACGAATAAGTCCCCTCCATGTCCCGGACAGGTTTCTACATAAAGTGTTGAAAGAAGTGCGCGATGAAGTGTCACGACATTTGAGCACAATCTTCAACATGTCAATCCAGGCCGGATGCGTTCCTAGAGACCGGCGTGAGGCGGAGGTGACTCCTATCTTCAAGAAAGGAGACCCTAGCCAGCCGTCGAACTACCAACCTATTAGCTTAACTTCAATAGTCGATAAACTCATGTAAAACATCATGGTGGACAAGATAACGTCATATTTAGAGTCAAACCTGCTACTGAAGAGTTCCCAGCACGCTTTTTGAAGGCAACGGTCATGCCTAACGAACCTTGTGGAATTCTTCCACTTCGTTTTCAGTGAGCATGATTGGGATAAGGCAGTTGATGTTATATACTTAGACTTTCAAAAAGCCTTCGATAAGGTACCATACTACCGCCTCCTCCGGAAATTGCATGCGTTGTGCATAGACGGAAAGGTAGCAGGTTGGATAGAGAACTGGCTAAGCGGCAGAGGGCAACGGGTGGTGCTGAATGGACAGACTTCTAAGTGGATGCCCATCTCCAGCGGTATACCCCAAGGTTCTGTCCTGGGACCACTACTTTTCATCATCTATGTTAACGACATGGATAGTGACATGGTTGCGAAGATTTCTAAATCTGCCGACGATACCAAGCTTGGTATGAACGTTGCAAAGGAAGGAAACACTGCGATTGGAGAGTGGTCGGACGCGTGGCAAATGCCTTTTAACGTGAACAAATGCAAAGTAATGTATATCGGCTACCGAAACTCCCAATCACGGTATATCATTAAGGGCACTGCTTTCGAACGCACTGATACCGAGAAGGACTTGGGTGTAACAATCACTAGTAACCTCAAGTTCTCGAAACAGTGCATAGAGGCGAAGAAAAAGGCCCAAAGGATGTTAGTATATATAAAGCGACAGTTTGGATATCGAAACAAGGAAATAGTACTCTGTTTGTACAATTCACTTGTCCGACCGCACCTGGAATATGCCGTACAATTTTGGAGCCCTTCGTTTCGAAAGGATAGCGCGAGATTAGAACGTATATATATATATATATATATATATATATATATATATATATATATATATATATATATATATATATATATATGTGTGTGTGTGTGTGTGTCTGTAAAATTGAAGGTTCCTTAGTTATGCCACACAGGTTTGTATGAAGTTGCATTTCGCCCTTTATACTGAAAAGGTTTCCCACCCCTGCTTTTTACTTTGAACTCACTCTCTCTTCTAAAATAGTCAACGCTAAAGATGGACATATATACTACCAAACGGAACCATAATCTTCAAAAGAGAAAAAATTATTCATTGATATATCTGTTATCGGTTCTTTAAATATTGCGGTCACGATCACAGATTCCTCAGAACCAATAGTAAGATAGACCTAAAATAACAGAGGTCCAAACTCACGAGAAAAGGCATAGTTATAAGATTATAAAAAGCATAATTATTGGCTTTGGTACTAAGATAAAAATAACTGAAGATACTCAAGGAGGTTAAGAGAAATCTCGGTTGATGTAAGATCAGAAAACCTATAAAAATTTCATGAAAAACACCATTAAAAACTAAAAAAATACCTTAATAAATGAAAACAGCCAAGAATTTGTTGAAAACAAATTATAGGCTATTAATGGAATAAGAGTGAATCAAACCTGTCCAGAAGTTAATAATCATAAGGGTTCCAACACAAACTATCAACTTCCCAATAAATTGGGATACAAACAAACCTGCAAAAGACGAAAATTTACAGGTACTTAAGGGCATGAAAATGGCAAAACATTGGGGTTATTGTACATAGGAGTATACTTTATAAATGCTTGGGGGGGGGGATAGTAAATCTCACTAAAACAGTTGTCAATGCAATCAGAAAATGTTTAAAGGATAGGAAGATAGTACAGAATCTAAGGCTTCATTTATATTCCGTGTTTGTTATTTTTAAGTGCTGAATCATTGACCTTAGAGCAATCAGGCTATCAGCAATATACAAGATTGATGAGCGTCTTCAAAACAAATTAAGACGGAGGATAAGAGAAACTACAAGTGGTACGAGGTTCTTCTTTACTGACGTTTCTTCTCATCTGGCGCTTCCTCAGAGTAACAAAACCTAAGACCAGTTTCTTGTTCCTCTGAAGAAGTTCGATAGTAGTGAAACTTCAGTGAAGAAGAACCTCGTACCACTTGTGGTTTCTCTTACCCTCCCTCTCCAATATATAAGAAGTTCACAAATGGCTCAATCAACAGACAGATTTACACCATAGATTAATATGCCATCCTGAGGCTGCTCAACATGTATGGCAGAGGATTAAGAATACAATATCGTTATGTTAATCCAAGATTATAATTACCATTTGATTTATTAAAAACAAATAATGATACCTATATAAAAAACAACAAAGAATGAGTACAATTACTTCAGCACTTTACCCTTACACAGGTTAAGAAAGGTTTGCCTTCCTCAGCAAAAGAAAACTCAATGAAATGAATTAAATATGAACGTTAAGAAGCAAATCTTTTATCATTATGATTAAAGACGCTCTCCTAATGCTATCTAGATGGTGTTCTGAGTAATTTGTATAAAATTCAGCTGTTTCTGATGGAATATAATCAATTATATCTACTTCTTCCCTTTTTCCCCATTGTGGTTTTATAGTGATAGAAATAAGTGATAATCTGATAATGAAAGACATGGAGAAAGAGAGTGAACTTCCTAATCGAGGACCTTTATAGCTTCCTTCATCACAAGGGCGGGGACATTACGAAGATTTCATCTCGCTCCCATTATCACTGATAAAGAGGTCCAAAAATTTAAAGCTTACGGATCTAGATCAGTGGTTTTCAACCATGGTTTCTCGGAGCGACCAATAAATCATTTTTAAAATGCCTAAATTGCCCAAAAATATGTATTTCAAGCATTTATAAAAAAAATAGAAAGTATTTTGAAATTAGTTTCTCTGCATTGTGCAACATAAAAACAAGGAAATGAGAAAGATTGTAGACAGCGAATGAAGAAATGAGAATTGACTTGTCAACATAATAACAAGGAAAAGAGAAAGATTGCAGACAGTGAAGGAACAAATGAGAGTTGCCTTGTCAACATAAAAAGAAACAGAGAAGGAATGCCGATCGTTCCAATACTAAAGAATTATATGATAATCACCAAGCTCAAATCTACCATTAAACTTTTGAAGTTAAAATTTATTTACTTTCAAATTTTTATGTCTCATTTCAATTAAATTAGGTTAAATGTCAATCGTGGTTAATTTTTAATGAGTTTCCACCTAATAAAGTATGTATACGTACATTATTTTATATTGGGTTGCCCCCGTAAGGAGTGCGGCGATTTGCCATCCTGGCCGCCGTGCTGATGGGACTCAGCACCCCGTCCGACCCCAGCTTAGCCTCTTCTTCTTCCTTCAAAACACTTGTTTCCTTGCTTTTCATACAACCTCTCCCACAACTTTCAATGGTCAGCCTCTAATTTCACAGGGTAGATGCTGACCATCTTCTCAAGCCAACCGTCCCGCATCGGGGCTGAGGGGGTGGGGAACAATGTTCCCTAACCCCTGAGCTCCGGTCTGGGGTGGCTGGTTTTTAAAAACCTGCTTCATCCCCACCCATACCTTCCTCACATCTCTTTTCCTCTCCTCTTCACAATCTATAAGTTTTTACGCCGTGTCTAAGGTGGAGCCGCCATGCCGATGGACTGCCAGGCCACCAGGCGGGAGGGGTGGTCCGAAATGGCGGTGCCTGGCTCTGCCAGGCCTGTAAGCACCTCTTGCAGTGCGTGCAACTGCAAGAGGTGATGAGCTATTGCGTCCCGTAGCACAAATAGGGTCACCATGCCCAATGATGTGAATAAAAAAAACAACCCCCAACTTCCCCAAGAACATCAATGGAGCCGCCCTCGGGCAGCTCCACCGAGAAAATGAAAGGTCCCCCCCCCCTTTTTGCTTGCGCAGGGAACCCTCCATACTTCTTTAACCGGAGAGGAGGCTTACTCCTCTCCTACGCCTCCGGGTGTAAGGGACTCCCCCTCACTACCTTCTCTGGAGGTGCTTTCGGGCACCTCCCTATCTCCAGCGGCAGTCCCTCCTTTGCTTTCTAAGGGGACTGCCAAGAAAGCCAGCAGGCAGCCCATTGCCGACCGCCCCTCGTGTAAGCGGCTCAGTAGGGCAAACCCCCTTAGTGAAGAGAGGGAAGCCAGGCCCCTCCGGTTGCTTCCCTCAAAAGACCTGCTGGCAAGAATATTAAACCTTGCCGTGGTCAAGGCCTGTGCCTCCCCACTAAAGACTCATGACGCTGCCAAGGAAACCTGCGATGTCCTGGGAGGGGATGGCCAACTGGAGGCCCCTCCTGTGATAGACATGGTCCTTGAGGAAAACCAGCCTCAGACGGTAGGGCCTTCCATAGGGGGAAATCTGGGCTCGGCGCCAAGCAGCGAACCCGAATCCGCCCCTATGCAAGGTCCTCCTCAAACGGCTGGGGATTCTCAGGCAGTACAAGGAGGGGAGGGATCTCCTTCGGATGATGCCCCTACGACCACCAGGACCTTCTCCATTTCAGAGAAGGACCTGGCTGAGGCCGATACATCTGGCCTGGGGGCTTCTACTGGTGGAGGTGAGAAGCGGGTTCATTCCCCGCCCTCCTCTCCTAAAAAGAAAAAAAAGACAAGAAAGACTAAAAAGACTCGGGGCTCCTCTCCATCATCGGGGGCTGAGGGGACGGATGGGTCTGCTGCCACTCTGGCAAGCGACCAAGCCAAGATCGGCACATCCGGCCCCTCTGCCTCCCTGGGTACGGAGCTCCTGACCATGAGGTTACCTGGCGTTTACGAGCCCGATGGCTTCAAACGCTTCCTCGTTATTCGCTCCACTGATGGCACTATGCTGTCCAAGGGCAACATGATCCATCACAGGCGAGAGTTAGCTAAGGCAATTAGTAGAGAGCCGAAGGTGACCCGTTTCTCGGACGGGAGCCTTCTGGCGAATGCGGCGAATCCCGCCGAGGCGGCCAAGATAAGTGCTCTTCGGACACTTCATGGCACCCCGGTGAGTGTGACGCCGCACTCTACCATGAACTTTGTGAAAGGAGCAGTTTATGCGAGGGAACTCGTTGACTACTCCATTGAGGACATCACCCTAGAGCTGGCCGACCATGG
This sequence comes from Ceratothoa steindachneri, assembly GCA_963969495.1. Taxonomy (NCBI): domain Eukaryota; kingdom Metazoa; phylum Arthropoda; class Malacostraca; order Isopoda; family Cymothoidae; genus Ceratothoa; species Ceratothoa steindachneri. The sequence goes on from OZ018326.1 coordinate 26,733,350, forward strand.
GGCGGTCAAGGTCGAACGTGTGATGAGAAAACAGGGAGGGGCCTCGAGACCCACCACTACACTCTTCGTCACGTTCAACTGTGACAAGCTCCCTGAGTCGGTGCGTGCTGGTTGGTACCGCTACCGCGTGAAGGCATTCGTGCCACTGCCACGGCGGTGCTATTACTGTCACCACTTCGGCCATACGAATCGATCATGTAGACGTGCAAAATCAGGGTCACCCGAAGTCTGTGTAAATTGCTCCAAGGTTTCACACGATAAGTCCAAATCGTGTGTGGCCAAGTGTGTCAATTGCGGAGAGCCGCACCCTGCTTCTTCGAAGCAATGTGGTGCATATCTCCTTGAGAAAGAAATCCTGGCCGTTCAGGCCCAGGATCGACTCTCATTCGGCGAGGCTGAGGACTTGGTCCTGGCGCGCCCGGCTCTGCCTGGGACGTCATATGCCATAATAGTTAGAAAGGCACCCTCTGCTCCTGGCCCATCCAAGCCAACGTGCACGGTTGTTTCCGCGCCCATTCGGAGCCCTTCTGCGGGCTCTATCCAACCCGGGCGCTCCCCTGGTAAAGCTGGCGGCAAAAAGGGTTCATACCCAGCCCCGGCTAAAACCAGGGTTCCCCCCTCCTTCCCCAGCGTGACCGTTTCCCGTAAGGCGAAACGGCCACGCGCCTCCACCGAGTCGTTAGACTCACATGAAGCAACACCCCTGAAGATGGTCGCTAGGACATCTTCCGGGTGTTCCTAAAGCTGTCCCCCGAAAGGAGGACAGCAACAAAGGAGCTTCGGCTCCTTCGCCCACGCCCCGAGGTGTGGCGGGTGGCTCGGAGACGGTGGTTCCTCGAAAAGAGGGCCCCCCCGCCTCCGAAGCCGCAACGCCCGCCTAAGGTTTCGAGGCGGAGGGAGGAAAAGACTCCCATTGCGAGCCCAACATCCCCCAATAAGTCCTCGAAGGCGACAGCGCCTTCAGCGCTTTGTCCGGCCAACAGCACCCGGGGTTCTTCCCCCGGGAAACGTACGGCCATTCCCGTGAGGGTCTTCAATTCGAGGAGGGCCCCCGCGTGTCCTCCAAGCTAGGCCTCGAGGGCATATTCCTTCAATGAAATTGCCGTGGACTCCGGGCCAACTAGGAGAAGCTGCGGAGGCTCGTCTCATCCCGTTTCCCGTTAGCTATCGTTTTGCAGAAGACCATGCTAGGCGCGTGCCCCCTGCCCGCCCTTCCGGGTTATAAGGGTCTTGCGACCCCACCACCACGGGATATCCGGGCTGGGGGTTGCGCGGTTTACACCCGGCATGATGTCTCCGTTGGTCCTTTCTCTTTAGATACCTCCTTTCAGGCAGTGGCTGTGCAGCTGCACCTGGATAGGAGGTATACTCTGATTTCTGCGTACATTCCACCGTCAGCTGACTTCGACGCGGAGGACTTCCGCCGCGTCGTGGCACGGTTGCCGAGGCCCTATCTCTTGCTTGGAGATCTGAACGGCAGGCATCCTCTCTGGGGAGATTACTCCATAAATCCCAGGGGACAAATCCTTGCCGATCTGATCGAAGAGCTTGAGATGGGTGTCCTAAACGTGGATGAGTTTACGCATCACTGTCCGAGAACCGCTTCATTTTATTGCCTCGACCTATCTTTGTGCTCTTCGGATTAGGAAGGGGTCGATGACCTCCATGGTAGTGATCACTTTCCCATTCAAATATCATCTTCAGGGCAACTGCCGCCTGAGAGCCTACCTCGGTGGTGCTTGGCGCGAGCGCGGTGGCCTGCATTTCAGGAAATGACTGAATTCTCTATCTTAGTCGAGGAGTTTAGGTCCGTAGATGAGGCCGTTGAGTTCTTCTCCGGCAACCTCATCGCCGTGGGCCTGACTAATATTCCTATGACATCTGGCCGTTTTGCACGCCGACCACTCCCATGGTGGTCATCTGAGTGTGAGACGGCGCTCAAACAGAAGAGTTATGCCTACATGCGCTATAAGCGCCGACCGAACGATTTCACTGTCGCTGAATTTCGTCGGGCTAGGGCTAGGTTCCGGTATATTTGGAAGCACGCAGCCGCTCTTCTTGGCGGACATACGTGTCTTCACTTAACGGGAAGACCCCTTTAGCTGAGGTGTCGAAGCTAGTCAAAAGGATTCGGGGCAAGTTCTCGCAGGACCCCCCTCCCCTTCTCCTGGAGAAGGGGACCGCAATCTCGGACCCCGCGTCCGTAGCGGAATCCTTCGCAACCGCTTTTTCCGCATTCTCTAGCCATGATGCTGCTCCGCTAGCATTCAATGCACGTCGTGATGTCGCGGAAGGCCACCGGCTGGACTTTACCTCCAGAGGCGGAGAACCCTTCAACGACAAGTTTACTGTGAGTGAGTTGCGTTCCGCTCTCGCTTCGTGCGCGGACACCGCCCATGGTCCGGACGATATCCCGTACGCCATGCTTCGACACCTGGGTGAGCGAGGCATAGCCTTTTTGTTATATTTGTTCAACAGGATCTGGGTGAAAGGTCTTCTTTCAGAATCCTGGCGAATCGCTACTGTGCTCGCCTTTCGCAAGCCGGGAAGAGATCACTCTACTCCGACCGGTTTCCGCCTAATCTCTCTAACCTCTTGCGTGTGCAAGTTGATGGAGAAATTGGTAAATGTTAGATTAGCCTATTTCCTGGAGAGCGGAGTCCATATATCTTCTGCACAGTGCGGCTTGCGTAAGTTCCAATCTACGTCGGATGCTCTGCTCCGACTGGAAAATGCCGTCTGCGAGGCTTTCCTTCGTAGACAGCACTACGCCACGGTGTTTTTTGATCAGGAGAAAGCCTATGATACCGCATGGCGATACGGTATCATGGAGACTCTCCACACGATATGGGCGAGGGGACGCCTCCCAATGTTTATATCTGAATTTTTGCGAGATCGTCGATTCCGCGTACGGGTGGGGGGAGCCCTCTCCGGCCCAAAGGAGCAGGAAGAGGGTGTCCCGCAGGGAAGTGTCCTCAGTGTCACACTCTTTGCCATGAGCATCAACAGCATCAACGGCATCACCTCGGTGCTGCCGGAAGATGTTCTCGCTACGCTCTACGTGTACGACCTTTCGATCTCTTTTGGCGCGGCCCAGATGCCATCTCTGGAGCGTCGACCAAAAACAGGCATTGAACCGCGTCTCTCGCTATGCCAAAGCGCACAGGTTTCGGTTCTCTTTGGCCAAGAGTTAGGTGGTGCACTTCTGCCGCCATCCACAGCTTCACGCCGACCTAGATTTGTTTCTTAATGGGGTGCGCCTGGATGTGGTGGAGTCGCACCGTTTCCTTGGTCTTGTATTCGACCGACGCCTCACCTGGGAGGCTCATATTCGCAGCCTTAGGGTCTCTTGTACCCGCGCCATGGACATTTTCCGTTCCGTGACGTTCAGCGCTTGGGGCGCTGATAGGGTTACTGCCTTACTTTTTTATCGAACCTTTGTTCGCTCGAAGCTCGACTACGGATGCGAGTTTTATGCATCCGCAGCCGAGCGTTTATTGCGGAAGGTGGATTCGATCCACCACACCGGCCTTTGCCTTGCGACCGGTGCCTTCCGCACTTGGCCCATTGAGAACCTGTTGGTCGATGCTGGGGAGATGCCACTCGCTCTGCGCCGCGTGCAGTGCATCACTCGCCTGTACGCGCGAGCCCGGCGCCTCCCTCAGTCGCCAACAGCTCTCACTGCATCCGCAGCTGATCTCGACGGTGCCTATGCCGCCGAGAGACGCCAGTCATACCCTAAGCCCTTTGGGTTTAGGGCCAGGAAACTCCTTTGAGAGGTAGATATATCTCTCGGGCCGGTGGCGCCCCTGGTTCTGCCCAGGACGCCACCCTGGAGGGTACCACATTTGGCTATTTGTCGCCACGCCTCTGCTCCCAAAGCTTGTACTGCGCCGGGAGTATTGCGTTCGACCTTTTTGGAGCACACATCGTGTCACCCTGGTACCGTGCCAGTGTATACGGATGGTTTCAAGTCCCAAGAGGGGGTCGGCTTCCACACCGTATCCCCTCTGTTTGAAGTCAGCGGGGCTCTACCAGGCGCTGCATCTGTCTTCACGGCCGAGCTGGTGGCAATGCACTACTCGGTACGGGAGATTACGCGACCTACCTGGTTCGGAGACCGGATTGTGATCTATAGTGACTCACAAAGCGCCCTGAGTGCTCTCGGGGCATTGGAATCTCCGCATCCCCTAGGTTCGCGAAATCCGTGACGCCACGGTTTTGGCGAGCCGGGCAGATGTCGAGATTATCTTCTGCTGGGTTCCTGGACATGTAGGAATTGCGGGGAATGAGCGCGCCGATGAGGGCGCCAAAGAGTCCGCGAGGACTCTGCGACCGGACCAGCGTTTAGCTCTTCCCCACAGTGACTACATGGCAGGAATACGGGCAGCTCTTCGGACTGCTGCAAAGAAGATGGGAGACGGTCGAAGGGAACTTAAAGTTGCGTGCCATTTCGCCGCGACTGTTCCCATGGACCTATCCCCCAATGCCGCGGCGGCTTCAGGTTGCTTTTTGTCGTCTCCGAATCGGGCACACTCGTGTGACGCATCGCTATTTGATGGAGCGCTCGCCTGCGCCCTATTGCAACGACTGCGTCGTCCCCCAGACTGTTCGGCACATTCTTGTCGAATGTCCCAGTCTGGGTGATCTTCGCGCACGACACCTGTCCCGGTACCGGGATGGGCGGGGTCGCTACCGCCTGTCCCTTGTGCACTTTGACTGGTGGACTCGTTGACTTTTGGGGGGAGGCCGGCCTTCTCCCTTTCATTTAACCAGGTTTAATTGTTGTTGTTTTTGATATTGTTTTTGTTATTGCTTTGTTATTGTTATTTCTTTTTATTGTTGTTTCCTGTTCAATTTTTTAAAGTAGCCTAGAACTAGGCTGTTTGTTTACGGCGACTTATGTCTAAGTCGGCAGTCGCCAGATAGCCCCTTAAATAAAAAAAATATATATATATTGGGTTGCTATGGCTGTTTCTATCCTAAAAAGGTTGAAAACCACTGCTCTTGATATTACCAAAGCTTCCTTGATATGCTCCTATTATCATAAGAACAGTTGTCAGACTTCAAGAAAGCTCTTCAAAACAACGTGAATGTCGTGACATCCTAATAGACAATTTAATAGATAGGCAGCATTATGATTTAATTCCTATTTTCCGAATCGCCCCCCGTCCCCAGCCACCAACCAATTAATGGAATCTGCGCAGTACTCGGAAAGAAAGGGAACTAATTACCTGACAAATTAGTCGCGGATAACATAATTAAATCAGTCCCCATTTGGAGTAAAAATTAACTTTTTATGACTAAAAAATCTAACCTAAACTAACTTATCCTAACCTAACTTAACCTAACCTAATCTAACCCAACCTAACCTAACCCCCCCTAACCTAACCTAATCTAACCTAACCCCAACCTAAACTAACCTAACCTATAGTAAATATATATAAAAAATAGGGATATTTGGGGTTTGGTGTACGCTTTTCATTAACCTAACTTGACCCATCTCAACTTTCACTAACCTAACCTGACCTAAACTTCCAATATTTTAAACTTGGTTGATTTAACCTAGCCTAATTCTACCCAAACTAACAACCTAACCAAACCAAATTTTCCACTAACCTAACTCAACCTAACCTGCCAATAATTTAACTGTGATTTAACCTAACTTAACTCAACTAAACCTTCCACTAACCTAAACTAACCCAACCTAACTTTCCATAAACCAAAATTGCTTAAATTAGTCTAACATTACACACCCTCGCCTAACCTTTCATTGACCTAACTCAACTTAAATTGACTTAGCCCACCATAATTTTCACTAGCTTAATCTAACCTAACGTAACATAACCAAACTTTCATTTGACCTAACCTAACTGATCTCTAACCTAACTTGCCTCAACCTAACCTAAGTCAGCTCAACTTAACCCAATCTAACTTATTCCAACCTAATCGAACTTACCTTAACCTAACCTTCTACTAATCTAAACTTACCTAACCTAATCGAGCCTACCCTAGCCTAACCTTCTACTAATCTAAACTTACCTAATCTAACCTAAACTAACCTAACTTAACATAACCTTCTACTAATATAAACTTACTTAATTTTACCTTCCCTCCTATAACCCCACCTAAGACGCGATAAACTTTCGCTTGTACCCAAAAGTATTACCTCCCCCCCCCCCCTTCTTTAAAAACACGAGAGCTTCAAATGTACAAAGCCAGCAGCGTCTTCAATCCTAAATCTCCCTTTTCCAGTCTGATATTTCTTCTGACTCTGACATGTCATAAATAGGGAGTTTGTCGCCTTTCCCTCATCCCCAAATCCCAAAGAGCCTCCTTTTAAGCTTCTATCTTTTAACCCCACGTCGTCCCATTGGCTTCCGCCATAAATCAACCCAGCTCTAAGCCCTCCCTTCGCAACCCACAACCCCCTAAGGGGAAAAAGGATAAGAAAGGAATGAAGAAATAAAGAGAAAATATTCCGATAATCGGAGCTCCGATTTCTGGATGTCTCCGACAGGCCATTAGAAGAGAGGATTTGGGAAGCTCTGCTGTTCCATATTTCCCATTGGCAGTTCGTATTTAAGAGCTCTCGTACGCAATTTTGGCTTCTTGGTGTTTGGAAGTGCGTTCACCTCAATTCGTCTCGAGGGTTTTTGGTTTGGGGGTTTATTATTTTGCTTCTGGCCTACGGTCTACCCCATTATTAACGGAGCTAAGTCGCTTTGGGTAGAGCCAGTCTTCGGGCATCGACCTAATTCGAGTCGGGTTGACTTTTCGCCTCATTACGGGTGAAGTTAAGCCACATACGGTAGGCTAGTCTTCGGACGAGGATACGATTCGTTTTCTTCTTTCCCCTTTCTTCTTCTCTTTTTTCCTTTCTTCTTCTGCTTTTCCCTTTCTTCTCTTTTCCCCTTCTTCAGTTTTCCTTCACCCTTTCTTCTTCTCTCTTACTTATTCTGCTTCTTCTCCCTTTCTTACTTTCTTCTTGTTTCTTCATTTCTTCTTCTCCTTTTTTTTCTTCTCCCTCCTTTCATTCTTCTTACTTTTAGTACTATTATCATTAATAATATTATTATTATAGCTTTAAAATTCGTCACCTCACGCTTAGACTACTGCAATTCTCTTGTAGTGAATCTCCCTTCTTCGTCATTTCGCCCCCTACAACTAGTTCAAAACTATGCTGCCCGGCTCCTCCTTCGCCGCCCCCGGTTTTCTCCTTCGATGCCTCTGTTACAGGAGCTACACTGGTTACCTATTCGCTTCCGTACCCACTATAAAATTCTTCTCATCACCTACAAGGCCCTAAACCTCGAGGTTCCACCTTATCTCTGGTCTGCCCTCTCCCGTCGTCAAACTCCTCGGGCACTCCGGTCTAACCTCGCTCCCATCCTGAACACTCCTCGTTCTGTCCTCTGCTCGATGGGTGACCGTTCCTTTTCAGTTTGTGCTCCTAGACTCTGGAATGCTCTTCCTGCCGAAGTCCGATCCTCTCCCTCCCTTGCTACTTTTAAACGTCTCCTGAAGACTCATCTCTTCAGAATTGCCTTCTCTCCCCTCTAAACTTTCTCTACACTCGCTACACAACCTGCGCTCTGTGAGGGCTAACAGCCCTGAAGGGGGCATTATAAATACCTATTATTATTATTATATTATTATCTGCTTCATCCTTTCATCTCTTACTTATTCTGCTTCTTCTCCATTTCTTTTTCTGCTTCTTCCTTTCTTCTTATGTTTCTTCATTTATTCTTCTCTTCTTTTTCCTCTTCTATTAGTACTATTATTATTAATAATAATATTATTATAGCTTTCAAATTCCTCTTTTCCTGGTTATTTGCAGCCACCCCTAAGCAGAATCTCTGTGCATCCCAATAAAACCCAATAATAATTTAGTGGTAGCCAAGGTTCCTCGCTCCGTTGCTATGGCCAAAAGTCCCACGTAACGGAAGGTTTTGAATCCATGGATCAAACCATCCTAGTAGGTCCTTAAATTCATTATAAATTGCACTCCATTTGGGGTTTACTGGGGGCGTACATGAAATTACCCTCTACCGTCTTGCACAGAAGTCTGGCCTTGTATTGGAGAGGGTGGGGGGTACGATTCGTCCCCTTACCACCCTAGTATTACTACGTTATCAGAAAGTTTAAAAAAAAGTAGAAGTGGAGAAGGTGTGAAAGTTCACTCTTGAGGTGCTGATAAGACTCGTCACGGCCGAGATTAGTTCACTTGAATGCGGCCGAGTTAGACGACAGCCCGGGAGGTGACTCAAAGCGGCGTTGCCCATGGCAACGTATTAGCAAAGTATGACTCAGTGGGTAAATTCGCGCTCGAGTCAACTGGGAGTCATTCGAGCGCCGGAATTTGTGCTAAGCGTGATAATAATAACAACGGCGTTGGCCTTCGTTGTCTCCCGAAATAGACTCACGCTCGTAGACGATTTACAGGTGCTTTCCTCGGTCTAGGGTTTGTTTTGACCTGGTTTGAGGGTACTATCCACCCAACCCATTTATCTGAGGGATTAGTCAGATGTAACAATGCCCCTTGAGCCTATTTTATAACGTGTAATCTCATTTATCTCCTCTCCCTCACTCGCAATGAGCATTCCTCCCCGACGGTGAGTGCCACTGGGTATCTTTTTCCAAGGCGTAAGACACCAAACTCAGTCCGGGAGTGACTTTTTAAAAAGGTAATCACGCAAGCATGAGAAGATGGACAAGGATAAAGAGAAAAACAAAAAAAAAGACGAGGATAAAGATTCGAGTACTAGAACTTAACCCGAAAGACTGGGGCACGGAGGGTGTGAATTAATTTCGGACTCAGAGCAAAAATAAGAACAAAGTGTTCGTACTAAGAAGTACATGGTTTCAAAGTATCTACAATGTTCGTACATGGAAACGTAAATACTCAAAATACTAACAGACTGTTCGTACAACGAACAGTTTGGTTATAGAACAAATTATTCGTACGAAGAAGAACATGAGTTCAAAGTGTAACCAGACTGTTTGTACAAAGCAACACACGAACTAAAAATGAAGCGCACGAATTCAAATAATAGCAGACTGTTCCTATAAAGAAACACTCGAACTCAAAATAAGAACAAATTGTTCGTAGGATGGAAAATGACGTGTTTATAAGTACGAACGCGGATCACTTGCTACCCTAAAGAGCAGGAGTGAGTCTATATATAGTTATCGGTGACTCGCGAGCTTCAAGACAAAGGGTGCCAACGACTCTTGGCCCGAATGGAAGCGGGAATCGTCCGGAAATTACGAAGGGCAGGGTCGAAACGCATTTTTTTTTAGGTTTCGTCTTGGCGACACTCATTGAGGGAATGGGCAAGGCAGTACCTAAATTTACCCCCCAATGACCCGATAAAGACGCGCGACAGTTTTTTTTTTTATTTTAAAGGGCTCCTATTTGGCGACTAGTATCAAGGGCGTAAGCCACCCCAAAAGAAAAACTATAGCCATGAGGTTAGATTGGCACTCGATGAAACGTTGGTCGTTGTAGAGTAATCCTGTTTTTTAACGTTGGTCGCTGTATAGTACTCCAGGTTTTTAACGGTGGTCGCTATAGAGTTACTCCTGGTTTTTATCGTTGTTCGCTGTAGAGTACTCCTGGTTTTTAACATTAGTTGCTGTAGAGTACCTCTGGTTTTTAACTTTGGTCAGCCTCCGTTTCCCCTATTGTGGCTTTCTCACAGACCTCGTAATTGACGTCGATGGCCAGTTCCTCCTAAATCTGGTGTAGGGTCATTGCGATACAAGGAACCCTAGTCCCTGTTCTGGGACTATGTCAATACAAGCAATCCTAGTCGCTGCTGTGCCGTCATTTCGATACAAGGAACCCTAGTCCCTGTTCTGGGACTATGTCAATACAAGGAATTCTAGTCTCTGCTGTCCCGTCATTTCGATACAAGGAACCCTAGTCCCTGTTCAGGGACTATGTCAATACAAGGAATCTTAGTAGCTGCTGTGCCATCATTCCGATACAAGGAACCCAAGTCCCTGTTCTAGGACTATGTCAATACAAGGAATTCTAGTCGCTGCTGTGTCGTCATTTCGATACAAGGAACCCTAGTCTTTTCCTTGGGGTTATTTCGATACAAGGAACATTATTCTCTTTTGTGAGGTCATTTAGATACAAGGAATCCTAGTGTCTTCCTTGTGGTTATTTCGATACAAGGAATCCTACTCGCTGCTGTGTCGTCATCTCTGCAGTGTGGTAATTTCGACAACAAGGAACCCTAGTCTATCGTGTCCGATTATTTCGATACAAGGAACCCTAGTCCGTGATATGGTGATATATCGATACAAGGAGTCCTAGTCTATGCTGTGAGGTTATTTCGATACAATGAGCCTTAGTCCATCCACTGGGCTCATTTCCATACAAAAAACTGTATTCCTCTAGTAGGTGATGTGGGGTCTTTTAGATACAAGGAACCCTAGTCTCTACTGTAGGGTTATTCCATATTAATTGTGCTAATATCGCCCCAATCTCTCTGCCCATACATTCTTAATATAATAGGAATATTTTTAATAATTATCCGTTTTGGAGATTATTTCGCCGCATTAAATTTGATCAATTTAATTTTTTATGTTCAAATATTTAATCCTAAAAATTAATAACGAGATCCTGTGTCCTTTGTGGACCATTCGGGGTAATTGTTCCTTTAGGGGAGATGAACAATCCCCATTTTTAATATGTTCTTTTCTTTCTTGTTTCTCCTTCCGATTATGTGCTACTGCCTCGGTTAGTGGTCGGTCGCTAACTTACTATTCAGCCTGTGAAGGTTTTGAACAGGTTGTCCATTCAGGATACAAATGTAAATATCAGTTTATGATTTTAGCATTTGTTGATAGCAAAGACTGCGAATAGTAATATTACTATTACTAGTAGTAATAATTGAAAAACATCTTAACATTCAATTCCAGTCATCAATTATCGTGTCGCGAAGACACCATACACGTAAATTTGGCCATATCACGTAGATCTTCCCGCATATGAAGAAAATGGATGAGCTGAATTGTAATTTCTTCCACGAAGAAATTGATTTACTTATTTAGAAAATTGGCAATTTCCATCCACCAAATTTATCTACATTCGACGACGGCAAAATTATAATTTAAAATTGCCTTCAGATCATTTAAATTTATCTGTAGTTAAAAATGCTTCGCTCGCGTTCTTAGTTACATGGTTTAGTGGTTTCGGCAACGCGAAAGAAGGCATTTCTTTTCGATTTATCTACCTCTGTTAAACCTTGTTTAATATTCAGTATCCCTTTTTATTGTTCGATGTTTTCTTTGAATTCTAGGAAGGATTTGTTTTTATCACAATCACATGAGTTTCGAAATTGTCTTTCGTTACATTGTCATCTCTTGCATTGATGGCTTTCCCGGTCGGCTTCACCATCTTTTAGCCTTGTGACTCACACACTCTTTCACCATCTCAACTCGTTCGTCGTTAGTTCGTTGTATGAACAATTTCCTCTCAAAGATAATCTTCTTGTACAACTCTCTTCCATATCTCTTTTTTCCTTGCCTACCAATGTGTCATCTATGTACGCTCTGTTCCTTCGTAACCTCTTCTTTCACACACCTCTATTACATCTTCGTTGGATGACCGATCAAACATTCTCTACTTATTGTCCTAGATTCTGGAATAGCTAAAGTTAATCGGCTGCTATGTTATTAAATTTGATGAGATCAGTACTCTTTCTAATATTGATATCACGCGACGATTAATAACTCAAACTGCTAACTTGCTATGCTTATTCTCTACAAAACGCGAGGAGATTGAGAAATAAGATCAAAGAGTTAGTTACAGCGGAACTTTCTATATTATTGCTGTCACTGAAACATGGATCGAAAACTGTATCAAGTACTTTATCGGAGAATTTGATTTAAAGGTTATAAATTATTTAATTAATATAAGATTATAAGAAATGGTGTGGGAGTGTTATTGCATTTGAAAACGACCTAAATGAAATATTGAAGTATATAAATGAAGATATAGGCCCAGATAAGTCGAGATAAATCGCACCCAAGTCAATCTATGCTGATTGAATGATGTAGTTCATTTCTGTATTCAACACACTACCCTCCATCGCACGCGACCACAAGGTACTTAAATGTGTTCTCTCTCTTACCCTTCTCTTTTCCAAGTCTTACTTAACCCACCTGATCTTCTCCACTGAACAACAAGTACTCAATTTTCTTCCTATCAATTTTAATCTCTCTATCCTCAACTGCCTCCAATTTTCTCTCTACTCTCGTCAACCAGTACAATACAGTCCGCAAAAAAAAAAATACTCCGAGTTTTGTCTGCTCTTTGATGTCGATCATCAACACATCCACCAAAACGTAAAATATATATTGATTTAAAGAAGAATCCTGATGCGATCCAACTTTACTCCAAACTTCTCTGAAAACATCCACATGCATCCTCTCTTGGGTCGTTACTTCTTCACGCATACCCTCTAACAATTTTACATTCTTTTTTGCAACACCTTTTCCTCTCATGCATGCCCAAACTTCTTTCCTGGGTACTCGATCAAAAGCTTTCCCTAACTCAACACCAAATCTGTTCCATTTCTTGTGTTTCTCGCCCTATTTCTCGGATTAGCCTCAAGGCAAAAATTGCATGTTATTCCTCTTCTTGGCACGAATCCAAACTGCTCCTCACTCATCTATGTCTCTTTTCCGAATTGTCGTTCTATTATTCTCTTATTATAAATCTTCATAGGATAGATTATCAGTTTGATTCCTCTATAACTTCTGCAGTCATGCACGTCTCATTTTCCCTCATAAATTGAAACCAAGCCACCATTTCTCCAGACATTTGGTATCATCTCTGATGGTATATTTTACTCATTATTATATCCATTAAGATATTTACGTCTTATTCACTCAAGTCCTTTCACAGTTTGACTCAATACCAACTACTTTTCCTCTTTTTATTGTGTCAAGGGACCGTTTTAATTCGTATCTACTTATTTCCGCTGTTTCCCTCTCATTTTACATCCTTTCCTCTCTTATTTTTTGGGGGATTTTCTTCATTTAATAGATTTCCAAATTAATCCTTTCATTTCTTATGTTCTCTTTTTCCGTTATGATATTTTCTTCTTCGTTCTTTATTTCTTTGATTTAGGTCAAGACTTTGCTTCATCTCTGCTTTTAGCTAATCTGTAGATACCTTTCTGGCCCTCTGCTGTTTCCATTTTCAGATACATTTCATTAAGTACGAAATCCTTCTACCATGCTACTATTCTACTCACCATATTATTTGCTTGTTTTTATCTAGTTATTTCGTTACCATAAGTTCTCTGGCTTACGTTTTCTTCTTGACTTTCAATTGGGTATCTACATTCTAGCACCACGTCTATTTTCCATTCGGCGAACCCTGTCCTCGGGACTTACCAATTCCTCCCCAATTTTTAAGATCAGATCACTTTACTGTTTTATTCACAACATTTATTAACTTTATTCTTTAATTTAATCTCCTTTAAAATTCTTTCTTTAAATTTGGTTTTTAGTTCCTCATCCTTCAATTTCCACCTTTTGGAATTTGGGTTTACTTTTTTAGGCTTTCCTTTTCTTTCTCTCCGCATCAAAAGATTTATCATCACCAATTTGTGTTGCATGCTCACACTTTCCCCCCTTTCACCTCAAAATTTCACCTCTTATAGATGTTTCCTTCTATGCAGCAGCAAGTCCGTCTGACTCTATCTTCCTCCACTCTTACATGTGGAGTATTAGCAAATGTCATGCCAAAATCCACTGGGAAATCTACAATTCTCTCTCCCTCGTCATTCTTCGTCATCCAAGTATTTTAAATATTACACTCTCCTATCAGTACCGACAGGCCCATTTAAATATTCTCTTAAGAATTTCTCTTTCAGGCATCGAAACTTATACATTTTTCATTTCTTTCTAAAATTTCGTTTTTTTCTTCGTATTCACAGTTTGCTCGGGGTGCAGAGGGGCTTACCAAATTTTATATTTATCAGAAATTACCCGGACTCTCATCAGTATACAGCTATTTCAACATCCACTAGGTATACCTTCATATCACTCCACAGAACTATACCAATTCCATTCACTCATACCCCTTTTATAAGCTGTTTTATAGAGTAATTTCGATTCGACACAGTGACGGATCCAGGATAAAAATTGGAGGGGGGCTAACCTGATTTCCTTCCTCTGAGTAGTCTGAGAAAAGGGCATTGATCATTAATAAGGGTTATAATAGACAGTATTGATAATAAATAACAGCATCTCTTAAAGGAATGAACACTAACTCTCTCAGATCCGATTGTTTACCACGCATCAGAAAATGATGAATTGTGGTTTATTGTAGTTTTGGGAGGTCAGCTAAGGTATAATACTGAATTTAATCATTATTTTTGAGATGTACCTCTATTTTACACAAATATCATATAAGGTACATTTGATAGCTACTGTTTAAAAACTGTTTTTTTTATATATTCTATATTATTACATAACTCTTTCTGAATAGAAGAATACAAGTATGGCATAAAAGAAATATAAACATAAACGAGTCGGAAATTTAGGGGGCTTCAGCCCCCTAGCTCCCACCCCTGGATACGCGCCTGATCCCACGCAAAGTTCTCTTGGTTAATTTCCTAACCATTTTATTTCCTACACCTATACTCTCACTATATTCTTCTTTACTATCAGACACCTTTCTGCCTCTTCCTGTCATACTGACCGATTCTTACAATCTTGACTTGCTACTTAGCCGTGTCAGTCAAATTTGACGCGGTGCCCCCTCCTATACTTCCATCAGGAATCAAGTTCACTTAGACATCGCTGAAGCGATGTCTTAGCTGTCTTCGCCCTCTTTTCTTCAGCAACTTTTCATGTTTTAGGCCTTAGACTTTTTAGAGCAGGACTATTTTCCGGCCGCCATCCTTGCCCATTTCTGGAGCCCTTCGATCGACATCAGGTTGTGCTGGCTTTATATAAAGAAAAGGAAAATACCCAGCGCCTGGTCCCCATAAAGTCGATACAATTCACCTTAAAGAATTAGAAAGAAAAATACTCGGCTACAAAACAAATTAGGAAATAGTACAAAATACTGTTGTGATGTAGTAAACTTACAAAGCAAGTTAAAGTAGTGGATAGAGCCGAGAAAAGGCAGATGAAGATCAATGAAGATAAGTGTAAGTTAATGAATGCAATAAGTATACCAAAGTGCCCTCGATTTGTATACATAAGTGCTCATAAGAATTGGCTGCATTAATTTTGGACGACATTAAAGTTTCAAAAGTGTGGGTCGCAGCATCACAAAGAGCAAACAGAATTCTGGGTTATACAGACAAGAGACCTTTTTGAAAATCAAACATAAAAGTTTCAGTCAGATCTCATTTGGAACATGCGGTTCAATTTTGTCTCCCTCATCTGAAAAAAGAGCCCCTTACAACGTAAAAAGAACGCATTCGGTGTGAAACGAAGGCAATAAACATGAAAATCATGTGTGCGGCGTAAAAGAACGTGTTCAATGTGAAAAGAACGCGTTGGAAGTAAAAAGGGCGCAATCAATGTTAATATAACGTGTACGGCGTGATAATAACACGCCAACGTGAAAAGAACGCATTCGAAGTGAAAATAAATGTGAAAATATCGCAATCAATGTGAAAATAACGTCTTCAGCGTGAAAAGAATGCGTCCAACCCGAAAAGATGCGTTTAACGAGAAAATAGAGCCTTCAATAAAGTTTGAATTCAGCGGAAAAGAACGCGTTCAACGATAAAAGAATGCGTTAGACGTGAAAAAAAAAACGCGTTGAACGTAAAAAATAACGTGTTTAATGTGAAAAGAACTCATTCTACGTTAAAATAACGTGTTCAAAGTACAAAAAACCCATTCAACGTGAAAATAATTCATGTTTCTTGATCAGAACTGACTTAAATAACCGAGCGGCTCCTAGACATAACTGCTTTAACATTATTAACAGTCGATTTAACAGTACGATTCTACGAAACATTTTATCATACAAAATTACCCACATATGTAATCATATTATCTGCGCACATCTTTTAAAGTACTCACTAATAAGTGTAAAAATTGAATTAATGATATCGATTAAACATAAAATTGTCAAAGAAGAAACATTTCGTATATCATATAATTTATAGCAACTATTTCCCCCACCGGAAACTTCTATCCTATATCCTTTTCCATTTTGGGACTTTTGTCTTCGGGATCTTAAAGGTCTTTGACAGTCTGTAATTGTAACAAGGTCAACAGACCTAAGTCTGTTGACCTTACCACCTTCAAAACTTTCAAAAACTCATTCAAAAGTAAAATTGTTACCATCCGCCCGGTCGACCTACGGACCGATAGAGTAACTTATAGAGACGCGTGCACGCGACTAAAATATCTCATATACACTGAAGTTCCAAATGTCATTGGATAGGTAGCTAGTACTTATCCTCAAGTGGACGAAAGACATGTCCGGAGATGTCGAACCGTTTATCTCGATCGATGTCCATAGTTCCCTGCAATTTGTAGGTACCAGATCGTGGATGCGAATAAACCTGGCCACCACGTTCAATAAATATTTGATTAAGTTCATGTTGTGGGAATGTGGTAGCAACACCATTCTTTGAACCTTTCCAGAATGGTTCTCGAACCAATTCTGGACAACTTGGGCTTGATGACAAGGTCCATCTTCTTGCTGGATTATCCCAGCATTATTGTGGTAAATGAAGGCTAAGAATGGATACAAATGGTCACCAAGCTATGCAACGTAGCGATCACCGGTCAATAACGTGTTTAGGCAGACCCAAACCGTGCTACGTGAGCATACCCTACACCAATATGAAGCCACCACCAGCCATCCAGGAGATTTCTTCACAAGTGGAGTCCATGGTCTCATGGGATCTGTTCCCCGATCGAGCTCTGCTATCAGCCCGAAACAACTGAAACCGTGACACATCGGACTGCATCGCATGTTGCTCTTCTTCAGAGTCTAATTATAAGCGATGTCACCAGCCCAGGGCCGGCGCTGTGTCCACTGCCGTGTTGTTAACAGGAACACTTGTGGGTCTTCTGCTCCAATATGAAATGGAAGGTTAAGAACGCTGCACTAATCTGGTGGAAAATCGTCTAGTACCTCTTACAACATACATGGATGCAATTTGAGTCAGTGCTGCTTGGAGGTTACCATGGACAATTCTAGCCAAACCTCGCTGGGTAAGATTATTAATCACCCGTGATCGGCCACTGCGTTGTCCAATGTGGCCAGTAATGCCTTTAATGATGTATTTCGTACACAACTGACAACGTAGATTGAAGGATGTTGAATATTCGCACAGTTCCGAAATGGAATGTCCCATCCATCTGCCCCCTACTATTATGCCCCATTCGAACTCCAATAATGCCCGTCACCTTACCATAAGCAGCCTATCTGGTGTTTACACTAATCCAAGAGATATCAGATCACAACAGATACAGATCTTGGAATTTTCATGCCGTCACGGTATGGTGGCCTTGCCCACCATTATATTTACATACTGCTATCCCATGATTTGGGCATTTCATTGCATATGCTATATACTCATTTAGTATCCACTAAGGCAAAAAATATGTAAAACATTTCATCTTCCTTTTCAAAGTAAAAAGGAAAAAAGCAAATTAACGACAAAAAGTGCCAATGTTCCATTTGGGCATATTGGAAAAAAGTGACATAACTAATTTTGAGCGATATATCTTCTTCTACCAGTCTCGGGAAGTGCATTTTCCAGTTTTCTTTCTGGGTCCTGTCACTTTGTAAAGGAAATATGGTATTGAATTTTGAGCCAATTTTCTTCGAAAAGCATTTTCCATCTTTACATTATCGGTAAAGGTGTCTGGCGGTGTCTGACAATCTTTCTCTCGTTCGGAGCATGTCTGGATTTCTTTGACAGGGGCACATAAATTTAAGTTCCTAGATGTGCGTCTCCTCGAAAAATATTTTTAAGCATCTAATTATATTAATTCTAGATCTCTGGAGTGTTTGTTGCCAAGAGGCCGAGATCCTAATCTGTGTTAATGGCTTTACCATCATAAAAATAAGTTTTAGAAAGAAAATGTATGGGTGTTTTGACAGAAAACAAAGTTATTTATTTTGCTGTGTTATTACATGCAAATGAAGAGAACAGGTTCCACACGCGAAGACGCAATGTTGGTATCATGTCAACGTTTTATTGTCACGAACAAGGACATTAGACAAAATTAAAGGGGGGGGGGGAGTACGATCGTGGGGGATGTTGACTATCGTCCCTAGGGTATATCAAGGCTTTTATGGTTATGTTATAGTTTGAAGGTCGATGGTAGTCAAGAGTCCTTTATTTACACAGATGGGATAGTATACATTGATTAGATCATATTTACATTTATGCATTTGTTTACATTTATGCGTGTTTACATATATGAATTTGTTTACATGTTTGCATTTGTTTACAATTATACATTAGTATGCATTTCTGAAATGTGTTTACATTTATGCATTTGTTTACATTCATGGATTTGTTTACATTTAAGAATTTGTTTACATGTTTTTATTTGTTTACATGTTTGCATTTGTTTACAATTATACACTAGTATACATTTCTGAAATGTGTTTACATTTATGCATTTGTTTACATTCATGGATTTGTTTACATTTATGAATTTGTTTACATGTTTTTATTTGTTTACATGTTTGCATTTGTTTACAATTATACACTAGTATGCATTTCTGAAATGTCTTTACATGTTTGCATTTGTTTACAATTATACACTAGTATGCATTTCTGAAATGTGTCTACATTTATGCATTTATTTACATTCATGGATCTGTTTACATTTATGGGTTTGTTTAAATTTATGAATTTGTTTACATATTTTAATTTTTTACATGTTTGCATTTGTTTACAATTATAGATTAGTATGTATTTCTGAAATATGTTTACATTTATGCATTTGTTTACATTCATAGATTTGTTTGCATTTATGGATTCGTTTACATTTATGAAATGTTTACATACTTTTATTTGTTTATATGTTTGCATTTGTTTACAATTATAGACTAATATGCATTTCTGAAATATGTCTACATTTGTTTACCATTATAGACTAGTATGCAGTTCTGAAATATGTCTAGATTTATGCATTTGTTTACATTCATGGATTTGTTTACATTCATACATATGATTACATCTATGATTTTTTACATGTTTGCATTTGTTTACATTTATGCATTAGTATGCATTTGTGAACTGTGCTTACATTTCTGCATTTGTTTACACTTTAGCTTCCATTGAAAGAGAGTGGGAGAGAAATGAACCGAGGGATAATTGGATAAAATTGTGCATAATAAGTATGCATGGAGGGGGGGGGGCGCTATATGGAGTCATGTTTGAGGCTCTATTTAATTGAAGATGACCGCAATGAAAAAATAATTTGCTGGGGTTTCATTTCCTTAGTCTCGTGTCCAGACGATGTTGAACTTTCTTTTAGCTGAAACTAAACATCAATTAACATCATTGAAAAATGATAGTATGGTTAAGAGCCAGGAAAGGTGCGAATTTAAATTTATTGTAGGTTCTTATAGTCTTATGTGTTGTCCCAAACCTAGTATTTCTTGATCTCATGCTCGCATGCATGTAAATCTTCAAAGACACGGGTCTCTTCCCGAGTTATTTCTAAATATCCGAACTCTTTGCAGTCGTTAGATTGGCATCACTTTGATTCTCTCTACCCGCAGGTCCACGGCTTTATCAACATGCCTGCTCAAGGAGATAAAGGTGACGCACGTTCTGAACGCAGCCCATGGCAAGAATGATCAGTTTTACGGTGGCTTCGTGAACACCAGCTTCTCTAACTATGACGCCGCCGGCATCCAATTCATGGGTGTTCCTGCACTGGACACGCCCTCCTTCTATTTGCGATCGTACTTCAAGCAAGCGGCGGATTTCATTGAGGATGCTCTGCGATCAAATGGTACGATCCGTCTAACCTAACTCAACCAACTCGAACCTTACCCGACCTAACTTAACCAAAAATGAAAACAGCCCAACGTCACCTAGATTAAGCTAACATAATCTTAAATTAAGCCATCCTAACGTAACGTAATCAAACCTTTCCTAATCCAACCTAACATACCTTTACTTAGCCAAATCCAACCAAATGCAACCAAACTTATGGTAAGCCAAATTAAACCAACCTTTCCTAATAAAGAGTCTTTCAACAAGGACGCTCGAGCTTTGTTAGGCGATAGTGGCGATGATGTTTAAGCGACATCTGGCAACCTCACTGTGAACTGTTCAA
The DNA here is from genome assembly GCA_963969495.1 of Ceratothoa steindachneri. NCBI lineage: Eukaryota > Metazoa > Arthropoda > Malacostraca > Isopoda > Cymothoidae > Ceratothoa > Ceratothoa steindachneri. The sequence continues at coordinate 26,753,666 of OZ018326.1, forward strand.
TAGTACTTGGCAAGTCACGATGGAAGGTTATAGCGTTTAACAGCGTGTGCAAATTATCAAATGTTATTATCAAAATCAGTGCTCCGTTCGACAAACGTTCCGCGCATTACGTGATTTCTATCCTCGCCACAATCGTCCTGCCGAGTCCACTTTTCTACGCTTAGTGGCCAAATTCGAGGCAAAAGGGTCGATCAACAGTCAGCCAACACCCGTCGTACGTCGCCAAAACGCAAGGTCTGCTGAAAACATCGCTGCCGTAAATGAGAGTGGACGGGAAAATCCGAGGCAGTCAATTTCTCGTCGTTCACAAGAACTTGGCCTTTCTGCGACTTCAGTTTGGCGAATTATATGTAGGGACTTGGGTCTGCACAAGTACAAAATCCAACTTACCCAGGAAGTTAAGGTAAACGACCATATACAACGCCATGTGTTGCTGATTGGACTCTAGAGCAGTTGGAAGTTGCCCCCAAATTTTTAAAAAATCATCTTCAGCGACGAGGCCCATTTTTGGATGAATGGATTTGTGAACAAGCAAAATTGTCGGATTTGAGACGAAAACAATCCACATGAGATACACCAGCACCAATTGCATCCCAACAAAGTCACTGTTTGGTGCGAATTTTCGTTTAACGGAATCATCGGTCCGTATTTTTTTGAGAACGAAGATGGGATTGCCATGACTGTCAACGGCAAGACCTACAGATTGATGATAAGCAAATTCTTGTGGCCTCAACTGGATTATATGCCTGTTATGGATACTAACGGCATGTGATTCAAACAGGATGGCGCTACGTGCCACACTGCGCACGCCACGATAGACATTTTGCATCAGCGATTTCAGGGCAGGGTCATCTCGCGCGGTGCGACGTCAACTGGTCACCGAGATCTTGCGATTTAACGCCATTATATGTACTACTTTCTTTGGGGCTACCTCAAATCGCAGGTCTATGCGAATAATCCGCAAACAATTAATGTCCTCAAAGTCAACATAACGAACACCATCGAGCAAATTCAGCCAGATTTATGCGACAAAGTCATCGAAAATTGGGCCTCCCGAATACGTTCCACCAAGCGAAGCCGCGGCGGAAATGTGAACGACGTCATATTCCACACTTAATGCCATAAAATGTACTTTAAATTTAAAATAAATTGCGTGCATAGTTCACACACAGCTTGTTTTAGTTACATTTAAAAATCAAGCGACCATATTGAGAGACCCTATATAACCCAATTTTAAACAGTCTAATGTCACCTGAGAAAACCAACCTAACCTACCCTAATCAACCTAAGATAAACTCAACTACTAAGCAAACCAGCCTTACCGAACCTAACCTAGCCAAACACAATCAAATGAAACTAAACCTAACCTAACCAAACCAAACCAACTGCAAGGTAACCTAACCTAACCTACAAAATCTCTAACCAACCTTATCTAATTTAATCTAGCCAAGCCTGATTTCACCTAAACTTAACCGAATTATAACCCATCCCAACCTAAACTAATCTAATCAAACCTAATCTAACCTAACCAAACAAACCAAATGCATCTCAACCTAAACTAATCTAATCAAACCTAATCTAACTAAACCTAACCTAACCTAACCAAACCAACCAAATGCATCTCAACCTAAAATAATCTAATCAAACCTAATCTAACTAAACCTAACCTAACCTAACCAAACCAACCAAATGCATCTCAACCTAACATAACCAAACCCAACCAAATTCAACCCAACCTAACATAGCCAAACCAAACCAAATGCAATCTAACCTAACCAAACCAAACTCAACCAAATGCAACTCAACTTAACTTAAGAAACCCAACCAAATGAAATTCAACATAACCTAAGAAACCCAACAACATAAAACCAAAGCTAACCTAACCAAAGCAAACCTAACCTAACCTAACCAAAACCAAACAAATGCAACCCAACATAATCTAACCAAATGCAACTAAACCCAACCAAATCCAACCTAACCTAATATAACCAAACCCAACCAAATACTACCCAATGTAACATAGCCAAATCCAACCATAAAGTAAACCAACGTAACCTAACCTAACCAGCCAAATGCAACCCTAACTAACCTAACCAAATAAGTTGAACCCAAACTCCCAAATGCAACCTAGCCTAACTAAAGCAAACCCAATCAAATGCAATTAAACGTAACCTAACCAAAACTTACCAAATGCAACCCAACCTAACCTAACCAAACCCAAGCAAATCCAAACCAAACTAACCTAACCAAACCTAAACAAATGAAACCGAACACAATCAAATGAAACCCAACCTAACTTTACCAAAAATAAACAAATGCAACCCAACATAACCTAACCAAATCTAACCAAATGGAACCAAACCCAACCAAACGTAACATGACCAAACCGAACTTAACCTCTCCCACTCTCCCCCCACACAAGTAAATCTACCTAACCCACCCTTACCCAATCCAACTCAATCCAACTTTACCCAACTCAACTAGACCTAACCTAACCAAACTTAATTCTCTTTAACCTGAAGGTGACACTACCTCAGGATAACGATTTCTCATTTGCAGTTGCCATAGCAACGAGTACCCACCTTTGTACCCCATTGGGCACGGCTGGAGGACACTCCTCACCCACACTTAGCAAATGACTTCACCCAATAGACCAATACTAACTGTATACCATCGATGTGTACAGGAAAGTTTAGCTTACTGTCGTGTAAGATAAAGCGTGCCCCCACCCCCGCGGGTGTTGGAAAGCGATGTGTCCTCACGGGTGGGTGAAAACGAAGCTGTCTCCTCACGGGTGGGTGGAAACGATCCTGTGTCCTCACGGGTGGGTGAAAACGGTCCTGTGTCCTCACGGGTGGGTGAAAACGATCCTGTGTCCTCACGGGTGGGTGAAAACGGTCCTGTGTCCTCACGGGTGGGTGAAAACAATCCTGTGTCCTTACGGTGGGTGAAAACGATCCTATGTCCTCGCGGGTGGGTGAAAACGATCCTGTGTCCTCACGGGTGGGTGAAAACGATCCTATGTCCTCGCGGGTGGGTGAAAACGACCCTGTGTCCTCACGGGTGGGTGAAAACGGTCCTGTGTCCTCGCGGGTGGGTGAAAACGATCCTGTGTCCTCACGGGTGGGTGAAAACGATACTGCTTCCTCACGGGTGGGTGTAAACGGTCCTGTGTCCTCACGGGTGGGTGAAAACGATCCTGTGTCCTCACGGGTGGGTGAAAACGATCCTGTGTCCTCACGGGTGGGTGAAAACGATCCTGTGTCCTCACAGGTGGGTGAAAACGATCCCGTCTCCTCACGGGTGGGTGAAAACGGTCCTGTGTCCTCACGGGTGGGTGAAAACGATCCTGTGTCCTCACGGTGGGTGAAAACGATCCTATGTCCTCACGGGTGGGTGAAAACGATCCTGTGTCCTCACGGGTGGGTGAAAACGATCCTATGTCCCCGCGGGTGGGTGAAAATGATCCTGTGTCCTCACGGGTGGGTGAAAACGGTCCTGTGTCCTCGCGGGTGGGTGAAAACGATCCTGTGTCTTCACGGGTGGGTGAAAACGATTCTGCTTCCTCACGGGTGGGTGTAAACGGTCCTGTGTCCTCGCGGGTGGGTGAAAACGATCCTGTGTCCTCACGGGTGGGTGGAAACGATCTTGTGTCCTCACGGGTGGGTGAAAACAATCCTGTGTCCTCACAGGTGGGTGAAAACGATCCCGTCTCCTCACGGGTGGGTGAAAACGATCCTGTGTCCTCACGGGTGGGTGAAAACGGTCTTGTGTCCTCGCGGGTGGGTGAAAACGATCCTGTGTCCTCACGGGTGGGTGAAAACGATCCTGTGCACTCACGGGTGGGTGAAAACGGTCCTGTGTCCTCGCGGGTGGGTGAAAACGATCCTGTGTCCTCACGGTGGGTGAAAACGATCCTGTGTCCTCACGGGTGGGTGAAAACGATCCCTCGTACTGCGAGGGCAAAGGTGAAAGTTAAATTCACCAATTTGATACACTTCTTCTTAGAGTGTTAGATCGGTCTTTTGGGTACAGTTATTCGCTTGGAATAGTTGAGGAGCGTCCCACGAGTTTCCCAATGGGGTGTAAAGGGTGCTCCTCTTTTCTATGGCAACCGCATACATTACTGCGTACTTTGCGTTTGCCTTACTAATTTCTCATTTTCTCTCATTACACTCTACTCCTAGACTTCTCAAGCTGCTTTTGTTTTCTAATTCATATTCACTTCATCTTGTTTTATCTTTTAATGTCCTCGTTCTCACTGTTTCACTATTTCAGTCAAAATCACTCATACTGAGGAGGAAAGTGTGAATACGTAGTGTTTGAATGTATGGGATATTTATATTCTGCTATCGTAATTAGAGGATCGTATTTTAGAGAATCCTCTCAATTTGTAATTATATGAATAATTAGTTTCACAACTTTTATTCCTGTAAAATTCTATTTTTTAAAGTAATATTCATCTATTCCTAAACAAATTTACTGGAATACTTTCAACATTCTTAGGCAAATTATTCCAAGTTTCTGTTATTTTATAAGTAAAAAAAATGCTGCTTTCTCACTGTTAAAAACGTTTATGTGCTAGCTTGAAACCGTTATTTCTAGTACTCGAATAATCACATATTTAGAACTAGAGAAGTAAAGAAAACACCCTGAAGTTATTTAATATCCTTTTACATGTCACTCTCCATTAATCCCTGTAATATTCCACTCCAGGAAAAGTGCTTATTCACTGTCAGTGTGGGATTTCCCGTTCTGCCACACTTATCGCTGCTTATTTGATGTTGAAGAAGGGAATGGATGTCCAGACGGCGCTCTCGACTATCAGGTAAATGAGTAGTTCTTTTTGTTTAACGGGAGTAGAAGGGCGTGGTACCCAAGCCCCCTTATCTCCCTGGCGCCCACAAGACTGGTCAGAGGCTAGAAGCAAGCCTGCCCAAGGGTGATTTCTTTAGCTTTTGGTGTGGTGTGTTTTGTGTCTTCGCTTCTGCCGCCATCGCGCAAGAGTAACAAATCGTTTGAAGGATGGAGACAGGATCTGAATGCCCTTTATATCAACCTGGCCGGATGGATCGAGGATCTATATGTTTTAAAGATGAGCTCGGCGGGATGGAGCGACGATCTAAATGCTTTGAAGAGGAACTTGTTGGGATGGACCGAGGATCAGAATTCTTTAATGATAAACATGGTGAGATGAAGTGATGACCCAAATGCTTTAAGAAGAACGAGGATCTGCATGCTTTAAGCCTGAACGAGGCGGAGGCAGGTAGGATCCAAATGCTTTAATGTTGAAGATCATGTCCAAATCGAACGTTAATTAATATGGCTTCAATAATGTTGATGGAACCCTTATTATCCCTTATTTGTGACTTTTATGACTTTCCGTTTACGAGGATATTTAAAAATAATGGAATATATGGTTATCCTTTTAAAAGTTTAAACACAAACGCCTTCATTTCCCATAAACATGGCGGCTATTTTTTGGTTGCCGTAGTTACCAAAATTATTTCGAGTTTGGCCATATTGGTAATTTGCATTTTTCTATAGAAATTTTGAAAATGGACCTGGTTTTCACAAAATTCCGTCCTTGGTCTTTTGAAGGGACTGATATTAAGGCCAGTTTACAGGGATATCCCTCAATTAGTGGTACGAACAACGATAATGTGTTCGTGTATAAAGGTCCTCTACATTGTTTGTTGTGCATTAAACTCGTTCTCGCATCAAATTCCTTGTATTCTTGTTCGTAAAGTTCTTGTAGTTTTTGATACATTCAATAAGTGTGTTCTTGTTTTGTAGATCAAAATCATTGCAGTTTTGTCGTATATCAATGTCCTTGAGGTTTTGACCGTATATGAAAGTCGTTTAGATTTGTTCGTAACGTAAACTCTTCGTTCTCATGCGTACGATTCAAAGTTCTTATGGAATCGTTCGCGTATTAGTTCCTTTGTGTATTGTTCGTTTATCAATGTCCTTGTGGTCTTATAGATACATACTAATCAGTAGTCTTGTTCGTACGTTAGGGTGGTCGTGGTATGCTCTTCTATCAAAATTTGTGTAATCTTGTTTGTATAATTAAAGTCCTTGGGGTTTTGTTCCTATATACAACCCTCTATAGTGTTGTTCGTACAGTCTCTCTGGTCTTATTCATGCATCATAACCCTCATAGTTTTGTACATTTAGGTCCTTGTAACCTCTTTCGTACGTTAAAATCATAGAGGTTTTGTTTTGAGTTCGTACGTATGTTCATTTGTCCTTTTGAAAGTACATGTTCCTAAAAAAGGCGACGTAATGGCACCTTATACTCGTCATAGCGAATGAATTTTTATTCATGTCATTTAAGTCATTCAAATTTTCTTCTGCTGGCTGTCCTTCCCTCATTTCTCATAGTATGCTGGTATTATGTTAGAGTCACAGTCCTTGTATTTGGATCAGTTGACTTTTATTAGTCTTGTCTTCCATTTCAATCTTTAGGTGGATGTATTTTGCCTTTTAATAAGTCTAGGATAGGGTTAGGCTAGGCAACTATAGTTCGAGGTCTAAACAAACCTAGTTTAATCCTAGACTAAACTAATTAAAATTTAAAACACAACACCTAAAATCACTATGGGCGAGGAGACCTAAATGGCTTAATTTATCCTAAACTAATTAACATTTAAAACACAACACCTAAAATCACAATGGGTAAGAAGACCTAAATAGTTTGATTTAGCCTAAACTAATTAACACGTAAAATGAAAACACCTGAAACGAAAATAAGTGAGGAGACCTAAATAGCCTAACTTAGCCTAAGCCGATCATTATATAATGTAAAACAAAAACACCGAAAAATCACAAATTGAAATAACTAAATAGCTTAACTTATTCTAAACTATTTACCATGTAAAATCCAAACATTGAAAAGGAAAATAGACGTCAAGACCTAAATAGACTAAAGAAGAAATCACAACAGTCGAGAAAAAGTAAATAGCCAAACTTATCCTAGGCTAATTAACACGTAAATTGTTAACATCCAAAATTAAAATAGGCAAAGGAGACCTAAATACCCTAAACTAACTAAAATTAATTGCCATGCAAAATAACGACTCCTAAAAATTCCTTCAGTCGAAGCAAACTGAATAGCTTAACGTACCATCATTTAATTAATATATAAAATACTAACACCTAAAATCAAAATTGCCTAACCTAAATAGCCTAACCTAAAATAATTACCTTTTAAAATAAAAATACTTAAAAATCACAAAACTCGAGAACTAAATAAACAACTTATACTAAACTAATTAGCACATAAATAAAAACACCTAAACCAAAATAGGCAATGAGATCTAAATAACCTAACTTAAACGAACTACCATGCAAAATAAAAACTCTTACAAATCACATGAAATGAGAACTAAATATCCTAATCTAGCGTAAACTGATTAACATGTAAAATACAAACATCTAAAAATTCGCAGTTGTGCAACGAGATTCATAAAATTCAACTGATCCTATTATTTTCCGAAATAATTGTAGGTTTTAATTTTCATCTCTCCAAATTATTTTACTTGTTAGTCTTTGTGATTTGTTCCTTATACTTGAGGTACAAATTGACACCTGAAATACAAGTTTACTGTCGGACCACAAGCATCTAGAGTACAAGTTCTCTCACTACAGTATAAGTTCTCCACACTACAATTTCCAATCCAAAGTGGAAGTACCCCTCCAGAGTACAAGTTCTTGTTCAGACTACAAGTTCCAGGCTGGCGTACTAGTTCTCGTCGTTAGTACTAGTTCCTGATCGAAAATGGTAGGGCTGAGTGAAGATGATGGATTTTAGTTATTAACTTCCTTCATTTTTTTATTCTTCTCGTTTATTTATTTTTTTATTTTGGCCTGTAATCAAGATCTGTTTTATAGTACCCTCTTTCCGTTTTCATTGTAGAATCGGAGAATCAATGTAGAGGTATATATATAAACCTACCACAGAAAGGTAGATGCAAGTAGAATTGGAGAATCAGTGCCGAAGTAAATAGAAACCTACTGCAGAGAGGTAGATGCAAATAGTCAATGTATAGGTATATAGAAACATACCACAGAAAGATAGCTGAAATTAGAATCAGAAAATAAGCATAGAAGTATATAGAAACCTACCACAGAAAGGTAGATTCAAGTAGAGTCAGTGCATAGGTATATAGAAACCTACCACAGAAAGGTAGATACTAGTAGGGTTAGTGCATTCGCATAGGTATATAGAAACCTAGCACAGAAAGGTAGATGAGAGTAGAGTCAGTGCATAGGTATATAGAAACATACCACAGAAAGATTGCAAGTAGAGTTTGGTAGATGAGTATAGAAACCGTCAAAGTCTAAAATGCATTTGGGATCCTCGTTCGCCAACGCCGTGTGGATCGCAGTAAGTAATATGCCTAAGAATAGTGTGCTAATTTATGCCAATTAAGCTTCTCGAAAAATTAGATATTGTAGATGAGTAGACGATTTCTTTTGCTTGTTTTTTTTGCATGCTGCCATTGAGTTTGATGCGTGAAAATTAAATTAACAAATCTTATCTACTATGATGATATCACTACTCAGTTATTTCTATGGTGTTTCACATCTGTAAACTATTAAAGTGGATTTGGGGGGCTGAAGAAACTTGCCAAACTTTATTTTGATGTTTTAGGAGAGTCATTGTATAATTTCCTCGCGTTATTTGCTGTCATGTAAGTCAGTTCAAGGCTTCGAAAATGGCACAAATCACATATTTTAGACGTACCAAGAATTATCCTCGAGTTGGAATAATACTCATAAAAAGCGAAGACACAAATCGCCGCAATTTCTTTTCAGGCTAATACACAACTCCGTTAAAAAAAACTCAATAAAAACACCAATAAAAGACCCAAACAAACAAAGGCAAGAAGGAAAAGGAAGCACACACCGGCTTCGCGGGAGGGAGGGGGGGGGGGGGTATTCAATGCAAACATAACGCGTTTACCATGAAAATCACAGAGTCAACTTGAAAAGAACGCGTTTAAAGAGAAAATAAAGTATTCAAGGTGAAAAACGCTTTCAACGTGAAAAGAATGCGATCCCCGATAAAAGAACGCGTTGAACATGGAAAAAAACGCATTCAACGTGAAAACGAAGTGTTTAAAATAAAAAGAACGCATTCAAAACGAATAAAAGGCGTTCAAAGAGAAAAGAAAGCGTTCTACGAGTACATAAAAAAAGCATTCAATGTGAAACAAAAGTTTTCGCCGTGAAAAGAATGCTTTTATCATGAAAAAAACACATTCAACGTAAAAAGAACGCTTTATCCGTGAAAAGAACGCATTCAACCAGAAAAGAAAGTGCTCACCATGAAAAGAACGCGTTTACCGTGAAAAGAACTCGTTCAACGTGGAAATAAGACTTTCAACGTGAAAATGAATTTGTCAACAGCCTAAATACTATCACACAAAAAAGAACGTGTTAAACGAGAAGAACATGTTCAACGTGAAAAAGAACGCGATGAACGTCAAAATAGAGCATTCGACATAAAAGACGTTTAACATGAAAATAACGCAGTCAACATGAAAGTAACGCGTTCAACGAGAAAAAAAGTATTTAACATGAAAATAAAGTACTCTACATGATAAAACACATTCAACGTGAAGGGACAGTTTAAATGTGAAAATGCGTTTAACTTGAAAAGAACGCATTTATCAACAAAAGAACGTTTTCACCATGAAAAGCAAGCATTCAACGTGAAAAAAACTCGTTAAAAGAGAAAAGAAAGTGCTCAACATGAAAAAAATGCCTTTAACGAGAGAAGAGGGCGTTCAAAGAGAGAAGAAGGCGTTCAACGAGAAAAGAGGTTCAACGTTAAAATGTTTCCAAAGGGAACAAAACTTGGTCAACAAGAAGAGAATGTGTTTAACATGAAAAAAGCGCTTTGAATTGAAAAGAACACTTTCAACATGAAAATAATGCGCTTAACATTAAAAGAACGTACTCAACGTTAAAAGTATGCGTTCAACGACAAAAGAAAGCGGTCAACGTGAAATAACATATTCAACTTGAAAATATCGCGTTTAAAATGAAAATAACGCATTTAACGTGAAAAGAACTGTCCCTCATTTTACATAGGAGAGACCGGAAGAACCTTAACAAAACGAATTTATGAACATAAAAGTGATGTCAGACGAGGCAGGACCACATCCAGTATTTTTAATCATATTAGCAATTTCAACCACCAAATTGACTATTCAAAGGCACAAATCATATATAATTGCAAAGATTTCCCTAAAATAAAAATAGTAGAATCTATATTAATAGGAGAAATTCCTAATTTTAATTTGTCAGATGGGCAATTGAAGTGCAGCCCCCATTCCCGTAACCTCATCGTAAACAGCTTAGTCAACGATCTTAGACTTACACCCCCTCATTAATGACCTTTTTTCCCCGTTTTGTGTTTCTTTGTGTTTTTTTTCTGATCTGTACGTTATTTATAGACTTTTGTAACAATTGCATTCTTAGTATACGACTGAAGAGGTTATGAAAAAATACATACTGAAACTAGTCTCGTAAATTAAACTTTTGTTTCCTATACAGTGGTTCCACTATCATATACTATAACTCGTCATTGAGTTCTTTTACTTATATATATATATATATATATATATATATATATATATATTATTTTAAGTATTATTAGTACTATTTTCTTCTTCTTCATCTTGTTCTTTTTAATTTTCTTCTTCTTCTTCTTCTTCTTCTTCTTCTTATTATTATTATTATTATTATTATAATAGATAGTGTTATCAAAATTATTATTACTTATCTACCCGTATCATCGTTATTTGCTCTTATTAATTATTTTATTATTATCCAGGAAATAATGTGTAAATACCTTTGGTTGGAAGCCCACGTTAATCAGTAGTCCAACCTTTGCCACTGAGAAATAAAATGCATCTTAATTGAATACACATCGGTGGTTACACCTCTCCCTAGTGAGTGGAGATCGGTAGTAACATCTCTACCGAATGAAGGGAGATCGTTGGTAAAACCTTTTCCTAGTGAGGGGCGATCGGTGGTAACACTTCTACACAATAAGATGAGATAGTGGTAGACCTCTCTCTAGTTAGGGGAGATCGGTGGTAACACTACATAATGAGAGGAGATTAGTGTTTAAAACTCTCCCTAGTGAGGGGAGATCGGTGGTAAAACACCTAGCTAATTAGAAGAGATCGATGGTAAAACTTCTCCCTAGTGAGGGAAGATCAGTGGTAACACCTTTAACTAATGAGAGGATATTGGTGGTAAAAAATCTCCCTAATGAGAGGAGATCGTTGGTAAAACATTTTACTAATCAGGGGAGATCAGTGATAACACCAACAAGGAGCTACAAGGAAAATAAGTACCCTAGAAGACCTTACGGTCCATACAAGTAGGGTACTTTTGGCGCAATCCTCGAAGGTGTCCGTTGGCAACCTCGAAGATCACTCGCGAGGATCTTAACGGTCATTTCGCAAGACTTTATCTAGTCTTGACTTGAACTGGTCAACAGATTCACTGTTGACAACTTCCGTCGGAAGTGCGTCCCAACTACCACAGATACTGTAAGTGAAGAATTTCCCACACAGATCACGGTGGTATTGCTTTAGTTCAAGTTTGTAGCCGTGATTTCTTGTTCTCATCTCGTGAGCTGGAAAATAAACGCGTAGTCCAGCGTGTCAAAGCCTCAAGTATTTTAAACACTTCGATAAGCTGACCACGTAGTCTCCGGGTCTCCAGCGAGAACATATCTAATTCCCTTAATCTATCTTTATAACTTTTATGTCTGATAGAGGGAATCAGTTTGGTTGCCCTGGCTTGCACGCGTTCCAATCTCGCGATGTCCTTTCTAAATGAAGGACTCCAAAATTGTACGGCATACTCCAGGTGCGGTCGGACGAGGGAGTTGTAAATACACAGTACTATCTCCTTGTTCCGATATCCAAACTGTCGCTTTATATACTCTAACATCCTTTGGGCTTTCTTCTCCACCTGAATACACTGCTTCAAGAACTTGAGGTCACTCGTGATAGTTACACCCAAGTCCTTCTCAGTGTCGGTGGATTCAAGAGCAGTGCCCTCAAGGATATAGGGTGATTGAGGATTTCGGTAGCCGATATGCATCACTTTACATTTGTTTACGTTGAAAGGCATTTTCCACGTATCAGACCACTCCCCAATCTTTCGAAGATCATCTTGCAGGCGCGCAATATTTCCATCCTTTGCAACGTTCATACCAAGCTTGGTATCTTCGGCAAATTTAGAAATCTTGGCAACCATGTCACCGTCCATGTCGTTGACGTAAATGATGAATAGTAGTGGTCCCAAGACAAAACCTTGAGGCACCCCGCTAGTAACGGGCACCCACTCAGAAGCCTGTCCATTCACCACCACCCGTTGCCGTTTGCCACTTAGCCACTTCTCTATCAAGCCGGCTGCTTTTATGGCTATGCCCAGCGCTCGTACTTTCCGGAGAAGGCGGCGGTGTGGTACCTTATCAAAGGCTTTCTGAAAGTCTAAGTAGACCACATCCACCACCTTGTCCCGATCGTGCTCACTGAAGACGAAGTGGAAGAATTCCACAAGGTTCGTCAGGCATGACCATTGCCTTCGGAAGCCCTGCTGTCCACCATCCTGCTTTCCATGAGTTTACCGACTATCGAAGTCAGACTGATAGGTCGGTAGTTCTACGGTTGGCTACGGTCTCCTTTCTTGAAGATAGGAATCACCTCCGCTTCACGCCAGTCTCTAGGAACGTATTCGGTCCGGATTGACATGTTAAAGATTGCGTTCAGGTGTCGTGACACTTGATCGCGCACTTCTTTCAACACTTTAGGTAGAAACCCATCCGGGCCAGGTGACTTATTCGTCATTAGGTCAGTGATCTTCTTTTTTATTTCTCCTTCGGTCAAGTCCATATCCTCCAGCTTTTCCCCCGAGTAGGAATCCATTGGCTAGGGGATTGGACCACACTCTTCAGTAAACCCTGAAGAGAAGTAGTCGTTTAGAAGGTTAGCATTTTCTGCATCTGAGTGCTTTAATGTCCCCTCCTCATTCCTCAAAGGGCCAATCGTTCGACTGATTGGTTTATGGTTGTTTACATATCCAAAAAACTCCTTGGGATTCTCCGCCACTCGAGTTCCTCAGACCGCTTAGCCGCCCTTATGCTGGACTTCACTCTCCTGGATAGCCTCCAGGATTCGTCAAAGTCACCCGAGATCTTCGATTGCCAGTACACATTTCTCTTCTCCCTCAGCAGTTGGCCGATTTCTCGATTAAACCACTTTGGTTGAACAGAAGACCGACGGAGGCATTTCAGGGGGATGAAACGCGATTAAAGACTCATGAATGTGGTTTTGAAACTGTTCCACGAGTCTTTAACAGCCTCGCACGCTTCTAGCCTCACGTCAGTCAGTCCAGCGCGTAGATTTGCAAAGTCTGCTCTTCTCAAATCAAGTTTCTTCGATTTACTAGTTGGAAGTCCTGCTCTCAGGACTTTGACTACAAATCTAATTAGTTGGTGGTCACTGCCACCGAGATCTTCGTCAACAGAGAGGTCCTCAACGATATCATCCTCAGAGGTGAAAACCAAGTCGAGGATATTGTCTCCTCTCGTTGGCTCTCTCACCCATTGAGTCAGGAACTCGTTGTTCTCAAACTCCAGGAGTAGTGCGTTCTCTCCACAGGGTTCTCTGGTTTCTTAGTCAATTTGTGTGTTGAAATCTCCCATGATGATACACACTCTGTCTTCGACAAGTTCTCCTAGTAGCTGGTACAGATCTCTGTCTTTTTCAACAAGTCGGGCAGGAGGTATATAAAGCACCAGGGTCATGTATTTGGCAGGACCTATTTCTAGGTCAACACATAGTCGTTCATGGTCGGATACGATGTTGCAATCCGTCGATTTGAGAGTATCCTTGACATACAACATCACACCGCCCCTCTCTCTCTCTGGCCTATCTTTCAGGAAGAGCTGGTAACCGAGAATCGTGAATTCACCTTCAAAATCTCGGCTTGATGTCTTTATCCACGACTCCGTTATAGCCACCATCTCAGGTTCTTCTGTTGCTACGAGGCCACGAAGCTCAAGAAACTTATTCCTGATTGACCTCGCATTGAACAGAAGAACTTTGATGGAGTCCCTCAGTGTAGGACTCCCTACGCTCTTCCGTTTCCCGGCTTCTTTTGTGTGGTAGTACCCCTATTTGCCACATCTAAGAACGTCGTTCCAGGAGCGACACGGGTATACTGTCTTACGTCCGCCTTCACTCTGGGTCGGATACTCCTCTGCGTCCGCTCCACGACATCTTGGATTAAGTTACAGAGTACAGCCTTTTCCTTGAATAAAAGGTGCACTCCTTCCCTTTAGTAAAGGTCGTTTTGACCGTAAAAGGTGCGGTAAGGTTCCAGAAAGAATACCTCCCTCCACCGTACAGAGGCCGGATAGGTGTTGGTTCAAGATCACATTCCTTAAATGAGCTGTCCGGCTAGGACCTCTTCTCGGGAGCATTCCTACAACGACCCGTCGGCGAGTTTTCAATCCGCAGTCGTCCACGGTTCCCATGACCGTGCTGAGAATTTTCTCGCTGGGGCTTACTTTGCCTCCTCGGATGCAGAGGTCATTGTCACTCATCATCAGGGCAACGACTGAATTCTCGGAGATCTGAGATTTCTCAGCCTCTACCCTGATGTGGTGGTTTCCCCGTCCTGGCTGGCAGCATACCTTCACACTAGTGCGAAGGCGGGACGCTAGCAGGGGATACCTAACTTGTGTTTGAGAATCGCCAACAAGGGTAACCCTCGGACATTTCCATGCAGGGGTTTGAGGCTTTCCTTCCGGAAGAGAACTCTCGGTTCCCTCTTTCATCTCCATCTTATTTTTCTTGCTCTTCTTTTTATTATTCATCTTTTCCCCCTATCTTCCTTTGTTATATATTCTTCTGTTTCTATCTTTTCCTGTTCTGCTTCTACTTTAGCTTCTGTTTCAACTTTCTCTTCTTCTGCTTCTACTTTATCTTCTGTTTCAACTTTCTCTTCTTCCTGTTTCTTTCCCTGCTTTTTCTTTTTCTTCGATGGTTTATTCGTAGCATGCGGACCTAGCTCTGGGGATAATACTGCAGATGCAGTGTTTACTACAGGGCTTTACGTTAGCTCTGCTATCCTGACCTCTAGCCTGCGAATCAGTCCGGCGTGTTCCAATTCCAGGCTGTTTATTTTCTCCTCCAACTTCCTAGACCTCTCCTCGAAAGCCCTGCCTGTTTCTTTTAGCTCCTTAATTTGGCCGTTTAGAATACAGTCGGTGCAGGAACTGGCCGGGTGGCATTTTGAATAACACCCCTCCGGAAAGTCCACGCACCACTTATCTATCTGGCATATTGCGCACGTGTATTTGAGTGCTTCTGGTCCTTTCTTGCCAGTCATTTTGAACACTTTATGACAGTAGAAGCTTTGTGACCAATCAGTAAATAAAAAAGTGGGTGGAGATTTCGCCCCCGCGTGAGTCGCTCCCGCCTATCCTTTGGAGACTTTTCGGATCTTTCAGAAGTCACGCTCTATGTGCTGCTGTTCGTCTGAACGAGTCGTCATACCTCGGCGTGCCGTGGCTCCCAACCAAGCAGCACTGACGGTCCCCGAAGGGGCCATTGATTTCTCACCAGGTGAACAACGGAACACGCTCCTCACTAAACTCCTACTAGTTCCCTTCACGACGGCCAAGATCTCGGAGCAGCGTTCAATGGATATCCCGCCACACCAAGAGAGTCGACCCAAGGCTTTTTATTGGCCTGGCAACCAACCTGGGAACAAAGGACCGTGACCTCGGACCGATGCTTTTAGAGGCACCCGTCAACGGTCACTGGGAATGGTCAATAATTATACGCCAGGGAAGGGGTTAAACGGGGCACTACCCTCACCCCATTCATCGTGCCCCAACGCCTAGGACACCTCTAGTCCTAGTCTCTCGCAACCAGTGAGCGTCGATTGGCGTTGTTTATAGAGGTTCCAAAGCCTCTCTTCTGACGCATGAGGTAGCTGCCAGGTCCTTATATGTAGATAGACGGAAAAAAGGCAAAGAGTGACACGATAGGAGTAGGCTTTTGGGTTTTTTTTTCTTTTTGTATAAGTGGGAGAGAAAGGATAAAAGTAAAAAAAAGGAGAAGGAAAGAGTAGAAAAAGGAAGGAATGACGCACTTAGTCTGAAAGCTCGTTTCCGACCAAATCGACAAGGAAAGCCCTACCAGGGGTACCCAGAAGAGAGGTAACCCCGCCGACATAGCTCGAAAAGTCAAAGGTACACACAAGCTCTCTTCCCGCGACAAGTGAGCGTCACCTCTCCCTCTACTTGAGAGAGAGAGAGGAGATCGGTGGTAAGACCTCTACCTAATGAGAGGAAATCGGTGGTAAAACATCTCCTTAGTGATGGGAACATGGTGGTAACACTTCTACTTAAAGAGTGGAGATCCGCGGTTTAAACCTCTCCCTAGTGAGAGAAAATCCGATGTAAAACCTTACCTTAATGTGGGGATCGGTGGTAACACCTTCGCCAAGTAAGGAGAGATCCTTGGTATGTCCTATAACTAATCAGAGGAGATCGGTGGTAATACTTCTACCTAACGAGAAGAGATCGGTGGTAGTACTTCTACCTAACGAGAGGAGATCGGTGGTAATACTTTTACCTAACGAGAGGAGATCGGTGGTAAAACCACAACCTAATAAGAGTAAGAGGAGAACGGTGTTAAAACCTATACATAACGAGAAGAGATCGGTAGTAAAACCTCTACCTAATGATACAAGATCCGTGGTAACAACTCTCCCTAGTGAGGAGAGAACGGTAACAAAACCTATCCCTTCTAAGGGGAGAACGGTGGTAACACTTCTACCTAATGAAAGGGGATCGGTGGTAAATCCTGTCTAGAGTGAGTCAAGATCGGTTATAAAACCTTTACCTAATCAGAGGAGAGCAGTCGTAACACTTCTACCTAATCAGACGACATCGGTGTTAAAACCTCTCCTCAGTGAGGAAAGATCGGTGGTAATACTTCTACCTAATGATATAAGATCAGTGCTAGGCCTCGCCCTAGTGAGTGGAGATCGCTGGTAATACCTCTACCTAATGAGGGGATCGGTGGTAAACCTCTCTCGAGTGTGGGGAGATCGTTGTTAACACCTCTACCTAATGAGAGTATATCTGTGGTAAAACCTCTACTTAATGAGATGAGATCCGTGGTAACACCTCTCCCTAGTGAGGAGAGATCGGTGCTGAAGCCTACCCCTAGTGAGGGGAGATCGGTGGTAACACCTCTCCCTAGGGAGATGAGATAAGTGGTAACACCTCTACCTAATGAGGGTAGATCAGTGGTAACACCTCTAATTAAGGGGAGCAGATTGGGGGTAACACTTTTCCTTAGTGAGAAGAGATCAGTGGTAAACCCTCTCCCTAATGAGGGTATCAGTGGTATAACCACTCACTAGTGACGGGAGATCGGTGGTAACACCTCTAATTAATGAGAGCAGATTGAGGGTAAAACTTATCCCTAGTGGAGGACATGGTGGTAACACTTTTCCTTAGTGAGAGGAGATACGTGGTAAAACCTCTCCCTATTCAGGGTTTATCGGTGGTAAAACCACTCACTATTGACGGGAGATCGGTCATAAACCTTTCCCTAGTGAGGGGAGATCGCTTGTAAAACCTCTCCCTAATGAGAGGAGAGAGGTGATAAAAAATGTCCCTAGTGAGGGGAGATCGCCTGTAACACCTCTCCTTAGTGAGATGGGATCAGTGGTAACACTTTTACCAAATGAGACGAGATCGGTGGTAAAACCTCACCCTAGTGAGGGAAGATCGGTAGTAACACCGCTACTAATGGGAGGAGATTGTGGTAAAACTCTTACCAATTTCTTTTCACAATTTGTTCGACCCTAATGTGAAAAGGTTCTGTGCCTGAAATAAGCAAGATTTTAGAAATTTAATGTCCCTTAACCTGACATACGAGGGGCGGTCAATAAGTTTTGCAATTCGGATATAAGGAAACGAGAAATGAGGAAAAGTGTTTTATTATTTTTCAATATAACTACCCTCGACTTCAATGCACTTGCGCCACTTGTCCCTGAAGCTTTGAATTCCCGACAACCAGAAATCTCACGACTGCTGTTCAATCCACTGCTGGACGGTGAGCTAGACATCTTCATCGTCCCCAAACCGGCGTCCACGCAATAAAAGGTAGTCGCTAGGGGCCAGATCTGGGCAGAGAGCTTGGTCATGGCCAAATTGTCGTGAATGATGTTGATAACACTTCCATGTGATATTCCAAGTTCTCGCTCGATTTCTTCGACCTTAACCCGTCGATTTTCGAGGATCATCCTCTCTACACGAGCTACATTGTCCTCATTGGTCACGTCTAATGGGCGTCCTGAACGGGGGTCATCTTCAAGGGACTCACGACCATGGCGGAACTCCCTATTCCAGCGAGAAATGGAACTCCCTTATATAAGACCTCAATAAGGCATAATTGCACACCTCACGGGAAAAGAAAGAAATAAATTTTCACTGGGATTCGAACCAACACCCTCTCACATAAGAAACGTGAGTGTTACACTTGATCAATGGTGGACTGGAAGGAAACAAAACCTGAAAGGTTGTGACACATTCTGATATTGAGTAATTCCCGCTTACCACTCAGTTGTTTTAACGTTACACTAAATACATTTGATTTCATGTTACTTCTTATCAGAGTCTGGACGAAGCAAGAGGTAAAAGATCCTTCGATTGGGCATAGCGTTCTACGAGACTTAGAAGTGTTCAGGTTTTGCTTTCTTCCAGTTCCTGGAGGCTCAGTGGCACTTCCCGGGCTTTTCATGCAAGAGGTTGATAGATGGAATAACGCAAGAATAATCCTAAGCAAGAGGGGTCTTATTTCCTCTAATACCTTCAGAATACCTCTCCTCCCTTCTCCAGAGCATCTGTTCATTAGGGAAGCGAAATATATCTCCGAGAGAAGCTTTTTGACCAGGTCATTCTAGGTATTCAGAACTGATACAACTCGGTCTTCAGTGTCGTTTCGCTCCAAAGTTTTGCATTATTATTAATATCAGTATTGTGATTGCTATTGTTATTAAAGATTATCGACGTTTATGAACCTTTGAAAAGGATTATGCCCCAAATCCGGCATCATTAGCACCCATTATCTCTATATTTATGCGCTGTATTATTCCCTCAAAAGCTGTCGTATATAAAGAAATTCTGAATATCTTGGCCGATTTGGCTTTAGACACTCATATACAACTATAATCTATCTATCTATCTATTCTATCTATCTATTTATCTATCCCTCTTTATATATATATATATATATATATATATATATATATATATATATATATATATATATATATATTATATAAATATATATATATATATATATATATATATATATATATATATATATATATATATATATATATATATATATATATATATATATATATACACTCAGTTTTACATATACAAGCAATATAACCGCGCACATTTTAGTATGCCATATCTTCTCTAGTATTTTTTGCAAATGGATAAACTACTGAAAGAAAAGTAGATAAATGTAGTTTATTTGTAATTTTAAATTTGTTTTTTTTAAGTTGTCTAAGGCAAAATAAGTAAATAAGAAATCACTTTGTGCTCTCACAAAATGCACTCGAAAGCTATAATAAACGGCTTAGTATTTCTCTCTTATTTTTTTCTTTCAGTTAAAATTGTTGTTTTTTTTCTACCGTCAGGGAAAAATTCATTATAGTTTGCATTTTATACGAATTATTTTGGTGCCTTGGGAGTGTGATCATGTACATGCCTACATGGTTGTTTGAGTTGTACGTATGTATGCATTATTCTTATATTTTTGTAGTTTCTTTGAATTGCTTTGTGTTTACTCTGCCGGCGGTGTCGCATACTGGTAGTTCGAATCCAGAGTTAAAAAGAAGGCACCCATTAAGTGTAAGTATTGGAAGGTACGAATTGGTGGCTAAACGGTTCCAAAACAACCATTGATTGGTTTTGAATTAATTCCTGGTGTATTTCATTGCGGAATCCACGTTTTGGTGGGAGTTTGTCGACGCGACGCGCCAGGGGGGGGGCGCTGTTAGTTTCAGTCTTCGTCCAATGTGTCCGATTTTGAGAATGCGTCGGCGGAGAAGAGGATTGGACAAAAGTGTTGACATCAATTTTGATACCGCCTGTTTTTGGTGGATATCAAGTCTCTAGCACCAATTTTCCTTGCGATTAAAGTTTATATTGAGCTAATCCCATATCTAGGCCGTTCACCAAGCGCTTTCTACGGGATTAGGAAAAGAAACGCGCCTGTCACTTTGATAAGAAAGTCATTGTAAATTTCTTGTTAATTTAGGATGTACTGAAGTATTTCTCGTGGGGGGAATTTTAGTCACTGAAACTAGAGGGCAGCATTTAACCTTAAGTGCGACTAAAGGCTCAAGCTGTTGGATGAACAAATAAACAAATGTACTACGCCTTGTTTCTAATTAAGTGCTCTCAATTCCTCTTTAATCAATTCGTAATGTGAATTTGTTCCTATTTATGGCGTGCTAATGGTTCATCTTTGTATACAGTTATGGAGAGGCTTTTGAGAAAAGGAAAGCACGATATTCTACGAGAGGTAAAAGATAAATTCTGAGATCAAAATTGGATTAATAAAAATCCCGAAAGAAGCAAAAAGAAAAGGTACAATTAATGCTCTTTCTCTCTTCCCAGTGAAGAAAAGAATCGTAGTTACTACAATCATAAAATTGAAATAAAATAGATTGCTCCTAAAGTCTGGATGGACACAGGAAATATCACAATGGTCTCCTCATTCACCAAACCTTACCCATCCTTGACTTCTTTTTCTGGGCTATTCTAGAGAAAGTGTACTCGAGGGTCTCCTTGTTCACCAAATCTTATTATCCCCCTTGCCTTCTTTTTATGGGCTATGGTTTCTCAATGAAAATTAAAGAGACGAAACATAAATGAATGTGCTCAGACAAGAAATCTGGACTTAATACATCGGATGAATCTCGCAAAGCGCATCGAAATTTTAAGATCTTATTATTTAATATTTCAATTAAATAAAATGTAGTTACATTTTTTTTAGTGAAAATATGAATTTTGTCTATGTATTCTGATTTTAGGGACACTGTATATCCCGAGACTAGCACGAATATCAATCTAAACGCATATAACATGTGCACATGAGGTGCACAGAGGAACGAACGAAAATCGCAGACAGGGATTCAAGGCTGAGACATGCATGGCTGCCATAAGACTTTTCACGTATGAATGCCTTCCCACAAGCCTCGGTGCCGATCTAAAACCCTGTCGCCTTACCTAAATTTATAATCACCAGGTGAAAGGTAGATAAGTAGAAAGGTAGTACGCAAACAGAGCTACATACGGAGGCGAACAGTCCACCGAGGAGATTAATAGGTTGGTTGATCGCTCCAAAGATTGGTATATTAAGACATCTAACGAGAGCGATTGACAGCTTTATTTTATGTTACGAATAATTTAGATGGATTAAATGATTGATAAATTGACAAAAAGACAGATTATTGTCTATTTATATTTCTTAGAATGAATTATATCCATATATAGGTATATAAATGCGACCGCTCTAAACGTAATCCCAGCATAGCCGATGACCATGAGTGATGAGGTCGGTGAATCACTCCGAATTCAAAAATACCCTCACCTTGGCTCAAAATGAAGCAAATAAAAAGTAACTCACCTTCTAAAATTCTACCCCACACACCCGCCCACGTAATTACAAAGATAAATTTAAGAGCTTCACAAAAAAGGAGAATCGTTTTGGCATCCAACAAAGGTACAAACAAAGCAATTAAAATTCGTGGAATTAAGTTTTGTGCCGAAATCTATGTAGATTCACAACCTAAGAAACCTCTTTTATTTTTGTCTTTAACGGGTTCAAGCTAATCTTCAAAGGGAGTCTTTTGTCTTTAACGGGGTCAAGCTAATCTCCAAGAGAAGTCTTTTGTCTTTAACGGGGTCAAGCTAATCTCCAAGGGAAGTCTTTTGTCTTTAACGGGGTCAAGCTAATCTCCAAGTGGAGTGATATTTGATTTTCTTTTCAGCATTTTATTTTAGGGACATTATGTAAAATCTCTCTGTTTACTCAAACACTCTGAGGTGCGTGACTCGATACCGTGATAATTATGGTCAATACCGTCTGTCCTTGGTACTTGGGTCAGTCTCTTGCTTATTTTTTTAATTGAAAGCGAAAGCCAACGAAGGCATCTCACGCTAAAAGAAGTTAGGGAAAGGCAAGAGGCGCGTATCATGATGTAATCTTCCAGATGTTAGCTGCAGCACGCTAGCCAATGTTACAGCTGACACGCCCTTAGGGGCGAAGTGCACTTACGCGCCAAGTTGTGACGTCATAGAATCTTGAAGGAGGTGGCCATACTACTTGTCTCCTTGAGGAGAAGGGGGGGGGAACTCGTTTGTACCCCCAAGAATGACAGTTCTTTTACTTATTTCATTGTTGTTGTTTTTGTTGTTGATTTTTGATTATTTTTCTTTTGAGCAGCCTTGTCCTCATTGCTGTTGCTAGCAAATGCTAAAATTTTCTAGTATTTTCATTTTTTTATTTCTGTTTCGTGCCCTACCTGCCCCAACTCTCAAAGATATATATGCATCTATATATCTTCCTCACATTTTTACTTCCCTCAATCTGCACTATATTTACAGATCTCTCTTTACAAAGTTTTTCCGCACGTGCCCTCGTTTGTTTACGCCTTTACATATTATATACCAAAATAACCACAACAACAACAAAAACAAAACAAAAACATCACAAACAACAACAAAAACATCACAAACAAAAACATCAGCAATAACAACAACAACGGACGGGAGCATCGATGGTGGTTAGAATAAATACCTAAATTACATTTATATGCTATAGAAATATTTAAATGATATAAAAATAGTATAAAAAAAAGGATATAAATAAAAAAAAGTGATATAAAATCGCTATAGACGATTTAAACGGAAAAAAATAGTTAATGTCACAAATATTTCATAGTTGCTTAAAAGTAATAAAAAGTGATATGAAAATGATGTCACCTAAAATATGACAGGAAAGAGGCAAATTTAAGAAACTTTAAATCTGTGGTCGCATCTACTTGAAATGTCTACGAAAGATAAATATTAGATATATCTAAATATGTGTATAATATATAGTCGGTTTGCGTGTGCTTATGTCTGTGTACGTGTGTGTGTATATATAAAAAATAAAGAGTGAATGTGTGAGCGAGTGAGAGAAAGAGAGAGAGATAGGTAGGGAGGAAAGAAGGGAAAGATATATGTATATATATATATATATATATATATATATATATATATATATATATATATATATATATATATGAGACGCTTCGTTAAAGGGTGATTTAATTCTGTACTCTTAAATACTCTTTAAATAAACTTGATCCCTCCTAACCCCAACATTGATGGTTGAAGTTTGCTGTTCAACTTAATGCCCCCTTCAACCCCTTTCATTCTTTCTTGCTCCTCTTCATCTACCTGCTACTCCTCATCACTGCCGTTACGCTACTTGAACGAGTACCCATTGGATTACATATTTTTAAATTCCAATAATGACGAATGCCCTCATTGGTTGCCTTAATAGCAAACTCTCAATAACAAATAGTAAATCCCATTTATGCAACCGCACACCTTTGCCTCTACACTATAAACCATTTTCAAGTTCCTCAATTCAACACTTTCTTTACCTCTTTAAAATCTTCGTTAAGGTGATTCCCTTATCAGTTTTGGCCTCTTAGTTTTAAGGAAATATGAGGAATAATAATAATGATAATAATTTATTATTACCATTATTCGCTGGAGTGAAAGATGGCCGGAGTGAGCAGGTGTTATAAATAGGGGTGTAAGATAAAAGTGTGTGATAGCTGTTTATCAACTTTATGCATGAATTACTGAGAGAATTAGGCATTAGAATGTGTTAGATTGCGAAGGAGTTATAGTAATAAAGAAAAGAAGTGTGAAATTAAGGAGTTATGAGAATGAGGCAAAGAAGTGTGAGATTGAGAAGGAGTTATGAGAATGAGGCAAAGAAGTGTCAAATTGAGAAGGAGTAATGAGAATAAGGGAAAGGAGTGTGAGATTGACTAGGATTTATGAGAAACAGGCAAAGAAGTGTGAGATTGAGAAATAGGTATAAGAATGAAAGAAAGAAGTGTAAGATTGAGAAGTAGGTATAAGAATGAAATAAAGAAGTGTAAGATTGAGAAGTAGGTATACGAATGAAAGAAAGAAGTGTAACATTGAGAAGTGGGTATGAGAATGAAGGTAAAAATTGTGAGATTGATGAGGGATGTGTTCTCTATCTTATTATATGCATATGACCTGGCGTTGGTGACTGAGAGTGAGAGAGATTTGTGAAATGGTGAGTGTCGCTTGTGCATGAGAGGAGAAGTCCAAAAATGAATGCAAAAAAGGAATTATATAATAGTGCTTATGGTGTATGTGTGGTTTTACACATAAACTCGAGTGGAGGCTGCCTTATCAAAGTTCCCCCCCCCCCTCCCTTCCAGCCCCTGTTGCGAAAGGTTGGCTACTCGGCCCTGCAAAACTTTCACGCATATTCACATCCTCTATCGTCACACTCTCCTTACGAATTTTACTTTCCAACTTTAAAGGCTGGGATGCCCTCGTAGGTTTTCATTTTCCTTCTCGAATGGGGAGTACTCAGAGTACAAAAGAAAAAAAACAAAAGATAATAATCGAATCGCGTATTTCTCGCAAAGGTTAAAACCTTAACCTGTGCTCAATCTATGAACACAAATGTGGAGTTTTCCCTAATTCGTGATGTCACAATTTACGCTAAATTTCGTTCAGTGACAATTTAATATAATATTATCATTATTATCATCATTATTATTATTATGATTATTATTATTTTTATTATTATTATTTGCTAAGATATAGAGCGTTTGGGGGTATTTAGTTTTAAATACATCATTTTCTAAGAAAATAAATTAAGTGATTTTTTATTTTATTGTTTATGCTTCCAAACAGGGTTGCCAAATTTTCCCAAATGTTTCCTTTCCCTGCCTAATTAACTTAATATATTTATTTAATATTTAATCATGGACATCACAAAAATATTGATTACTTTTTATCTGTAATTAATTTTTCAACCAAATGTGTTATGAAAAATATTATTACTTGCAACACAGCACAGCTAAGCCGAGCGGCAAACAATTCGAGAATTTACAAAACAAAAATATTTCTATCTTAGTTAAATTACTTTTGTCCGAATCATTTTGCAAATTTTTACATAACTAATTTTCACATCTGTACATAGGAGGTATAATAAACACCATAGGGGTTAGTACGGTATATTAAGTGCTCTTAGAGGGGACAGGTGGTTTTTAAACAAGAGAACTGACTGGTGGGGCTGTTCTTATTTTGAGAGCACCCCCTTGAATGTTGGCATGCAGTCTTTGGCACTGCAGCATTAATTAAGCATTCCTCTCCAGTGCCAACTGAATCATTCCGTGGGTGTGGAAGGGGTCGAAATCGGGGCCCTCAAAGCAGGTTTTCTAGGCCCACAATGACCGTGGTCCGAAGCCCGGGTAAAACTCTTGATCCACACTGAGATAGATCGCGGACGGTGCGAATCGGGGTGGAAATGCCGAGTATAAAAGAGGTGGGCACTTCCACAATCAGTTCCGCAAACCTTTAATTCATGTCCATTTGACTGCGGGTTGCGGTTACAAATATACTTAAGATAAAATACCCTATTATTCATGGAAATATATATACAAATATATATATATATATATATATATATATATATATATATATATATATATATAATATATATATATGAAAAAATGCTCACAAAGTGCACGTGAGTTAAAGTTATGCAGATACACCCACAAAGGAAAAGTGAAAAATGATTCCGAGTGATTTCGTCTTTATTCTTAAAGGTCTTTAAGAATAAAGACGAAAGCGCTTGCTATCGTTTTTCACTTTTCCTTTGTGAGTGTATCTGCATATATATATATATATATATATATATATATATATATATATATATAGTCATGAGCAAATGTTTTGAGACTGCTATATATTTTTCATATAAGAAAATTAATAAAACTGATCAAACGTTGTATCTTGTTTTAGTATCTTAGTAACATAATTCGAAGGTAAAATATATAAAGATTTAAACCCGAACTTATTTTATTAATAAATAGTCAATTAAAGCGCGCAGTCAATATTTACAATGGTGTCGCTTGTTCTTAAGACTGATTTAAATCGTTATGTGAAGCTGGCGAATGAACTTTTGACGCTATCCTGACTGATATTGCTCCTTTTCTATTCAATACACATCGGCAACTGATCAAAATTGGATGGCTTCTGTTTATCAACCGCCAGATCGATTAGCGCCTACAAATATTCTGTCGGGTTAAAATCTGATGAATTTCCGGGCCAAGGTCCCGAAGACTCGATGCTATTTTCAACCAAGAACGTTGTTATTGATTTTGTTTTGTGACAAGGTGCGCCATCTTGTTGAAAAATACAGTTATCATCCCCAAATTGGTCCTGAACTGTGGGAAAAAGGTACAGATGAAACACATTTTGATACTATTTTGAGTTCATGGCAGTGGTCTTGGGCAAAATTGTGTGCTCCAGTTCCTTTAGATAAAAATTAGCCCCTGGCATGGCCAGTGTCCGAATGCTTGATCGGAGGCACAAGACAGGTCCAGTAAATATTTCCATAACATAAATATATTGATGTACCCGTATATATTTGGGACCAAATGGTGCGTTGCCAAGGAGACCACAATGATGTCAGATAGAGAGGGAGAGAGAGAGAGAGCGAAAGAAATAAAGAGAGAGAGAAAAAGAAAGAAAGAGAGAAAAAAAGAAGAAAGAGAGAGAGATTCAAGAAACGTAATACCTTGGGAATATTTCCTAAACACAAATATGTTGATGTACCCGTATATACTCGGGTAAATTACTCAGAACTAGGCATTTTTACTCCCGAGTATATTCGGGTAAATTCACTAAGTTGTTGAAATGCCAACCTTATGATATTCGAATCTATTTAATTTGAATATCTACCCGGCCTCCCGAAGGAGATGCTCTCGTTAGACTCCCCTTCAAATTATTCTACAAAATTGCTTTTCAATTTTACCATTTTCTTGACGCTATCTTTATAAGCTCTGGCGGAAATGCTCTCTTTGGTTTTCTTTTGTTTTATAGATGCAATGACATCCACTGTAATAAATATCTTCCCAGGAGAGATCGGTAAAGAAAGTGGTGAAAATGGGAAGAAGGGTGAATCTGTGAAAGATAAACAGTGTCCGATCATCCTGCCTCAATTGGGGCCCGCTGGGCCCGTAAATGCAGGAGAAGAGCCGGGAAAGCATTCAATCCTCGAGATGTCAACTACAGCATGTTTGAATATGCTAAATCTGACACACCCTTGATGGACCTTCTTTGTGTAAGGGTAAATGTAATTAAATATACAGATAAAAGAGTTAAGTGGTAGGTGTATGGTTGGCATATGGTCAGTACATGGTTGGCGTATGGTTGGCTTTATGTGCCGAGGTTGGTGCTCTTTTATAATAAGCGACGCACGACTGTCATAAACTTGACTGCGTTGGAGTTCTCGGACTCGTCCCTATAAACTTAGGTGTCAGCGCACATCGATCCATCGTTTTGGATATAAACCCAAGAGAACACGCGGGAAAACGAAACATTACGAGGTAACCTTTCGTTCTAATAGATGAAACTACTCAAGGGAATACTTGTCTCACCCTTAATAAAGCTTGAGGACTTCTATTGATCGAAACGTAATGTCGATTCACTTATCATTTTCCTTCGAGCATCGCTAGATATTTTGTACATAAATGACCTCGATCTCTCCTTTTTAAGCTTGAAAGCTACAAATGTCTATCGGTTATTAATAGTGATTAGCTTCCATTTGTAAAGATCAGCAGATCCAGAGTATCTGATAGCATAACCAAATACCACTCGTCCCGTCTCTCTCTCTCTCTCTCTCTCTCTATCTATCTCTCTCTCTCTCTCTCTCTCTCTATCTATCTCTCTCTCTCTTTATATATATATATATATATATATATATATATATATATATATATATATATATATATATATATATATATATATATATATATATATATATATATATATATAAAGGGTCTTTTAATAAGTTTGCTCGATTTTTAAATGTAACTAAAACAAGTTGTGTGTGATATATGCACTCAATTTATTTTAAATTTGAAAGTACATTTTATGGCATTAAGTGTGAAAAATGACGTGATTAAAATGTCCGCCGCGACCTCTCTTGGTTGAACGTATTCGGGAAGCCCAATTTTCGATGACTTTGTCGCATAAATCTGGCTGAATTTGCTCGATGGTGTTCGTTATGTTGACTTTGAGGACATCAACTGTTTGCGGATTATTTGCATAGACCTGCGATTTAAGGTATCCCCGAAGAAAGTAGTCTAATGGCGTTAAATCGCATGATCTCGGTGGCCAGTTGACGTCGCCGCCGGGCGAGATGACCCTGACCTGAAATCGCCGGTGCAAAATGTCTATCGTGGCGTGCACAGTGTGGCACGTAGCGCCATTCTGTGGGAACCACATGTCGTCAGTATCCATATCAGGCATATAATCCAGTTCAGGCCACAAGAAGTTGCTTATCATCGATCTGTAGGTCTCGCCGTTGACGGTTATAGCAATCCCATCTTCGTTCTCAAAAAAATACACGGACCGATGATTCCGTTAAACGAAAATCCGGACTAAACAGTGACTTTGTTGAGATGCAATTGGTACTGGTGTATCTCATGTGGATTGTTTTCGTCCCAAATCCGACAATTTGCTTGTTCACAAATCCATTGAAACTCTCTGATGACATGATTACTCTGTGTAAGGTTAAACTGGGCTTTGCTTAGATGGGAATACGTGAGGAATGTGAAAATGAAGGGAAAATCATAAATGAAAGGTTATTGAATCAGAGATAAAGGAGAGAGTACGTGAGAATGTTTGAAAGTAAAAAAGAGTAAATAATTGCTAGCATCGAGATAAAGCATATGTGAAACAATTTCAAGAGTCTGTGTTAGGGTGTAAAAATAGTTGGAAAATCGTGTAAAAGGAGAGATGATTATATGTATTAGCGTCTTGGAGAGAAACGTCTGACAGAGGAGTAAGTGGATGATCTTGTGTATGATAAGTGTGCATATTTTTTTAAGGAGTCATCCTTGGGCCCTTTTCCCAGGGATGAACCATTAAAAAGTCAAGACGGTGAGAAAGGTGGCCTAAAAATGTGTGACACAAGTACAATTCTAAGCTAAATTCAAGAATACACCGTCGACGAGTTTCCCACAAAATGTGGTTGGTGCAATTCAACACCAATAAATACTAACCTACCACCTCTAAGTGCTATTAATCACAAGGTCACCCATTATTTTCCCACGTTACAACGCTACACACCGATGGAGCATTATCTACTGTAGGTAAAATCTCATAGATTAAGGGTTTATCCGTTAAGAGAAATTCGCTTCCTCGCCCAATCATACCCCCTCCAACTGAACTAAATTATGGGTATAATTGTGCTTAATATGCCATAAAATGGGTGCAAGAGATCGCTTGCTATCCAAGCTTATTTTGGGGTCTGCTGATATTTCGAGAATGCCAACCTTTAGAATGTCCAAACTGATTCAATTCAAACAATCTCAGTCTAATTCCGCTTTCCGTTTGTCAACCTCGACCGATCGCTTAGCCATACGTTATGGTTATGAGTATTTAAATGTTCAAATTTGGCTACATAACCATTATTTGACAATATTGGTATCCTTTCTGTGGTCAGTGTTTCGCTTACGCTTGATTGTTGGAGGATTTGGAAGAATTGATCCAAAAGCTAGAAATTACTTCATCGTCTACATAATTTTGGTTTTTGTTATTATTGAATGACTTGATGTAGCTTCTTGGTGGAGCTTGTTTATGAATTGCATATAATCAATCCAACATAAAGGGTTTAGGCAGGTTCTTTGTCTGGCCTTTTAGGACCTTGACACGGTTGGTGAGTAGTTTTATTGTTTTCTAGTATCTTTCCTTCGTTTTCCTGACTTAAAATTGTTGAATAAATTCATTTTTACCAATAATTCACCAACTCATTATATATAATCGGTTCTCTGAAAATTTGTATATAAAAGAAAATTTAAAAATTATCTTTTAATGTCAGTGTTTGGGCTTTTGATATATTTCGGTTTGGTGCTTTTCAACTTTTGTAATAATGAATTTTTTATCTTCACTTTAACATACATACACCTCCAGTTTATTGGTAATTCTCACTGATCCCACACTATTTTTTTATACTTTTATTGACTATTTTCATTTTTAATTTCTTCACAAAGTACAATTTTGATAAGTTAGTCGGCTTTCAATCATTTTCGATTCAAAATTCGTAAATTCTACTTGAAAGAAAAATTCAGTCCACAAACAACAAAATATTCTATAAAGTTCCAATTAACTACGATCTGATTTTGCTTCAACCTATTTTTTTATTTTAAACTCATAAAAAAACATTCACCTCTGCCCTGTCACCATAGAAAATTAGCTCAACCTATAGACACTGGGTATGCTCATTTTGTAATCTTGCTTGGTCTGCTGAAATATGATGCTTATGCTTTTCGTTTACTAAGGTGAGTAATAGCTAATTTTTCAGTTATTTTTTATATATTAGGAAATGTATTTAATGTCTTTTTCTCAAAATATCTTGCTTAAAATTAGGTGAAAACGAAGTTTCCTATTTTTATATGTAAATTAAAGCAATTTTAAACATATATTTCAGCTCCCGTTTGAAAATGTTTTTATAGCTAATGATTTTAGAATATAGTTACTTTTTTTAATTGGAGCATTGGTAGGTAGCCAAATTGGCTAGGTCAAACGCGTTTAAAGTTGTATATCTCTAATCTAATTAATTTGTCACTATTTTTTATTTTTATTCAGCTTTCGAAAAATAATATTTAACAAATTTAGCACAGAATGTTGTAGAGCGGCATTTTTGTCAATTCTCACCGAAAGGCAATTTGCTAGTATAAATACCCCCCATTTTAGGATGATTAGGAAATACTTTGAAGTGGATAAAATGACACTTAAATTACCGCTGTTTGACAGAGCGCATCGCAACATCTACCCTAACCAAGGATTTCTTTCGCAACTGTGCGATTGCGAGTACGACCTTAAGAGAGAAGGCGCTCTTCCAGTCTCTCACCACGAACCACCACCCGAATTAAAGAAAGAACTGGGAGATCCATCGGAAAACTCTGCTTTCCACCCTGACTGGCGGGCCAACTTCGCATCCACCAACTACTGGCCCTTGACTAGACCAGTGAGTAAAAGAGGATACCCCATATCGTCCGCATACTGGGACTACGAAACTGAGTCACGCTCGAGAGCCAGGAACGAGATGAAGTCTCCTACCATCTACGACTGGTCGGACAGCTCTACGCCCACACCATACCACACTATACGTTCTTCCTCTGTGATTCCTGATGCTCTATTCTACCAGGACAGTAACGATCGTTGTCCACGCCCTTCGCGCTCTGTGTCCGTTCCTCCCGAGGAGTCTAGACCATCTGTTCCTCTCCTTTCTAGTTACGAGTACAAGCCTTACTATGGGTCATATAACTACCCTAGGACATCCCCAGAGCCATTTTACAGCACCCCTAGGGAATATCGAAAATCTCTGTACGATCCATTTTATCCTGTCTACTCCTCTTCCTACGATTACTACCGCGATGATGAACCGGACTATAGTTACTCCCCTTACTTATCTCCCTACCATACACGGTACTACAGCAGATACTACTCACCATTGAATGATTCTTATGAAGACTCTTACTACCGCAATCCATACCTCAACAATTCTCTTTCTCCCTCAACTTACACCCCATTGAGCCTCAGATATCCCTACTCTTTCGCTGCCTCTCGTCACATATTTATCTGAATTTGAAACGGTAACCAATTTTCCACCTATTTATCTATTTATTTATCAGAGTTTGAAGAAATCGAATAAACCCATTAAAATAGAGTAAAAAGGAAATAATTGTGTCTTTATTTCTATTTTGTCATTTTAAAATTTTATTATAGTTTGAATTAACGTACAGGCATAATATTCTAACTCGTGTCAACTGTATAAAAATATGAATCACATTTGTAAATAGGACAAGAAAGAGGAGAATATTTTTCTATGAAGTGATCGAGAAATTATTTCCATATCTGCATATTATATAAAAGACATGTTTAAAAAAGGATATTTTTAAAAGTTAACTCAAAGTATTGAAAATGATAAGCATAATTAATACACAATTGAATATGTACAAACTTTCATTATATAATAATATCTAGTTTTGATTTATTTCGTTGTAAAAAAATTATTGATTTTAGGCAATTTGTTATCTGTTATATCAGAATTACTCGTAAATCAATTAATAGAAATACATTTTACTTAGCTATTTTATCATAGAAATACATATATTCAATGTTTATTTAATATATTGCTGTTTACACGAATTAGATTCAGAGGTTGCAATCATTCTTCTTTATTGAAAAAATTACCTTGTAAAAAAGATTATTTATCAAATTCATATTAAGTTTTCTGATTAATATAATTAGGCAGTGTTAATTTGTTTCTAATTTCAGAGCTAGAAAATAAATTATAAAGTTGAAAAAATTAAATTCTTTGAATGCTATACAAAATATAAGCATAGAAAGTAGACGCTTGTCCCTTTTAAATAATGTGTGTAAATCCTTTTGGAAATATCAATGATTGAAAAATAAATATTTTGCTTCTTTTTGTCATCTTTTACAATTTCGTGTCGCCAACGTAGATATTAACATCATTGGGAAATTATACAAATAAGACGTATTTTTGAAGTAATTCCTAAACGCTGTAGTATATTTTCAGAACTCCGAGCAACAGCTTAATTCTCTAAATAAGCTCAAAACGTTTTGATTTGTCTAGATTATAACAGTAGCTGTAGTACATTTTTAAATCTATTTTATTGAAAAGATGGTAGATTAAATTTAAATGAAAATATAATAGAAGTTGTTTGGAGTTGCTGAGGAAGCAGTATGGCAAGGAGACTTTGTGATTATGACTGTACAAAGTAATGGAAATTCCAAGAGATAGTTTACCGTCACTAACATTTAATTACATTCCAATTTTAATTTAACTTACTGAATTTTTTGTTTTTAATTATACAGTTTTAAAGTTATTTTTATCCCATATAATTGATTTCATAATTTACTTACAATTTTACATTTTTTCCCCCTTTTAAAGCTATGTATTTCAAGTTAAAAATAGTATAATTTATTACTAATATACTTTCATTCCTAATCGTTTAAATTTGATTTGGCCTTTCTTACCTAATAAATTATTAACTATTATTTGCTTCCATTTTTTAATTTTGCTTTATTATCACCTCCTGGCTGAGAGACTTTTCATCATGTCCTTCAAGCAGCTGTAGCGTGGGTGGTGCAGATGAAAGAGCTGTGGTTCTACAGCTAACTCAACCAAGAATTAGAAAATGTGATGAAATGTAGCTGTTTGCCGAGATCTGATCGTGGAATTTCTTTGGCCATGAGAGAGACGCGGAGAAATGCAGAATTTAGACAAATATACAATAAGTGTAAAGTCTTCAACAAAAACGAAAGTTTGAAAGTAATGAATACATATAAAGGAATATTCAATATTCATACATATATGACATGGTTATACGGGGTAGGCAACTATATTAAAAAGAGTATAACTAAAGATGGCACCCTAAAAATAAAGATGAAACTATATCTCTAAACAAGTGAACAATTCATGTTAAGGGTTACTTCAAGTGCTCTGAAGTGGGTTTAGCAAGAGGCAAAACACACCTTTTAGGAACAATCTTCTCTGGTTGCCAACCAACTACTACCATAACACAGAATTACGAGATAGACATACGAACCAACAGCCTTGGTGTTAACATAAAATTGCAACCAGAATTAGATAAGTGTAGTTCATGATGCATGAATAGCAAATAGCGATCCCTCAATATGCAGGACTTATGGTATGGGAGAAAAAGGGGGAGGGTATAAAAATGTTAAATAATATAACTTTTGGTAGCGCTGAATTAAGTTGACCCCCTTAATGTTAGAAAATGGTTTGAAATGAGGATGGAAGAATAGTTTTGTACTTCTCTTTGAAACAAAACTGAAA
This sequence comes from Ceratothoa steindachneri, assembly GCA_963969495.1. Taxonomy (NCBI): domain Eukaryota; kingdom Metazoa; phylum Arthropoda; class Malacostraca; order Isopoda; family Cymothoidae; genus Ceratothoa; species Ceratothoa steindachneri. The sequence goes on from OZ018326.1 coordinate 26,787,985, forward strand.
CCTAACGGATTTATTCGTGGTAGATTCATCCCATGTCTACTAATATCTATAATACTAATATTAGTAATTGAGGTCGAATCTAATTTAGCAAGAACGTCTTTTTTGATACTTAACATCATATTACAGCAGAACATTTCTATACTTACACTATATTGAAATTTCTGCTGTAAATAGTGAGAAACATTCAAGAGGATAAGCTATCAGCTCAATCATTTATTTGAACTTGTAATCACACTGTATGGGGAATATATATATTATATATATATATATATATATATATATATATATATATATATATATATATATATATATATATATATATATATATATATATTAACTATAATATTTATATCAGTTTTCTACGCTGAATCAAATACAAAGAAGATTTTACAACCTAAGCGGAGCAGGAATTTTCTATCCATTCATCTCATGCTACAACAACATCCGTTACGGCGATAGACTCCACGCAAATAATACCTTAGATTTTCTTTCTTCAACGTTATTAGCATTCAGAGTTTATTAAGGCAAAATGAAATAAGACCTAATTTTATCAAAGCAATCTACTGAAGGACCTTATTAAACAAATTAAAATGCAATAGCAGTTTTACCATCGATCAACACTCGGTATGAACCCTTTTATTTCTCAGTTGGGTTTAGAACCTACCTTTTAACGTGGGATTCGCACCACCGGAATAAACACCGTATGTCAATCGCTGTCGTAATCATATTCTTACTCTATCTTGTTACTGGATAAACCCGATGTTAGTTAGATTCGTTAAAACGTAGCCCTATTAGACTCAAAAACTGCTATCAGACATCTAAGGGTCTGTTATAAATTTGATGAGCGAATACCATAGTCAATGCAAAGCCATAATCTATAAGATTGGTTGAATTGTTTCATGGTGATACGAGTATATTAGGATAAGAGGGATTCCATGGTTTAAATTTTGTTACAGCTCTGTCGTTGCTTTGGTTTCCAAACGGTTGTTTCCTCCTGTATCTTTCCTATCTATGCAAGCTGGATTCACCCACTTAGAGCGTTTAGTAAAATGTGGGTTTAGTATCCCGTAGACTTGTCCTCATATTTACTGTCCTTTTCATAAGTTAGAGCCTTTCTCAGTGGTGGTGATGGCATTAGTTAGTAAATAACCGACGAACTGTTTTTAAATAGTAATTTAATTGTTTTTATTTAATTTTTATTATTAAAATAAGCAGATCCTAACATAAAAAAGTGTAACGTTCCGTTTCAATTTTGAAACGGTTTATGCAACCGATTCACAAGGCAAATTAGTTTATAGTGGCACCCGTTCTTCTCAATTGTAGACGAAGTCTCCCAATTAGATAATGAAATTCACATAAAGATCAAACGGACAATCCGTGCCAATACAGTGGTCATCAGTGTCTAGGCATCTTTGATGATGATGATGATGTGTGCGTATGTGTGTGTGTGTGTGTCTGTCTGTACAATAAGACCTGTAGTAGTTGTAGTGTAGTCTGAAGGAAGAGAAACCCGTACTACTGGGGAGTGTGGATTGGAAACCCAACGGGGTTACGGTATGATGAAGTATGTGTATGAAACTCCTTTCGCACATGCGCAAGACTGGGCGCCCCTCTGTGGCCAGTGGAATCTTCCTCCGATCAAGAACTTCAAATGATCGTGGCTTCTGAACTAATGGCTGCTGCTACATGAAATAGCCCCCGCAATGACTCGAATTGGGATCTCATCCGGCGACTAACCACAATCAACTTAGTTTAATTTGGTTCAACGTATAAGCGGCCTTTTTACTCCCATAGATTGTATGTATACAGCGATATTTAATGTGTATAGGAATCTGATGAGGTTCTGCGTATACCATGCTCAGCCCTGGTTTACAATAGATCCTGAATACAAACTATGTATGTATTAATCGTTATGTTCTTTTACAACGAGAAAAGTCTGCCTTCTTATTCTAAATCTCTTTTATGTTAGCTGAGGATTAAGAGTGACAGCTGAAATTACCTTATCTCAGCAGAAACAGAAATTTACAAATCACTCAATCTTTTCAGGATCAAAAAGTAATGGAAGTAAGTCGTATAAAGTACAAAAATATTTAAAATAAACAATATAAATTTGAAAAGGGACAGCGAAGAAGTGATTGAATAAATAATACCCAGTTTCACTATTTCTCAGAACAAGTAATATATTTGAAATCTATTCTTGAAGCGATTCAAGAATACATACTTTCCACCTGTTTACGATAGATATTGCTAAGTTTGGTAAACAGTAAGAAAATAAACAAAAATAAACCGAATTCTAAACATATATAAGGAGTATTATAAATATAAAATGAGCAGTTGAGAAAATTAATGTATAAACTTATATACCCAGATATCATATAGTAAATTAACTCTTAAACATTAAATTAATTCGACCGGTAGGATAGGGAAACATTGTTTCCGAACGATTTTGTCCTTCAAAAAACATTAATTTATATTTAGTATTAAAATATAACTTTTTGTCCTATTTTAGCAATATTAAAAGATGCTCTGAAGATTGGGGTAAAGACCGAAAGCTGTGCTGAAATAAAGAATGAATTTTGGAATGTTAATTTAGAACAACTCGGAAGAGAAAAAGAGACTAATAAGAAATGTAGCAAAACAAAGAAGGAAATCAATCAAAGCTCAGTTTGAAATGGTTTTCAAATAACACACATACAGACACACACACTTTATCTATGTTTCACTATGTGTGTGCGTGTGTGTGTGTTTCTCTCTCTCTATCTCTGCCTTTATCTTTCTGTCTGGCTGTCTCTATTTTTCCCTCTCTCTCACTCAATATCTCCATGTATATATATATATATATATATATATATATATATATATATATATATATATATATAAAGAAAGAGCAACTACAGGTTCTGCAGGTGATAATACAACCCCCACAGGGCTACGCCATTTTTATTTTTTTCCTTTCAAATAAATTTGAAGACAGAAAGAAAGATGCAGAAACCTTGTATAGCTGACTGACTATAAATACATATAGTATAGGAGAAAGAAGAATTGGACGTAAATGAGCAAATGAGACAAGAAACCGGAGTTTATTAAAGGCAAGAGAAAGGGACATTAGAAGAATCCAGAATCAAAGGGAGCAGAGGGCGGCACAGTGAAGGCGATCCTTTACCGAGAAGACAGAAATAACGCCAGGGGGAAAATGTTTTTGAAAATTCCTGGCCGGGACTAGAATCCGGGTCTGCTGATTGCCGGTCAGATGCTTTACCGCTGAGCTACCAGGCACAGTAACTATATTTCACCCAAAGCGGTACCTCATCAAACCCAGTATCTCCCTAAGCTAGGACCCTCCAAGGAATTTTTATACCACATCCTCTTATCCGCTCACAATTTAAAGGCATAGAATAAAAATGGCGTAGCCCTGTGGTCGTTGTATTATCACCCGCAGATCCTGTAGTTGCTCTTTCTTCGTATGTGACATGGACTATGCGCCTTTGGATTGTGAGCGGGTTGGAGGATGTGGTATAAAAACTCCTTGGAGGTTCCTAGCTTAGGGAGATACTGGGTTTGATGAGGTATCGCTTTGGGTGAAATATAGTTACTGTGCCTGGTAGCTCAGCGGTAAAGCATCTGACCGGCAATCAGCAGACCCGGATTCTAGTCCCGGCCAGGAATTTCCAAAAACATTTTACCCCTGGCGTTATTTCTGTCTTCTCGGTAAAGGATCGCCTTCACTGTGTCGCCCTCTGCTCCCTTTGATTCTGGATTTTTCTAATGTCTCTTTCTCTTGCCTTTAATAAACTCCGGTTTCTTGTCTCATTTGCTCATTCGCGTCCAATTCTTCTTTCTCTTGTACTATATATATATATATATATATATATATATATATATATATATATATATATATATAAATATATATATATATATATATATATATATATATATATATAATATTTATATATATATATATATATATATATATATATATATATATATATATATATATATATATCAATACTTAATTTTAAACTTAGTCAGAAAAAAATATATTTTTCTTTATTTAAATTTTATTTATAAATGGAATACAAATTTACTCAGTTTTAAAATTATTCAGAGAGAAAGTAAATAATCATGGTTATATTTGGCTGTGATTGAACACGAAGAATATTGGACTTCGATGAAATTGTGAATCTTCATCATGTCTATGAATGCGCCTTAAAGATGGATGCCAATCAAACTATTCAACTTTAGACATTTTCTTTCGTTAGACTCAAAACCAACTTTCAAATTCATGATGCATAATTATTCAAGTGATATTCGAAGCGAAGATTGAAGTTGAAAGCTAAGAAAAGCGAAGGTCGTTATTATAAAGTTGGCAAGAGCTTGGCCTTATTAATAAGTTTCTCATTTGTAGCTTTGGTGAATAAATTAACATAAATAAAGCAATTATATAAGTAAATTTAGCATAAGTCTGCAATCGTATTCGGATTTATAACCTTTAGTTTTCATTTAATTCTTAATTTTAACAAACAAAGAAAGATTTTAGTAATGAATGATGCGAGGTTATGAGATATGACCTGAAGTTAAGTTCAATTTCAACCTTAACCTTCCATGTCGAATAAACAAAGAGTTTGAGACTGGGTTTTTTTTGTCACTCATGTATACTTCAGCACAGATTGCAAGTCTCACTGAAAAATTGCCTTCAAGATGTAAAGATGCATAAAGATATTTAGAGCCTCAAAACTTATCCTATTCGTGATAACCCTTCGCCCCCCAAAAAGAGATATCGAGGGATACGAGATTTCTCGAACGCCTTTCTTCCTCTATATGACAGACGGATCTCTCTCTATCTCTCAAGAAGAAAGTTCTAAGTTATCAATAAACTTCCACTTTGAACATTTGTGTTAAAATGATAATTTCTTGTAGTCCAACCAGCTTTATATTACATTAAATTAAGGCATACACAACAGTTTTCTCTGTATCCTTTCTTTTTGATTTGTAAATTCATCATCGATAATGAATAACAAAGTTAACTTGAGCTTTCTTATGTTATGGCCAAACAAACTACCACTTCACAACGTTGGTGAGCACTTTTAGGTCACTTTTAAGTATATCTTAACACTCGACAAATCCTACTGACAACCATTAAACATTCCTAAACCACCACAATTTCAACTAAAAATCCACCGATTTTTAATAGTCTTTAATCATCCAAATATTCATAATACACCTCTGAAACCATCAACGCATGATCTACCACAACTTCTCTGCCTTTTCTGAAAACTCCTCTCCATATACCATATAATAAATGTTCCCAAAATGTACGGAAATAACAATAATCATTAAAATTTAAATACACATATGTGCGGATTTCAAACCTTTCTATAATTATATTGTTTCTCTTGGGAACAAAACTGAGGTATGTTAAAATACATCCGGGAATGAATCTTAATCTGGTTGAGTTCAGTCTCGCAGTGGGTTCACTCACAAATTCGTCCGCCCACTTTTCTATCCCTTCCCACCCGCTGTGACCCAGCATTTAGGAAGAGACTGATTTGGCAACGCCTCTAAATGGCCTTGGTGGGTTTTTTTCTCCCTTTTTGGATGGCGAATCATCTGATTTAAGGAAGACACTATTTGGCAACTTTTTGGTCCCGTCGGTTTGGGATTTTTAGACGTTAAAACTCACGTTATGTTCTGTATTCACCGTACTGGCGTTTAGATAGTTGTGACAATTTTCAGGTGAGGGTTTTGTTTGGTACATGTTGTTAACAGCCTTAAATTGTGTACTGCTGTAATTTCGCTCTACTGGACTTATTTATTTCTTAAGAAACTTTGGTTTGCCTTGTCAAACAACCAGTCAGGTTATTTTCCCATAAGTTATAATTAGTGATTGTTTTGTTATAGAGATTTAACGTGACATCTCAAATTTATTTGATAATTAAAGGGGAATTTAGACACTCTAATTACCAATTGGAGATAGTATAAATAAGTACTTTTAGAAGAGAGTGAAATAGTGCCTTATATAGGACCTTAAAGGAGTGTTATTTAATAGCTAACCAAACCTAGAAAGACTGCGAGTTTATAGCTAACCTAACCATGAAAGAGTGCTAGTTTATAGATAGCCAAAAGTGGAAAGTGTGCTAGTTTATTGCTAACTGAGCCTGGAAATAGAAGGAAAAAGTGCTAGTCTCTAGCAACCAAATCTAGAAGAGTGCTAGTTTAGATCTAACCAAACCTAGAAAAAGTGCTAGTTTACATCTAATCAAATCTAAAAGAGTGTCAATTTATAGCTAACCAAACCTAGAAATAGTACTAGTTTACAGCTAACCAAACCTATAGAGAGTGCTAGTTTGCATATAACCAAATCTATAAAGAGCGTTAATTTATAAATAACCAAACCTAGAAATAGTGCAAGTTTACAGCTAACCTAAACCTAGAAAGAGTGCTAGTTATAGTTAACCAAACCTAGAAAGAGTATTTGTTTATAGTTAGGCAAACCTACCTATAAAGAGTACTATATTTATATTTAGGTTAGCTGTAAGCTAGCCTACAGCTAACCTAACCATGAAATAATGCTAGTTTATAGCTAACCACACCTAGAAGGTATGCTAGTTTATAACTAATTAAACCTAGGAAGAGTAGAAAGAATACTAGTTTATAGCTAACCAAATCTAGAAAGAATGCTAGTTTACAGATAACCAAACCTAGATAGAGTGCTAGTTTACATCTAACCAAATCTATAAAGTGTTAGTTTATAGATAAACAACCCTAGAAAGAGTTTTAGTTTACAGCTAATTAAACCTAGAAAGAGTGCTAGTTTATATCTAACTAAACCAAGAAATAGTGTTAGTTAATAGCTAAATTGGGACCAAAAATAGATAACCTTTTTAGGCCAAATCACTAATTAGCACCGGTAAAATCTTTGCTAAATTCGTTTTTTCCAATATTTTAATGGGCGGTTATTACCATCGTTTATGTTCATCTATAATTTATATATTTGTTTTCTAAAGTATACTAGAAGGCCTAACCGCTTATATATTTGGCATGATATAAATTTTAGTGAAATTAAATCATTTCTTCTTAGTTTTAAAAAAGTGAAAACATCCTAAATTTACAACGCTCAATATCAGCGGATCTTGAAATATTTGGCACGTTTCCCGAGAGACCAAAATATAGTATTAAGCGGGAAATAAAGTCAAATATTTCGCGGTAGTCGATGAAAGAAAGAAATTTGGCTAATGTGCAAGGGTTGCAAGTGTGGGTGAGTTAGATAGCTGAAGTAATCTTATTATTTGTTACCCCATATGTGCATCTTTTATAGGTCTTCCGATGTAAGGTAACAACGAGGAGTAACAACAAGGAAAGAAGGTACCCTAGGAGACCTTACGGTCCATTCAACGAGGTTACCTTTGGACTAGCAATCGAGCGGGCACATGGCAGCTCAATTGTTTTGCGTCCCTAAACGGCCACTTTTCAAGACCTTGTCTAGTCTTGGCTTGAACTGGTCAACAGATAATACAAATTAAATTCCTATAGAATTACAGAGGGATCAACTAAATATTATGTCTGATAACGGTCGCTAGTAAAGACGAACGGTTCTAAGTTTGATAAAGAACAGCGAAAAGACTCTTAAATTTGACCAAATAATAATATTAATAATAACAATTTTATTTATAATGCACTTTACATTGAATGAACAACAGGGTAAAAAGATGAAATATATAAAAATACAGAAGATATATTTCAAAAGACCAAAACATGTTCAGCAAAACCCTAGGAAAAATCCTTTTTAAAGAGATGGGTTTTGAGGTCTTTTTTAAAGGCATCAGCCGTCACTGGCCCCCTCAGATGGTCAGGGGGGTTTTACGCAGTTTGGGGGAAACAGAGCAGAAGGCCGGTTCTCCCATGGTTCGGAGTTTGGTCTTCGGACTCTGGAGGAGATTGACCTGTCCGGAGCGGAGGAGTCGTGTCGAGATCTGGGGTAAGAGCAGCTCTTTGAGGTAGGAGGGGGCATCGCCATTCACGCACTGGTGGGTGAGCAGGGAGACTTTGTACTTAATCCTGAATGAGACGGGAAGTCAGTGAAGACAAACAATCCCAAATTAGACTAAGTAAATATGAGCAACGTTAAATTTTACTAAATAAAGATAAGCACCGTTAAATTTGACAAGGTAAAGATGAGCACCGTTAAATTTGACCATGTAAAGAGAATCTCTCTCAAATTTGAGGTGTAAAAATAAGTATCCCTAAATTTACCAAATAAAGATAATCAGTCCCAAATAATAGAAGTAAAGATATTTCCCAATTTGATTAGGTCACTATAATCTCTCCATAAATTTGATTATGCAAAAATAAGCCCTGCTAACTACCTCTAGTAAAGATGAGCACTTCAGAAATCAAACAAGATAAGCACCGATGTTTCTTTTGGAAGTGTTCAGTCCTACTATATCTAAGTTTATTATTTTCCTTTATTATATCCAAATAATAAAATTTTATCTACTTTATTCAGGAGTAGTTTTTTTATTATATGATATATAGAGGAATATGGCTGTATAATAGACAAAGAAGCCAATATGGCTCAGATGATCAAATTCGTCAGACCTAAAGAATGAAAGCGGCGAATGGGCTCTACAGACTTCAGAGTCCAACCCTTAAAGACAGATTTTTCTGCCTTTCTAAGACTTGATAATACTAATTTCGTACAATTTTGAATAGAGATTAAAAAGGATTGAATGAATCTGTACCAAAATAGCTACTAAAACTATTGTTTGTCTAATAGAGTTGGAAAAATGTAAACATAATATGAATTAAATCAGTTAAACATTTTTTTTTCCTTTTAACTGCCATTTAGGAGAATAAAAGCTTCAAAAAGGTGTGTGTAGAGAAAGTGAGAGAGAGTATAACTAAAATAGAATAGTTGTGCTAGTGTATACATCAATTCCCAAGAGGTTTTGGGGGGGCCAAATCTTATGTCAGAAGGACTACTCCTTAATTTACTAATCTCTTCTTCCGTGTATGAAAGCGTAGCACTTGTATTGTATCTATAGGTAGATCGAAAATTACTTTACAAAGAGATAATTATTATTTTTCTGGTTGAGTGAGTCATTGCATCTATGTTGTAAGACCTAAAGAATAATGTTTATGATATGGTGCAAAAATAACTTCGATATATACAGAATCATCATCAGAAAATGGTTAACGTAATATTTGCTACCTTAAATATTCTTGGCCTCAGATCAAACACTCGGTGTTCTTAATTGCCAGGTTTCCACTTGCAGCAAGGAAACTTCTTAGTCCAAATTAGGGCTGGTTCGTGATCAGTTGCCAGCAACATAATTGCGTAAAATTAAAAACTAGGTCAAGGAATTGTATTTACAAGAGTGATGGCTTTGATCACCTGCAACCTCACCTGTGATTGTCACTTTGAAATTAGCACCATTAGATGTTAACTTATATGCGAGATGTTTACATTTAACAAGTATTTTTTTTAGGATCTGCGTTTGCCTATTACTTATTATTTGAATTTCTGCTCGACAGAATCCGTCACAACATCTTTAACCAGGAACTAACGTCGTGATAACAGGGTTTCAATCGTGTTCTCCATCGTGAGGGACCAGTTTCGGCTCGATCTTCAGTTCCAGGTCCTTAGCGACTCGTTGCCACCATGTACAGAGCTCGCAGTGCGTCTCCCCTGCACTACAGGGCAGTCATGAATAGAGATCCTAGCCCAGAGCCGTATCGCGCTGTATCTGTACCCAGAATCCGGGAATCGAGTCCTCCTCCGACGTTCTCCACCTACGGTACCTCGACTAGACTCTACCCCAAGAGCTACTACTATAGCAGCCCACTATCTGAATACTACCGCTATGCCCCTCGTGTCTACTCAAGAACTCCACACTATGATCGTTACTATCCGAGATATTTCCATCACGATTCCGCCCGCTTGCCTTCCTACTACTCTTCTTACTACACCAGATACTATTCCCCATACACGGGAACATCTTACTACACTCCTCGCATGTACTACTCTCGTTATTCGTACACTACTCCTTATAGCTATTTGCCATATAGATACCGTTCTATCTTCACTCATTAATTCTTAGACATCTTCACAGGCCTCCAATAGGTATTACTAGAACTTAAAACTATCGAAACTTCCATATATTTTATTAATGAAACATTAAATTGTCAACTATCACATGTCGAACCATCTCATGGTTGACTATTTCATGTAATTGACAACTGACACACCTATCTCGTACTGGAATCCAATTTACCGAACCTTTAATAGTCAACTATCACATCCTGAATCACCTCATGGTCGACTATTTCATGTAATTGGCAACCGATACAACTATCGTACTATAATCCATTTTACCAAAGGTGTTCATTGTAATTTTCATCTGCGTGTGGTTCAGTTCTATTTGGTAGTGTGGTTAAAATCTACTATTCAAGCGAGGCGACATAGAAGAAATAAATTATACAATTTCACCACCAACCTTTCAAGAATCTGTTCACGAGTGCCTGCAAGAATGGAATGTTTTATTCAGGTTTTTGATACTAGAATGCTTTTATAACTTAACAAGTAAGGTCGTGGTAGTTAAAATTGTTATTTATTTCCCGATAGTTGTAAAAACAATATGACGTATTCGTATATGGTTTGTATGCCATAAAATTCCGTGGGATGTTGTATATCGCTAAATTGTCTATTTGATTGTAAATTTTTTGTAGCTTCCAAGGTTATATATGTTATTTTTTTTTAAATATGTTTAGGAGTGCTAGAAGTTCATTTGAATTTAGTTTGTTTTTCGTTCTCATTCAAGAATTTGTGTATGTGTGTATGCTCGAATAACTAGTATTACGGCCCATGTAACCGAATTTCAATTCATCAACCCACACTGCGTGAATACAAACAAGGGATTTTGAAATTCACATCTAACCTTCGCTAATGCTTCTCAAAGCTATTATAGAGAAATATTTTTAAATTTTGTGTATCGAAAAATTAGCAGTCGCTCTAAACAAAGACGAAAATAAAGTAAGGTGACTGTTTCGAAAGTTATGAAAGAAATGTACGAGATGATCAAACATTGTAAGCGAATAAAACTTCTGTTTTTATTTTTTATTGTGTCCCTTAGTCCATTACGATTGATGCATTCAGTCATGTTAAAGTAGCCGAAGGCTTTAGATAAAGAAAATAAATATCCCCTTATTATCCAAAAGATTCTTACTAAAAGGTCTTAGCTAAGTCATTAAGACTTCAACAAAAGCCTCTTTTATACAAAGTTGAATTAGCGCACACTAAGGTCATTAAAATTACATAACTTCACTTAATCCCTTTGTGATCTATGAATCACAAAGCCAAAGGTCATTTGTCTACGTCAATTGGGGGACGATTTTCGTCTCAGAGTCAGAAATGAAACGAACAGACCAAAACCACCCCAAAGGAAATAGGTACTGAAATATTTGGATCAGTTAATGATAATGGTTTAAAAGGGTCATATATCTGATCTTCGTAGTAGTGGTTAGTTGCCCGTCGATTTCGGCGATGACGTCACTTCATGCCCTTAAGTTGGGCATAAAGAGAAACTCGCATAAAAGATGATTAGAGTGGGAAAGGGGTGTGCATTCCTCAGCACACTATCTCGGCACTCCATAGTTGGGTTGGTTGCAAGGTGGCCCAAGACGACCAACCATTGTGGAGTGTTGCGGGAGACTGCCGAGTCGTCGGTCTAATAACGCTCGCCTACTACAGGTCGCCACAGCAGATTTTGCATTAGGGGTGACTCCCGTAGTCTTTGTTCAGTCAAGGACATCCACAAGTAGGTCAAGAGTTTGTGAGGGATTAGGGCGTGTCCACAAGTTGGTTGGCTGCGCAGTTTAGCGATTTTATTTCGTAACACCAGAATTTTTTATATACCGACACCATCTCCTATTTATTAGAATTTCTATTATAAGTGCATTTTGTAAATTGAAAATTCTTGACAATATGGTTAGTTATTCCTTTCTCTTAGTCTCTTAGTCAAGAAACCAAAGATATCTGACATTTGGAGAAAGGTTTAAGCCATTTGTTTTAACACAAATGCAAAAAAAAAACCCTTTTGTCTCCAGAAACAACCTTAAATTAAGCGAAATCTGAAAATTTCCAAGAAATTTGTATTCCAAAGAAAATTGATATCCTTATATAGTAACTTTGATTTCCACCTTCGTAAAAGAGGTTTCTAAAGATCTGACAATCGAATGAAGATTTTATCTAGCCTTATTAAATCATAAGAGGCATTTATGAATACACATATTTAATATAGATATATATTTTAATTTTTTTAAGGGATTAATCACTGAAATGCACTGTTCTTTGTGGGTTTTATAGTTACCTTTACTGCTGTGCCATATCCTCCAGGACGCCGGCATCCAAGGACTTTCCAAATTCTTGCCAAGTCCATGGTTAAACAGGATTAGTACGTAGTGAGGGCTCCAGTCCTCTTCTGCGGTGACTGGTCGACAACCACTTTTGATGCCTGGCTCGCCCTAAGGCGTGTCACCCACCTTGCTGTCACATTCACACTGCTCCAGACTTTACTTAGTAGAGCTGGCATTGCTCAACACCACAGTTTGGAGTTGTGGTGCATCCTCACCTGGTTTAGCCCATCAGCTGAGATGGTTGCTCGAGATGTGGCCGTTGTTCTAACCTTTTGAAGGGCAAAGTTCTAAAATTCAATTAACCAATACTCCCATAACAATCTTATAATTCATCTAATCACAATCGAAATAGAATTAGAGGAAGCAGGGAATTGGCTAGAATTATCAAATTGTCGGCTAAAAAATGACTGAAGACTTTATAAGGGTTGGAAAAGAGGGGAGAGTATTAAAAAATATAAAAGTATGTTGTACATGAAATATATATGCGAATGGATGAAAAAATTGTAACATAATCACAACTCCGTTAGACAAAGATGTCCTGATTGCATCGGGAGATGGAATGAGCTTCCATATACACTCGCCTTTATTTAGACCATTTACTCAATGTTCACAAACAGCCTTTTTTTATAGCGTTCCAAAACCCCAAGTCCAATAAGGTCTTGCTTTTAAAATGCTTTCTAGTTCGTTTTTTGTGTGATCTTTTTATGAACTTCCTGTGGCAAGGGAATCCGAAGAGGGCGGCTCGGTTTGGGCGCAGCTTTCTAAGCTGCCGGATGGCCGAGTGGTCTAAGGAGATCGTCAATCACATCCAAAGGATCGGATTCGGTTGGCTCGCCCTTCGCCACCACTTTATTGTCATATTTCTTATATTTAGGATTAATGATGTTTCTTATTGATATTATCATCTTTATTGTTTATATTACCCTTAATATTTTTTAGTGTTCCTTCTATATATCTGTTTCCTTCATCTACCCTCTCGACTGATTTAAAATACCCTCGTTGGTTAAAATACCCTCATTGGTTAATAAAAAATACTTAAAATATAACGAAGGCTTCGGGAGTCGCCCGAGAATCTTCGATCGGCGGATAAAGGGGGCAAGGAGTATGAAACCAAGAACGCCCTTCTGAGCCCAATACCATAAGAGAAATTGGGACTCTCTCGGGTCGTTTATTGAATCTCTTTTAAACCTCCCACTAGCCTTTACGCGCCTGTTTAGACCCAGAAGAGTGAGAAAGAGGGCATTAATTATTCTAAAAGAAAAAACGAGCAAACATTATTACTATTATTACTAGTTAAAACTAAGAAGCAATAACCAACGAAGGTATGCCGTCACAAAATTTCCTGAAAGATGTGATTAAATTTGCTAAAGTTGGTAGAAATGAAAATATGAGAAGTAGAAAGCCCGCGTAAACAATATGGGGGTCAATGAGGGGGTGAGGGATAAATGGAGAATGATGAGTGAAAAATAAGACAAAAACAAAAGATTTGTTGCATTTATACTAGCACTTTTTCTTATTTAATTTGGGTGCGTTGAATTCAAATCCTGAAGTCCAATTTTCTACAGAAACTACAGATTTTTTTTGCAATTCAGCTTTTTTTCTCTTGGTGGCGAGAAAAATAATGACACCTTTGGCATAATCCCATGTTCTATATTTGCGATTTATTTTTATACTATGTTAAGATTAGACGAGAAACAACCCTTACAACAAATAATCTGTACTTTTTCTCAACACTTTTTCTCAAAAGATAAAGCAAGAAAGACAGAATCTATGTGGTGAGGGCATTTCACGTCAGTATTCAATGCCTTCACAAACTGCTTCATCAAGCCAAAGAATGAGATAGAATGGGGAAAAAATTATTTTTTCTCGACTGGACGATCGTGTCATTCACAACCTTTGGTATGCCTGGTTTCAGAGTTTCACGGATAAGCCATTCCTCCTGGGTCCAGTGTTTGTCTAGAGCTCGACTGTCCCGCATGCGAAGATAACATTATAACTTAGTGGAACCTTTCTGTTGGACAAGGAGGAAGTTAACAATTTTTAGGCCCACACAAATTATCCAGTTCTGCTCTTAATATTTAAGTAAGCCAATGACCATTTTTATGTAGTCATGGATTTCGCACAAATGCACCGAGTGAACAACTGGGACTGCAAAACATTGCCATTATGCAAGAGAACACACTTGAGGCTGCGCTTAGAACTATCACAAAACAATCCATTATGTAAGGTTATACGATGCAACACTTAACTGTGCTAAAAGACTTGCGATATCATGGAAGTAAACAAATTGCTTATCCACTGAAAAAAGACCCCCCCTCTAAATCTGCTCCCTATTCTGAAATGTGAGACTTTTGCAGAGCTTTAAAGCACGTGTGTATATGTTTTTAGCCTGGAGGCTCCGCTGTTTTCTTGGAGAGTGTCAAATTACGTGCAAGTCATTCAGTTTCACCTGAATAAAAGACTGAGGGGCTGATGAATGTTTTTCCATTAGTGAGACCATGTCTTGAAAGTCATGATCATATTTCCTGCTTTCATCTTCAGAGGTGGTATGACCATTAAAAACTGCAACTGTAACTTCCTCAGAATGCGGAATAGGTCGAATTGCAGAGGGAATACTGAGACAGGACATATTATACCGGCGGTCTTTGCCAACACCTTTAGTGTTTGCCAGGCAAAAATACCAGTCAGCTATGTGGTCCTTTGCCTCTCGCTAAACCATAGGGACTCTAAAAAGTAGACATTTTTGTTTTCCTTTGATCTAATATATTTTTCTCATAATTGTGACACAGTGTGTAGAGCCTACTTCTTGTCTTGGTCACCAAGGAGAATGTCAAAATAGGTCTTATAGTCACAAAACACAAACCTTGTTATATTACGCCCATGCCGAAACTGTGTGTAGCAGACCTCAAACCCAGATGTAATAGAATGCATTAGGATCATTTATGTCTACTTGAAGAAGTCATCATTAGATCTGAAAGGAACAAAAAAGGATTCTAGATTTTAAATCAGATTTAAAAATATAATTAAAATCAGCTGGAAAATCTCATGGAACAGAAAATTAGAAAAATATTCCCTGGTGTAATAAATGAAGAAAAAGAATATGAATGAAGAGGGAAAGTGCCGAAGGGTGAATTGGAGTGGCAAAGAAGGTTGGAAAGGCGTAGTGAAGAAGGGTGAAGAGAAGTAGTGAAAAAGGGTAAACAGTAGGAGTGAAGATGGGTTAAGGGGAGTGATGATAAAATGGGAAGGGTAGTAGTGAAGAGGCGTGATGAAGAAGCGAGAAAAAGAGTAGTTAATAACTATGAAGAGGTGTAGTGACGAAGAATGAAGAGGCGTAGCAAAGAATGGTGAGGAGGAGTAGTGAAGAATAGTAAAAAGCCGTAGTGATGATGGGTGAAGAAGAATAGCAAAGAATAGTGAAGAGACGTAATGAACTACAGAACTACAGAAACAAGGACCGACAAAGACCCTAAGGTCCGCTCAAGGTTAGTCTGCTTATACAGACGGTGTTAAACTACCACTATGTAATGTTAATGTATCGTGCTTTTTTTTCTTTCTTTTAACTATTTTAATTCTATGGTATATGTGTACCCTTTAACGTGTAGGTTCAGTTATCCCTCAAATGCACGAACACGCTTCTCCGAACCAGAGGGGTTGTGGGTAGAGCAGTACTATCTTTTCCCGAGGCTTCGCTGCTAGTGATGAAAATAATATAGGCATAGGACAGACAGAAATGAAAAAAAGGGAATTCACGTTCACTCCATGTCATGTAGAGGGACGTCGCTGGCATCTTTTTATCGATTATTTTATTTTATTCCTTAACTCCTTATTATGTATGACGTCTTCATCTATGATCCTACTACTTTATATTTACACTATTGAAGTACTCATCATGTCGGTTTTTTAGCATATTAACTGACGTGCTTTCTACTACACGGTGGAGAAGGCTATTCCACGTTTGTGTGATCTTAAAAGTGAAATAATTTTGAGCTATAGTAGAGTTAAAGCGCTTATTCACTAATTTGAAACTGTTTTGGCGTGTGTTGGCCCTTTCGTCCATCGCGAACAATATTCTGTATTTAAAATTATTAAATACTCCTAAAATTTTGAATACCTCGATCAACTGCCCAAGTAATCGTCTACTTTCAAGGGATAGTAGGCCTTATGAATGGAGTCTCTCTTCGTACGGTTTGTTTCGAACTCCAGGAACTAGTTTAGTAGCCCTACGTTGCAGTCTTTCTAACTGCGCTGTATCCTTGTTTAGGTAGGAAGCCCAAAATTAAACCGCATATTCGAGGTGTGGGCGAACGAGTGCTTTGTATAGTTGCGGGATTATATCTTTCGATTTGAAAGTGAAATTACAAACGATATATCCTAACATTCGGTTTTCTTTCTTACAAGCTTCTGCGCATTGTTTCGATACTTTAATTAAGGTCCTATAAGATTAAAATTCCAAGGCCTTTTTCTAAATTAACGGAGTCGAGGGTTTGGCCTTTCATATGGTATTCTACTTTTAATTTATGACTAGGGCAGTTAAAAGTCAATAAAGTCAACTTATCTTTTACAAGACTCTTTCCTCTACAACAGCTATTAATGCATTAATAATGACTGTATGGGGTATAGTAACAAAGTTAATAGGTCAACAAAAGTTAACTTTTACACGTCAGGTAAACAAACTCTTTATGTCAAGAAAGTAAAAATATAGAATAAAAATAGATCTGGTAACTTTTCACCTAGTAATTGGCAACTGGAGGCCTACGAATTAGCAACTCATTTCTTTTTCAGTTGCTGTTTAACGGCTATTGTGCACATTTGTGCTTGTTTTTTGGTGGTCTTTTTGGCAGTTTTGAATTATATATATAGACATGCCTGAAGTTGAGATACCATCTACTTCTAAAGTGCGTGCTGCAATTGAAAAATATCCCAATGAATTCATTTGTTCAGGAAAAAATTAACTTTATTGTCAAATTTGTTGTTATAGTGAAGCACGAAATTTTTTTTTCAAAAACACCAGCGCAGCCTACCTAAACGTGTGGAAACTGGAAAGACACAAACAGTGTTAAAGTTTAAGTCTTCAGATTTTACTGAAAAGCTAGTGACTACATTTTTGTAATCCGACATACCCCTTCATAAATTGTGCCATCTTTATATAAAACAATTATTCTCTGATATGGGTGTAGCAGTCCCCAGTGTGACAACTTGTAGATCAATATCCATCAAAATGGCCGAAAGCGATTCAGCTAGGTTAAAACAATTAATAACGAAAAAACTAATTTTCCTCGTCGTTGACGAAAGTAAAGTAAGAGGCTCTAAATATATTAATATACTTTCGGAAATTATTGATGTTCCAAAAATACTTATTTAATCAAATGTGATGTTCTTGTCAGATCTGTTAATGGACAAAATGTCATATACAAGATTGATAATACTATATAAGAATTTGAGATAGCAAGAGAAAGTTTCTGCTTACTTCTATCTGATGTAGCTCGTTATATGGTATAAGCTGGAGCAACATTCAAAAAACTTTTCCCAAGATTTTTCCATGTAACATGTGTTGCACATCTGTTAATTAACAGTGCAATGCATATAAGATTATTTTATAGTAAAGTTGATGCTCTAATTGCATGCGTCAAGGCATCTACTGTTTAAAATAAAGAGAGGAAGGCTTTATTTCAAGAAATTGGTACTTTCCCAGAACCAATTTTAACACGTTGTGCAAGTTGGCTAAACACTGCTTTCTATTATGCAGATAATTTTCCAAGCGTCAAATGCATAGTTGAGAATTTTGAAGGTGATGGAATTATCGTTTGGAAGGCTAAAGATAGTGTGGCTAAGAAAAACCTACCAACGCAACTACTTTCCATTAAAATGAATTACAGTCAAATTGCTTGCTTGGTGCCTAGGATGGAAGCAACTGATTTCACAGTGAAAGAGGCATATGAGACTCTTACTATCATTAACTTTGATGACTTTCCGTGTGAAATCAAGCAGTACATTAAAAGAAGACTTAAGGAAAATGATTTGTGTGAGAGAGTTGAACTTCGTAGGCCTGAAATATCACCAACAATTTATTCTTATCTCCTTAAATGTCAGCCAACAACAGCGTATGTGGAGAGATCATTCTCTTAAATAGAGACCGCAACTTTCTGCCAGAAAATATTGGAAAATACTTGATTATGAACCACAATCAGCCAACGCTGGAATAAGTAAAATTCCGTTCATATTAGTCATTGAAAATAAAGTTAACTTTTTAAGTCAACTTTTTACAATTTTTAGCTCAGCTTTTTAATTTTGTTAGATCAACTTCTTACTGCCCTAGTTATGACATCCTAAATGCATGACCTTGCATTTACCTATGTTGAAGCCCATCTGCCATTTGTCCGCTCATTTGACCATTTTATAAAGGTTTCTCTGCATTTGCTCTACATTGGATCTAGAAAGGACTCGGCTTCTTAGCTTCGTGTCATTAGAAAATTTAGAGATCTTACTAACCACTCAATTATCCAGGTCGTTAATGTAAACAATAAATAATAATGGGCCCAGGAGTGACCCCTGTGGAATCCCGCTGGTGACTGGGGCCCACTCTGAGCACACCCCATTTACAACAACTCACTGTGAACGACTTGAGAGCCAGTTTTTAATCCATTTAAGTATGTTACCCCTCACTCCAATCGCTCTAATTTTCATCAATAGACTTTTGTGCGGGACTGTATCAAAGGCTTTTTTAAAGGTCAAGATACGAGGGGCGGTCAGTGAGTTTTGCAAATCAGTAGGACAAAACAGAGGAAGTGGGATGGCTGTTTGTGGGGTGTTAGGACAAGTTATGAGAAGTCATAACCTGCAGCCGCACGCTCCTGCCTCGTCTATTTAAGAAGCAGTAGCTGATCGCAGATCATCAGTCACAAATTTTTCAACAATGGAGAAGGTTGAGCACCGCGCAGTGATCAAAGTTTTGACTAAGGAAGGCAAGAATGCAAAAGAGATCCATGAACGCATGGTTGCAGTGTACACCGACACCGCCCCTTCCTATGCAACCATTGCTCGCTGGAATAGGGAGTTCTGCCATAGTCGTGAGTCCCTTGAAGATGATTACCGTCCGGGACGCCCGTCAGACGTGACCAACGAGGACTATGTGGCCCGTGTGGAGAGGATGATCCTCGAAAACCGACGGGTGAAGGTCGAAGAAATCGAGCGAGAACTTGGAATATCATATGGAAGTGTTATCAACATCATCCACGACAATTTGGCTATGACCAAGGTCTCTGCCCTTTGGGTCCCTAGAAACCTCACGCCCCATGATCGACTTCAACGTCGTCAAAGTCCACAAGGTAAGAGTTGCACAAGCTGCCCTACGCAAGTGTGGATTCGAGGAGCTCAACCATACCCCCTACAGTCCAGATCTGTCCCCAAGCGACTACTTTTTATTCCGCCAGTTCAAGGCTGCAGTGCGTGGACGCCGGTTTGGGGGCGATGAAGATGGCCAGCTCGCCGTCCAGGAGTGGATTGAACAGCAGTCGGGAGATATCTGGTTGTCGGGAATTCGAAGCCTCAGGGACAAGTGGCGCAAGTGCATTAAAGTCGAAGGTAGTTATATTGAAAAATAATAAAACACTTTTCCTCATATCTCGTTTCCTTATATCCGAATTGCCAAACTTATTGACCGCCCCTCGTATATTCGCTGCTTTAGTTTAAGGGAGAAGCATGTTATGAAAAAAATCGAAGAGTAGTGAAGAAGGGTGAATAGTAGTGAAGAAGAATGAAGAGGAATAGTGAAGAAGGGTGAATAAGAGTAGTCAAAAAGTATGAAAGGAAATAGTAAAGAAGGGCGAAGAGGAATCGGGAAGACTGGTGAAGAGTCATAGTGAAGAAAGTTAAGGAAGAGTAATGAATAAGAATGTGGTGATGAAATTGAAATCTAACCTTGTTACCGTAAAATCCTTAAAGTGAGACGGCACTACAACCACCTATAGAACAATACAAAGCCCCAGCAACAAACCCTTACGAACAAACACTAAAAGAAAGGTATTTTTGCATTTAGAAAATGAAGGAAAAATCGAGAATGAAATTTCACCACATTTTATTTTAAAGGGAAATTTATCTATAAATATGGCAAGCTTAGTGTATGCGCAGGGCTCCCCAACCCACGGAGTACTGCGGTCTGGGTCTAAAGTCCGAAAGGGCCCGAGGGACGTACCAAAAAATCCCTCTGTAAACCACATATTATACAGAACAAAAAATTCAAAGAAATTATGAATGACACTTAACCTAACCATGCCTAACCTAAACTAACTTAACCTAACCTAACCTAAACTAGCCTAACCATAACCAAATTTAACCTAACTTAACTTAACCTAACCTAACCTAGCTTAACCTAACCTAACCTAGCCTAACCTGATCTAAACTAACCTGACCTTACTATAACCTAACATAACATAACCATAATTGAACCTAACCTAACCATAGCTTAACCTAACCTAGCCTAACCTAACCTAGCCTAACCTAACCTAACCTAACGATAACTTAACCTAACCTAAGATAACCTAACCTAACCATAACTTAACCTAACCTAACCTAACCTAGCATAATCTAACCTAGCATAACCTAACCTAACCATAACTTAACCAATCCTCAAACACGCTCTTGAGAACAAAAAGATATTTTAACAGAGGTTTGGAATGATGGAGTGCCGCACGCAATGTTAATTTTGAAAAGTGGCCGCGGGCCGTACGGAATGGCATCTCGGACCGCATGTGGCCCATGGGGTGCGGATTGGGAACCAGTGTAGTAGGGGAACCGTCGTGGAAGTAATTCCGTTCGCAGCCGCCGAGTGAGTTGCACACTTTTTAGAAAACGGCCTCGTGACAAAGATGGCCACAAAAGTCCATTACTCGCCCATATCATGGCATTAAAACGCCAACGTTTCGATGATGGCAGAGTGGTTAATTATTTCTTAGTATAAAACTCCCTTCTTAGTGTTTAGGGGGTGGGGGCACTGGTCCGGATTAGGTCGGGGGCGCTAGTAGTTGGGTATCAACGAAGTCATCTCCTGCAGGAATTTTGAAAGAAATCATCAGTAAAGTGGTGAAAATAGAGGAAGTGAAAATGTGTGGAAGATCGTCCTGGAGGCATTGAGGCCCGGAGGGCACCTAATCCTTCAGATGAGCTGCAAGTATGATGGCCCATCTAGGACCTGATAACCTATTGCGGGGGAGCGGGGGTAAAGCGGGAAAGAAGTGGTATGGTTGGGGAAGGAGTGAATGTGATTGGTGAAGACGGTTGGCGTTGGCGAGAGAGTAGTATGAGTGAATAAGAGATGGGGTAGTGACGCCCCTCTCCTTTTCAACCATTACACTACTTACACAACAGACTGTGAAGCATTCCGATACCATTCACGTTGGCCTCGAACAGAAGGCGCTTCTCTCCTCCTCTTCTTCTTCCTCCTCCTCTCTCTTCCCATTCCCCCTTATTCTACTCCTCCTCTTTCTTCCTATTCCACCTCCCCCTCTTCCTCTTCCTCCTCCTCCACCTCTCCATCCTCTTTCTTCTGCTCCTCTTCCTCCTCCTCCTCTTCCATAACACCAGCATGCAGAGAAAATTAGAGTGTCATTCCAGACTGATCCCTCCCTTGAAAGGAGCACAAATCCCTTCAAAGAGCACAAATCTTCAATGAGTACAAATCCTTCCAAATAGCACAACTCCTTTAAAAGAGCACAAATCCTTTCAAAGAGCACAAATCCTAACTAAATGGGAACCCAACGCTCCGTGTTCAATTATTTAATTTAGAGCGTTTAACTCCCTCCTTCCCCCTCTGCTGGGTCTAAACAGTCGCTGAAAAGAGAGTGGGAGATTTAAAAAAAGAGGTGCAAAAGAAGACCAGAGAGAGTACCACTTTCGATTGGGGCACTGGGGTCGTGAGAACACGCTACTCCCCCCCAGTTTTCAGTTGTAGCAGGGGGTCCCTGCTACACCCCCCTCCCTAATTGCGGGGTCTTAACCCATTTTAAGACAATTGGCGAAATGGGAGAAGTTCATAATTTATGAGGACCTCTAAAGTCACCCTCGATACCCATAAATCCCTCCTGAAATGACCTAAATGATCTGCAGGAAAAAGGAAGAACATAAAATATCAATATCGAATTTATAACTAATGTCTGGGTGCTTAAGCCTTTTATGCCCAAATTTGATTATATAAATATAATATAATAACCCTTAAATTAATATAGATTAAGAGTCAAATTGGCTTGGAATTATGTGGTTCTGCATGGCAACATAGGTCCTTAAAGGGTTAAAACTCCTAAATATCTTTAGCAGTATTCTACATACTACAGAAGGGTGGGAAAGCCTTGTCACCCCCTGTAAATATTGTTTTAATTTTCTATTTCAGATGTTTAATATCATTATTTTGTTCCTCTTTACTTTTCGGTAGGGAGTGACAAGACTTTTGGACCACCCTGTATGTAAAAGAGTAAGAATACTGTGATTAAATGACCTGTAGTAAATCTTAGGAGACACATTTTTGTTTGCTAAATGTTGACCCATAATTTTAAAAACTAAATTGGAGTTTCTCATCCCATAAATTCATATCTATCTATCGATTTAGCTCTAGTATTGTTGCAAGGGGGCGAAGGAGTCTCCTCGAATCACTCCTTTTATATTCGTATCTAAAGGAAGATGTTACCTGCTTGACTGTAGATAGATATTAATATTAGAATACTCTCATAAATGTACAATTACGCTATCGTCCTTTAGATACAAATAAAAAAGGAGACACTAAGACTCCGCCCCATACCTCAAACTGTTGAGAGAAGTTGAGATTTTCCGGATTTGGAATTGAGAAAAAAATGAAATCATAATTGATGGAACTTAAGCTATCTTCTTATAATCAATGTCACCGTATTATTTTCCTCGAATACAACCGATTTAGGTACTGATAACAGAATTGCCACTAGCAGCCCTACAGTCGGAATAAAAATAGCATTTTCAAAGAAGAGAACAACAAATTTTAAACTTTCCAAATGCAGAGTAATTTAGACTGACTATCATATTTTTAGAGCAAATACAAGAAATTGTATACTTAGAAGCTTTTAATTCTTAATGGAAGCATGGAAATGGAAATGATAAATGGAACAAAACTAAGTTTTGACACATCTTCAGAAAGGAGAGATCTTTATGCTCAAAACTTAAATTATTATCTATTCAGTGGATCTTACCAATTCTACCTCTGAAAGTAAAATTTAAAATCTGAATACAAAAAAAATCAGTAATTAAGGAAAGATTCGGGTAATAAATCAAGCACGAATTATTGGTATAGTATATAAATATATTTAATAATTTTAGCATGTTGATTATAATGTAAAATGGACAAATGTAGATTTAGTCAAGTGGAAATCAATGGACGTACACTGGACTTAATTTTCAATTGAAAATTAATTTTAAACGGAATTTAGTGGTAATTTTGATTAGAAATAAAAATATAACTAAAGTCTACTAATTATAGACGAAACCAATATTTTTGCTAAAGAAATGCTCAACTTAATGAGTTCGTTGAGTGTTGTTGTTACAATATTTTTAGGTCTCTATCTTTTATCACTGATCTCACCTACGTTACCACCTGGCGTCTCCTATAATCCCCTAAAATTTAGTTCCTTCAATCTATGCTCGTTTACAGTCACTCATAATGTGATTTGTAGCAACTTTATTGCCACTATTAAGGAAATTGATGACCTAGATTATATAAATAAACTATTATCAGTTATGATAACTCATTCAAAGGAAGCCCACCACAGTATGTTACCTACCCTCTTAACCACTCAACCCTTGAAATATAGGTTACCACAAACTGAAGCTCAAAAGTGTTTGACTTCGAATGAGGATGTTTTAAATCACCCATCCACAAATGGCCAATAAACACGAACTTCGAGATGACACAAAAGGGCAAAATATTATTTACAATCAAAGCCCCGCCCATTCCGCTGCCTCAAACAGCCAGAAACCTTAAAAAAAAAACATAATTTGGGCATATTTCTTGATTGAGTCACCGATAAATGAATCCGTTAGTCATCCATTGTGTAATTATAATTGGCAAGCTTCTCTTGTGTGGGGCTTTTGGAGTTTTGAGGGGGCGATAGGTTTTGCTATTTTAGCTGCTTTCATCTGTTTATGGATTTGGCAGTTTATTTCTTCTTCCCTATTATTTCTATCACTAATCTTGGTATTTCTACGTATTTCCATATTGATCTCTGGTTATTCTATCATTATTCTCAGTTCGTGATATTTATATATATATATATATATATATATATTATTGTTCCTGCCATATAAATTCTTGGTATTAATATGTTTATTATTGGTGTTTCTATCTGTATTTTCGGTGTTTTATCTTTATTCTTACTACTTTTATCTCTATTTTGGTTTGCTCAACTCTTTTCTAAGTACTTTTATTTTTATCCTTGTTTTCCATCGCTATTTTTGGTACTTCTATTTCTATTCTTTGTATTTTTATCCCTTCTTGGTACTTCTATCTATATATTGTTTTTCCCATTACTATTTTGGGTACCTTTATCTCTAATCTCTGTACTTTTATCCCTTCTTCGTACTTCTATCTATATCTTGGTGTTCCCATCACTATTTTTGGCAATTATATTTCTAATATCTGTACTTTTATCTCTTCTTTCTACTTCTGTCTCTATCTCGGCATTCATATCTCTACTTAGGGCGTTTTATCCGCTTTTGAAAGGTAATTCTCTTCGCGTTCGTCCCATGGAGGGGAAGAGTCTCGGCCGCTCCGGTATTTTGGCCGCTGCAGAAAGCCAGGATTGTCCGCTCAGTACTGAAAGACGGTGACATGGCGGTTGAAATACTTGCAATGCGGAAATAAACAGAAATAATAGCATACGAATCATCGTAAGCAAATATGAGTGGAAATAAACAAGTGAGGTAATAAAGGTTGGGGATAAAACCGGTCGGGGAAGGAATAGACTACATAAAAAACTATATTGAATACACAAAGGCCATGTACCAAACCATCGTGGAGAACTAGTGGTGTACTAGTATTTGGCACTCATTTTAGATGATAAATTTAGGGGAAAGTGTTTAATACTATTTTGCCTCCTTGGTTGGGTCTGTCTAGAGGTCGGAATGAGGATAGGACAGACAAAAGAAAAAATAAGCCTAATGGTCAGAGGACAAAAAAGGAACAAGGACACAAAGTCTACAGGAACAAATTCCCACAAACTCGAGCTTGAACTCCATTCAAGGGGTTTTTAAATCTAACTGGAAACACCTTATTTTCATATTAGTAAAGCAGTCAATGGCTTCGCCACTCCTCCCTATGGGGGAGCTTGCGTTTCGCTACTAAGATTAAAATTTAAAATCTAAAAAAAAGCAGCCATGGTTAAATTTTTATAAATTTTCTGAACTTCGCCAATTATAATAATTTTAAAAAGAAACTCTAAACTAAATTTCCCCCCTTTCAAAATATCACGTTGCTAAAATATAGTTATAGAAGAAGATATAGAAAAATAAATTGTTTGGGTTTGAAAATTTCACAAAATTTCGATACTTATATTTATTTCTGAACTTCACCATTTTGTTTTTTGATATTATAAAAGAATTATTAGAAATAACTTTGATAAAAAAACATAAGTCCCCTTCTTAAATTATAGAGTTAGTGATGATGATTTAAACAACAATAGCTATGTTTAAGTATCAGATGGAAGCCCAATAGGGTCAGCTTCACGGTAGCTGCCATTAATTGTAGATCCTCCTGGTTCGGATTACACGTAAAAAAGTAGGCCCTAAATGAGATGGGTGTCAGGCGGTGCGAATTGGTTTAAACTTACCTACCAGTCACTAATAAAAAATACACATGCATCGTAATATGTGCTTTGCATCTTTTAAATGTCTCCATTGAGCTTTTCCTACGCTCATTCGCATGCATTTGTCATTCGTTAATGGGACAAAGTGTTCAATAAATCATTTGGCGCATTAAAGAAGTATTAATTTTGACATTTGTTATTGCATTAATAGCCGATATAACAATATTATTAGATTGAAATGTATAACGATATTACAATTACTCATATTAATATGTGTATATATAGTCTTCATCATAAATTATTTGCCTCCGTGAGAAGAATTTTACAAGTGCATATTTGCCCTTATGATAATAAGGATCTGGTCCGAGCGTTCAATGAAGGAGAAACACAAATGAATTTAAAAGGTGATTTAAATACTAAAATAAAAATTAAAAAGGGATATGAGATACAGTACATGATTGACTTAGAAAATGGGACAATCTAATTATTCAGTAAATTTTATTAAATGATAAGAACAAATTAGTTAGTGCATGAAAAGCCAGGTAAAGGTGGCAAGCATCTCGGAAAATTTTATATTTGCCCCTGTGATTATAAGAATCTGGTCCGAGCGTTCAATGAATAAAAACATGAATGACGATTTGACTCTTTGATTTTTTGTAATCTGGTTAAAGCCCAATAGTTTTTAATAATTTTATCTCTGTACTTTTTATACTCTGGGTTTTCTTTGTGTTAAGTACCACTAAATAGGTATATGAACATCTCTTGCATCATAATTTTAAAAATTTAATCAGTATCCATTAAGAACTGAATGAGAGAATCAAAGTTCAAATCATTATCGCTTTCGTCAAGAACAAAGGAAATCAAAAGGGCGAAGAGATAATATTCTCTCATTGTCCTCTGAGGTGGATAAATTATATATGAAGTTCACCTTCATATATTAACTGACCTCGTCCCAATACTACAACTTTCGTCTTTATGTTGATAATCATTAAATTTAATTTGCATATCTTTCAGTTCCATTCCGTATTCGCCATGTTTGTGCAGATTCACACCCTATCCTTACCATTTGACTGTATCGCTTGTTAGGTGTTTTCTTTCAGGCCTATTCTTGACCTAGCACCCGGCTTCTTTTGGTGAGTGCCAAAACTAAAGAATAGAGCCAAAATACAGGATGGGCGAATTGTGGGTATACAGGAGACTTTAAACACCAAAAAGACTGGAGAATACTTGTAAAATACAAATCGAAAAGGGGGCCTTTGCTCCAAACCCATTCCAAGTAACTTTAAAAAGAAGGGAGGCCATTCTTAGCTCCCTTATTGCTAGAAATAAATATATATTAACAGATAATTTCAAATTCATTGATCTTCAAGGGCATTTGGGGGGAGGGGTTAAGTTAAAAAGACTTGTTTCTGCCTATGGATATTCCAAATTGAGGAAAATCCATTCATCTTTTGAGGGTTGGTTAGTAACACCCTTATTCCTTTCCTTCCATTCCACTATTATCGAATATATACGTTCTGTGGTGACGTTTGATCTGCTGCTTCACTCCGTTAACACAACAACATATAAGCAAAGAAGGTCACCAGAGCCCACTGACCTACTCTCTGCCATGTCTCATCCACATATATACCATATTACTTCTATTACATCGTAGAGTTTTTGATGTGACGTAATGGTGGAAATCATCCCTCAATATCTTGATAATATCCTTCCAATGATAATAATTTAATTCGCAAAATGGAGCACCGATGTCCAATTTTCGAATATACAGGGTGGCCCCCCAAAATTGGATCGTATTTGAGAAGGACTATCTCAATAACCATTGCAGATAGGGGCATGAAATAAAAACAAATGAAATATGAATCCTTTATCTATAAATACTTATTTATTTCGTAAAGTTCGTTTCAAAATTATTTAATGAGTCAATTAGACTTTAAAAAAATAATGTAAAAAACATGTTTGTTTTATTTTTTGATTGATCTGTTAGGAAGCGGAAAGAAAGAACAAAATTTGGGGAGCAACGGCAACAAGGAAGTCAATATTACAGGGTGTGGTTGATCATAAAGGAGGGCAAATTGAAGCATTCAAAATTTAAATTTAGTTGAAAATTTTGAAGTTTTTCAAAGGTGGCAATTTAGAAGATAAAAAAACGTTTTTACATTATTTTTAAAGGCTAATTGACTCATTAAATGACTTTAAAAATATTTTTACAAGAAATAAGTATTTATAAATAAAGGATTCATATTTCATTTGTTTTTATTTAATGTCCCTTTCTCCAATGTTAATTGAGATATTCCTTCTCAAAAACAGTCCAATTTGGCGGGGGGGGGATGTACATTTACTTACCTTACCTTACTTTACTTACCGAATTGGTTGTCATGAGACGTTAGCTAACATGAAGCGCCATTCCTCTCTATCTTCTGCCTTCCTGACTAGATCTGTCACAGTCGATCTTCTGGTCATGTTTTCCATTAGGGTCTCCACGAACCTTTTCCTTTGTCTTCGTCTGGCTCTTCTTCCTTCAATTCTTCTCAGTAGGCAATCTCTCTCTTTTATTCCTGTTTAATTAACTACCAACATAGATTAATGGTCATTGGAGTTAATTTTTTGTAATTTATTTATTCTATTAGAAAAATATTCATTTGTGTTGGTACTAACTTCTTTCCTGTTCTTATTTACTATCATTGTGATCCTTCTTCATTTCCGAAGTAATATCTGGTTTATGAGATGGTATCTCTAATACCATTTTTTATTTATCTTTGGTCCGGAATTTGATCTAGATGCCCCGATCCGAGAGCCCTTATATTGGTAAACAATTCTCTCTTCGCCCTTCCTTAGCATAATATAACATAACAGTGCGGTTAGGTTAGGGTAATAATAAGGTTCCTTAATCCTCTAGAGAAGTCTCCTGGAGTTCCTCAACCCTTTTCAGGAGCCTTACATATACAAGTACGACAAGACAACCATCCATTTCTTCAAAAAAGGAAATTTCAGGATGCCTTTTGTATAAGTTAACGTTTAACTTCAAAGAAAAACGGAGAAAATGATCATTTTAGCCGTGGATCTTCGCCCTTTCTAATTTTTTTTCAAAATATATGAACAATAACGTTTATTTATCAAAAAATGCATCCTATGCATCCATAGGATTGTGTCAGATCATGCATCTCCAATATACAATTTAAACAATCTACAGGGAATGCGTCAAAAACAAAAAGCATCACCATCAAGACTCGTCAAAATCTAAATCACCCATAATATACAATAATAAAAAACTGTATCCACAGGAATAAGTCCAGAACAACACCCCCCCCCCGCCCAAGTTAGCCCTCCCTCCCCATATAATCATCTAATCTGCGTTTGAAAACATTCAAGTTTGGACTGTCTACTGTCTCAGATGGCAAACTATTCCATTAATTTACCACTCTATTGGTGCAAAAATATTTTCTAACATCTAACCTGCACCTGTTTTTTTACATTTTGTAAGTGGTGACCCCTAGTCCTATTACTACCTTCCAACTCAAATAACTTGCTAAGATACAATTTATCCGTCCCAGAACAGATTTTAAAAAGCTCAATCATATCTCCCCCTCACACATCTTCTCTTAAATGAGAACATATTTAGTACCCTCAGTCTATTCAAGGTGCTTCAGGGGAGGTATTATTTTGTTGCCCTCCTTTGTACTGACTCAAGCAGGTTGATGTTATGTATAAAATGTGGTGACCATGCTTGTATACAGTACTCTAAATGTGGCCTAACATACAAGTTGTAGAGTTTAAGGATAACCTCTTTACTCTTGTAGCTAACATTCCTCTTAATGTATCCTAGCACCCTATTTGCTCTATTTTTTGCCTTAATACACTGCTTTGAAATCTTCGATATGATATGATATGATATGATAAGTGGTGAAATGTGTAGTAGATGTAGATAGATATTAAGAAAATTTGTATTTGCCCTGGTGCAGAGGGCAAATATAAGGCTACTTGATTTTCCCGGGAGCACAGTCTTCCACTAGGGAATAGGGCTCTCCTTGTAGTTCGTCCAATTGCTAGCTGCGGTATTTCCAGGTCCGCTTCTATTTGTGGGAGGATTTAGTTCTCAACTTTTTCCCAGGTCTTTCTCCTTAGCCTCTGGAGGACTATATTCAGTGTCTCAAGTCCTGCTCTTGCGTGCAGTTCCGTCTGCCGAATATAGTCCATTCTGCTTGCGCCAGCTATAAGCAGGGTAGCATTGTTCTGGCCTCTCTGCATAAATCTGAGAGAAGTTTAACTAGCTGCCTGCATAACCACTGCAGGGTACACTAGTACTGGTCGCACCAGGATATTATACAGCTTTTTTATCTTTTGGGCGCTGAGGTTTCTGAACCTGTATATTTTTCCAAGTTCTCTTTTGGCTAGGGAGATTCGGCTGTTGATGTGCACCTTATACCCTGTTGAGGAGATGCAAAGACCCAGGACTTTACCCTCGTTGGAGTACGGGTAAATTTCGTCCCTGACGATGACGTCGTCTCTTTTCCGGGGGTCATTGGAAGGATCTGAAACTTTCGGCGGTTGGTTTCTATCGAATCAATTAATGTTATCGATTTCGGTAGCTGTCTCCCTTGCTTGAACTCCAGCGTTCCTATAGGAACTGAGGATGATCTGAGTGATTTCATTTGCAAACTGCAGGTACATCACACCCTCCCCGACTAGAGCAGGTCGGTCCAACGTGTACACAAGGTACAACAGCAGACTCAGACAGTTATCTTGTGGAACACCCGCCTCTAGTTCGAATATGAGTTCTTTGTGGCACTCGATCGAAATTTGAGCCTTTCTCTCCATAATGTAATCACAGAGGACCTTTTCCAGGATAAGATTTAGCTGGAGGCCTAAGATCTTGAGTTGTAGACCTATCAGCAAAACCTTATAAAAGCCTTCTGTACATCTCGCAACACCACGTCTACGTACTTCCCTTTAGCTTTACAGCGGGCTAGTTTTTCGGTGAGGAGGGCAAGGGCTGTGTTAGCCCCCTCCTCCTGCGGAACCTGTGCTGCTGAGGGTTGTGAGCTTCTTGCTCGGTCAGCTGATCTTGTAGCGTGTTGGCTAGAAGCTTCTCGTAGACTTTGCCTACAAACTCAAGGAGGAATATTGGTCTGTAGTCCACCAGTTGATCGGGGGGCTTGTTCCCTTTAGGAATAAAAATGATTTTAGCCCTTTTTAACCCATCAGTGAAGTAGCCCGTTTTCAGGGAAGCGTTAAATATGTTAGTGATTTCTTGAATGATCTGCCGGAGGGCATGCACCAGATTGTTCTTAGTGATGCCCGTCCAGCCTGGCGCCTTTTGTTTAAAGGTTTTTAAGACTTTCATGACCTCTTCCGTTGTAATTGGTCGGCCATGGTCAGCCATTTCCCTCCCTTCGTTGACGTAGGCTCGTGGGTGCGTTGGATGTATGATCTGGTTGAGTTCTTCAATCAGATGGTCTTCGAATTCCTGATCGAATTCCGCATCGTCCTCTGGTGTTATTGAGAAGAATTCCTTCAAGAACGTGCGGAATCTTTCCTCTAGGACCGCCGGATCCTCCAAGTAGTCTTCGCCCTCCTTAATGCGGGTGTTTCCTCTACTCGGTAGGCCTTTTAGTTTCTTCACTAGGCACCAGAATTTATCCGGGGCCACCTCGCTGTCCATCCTGGCTATTAGGCTGTTCTAGATCTCAGCCTGCTGTTGGTTAATAGCCAGCTTTAGCTCATCGCGCAGACGACGCAGCAGCGAGCTTCGCTCCCGATTTGTATGCTCTTCTTATCTCCTCATACACCTTCCTGTGCTCCCTAGCAATCTCTTTCATCTCTTCGGCCCAATGAGGTTGTGGAGGAGTTTTGTACCCTATCATAAGTACACACTCGCGGTCAGCCTCGATGATGAGGGCTGTTATCCTTTCCAGCTCCCCATCATTCTCCTCTAGAGTAGCTTCGCTTAGGTCGGCTGGTTCGAATACGCCTAGGATTTCTCCGTAGCGTTCCTAGTCGGCCGAGGCGTAGCTTTTGTGGAGAGGGGCCGGAATCTGGATCGGAGCGAGTGATATGGTGGTTAAAATAGTTATATGGTCGCTGGGTATTGCTGTTCCTGGCTCGCTATAGTAGTTGAATGGGAAGCCGTCAATTGTGATGAATATGTCTGGCTTTATTGCTGCCCGAGAGGTGATATAGGTCGGGAATTCCGGTCCTATCCTCTGGATGTTTTTGCGTCGCATAATCATTTCCAAGTTATGGCCTCTGTTATTCGTGTTACCATAGCCAGCCGTTCAGCATCTGGCGTTGAGGTCGTCCCCAAGGAATACCATTCTGCCGTGACCGAACAAGGTATAGAAGTTGTTGAGGGGCAAGTACGCTCTTCGAGGGGGTTGATACGCCGCCGTGATCACGAGGTTGCCCACTAATGTCGGCATCTCTATCTCCACGAATGACTCGTCCAGTTCTGGAAGGTAACTGAACGAGAGATTCTTTTTGATTGCAACCACGGCACCGTCAAACCTCTCTTGAGAATGGTTCTTTGTAATAACTCTGTAGCCCGGAATCTTTATTTGGTAAGATGTTGTATCGATACCGTGCTCCGAAATTAATATGATGTCGAGGTCTAGCACACGGAATATGTTTCTATGCGTCGTTGCTTTTCTCTCCCATCTATTAACGTTGAGTGTTACAATTTTCAACCTGTTGTTCGAGGTTTCAATTCTCTTTTACTGGCTCCTAGTGTTTTCTGGTTATGGGACGCTTTTTCCCGTTCCTTTTCTTTTTGAATTTTGTCGTAGTTAGTTCTTCCAGTGTCTCCTTGTAGAGGGTGATGTTGTTGTTGAAGAGGGCCTCCTCGACTACCTCTTCTTCGTACTGGGTATCGTAATCCCACTTGTAATATTTCTTTCGGATTCCTACTAGGATCTTGTTGGTATCCTTGTCTTTTGGGAAGGGAAACTGCTCTGATTTGTAGATTGTGAGGTTTAGCTCATTCGCATCGAGAGATCTTTTGTTCACCCGTTTCTTCTTTTCACGTTGCCCGGCTTTTGACAAGACCTCTGCGTCCAAGGAATCCGTCGTTTCCGAGTCCTCTGTGTTGTCATTATTAGGTTTGGTTATGTTATTCCTGGCAGCAGCCTCCCTTTCTTTCTTCGCTTAGATTTTAGCGTCTGGCCTTTTTCCCTTTTCTTTTGGCTTCTCTTCTAGATTGTTCACCTCTTGAGTCGTTTTAGGAACCATTTGCAGTTGTAGGACATCCCCTGATGGGGGATCGTCCGGCAACCACCTTTGTTTCAAGCCATTTTTGGCAAGCCGTTGGTTCAGTTCCTAAACAAAACACCCAGGTTGTGTTAGATTTCTGACATGAGCATACAGAATGCATGTCAGAATTCTGGTCAACTCCTCGTTCTGTATTTTGAGATATGTTCTTTGTTTGCAGCCTCGGAATAAGCGGCTTTTGCAAGTTCAGCGTACGTAGTGTTCGCTTTTCTGGTCGCCTTTTCTTTGCTCTGCTTCTGTTTCTTCTTTATCAGGTTCTTTTTCATGGAACAGGCAATAGCCATTGATCGATGTCCCTGTCCACAGTTTATACATTTCTCGTGAGGGCTCTGGCAGCTTTTCCAGCGATGGCCGGGTTCGCTGCATCTGGAGCATATTTCTCCAGGTGCCTGGCATTTGCGGGTAGTGTGGTCCTCCATTTTATAGCAGCGGAAGCAGAACTGGATTGAGTGGAATTCCTCCCTCTTGATCTGCTCTCCGCTGATCCTGGCGTTGAAAAGCAGGAGCCTAGACTCTTTCGCTTTTCTGGCCATAGAGGTTTCTCGAAAAATGATTTTGAAGACATGGGCGTAGTCAGTGTTGTCTCTCCTGTTCCTTAATTTGACAATCTCCGTGACTTTTGCCCATGAGTGGTTTTTCATTATCTCATCCCTTATTTCATCTCTGGAGTGTTCTCCTATCCATGGATCTAGTTTCCTACAGATCACGCTCCTATGCGATTGGATCTGCGGAGGGATGGCTGGTTGTAGGCCAAGCTCACGAAGGACCTAGACTGCTGCTTCTTTTTCCATGGCCTCTACGTCTTTTTCTGTCTCACAGACAGCGACGTTTCCCGCGGGGATCTCTAGAAGCCTCATCATGGCTATCTTGAGTTTCCCGTATACGGCCTTGAAGACTTTCTCCTTGGTCGGCCTGGTGTGCCCCCTTATTGTCGCAACGGGACCCGGGGGGCCCGTGCCTGGGCCATATTTCATGAAAGGGCTCCGAAGGGCGGTAAACCACCGTGGGGTCGCTCCTTCTTCGTGGTTATTCGGTTGCTTGCCAACTCTTATATTTTACTGCTTGTCCAAAAGATTAAAAGTTCTCTTTTTGTGACTAGAGCGCTTGAGGGGGGCACCCCCCCCCCACCACCACCGTTGCAAGCGAGTTTCTATGAACGTGAACTGCCGGATGGATGGATGAAATGATGGTGGGTAAACCTGGGGAGGCCCCTCAGACAGGTGATATATGGCGGGCTTAATGATGGGTGGTGATTGAATCAACTACCACCACCCGGGGGGTGCTGCCCCGTCTGGGGTTTGGTTATCAATGCTGCTTCCCACTTACACAGGGACGGTTGCGTATCCCCCTGCGGTCCTGGCCGGAAACCATCCTAGGGACTAGAGGGAACTCTTCCCCAAAGCTTTCAGCATCGCCTCGTAACCGGGTTGCCACTGACCGCCGAGTTCTACAGTGGGCTAGTCCTCAAACCTGCTTTCCTGGGCGTCCCCAATTATGCCTATCACACGAACAGCATAGTTGGGACGTGGCTAGATGAATTGCAGTTCAGTTCACTTCAACTCCCCTGCCCCAGCGGAGGGGAGGGGAGGGCGAGGGCGGATTAGCCCGACATTCGTCGATTAATCAGTGCTTAATAAATTTCTTCCTCTTCGGTTCCCCGTAAGGGAAACGTGAATAAACAATTCACGTATAAATACACGTTGCTTTATCGGCAAAAAACGTCTTCTGAGTTAGATGAATTTGTCCAATTTTTCTATCCCGTCTTGAAATCTTCAGTGACCTATCTATTACTACGCCTAAGTCCTTTTTATCCTCAACTGAATTCAGCCAATGGCCATCTATTTCATAGCTAAATTCCCTATTATCCCTTCCCATGTTAATAACTTTGTATTTTTTAAGGTTAAAAGTCCTACCCCACCTCCTACTGAAGTCAGTTCTTTTTACAGCCCATTCTCTTGTTATCTACGCCAATTTTCTTTTGCGATGATTGTTTGTTTCTTCACTACACTCATTGTGGCAACAAAATCCACCCTATGACTCAACAAGCAGTAACTAAAACGAGGGTTATTTGGCAACGGTCGGATCCGACCTTCAAGATATTTCTTATAGTGAACCCACTATAACTCTGAGCGAGAATTATCTGGCAACTGTCCATATTTCCAGAGGTATCTGGCAACCGCGCATTCCTTGAGTTATGCCGCCTTTATACTAAAGAAAACCAGTGGTAACTTCAGGTTTGGCGTTTAGTCCGTTGTGACTATTTTGAGGTGAGGTTGAAAAAGCGTCCTTCTCTTCATGTGGTATGAAAGTGTTTCACTCAAGAGCATATCTTAGGAGACTTTAATTGATGGCAATCAGAATTTTATCGTGTTTGAATGACTTTACAGTACCTAGAGTAGCATATTGTTGAAAGTCCGCGGTGTAGTTTTGTGCTTTTCATCACAACAGTTATATTATAGAGGATACTATATTTACTGGGACTAGCTGGCTGGTAGTGTTACTTGGATGGAAAATGATTGTGTTGCGCCAAATTATAGGGTCATATAATAAGAACAATTATGGTTGAGAAACTTTGTGAAAGCCCAAACGAATGAACAAAAGATATGACCGAGAACAAAAGAGTTCGCTGTGGTGAAAGATGGCAACCCATTGACCCCCTAAAATACTTGATACTAAATTCACGTTGTCATTAATACAGGCGAATTCCACCAAAATAACGAGAGTTTCAGCTCCATCATTAATTAATTTCTCTTCTCAACTCAACTTAACTAAATGCAGAAATGTTTGATGTTTACATCTAACATATTTCCAAAACCTATTCTCAGTAGAGCTGAAATACAGGGTAGGCCAGGAGCGAGTATACACGACATTTTAAACACCTAAAAGACTGAAAAAAAATACCTGTAAAATAAAAAGAAGCAATGAGGAAATAAAAAAATTCAACTATTCTATACTTAGCTTTGAGCCAGCTTGTCTATGCCATGGATGAGTATTCAATCCATCAACTCTTTTTTTTCAATTTGTTCTCATCTTAAAGCGATTTTCAAATAATAGATAACACCATTAAAAAAACACTTAATTAATTATTATTAATGCTTAAAATTTCTTTAAATTATTGCATAAAGTAAACTTTCAGGGTAATAGTTATTTGCTCACTCCAATTCTTAAAAATTCATTATTTTTGAAACTTTGTTTTTTAGTCCCTGTATTCTCCTTGCTGGAAGTGGACCTGGCTTTATTACTGAAGTTGATAAACTTTAGGAGAGTTGTGCACACTGATATATCTATGTATAATAACTTCCACATATTTTCACAATCCCTCCTACCATTTTGACTGTCCTCGTTTTAACAACTTAACCTACTTTTCTCTTGTCAACAAAGTTAACAAATTAATGTATTTTTCCTTTAGTTCATTTGTTTCACTCGTGCCGATGACGAGAGTCAACAAACGAAATATCTCGGGATAATTTATAAAATTCATCCCTCTTTTGATTTACCCGTTTGTGCGTGGGACGAAATAGCCACGTCAGTGTAGCCGTATATACGTGAATAGACTATTTAGACCCTTGTTTTAGAATCCCGAGTATATACGGGAAAATTCGTTATGGTCTCAATACCATATTAATCTCTAATACCACACTACATAAATGTGTGTATTTTTTAGATTGTTAGTTTTCTTCCCTTTCTGCAGCCCAATCTGGTCCTCGTTTACTTTAATTACAGAGAGAAATCACTTGATACAGAAATGAAATTCGTGTGTATGTGTGTATGTAAAAAAGATGATTAAAAGTCCATAAATCATCCAATCTTTGTCAGAGTGATAAATCAAACATGAATGATTGAAGTGGGTTATTTAATTTTCAAGTACATTGTATCAAAGATAATGAAATATTTTATTATAAAGGTAGCAATATTCGGTGTCCACAAAATACAAGACACAAAATAAAATTGAATAATATACCAAGTTTTAATAAAAACAGTATAAATACATATATCATTCAAAGAATAAACTTTTAAGTTTTATATATTTTATAATAATGTTAATAAGCGAACATTAATGTAGATAAATTGTGAGTCACATTCAGGAATTGATTGAATCTGATGTCCTCTGTGATGCTGAGTGAAACTGAAAAGCGAACGTGAATGTTCGTGCTAAGTAAGAGATAATATTTAATCTAAATTTTCGTGTTTTATCATTATTTATTTATTTTTATTTTCCATCTAAATCTTTAGGAAGTATTAGATTTTCTTTGGGGTCCCATATTTAGAGGACGGTCTCGATTTTAACTGGACCGACGAAGGAGAATTATTATTTGAACATTACTAGGATTAATTAGGCTGCGAGCCGTGTGAAAGAGACAAAAACGCTATGACCTGTTTTTATCAATATACCTTTAGCAACAGACCAAGATAATCTTGGTAAAGCATCTTTCATAGTAACAAAAAAAAACAGCAGTATGTAGTGTTTTTTGCCCTTCTTAATTAGTTCATCTCCAAAATAGAAGCGACAGTTTTGAACATCGGTTATAAAGCGCCTTAATGTCTTCTTATGGCGGCCTCGCTCGCTCGTTTTTTTAATCAGAAATAAAGTGATGATTCACTTTTTGGCTCAAACCAAGTCTCGTTCAATGCAGGTTTAACTTAAAATTGAAAACCAAATCTCCCTACACGCAGGTTCAACTTAAGATTATAGACTAAGTCTAACTACACGCATGCTCAACTTAAAATTAGAAACCAGGTCTCGCTAAATACAGGATAAACTTAAAATTAAAAGAAAGTCCCACTAAACGCAGGTTCCACTTAAAATTAGAAACCAAGCCTCGCTAACGCAGGTTCAACTTAAATTTAGAAACCAAGTATCAGTAACGCAGATTCAACTTAAAATTAGAAACAGTCTCGCTAAACGTAGGTCCAACTTAAAATTAGAAAAAAGCTCCACAAAACGCAAGTTCAACTTAAAATTGGAACCAAGTCTTCCTACACGCAGGTTTAATTTAAGATTAGCAACTAGGTTTTCCTACACGCGCGTATGTTCAACTTAAAATTAGAAACCAAGTTTCGCTAAACGCAGGCTCAACTTAAAAGTTGAAATCGAGTCTCGCTAAATACAGGTTTAACTTAAAATTAGGACCCAAATCTTGCTAACACATGTTTAACTTAAAATTAGACACCAAGTGTCGCTAAATGCAGGTTCAACTGAAAATTCGAAACGAGTCTCGCTAAACGTAGGTTAAACTTAAAATTATAAACCAAGTCCCACTAAACGCAGGTTCAACTTCAAATAAGAAACTAAGTCTCTCTGAACGCAGGTTCAACTTAAAATTAGAAACTCAGTCTCAATAAATACCGGTTAAACTTAAACACAGAGACCAAGTCTCACTCAATGCAGGTTCAATTTAAAATTAAAAACCTGTCGCGCTAATCGCAGGTTTAATTCAAAATTAGAAAACAAGTCTCGCTAATCGTAGGTTCAACTTAAAAATAGAAACAAAGTCTCGCTAATCTCAGTGTCAAGTAAAAATCGAAACCAAGTCTCACTAAATGAGATTCAACACAAAATCAAAAACCAAGTCTTGCAAAACCTAGGGTAAGCTTAAAATTAGAAACTAAGTCCCTCTAAACGCAGATTCAATTTAATTTTAGGGAACAATTCTTGATAAACGCACGTTCAAGTTAAATTAAGAAACCCACTCTCACTAAATGTAGGTTCAACTTAAAATTAGAAATCAAGTCTCCCTAAACGGAGGTTCAACTTAAAATTAGAACCCGGTCTTGTTAAACGAAAGTTCAACTTATAATTAGAAACCAAGTCTCACTACACACAAGTTGAATTTAAAATTAGAAACCATTTTAAAGCTAGCGATGGTGGCTCCGCTTTTAACGGGTATTTATGGTATTTTTGGTTTTGAAGGGGTATTTTTTAAATGTGATGAAAAGTAAAGTCTGTTGCGATGTAGATATTAAGTAAAGAAGCGGAAGAGGATTTGAAGCGTTTTCCTATAAATTAATACCTACTTCCTGTCTGGTTATAGATGAATTGCAACCGCTACATGAAGTGAAATAGTGTTAAATCTATCCTAAACTGCAGCAATTTGATTTCAAGGACTATTTTACGATGCGTCTCCATGGCAACTACCATAATTTTGATGAGCTAAAGTCGGGAGTTTTCTTTACATAGATCCAATCATCACGGCACAAATAAAGTCCCCAAAACGAATCTATTATGTTAATTTTGTCCTCAACACTTAGAATAAGGAATAAAGAGCACTACCATGTATTGTTTAAAACTTTGTAACTCTCTTTCTTTGAAGAAAACTCTAGTGAAAAAGAAGGCGCTCGGAATTTTCTTTCCTAGTTGCATGTCGGGTGTATGTACCATTGGAATCATGTCTATCACTTGTGAGGCTTTTATTTGGTATCGGAGACCTTTATTTCTTATCCTCTACCCTCTCAGCTTCTCCTCAATGAAGACACAAATTGCGTTAAAAACTCCTAATATGTTTCCATGATCCTGTCTAACTGATTATAAAAGGCGAATGGTTCATGATAAAGATTAGGACTGAATGATTTGGAAAAAAGGACCACTAGGAGAACCGGATGCTAAGTAAAGGAGGCGAGAGCTGTAGATAGAATGTTATGGTTAATGGGGAATGTTTAGGTTGGAGAAGAATGCTGTGTTTGGCAAGAATTTCATGGTTAGGGAGGAATTCAGTGTCTGTGGTAAGAATTAGTTGGTTGGTGAAGAGTGCGGTTTAGTATAGAATTTAATGAGTGTGTGGAACGCAGTACTTTTGGTTGATTTATGGTTGGTATGACACGAAGTATGCCTCCAAAATTTGCTATTTAGGAGGAGAAAAGTATACGTGGTTAAAATTTAATGGTTGGTTAGAAACGCAATGTCTGTGGTATGAGTTTGAGTTCTCTGAATAGTATCTGTTCAATCTATGTTATTAAATAAGTGCAGGTGTATAGAATGTATGCATTTTCACACAAAGTATGTGTGAATGTATCCGGTTGGTTTTATCGAGTTTACATTTTTTTGGCAGAGCACACCACATCTTCAACAGGTGCTGATCGCAAGTCAGAACCTTGCACTTTCGCCAGAACTTGACTCACTCCGTCTCGAACCTCAAGTTAAAGCACCAACGATGGTTTACTACCGGTCACGCAGTGTTTCCCCGCCGCCTTACCGTTACTACCGGTCTACCAGTCCGACTTTGGCCAACTATCCGCGTTCGGTATCTGTCCCTCCTTCCTCCCGGGATTCCTCCTCTTACCAGGTTCTCTCCAGCCATGACGTCCTTAGTACCCCATCTCACAGGTCATACTACTACATAAAGCCCAGAATTGACTCTTCTTACTATTATACCCCTCGTACTTACTACCGTTACTATTCTGACTACGACTACTACCCCTATTATTCCTCTTACTACCCTTACTACAGTCGGTACAGTCGGTACTATTCCCCATGGAGTGACTCGTACTATTATCACTACCGCTACCCTAGTTACCTACCGCTAAGCCTCAGGTACCCATATTTGTATTCTTACCGCTCTATCTTCGCCTGAAGGGAAAAGATACAATTTAAACTAAACGCAAGAGTTGAAGAACAGATTTTATTTTTATACTCCGTGTATAACCCCGCAAATTGTTAGGACTAAAGGATTAAAATTGATATCATCCATGTATTTAACCTCCACCGTAATCTACATAAAGTTCAGATAAATTTTATATCTCTTTATAAAGTATAAATACAGTTTCTGCGACAGTAAAGATTATTTTTTTTTAGGCGTTATTTATTTATTTCGAAAGGATTCACTCATATGTTTTTGCCTTTGCCGAAACGAGTGATTAACTGCTTTGTCGATCGAATGTTTCATTTGAATATAATTATAAATTGGAGGTTGTTAAGGGCCTTTTATAAGCGTTGAGCGAAAATGTTTCTTGCTTGGGGTTATTTTGAAATTCAGTTTTTCGTTGCTGCTAAATTATTGTTTACTTGTAAGTAAAGGATCAGTTCCTTTATATCCAAAGTATTACAGCCTAAGTTCAATGTTTCTCACGCTCTTAATTACAAAAGCTTTAATATTACTTATAACGAAGCCTAAAGTATAATTATCATCATCGTCTCATTATTTATCAAGTTATTACCCACTTCATAGTTGGGTAAAACAAAACTTGAAGAGAAGCTATACTAACATGATAAGCACCCGAAGCTAATGTAATTATGGTCATCACGTTGCTTTTAAACTTGATCGGTATAATAGACCTAATTTAAAGCTTTGATCAGGTGCTACTATTGTAAATAGTCATGGTATCATAAGGTCTACATTATTGTATTTTTTGCACCCAGTTTTCAAAATTAAAAATAATCTGATAAGGTTATTAACGTCTCTTGAATATCTTTGATGTTTCATTAAGCGAGTGATTGTATTCATTATTTGTTGTTTATTTGGGTCCTTGAAATAGTTTAAGCAATGCTTCTGTGATAACACAATAATAAACGACAAGCAAAGGCCTAGATGTATCCTATTTACCTTCTATACTAAATAGCAAGTTCATATGTGCGTCATTCCTTTCAGCATTTTAATCCTAAGAGTGTCACGTTGAAATTCTCCCAGTTCGAGGCTAGCAAACAATTGCTAAGTAGGTGATTAGCAAGCACATCATGGCCTATTTAAAAAGAAGATTAACCAATTTTTTTACATAGCAATAAGATGTGTAAATAATGGAAAATAATAATATTACAATGAATATTAAATTTCTTAGGTACAGATAAAAATTACTATATATATTTAAAGAATATTTTTTCAGATTTAAGAGACATTTTGTGATGATCCAATTGAGAGGCATCTTGCGACTTATGTTGTGAAGATCCATTTGAGAAAGAGCTTACAACATATTTTGTGCTGATCCATTGAGACACAACTTTCGACAGATTGTGCTAATCCACATGAGTAACCTAGGTTACGAAATAGTGTACTAATACATCTGAGAGACAGAACTTGCGACATATTTTGTGTTTATCTATTTGAGGCCTGACTTTGTCACAAGTTGGTTTTATCCATTTGAGAGACCGAGCTTGCGACACATTTTGTGCTGGTGTATTTGAGAAACCAAACGACACCTTTTGACTCGCGGTTAGTAGAGCAATGAGTAGCTACTTTCACACCCCATCAGATACGCCTGAGAGAGACGCTCCATACCCACACCAAGCAAGTGCCCGTATCCAATAGACCAACTTGAATTAATTGGTTATTTTAACCTTCACTTTGGTCATCGCATTACACTGGGTCGTTTTTTCCAGCCCTTATATTTGATACTGTCAGTCGCTCGTCGTAAATGAAGAGCGTAACCCAAGGGGGCAGTTTACCTTATTAACGTACGCCAGAGTGGCAGTTAACCTTATTATCGTACCTCAGGGTGGCATTTTAACTCACTAACGTACCCCAGGGTGAAAGCTTACCTTATTAGCGTACCATGGTTGGCAATTTACCTTAGTAGCGTGTCCCAGGGTGGCAGTCTACCTTATTAGAGTACCAAAGGTGGCAATTTACCTTATTAACGTACCCCGGGGTAGCAGTTTACCTTATTAGCGTACCCCAGGGGCAGTTTACCTTATTAGCGTACCCCAAATTTGCAACTTACGTTATTAGCGTAACCTAGGGTGGTATTTTACTTTATTAGCGTGCCCCAGATTGGCATTTTAACTTACGAGCGTGCCACAGGGTGGCTTTTTACCTTATTAGCGTACCTCCAGGGTGACAGTTTGCCGTATTATTTACATTGCACCTCGCTTAGCACTTGATATTTGGGGTTGTTTTGTATGTTTCTTTTCGACAATTGTCTTAAGTAAAACTTTTTTTAATAAGAAAAAGAGTGAAGGATTGCAATATGAATGACTCGAATTCTCAGCTTCGAGAACCTTATTCCGGAGTGGTCATGTAAAATTAGTTGGGAGAATGGATTCATTCATTAGGGGAAATTAAAAAAAGTTTGATCTCGTTATTTATATGTTTATTAGCCACATATTAGGTAAATAAAAATGATAAACACCTAAAATTTATATACTACGTTGATAGAACTGTTATAACCATTTGTTTATTCAGATTAATGGGACTAAATATGTATCTCTCCAGCTCTCTGTTGTCTAGAGTTCATCCCAACCAATCACACCGTCTTTCGCTTATCACTGGCTACCCAGAGTTATAGTCGGGGTCCGAACTCTTTAATCGAAGATGACATCCATTTAGCCAGCTTTAAAAGAAGGGGTGTAGTGTCGTGCTAGCTGGGTCTAATA
This sequence comes from Ceratothoa steindachneri, assembly GCA_963969495.1. Classification (NCBI taxonomy): domain Eukaryota; kingdom Metazoa; phylum Arthropoda; class Malacostraca; order Isopoda; family Cymothoidae; genus Ceratothoa; species Ceratothoa steindachneri. Next base: position 26,831,776 of record OZ018326.1, read on the forward strand.
CCGGTGAATAAGAGTAAAGTCGAAGCATATAGAGATATAATATTTGGAAGAAGTGTAAGCGTGATGTTTGGGCTCATTTTCTTCTCCTGGAATATCAATGTCTCTAGGAAAACTCTCGGGAGAACAGTGGTATAATAATCAAATGAATTGTTTGAGATAGGAATTGATTATGAACCAGCAAAAAATACCAGAGTCTATGTGTCTTTTCAACCTAGATTTTATACAAAAAATAAGGGACATCCATACCGCCTACTATAAACACTCAAAACACTCCACTTGTAAAAAGAGATGACTATAAGCATTACCACAGGCACCGATAATGGAGACGAATTACTGCACCAGCACAATCACCCCTTATTGAGGGCAATCAGTTTATCACTACAAGCACCACTTCAGGAGACGAATCACTGCATCACTACAAACACCACTACAGAAGACGAATGACTGTATCACTACAAGCACCACTACAGGAGACTAATCGCCACATTACTTCAAGCACCACTACAGAAGACGAATGACTGTATCACTACAAGCACCACTACAGGAGACTAATCGCCACATTACTTCAAGCACCACTGCATGAGACGAATGACTGCACCACTTCAAGCACCACTAAAGGAGACGAAACACCAGATCAATAAATCACAATTCGAGAAACTTTCTGATTTGTGGCTCAGAGGGTGAGGAAATTGTTAGCTAGCCACTCTATTACATTACTTCATCACAATTTGTGATAGGATTAAAGTCATAGCCTCTGAAGGAACAAATATAGCTACATCATTACATCACAATTTTGGATAGAGTTGAAGTAGTGGTCTGTATATGAAAAGAAATTGGTAAAACACTACATCACAATTTGGGATAGGGTTAAATTTATAGCCTCTGAAGGAGCAGTAATTGCTACCACACATTTGAAGAGAGAACTTCAATTTTGGTTGCTGAGCCAACCGAAATCACCACTTCAAAAAGACGTCAGACAAATTACCAAAGCGTCCCGAAAAAACCATCTAAAACCAATAAAAACTAAAAAAAATATATACCAGAAATTCCTCTTACCACATTTTGGAGAAGAACCAGATTGATGAGTGGTCCGGTTTGGCCATTATTTTTTCTACCATTACGCCATATCCAATTCTTTCATTCTACTATCTGTCACTCTTTTTTTTAACTTAATGAAATAAAAAAATCAATCTTTCACACAAACTACTAGACAATTGCACCCACTACTAAGCCAGTGATATTTCTTACTCATTGTGCATTTAAAAGATGCACATACCCCAAGCCGCGCATGTCTGAATTATACTGAATCTTAATTAATTCCATTTCCCGTAAAAATTCGTGAAGTGAAAATATTCGATTTCCTTAATTATTTAAAAGACAAAATTCTATAATTTTTATGTTTGTTTTTACACTAAATTAAATTTAAATGATTCGAACACCGGGAAAAAATTCGAACTCACGGGAAAAAAATTTCAACTAATTAGAAATTTCAGCGCGGAGGAATCGGAAAAATAAATCCAGTGCAAAATTTACGATTTTAATAACCTGGTTTGCATTTGTCCTTTTTCTATTCATTTTAGAGTTTTATTTCGAAATAATACTCTAATTATTACCCCTATAATACCCACTTAGACGATAAAGTTTATATGATTTTGATTTATAAATTAATTAAGTCACGTGTACGTGATTCTATAAGTTACTAGGTCGTTGTGTAAGTCAGTCGGTCACATGTTATCCATTTTACTTTTCAATGAGTTTTTCGGCAGTAACATTGTAACTATTCGGCCGATTCTAACGAAATTTGAACTCCTTATGTCGTTTTACATTCTCTTTCGAATGATACAATGGCCAATGTCCTTTCAATGTTAGTCCGGAAATTAGTGAAAGTTTGGAAGGTCGTAAGGTCATAGGGTCATAAGTCAGAATAAATGAGAGTACGCGACTTAGGTCTGTTGACGTTGTTTCGTAGTTTTAAACTTTCCGAAAGCAAATTTAGATGATTTAATTCATTATTTTGTAATTTTCAATTTCAATTTTTCTTTTCAACTATTCTATATAATAATTCATCAATTAATCCTTTAATATCGACTGAGTTTATTTAGTGGTTTCAATAATGACACTGACCTTTCGATACATGAATTGATTCTTCAGTTTTTCCAGACTTTTTCGTGACGTTAGAAATTTGCCAAAACTCAAAAGCGATTCGGATCACATAAGGCAGTATTTTGGAGTTTGAAATTTCTATTTTGTTGTTGAATATAACTAAAAATACGAATTTATTCTTTAAAATAATATATATTTGTTTTTTTTTAAGACATATTCCATGAAGAGGAAAATTTAATTCCTTCAAAGAGGAAAAAACATGGCTCCAAAAAGAAAAATCAGACAAATGGCAATATCATTATAATGATTGCAATTTATGTATAGCGCTCTCCAAGGTCAAAGGCTTCCACAGATTGCCTGTTTACTACCTGAGTAAAGCATAAAAATGGGAGGGCTTCAAGTTATACTTGAAGGCACCAAGGAAGAGAGCATGGGGAGTTTAGTAGCAGGCATGTCATTCCATAATCTAGGAGCAAATTTAGAAAAAGCACCATCGCCTATCCAGCGTACACCTCTACGACGAACAAGTAATAAGGAGCAAGAGCCTAAATATAGGGGTCTAATGAACCTAGATAATCTCATTAAGGAAGACATTTAGGAGGGCGCAGTGGTATTTAGGATCTCATATCTAAGATGACCTTGTAGATGAGGTTGGATCGAATCTCCATCTCACGAAAATCACGGAGCTGGGTGAAGGACGTGAGAGAAACGTCCCCGGAGGAGAACGAGGGTTGCAACTTCATGAATAATAGGGTTCAAGAGTGTGAACCTGTGTTGCAGAAGTATACATCTGTAGTATCTGATTCAGTCAGGGTCCCCATTTCTTGGGAAAGATTAGAAAGATTGGGGACCGCCCAGCATAAATCATACGACGATCGATTACAAAACTGAGGTTTGCCCTCTCTAAAAACGCGTGGATTGTGGGGGGACCTGAGCCAGGTTTTTAAGATTGTAAAGGGTTTTGATAATGTTACCCCCGACCTAGCAAGAAATTTCTTTTCAGTTAAGATAATAACCGCTTGGAATACCCCGCCTGCTACAGTAGAATATAGTGCTTCAGTAAACATGTTCAAGAATAGGTTGGATACATACTTTGCTAATAATAACGTTACGTAAAATAAAATTAGGGATATCCGTTGGGGGGTCTGGTTTTTACGAGTGTTGACAAAGTAACCTTTTTGTTGATTGGCTGGCCCCGTCTGGACTAGAGGGTCTTTGCCGGTTCGTTGTACTGTAATATGAAGAAAAGTTAAAAAGAAAATCCAATGAAGACTATAAGTGTTAGCCACTTGTATTCGTGCCGGGTCGAGTTCTATTAGTCCCTAAGCAATATTCTCGCAAGAAATCTACAATTTACGAGGGAAAAATCGCTTGAAGAGCTAAGGTTCTGTGCCATTTTTCGAGGCAAAATCGCTTGAGGAGTCAAAATTAGGCGCCATTTTGCGAGGCAAAATCGCTTGAGGAGCTAAAGCTGCGCCGCCATTTTGCGAGGCAAAATTGCTTGAGGATCCCTGTTAGGGGCCATTTTAGGAGTCAAAAAATCGCGTGATGAGCCAAAGTTAGACGCTATTTTACGAGTCAAAAAATCACTTGAGTAGCCAAAGTCAGGCGCTAATTTGCGAGGCAAAAATCGCTGATGGGCCAAAGTTACGTGCAATTGGCTAATGAAGGCAACAAACAACAGATCATTTTTTCGTTGTTTTCTATGATTTTTTACTACATGTTCACATGCTTTTGGTGTGTGTTTTTTACTATCGAATCGCAGCCTTTTACACGTCTTAGCACAGATTCGCACCATTTGATGCCAGTTTTACATTGAAACACGCCTATTGATACCGGTTTTACCACCAATTTTCATCAGTTGATATCGATTTTGGACAGATTTTTAACCCTTTGATAGGGTTTTAGCATTGAATCACACCTCTTGATACCGATTTTACCACCGATGTTCAACCTTTACAGACAGTATTACCATTGAAACACACTAATTGATACCAGTTTTGCTAACGATTATCGCTATTTGATATTGGTTTACTAACGATATTCAACCTTTCAATACGGGTTTACCATTAAGTCACGACCCCTTGATACCGATTTTACCACCGATGTTCAACCTTTACAGGCAGTTTTACTATTAAAACACGTCATTGATACCGGCTTAACCACCTATTATCATCATTTAATATCAGTTGTTAACCCTTTTCAACCCTTCAATATGGTTTTACCATTGAAATACACTAATCGATACAAATATACCACCGATTATCATTATTTTATATTGATTTACCACCGATTTCAACCCTTTGATAGGGGATAATCATTGAATCACGCTCATTGATACCGAATATTTGTTACCACCGATACTCACTCTTTGATAGCGTTATGCCACCGAACCTTCCTGTCTGATGCCGAAATTACCACTAAATATACCGTGGTAGGCGGGAGCAGCCCCCAAATCGACCAGGATCAGAACCTCCATTCGATAACTAACCACGCCTAATGTGGTTTAACATCACTTTGCTGTGCCCGCATTGTGGGTATTTGGCATTTTCTAGAGTGCCCCCCACCCCTCCCTTTCTAGTACCACCCATCAAGTATCCGCTTCACACGAGGGATATATACTTCTCGCACCTTTTCCATTCACCCTAACTTTAGCACTCTTTATAAATATCTTTTTCACATAATGCGAGATGCCCAAGTTAGTTCTGGCGTCTTAGTTTTAGTAAATAGTAATATTAAAAACAATATTTTTTTTCTCCTCGTTTTCTAAATAGATCTATAATTTTGCAAACTCGAATCTTAAAACTTTTTTTCGGTCATAGAAATCGAAAAGAAAGAAAATTGAACCCAAATGGGAAACTAATATAAAGGAAAACTAAAAATAATTATGATCTTCATTTGTAGAGTAAACAAATGACGAGTGTATACAGAAGAGGCAATCAAATGAAGCAATCTATTTTGGGGATATTGTATACAAGGCATAAAAAGGAGGAGAGTAGTAAAATAAATATAATTAATTTTTCTTCGGAAAAGACCTTATGGTTGGAGACTAAAGTGGGGCAAAGAATGACTTAAAGCGTATGCACTGCACAGCTGGAGGAAATTACTAATTATATTTTAGAAGCTCTTTTTTAATAGTAATCGATTCCTATGCAGCCCCTATAGGAAAAAACCCTTTCCCCAAATGCAGTTTTTTATTATTTTATATTATGGGTGATTTGAATTTGGACCAACCTTTATGGTGATGCTTTTTGTTTTCGACGCTTTCCTGTGGATAGTTTAAATTGTATATTGCAGATGCATGATCTGACACTATGGTATTGACGTAAAAGAGGGATATATTGGTACCTTGTGAATGTTACCAGTTTATGTTGTGGTAGAAGTTATCGGTTTGATGGGTGCATGGTCGGTAATTAATTATAAGGGCGTGTATTGAAGAGTCCTCGTTGCTATTGCGCTCGACGGGTGACGAGGACTTTAGGCAGTGAGCCTACTTTACGCTTCTGTTGAATTGGTTTTGACTCCTTATAATTTCTCACGAGGGTTATGCGTTAGGCTGGGCTTACTGAAGATGTCCCGGTAATCGGGATAAGTAAAGGACTTTGAAAAGACGCGGCTAAGAAAATAGAATTTTATTCTTAAATTGGCCTACTAAAAGGAGCAAGCGGAAACATCTCGAGTTCTTTGCGGTCAATGTGTAGGCTTTCTGTTTTAAGCGAAATATCGAGTCTGAAGGCGGCAGGACTTTGGCAAGTAAACGAGATTCCGTAACGCTACTAAGGTAATGAACTGAGTTAATGAATAAGGAATAAAAATTCTGAATAAGGAGAGTTTGCCTGTCTGTCTGTCTGTCTCTGTCTGTCTCTCTTTCTCTCTCTCTCTCTCTCTCTCTCTCTCTCTCTCTCTCTATATATATATATATATATATATATATATATATATATATATATATATATATATATATATATATATTGTCAAGGAATAGGTTACCTTCTCAGACAATAGGTCTAAATTTACATATATGTATCTATTTATTGGTTAGGAGGAAAGAGATAAAAGCCACGAGAATATGTATGTATATATACAGTTATATATATATATATATATATATATATATATATATATATATATATATATATATATATATATATATATATATATATATATATATATATATATATATATATATATATATATCGTCTAAAGTACGTTCACTTCGTAAGAGTAATCCGTTTATTATGAGGTATGAGAGTGCGATTTAATACAGGGGCCGATAGCGCTTAATGAGTTTACGAAGGTGCAGTTCAAGGATGTATTTAAAGACTGAAAACTAAAAAATATAATTTTAATAAATCATTAGTTAACATATATATTACCTTAACCGCACCAATTTGTCTTGGATATTTTTCCATATATATACATACGGGAAATATAGGTAACGTAAATAAGGACAATTCTGACAGAATATAGATTTATTGGCAATCGGGTGACGTTAATTACTCGTTAATCAGCTTTTAAATGGGATACTTTAAACCAGTTATATAGAGGGAATATTTATATGTCGGAAAGTGGGTCGATTAACGAAAGATACAATTAAGGGTCGTTTTACCTTAAAGGAGTCCCCTCAAGGAAGAGGATGGAAAATGGTCGTGATTCTCGGCCGAATATCCTGATGGAGACGTGGATGAAGGGGTTGGGGGGGGAGAGAAGACGAGTTCACGATCCTCCTTGAAGACGGACTATGGCACCTCTGCTCCAGAGAAGTGCAACCTCCAAAAATCGAGACTCTGACGCCGCTCGGCGCGAAGTCTCACACGGGAAACTGGAGATCCTTGAGGGTAGGTTCCAGATGAGCCGAGAGGAATCCCGGCCAATTCTTCGGGGTAGAAATGATTCGAGGTTTGCTCTGAACAGAGTAACCCTTCACAAAAGATATAGATCTGCCTGGTGAGATCAAACCTCGATTGTATGACGGCCATTATTTTTGGTTTCTCCTCGTTATCAGATTCAGATGACTGGCTGACCACTTCCGGCGGCCAGATGGATTACCATCTGTCCCTGGACCCAAGTCTTAATAGCATTTATGATGAGGGTGGGAAACTTTTGTAGCAGTTTCCCGACTACGGAAATTAGTGCTTTCTCGGCGAGTTAAAAGCTTTTAGCGCCCAATTTGATTAACTGCACCTGTTGAGGCACTGACGGATATTCAAATTCTATCTTCTTTTATTTTTCTCTTTGGATTCTCTTTGAGATTACTCCACGTGGAGTTATACTTAGGGGACATAGAGAGGGAAGAAATCAAATTAGCAATCTAATATAAAACTATTGAAACGAAAAAAACTCACAAAAAACGAAAAGTAAATAATTACTGTATAATATTGCTTACCGATAATTCAGGAATTTAAAAAGCAAGAGAATCAAATTATTAATCTAATGTAATCACTATTGACACGAAAAAAAAGAAGCAAAAACACAAAAGTAAAAAATTACAGTACAATATTGCTTACCGATGAAGTCCAGGAGAAATCACAAAGTGAAGAAATTATAAAGGATGTGGCTTAAAGAAGAATAGGAATTTGATTGGTTGGTTGTTAAATAAGAGAAGGTTGGTTGGTTGTTGAATGAGGTAATTAAAATTAAGAAATAAGAAGAGGAACAGCGGTATTATCTATGTTGAGTGTAGGAGATTTTGTACGTATTAGTAGGGATTCCAAAATTCTTAGACTATATTCATTGTTATTATGACCAATTATTTTGAAGTTATCTATGGAACATTCTGTCTTGCATTGTATACTATGATTTATAATTACAGAAGCTTTCTTCTTAGACAATATTTTTCCAGTGCGATGGCTTATTCCCATGTGAGAACAAAACCTCTCTTTCAATGAGCGAACCGTACTACCAATATAGGTTCCTTGCAAACAACAAAGACAAGTAAAAGCATAAACAACACGGCTGCTCATTTCTAGAGGAAGTTTGTCTTTTGACGAGAAAAAACTTCCTATGGAAAGTGGGTTAACAAAAGTGATTTTGAAGTTGGTATGAAATAAATATTTTTAAAGTAATTTGTTGCATTTTCTAGTGAATAATTTATTCACTACCAACCTTCTCTTATTTAACAACCAACCAATCAAATTCCTATCCTTCTTTAAGCCACATCCTTTTATAATTTCTTCAATTTGTGATTTCTCCTGAACTTCATTGGTAAGCAATATTGTACTGTAATTTTTTACTTTTGTGTTTTTGCTTCTTCTTCTTTTCGTGTCAATAGTGATTACATTAGATTAATAATTTGATTCTCTTGCTTTTTAAATTCCTGAATTATCGGTAAGCAATATTATACTGTAATTATTTTCTTTTGTTTTTTGTGGGGTTTTTTCGTTTCAATAGTGTTATATTAGATTGATAATTTGATTCTCTTGACTTTTAAATTTCTGAGTTATTTTCTAATTTTTGATTTACCTACATAGTCATAACCTAATTATTTTTAATATTCTTTAACTGTATTAGATTAATTTATGTTTTAGAACCTGAAGATGGGTGATACGCCCGAAACGTTGTTCCATAAATAAATCACATGTACCTCAGCCTCCTATGTGTCCTTACCTTCACCGTGAAATTGAAGATTAGATTGGTCAGCAGCAACTCATATGACTATATATATATATATATATATATATATATATATATATATATATATATATATATATATATATATATATATATATATTATATATATATATATATATATATATATATATATATATATATATATATATATATATATATATATATATATTCGTCTCCAAGGGGCATGACATTGATTTGTCCGTGGGGCGGACCTATTGGTCTAGTTCACTGCACAAAATTGGAACGGTTCCCATTAGGGTACGCACTCATGGGCACCGATCGCGCACTACTCATAGGATTCACATTATTTATATAACTATCATTTCTTTTTTTGGATTAAAAATACAATATGGGAAGAATAATTGGCACTACATACTAAGGATTCATTGTTATCATTAACATTTAGACACCGTGCTCTATAGAATGGCATTAGTTCATCCGCAAGCTTTTCTAACTAGGCTAGGGTAAGTTCCTTCTGGGTAGCAATTATGGGCGCGATGTTCGTGGCAGGGATTGGATAAACTTGTGCCTCATGAGTTCCTCACCAACTCCTACCTGTGGAGCAGTTCTCTTTAGTTCTTCAAAATTGGTAGAAGGTTGACCGGTGAGCGTGGAGGAGGCAATGAGATGCTCGAAAAGCTCAAGTTTTGTCCTCTCGAAGACAGGACTGCAGCCGGAAGACGGTCGACAGTTTTGGGAGGTAATGCAGCCAAAACATGAAAGAATTTAGTATCCTCCTTACTTAACTCTTGCAATGTGAAACTGGGCTTCCACAATCTTGAACCAGCCTGCAAGTGCAGCCTCGTTAAAGACGGGTGGCTTGATGGTGATGGCGTTCACGATCTCCGTCTCTCCTTGTCCTGCGTGTTGATGGTCTGGTGCGTCAATTTTCTCGTCACCTTCACTGTTCGGCGGAAGAGGGTCACCAGTTTATAGGGGGTATATATTGGTACTTTGTGAATTTTACTGGTTTATGTTGCGGTAGAGGTTGCCGGTTTGTGAGTGCGTGGTCGATAATTATAAGGGAGTGTATTGAAGAGTCCTCGTTGCTATTGCGCTCGACGGGTAACGAGGACTTTAGGCAGTGGGCCTACTTTACGCTTATGCTGAATTGCTTCGGACTCCTTATAATTTCTCAGGAGGGTTATGCGTTAGGCTGGGCTTACTGAAGATGTCTCGGCAACCTGGGTAAGTAAAGGACTTTGAAAGGACGCGGCTAAGAAAATATGATTTTATTCTTAAATTGGCATACTAAAGGGGCAAGCGGAAACATCTCGAGTTCTTTGCGGTCAATATGTAGGCTTTCTATTTTACGTGAAGTATTGAGTCTGAAGGTGGCATGACTTAGTCGAGTAAACGTGATTCCCTAACGTTACTAATGGATGAACTGAATTAATTAATAAGGAATAAGGGTTTTTTAATAATGAGAGTCTGTCTCTCTCTTTATATATATATATATATATATATATATATATATATATATATATATATATATATATATATATATATATAGATATATTTCGTCTCCAAGTTGTGTGACCTTGATTTGTCCGTGGAGCGGACTCAGTCATCTTGTTTGTTCGTTATTTCCACCCCTTGGGCGGAGTTTCTGACAGCTGTGTACCTGAGATGGCTACATATTTCCCATAGATTTAGATTTTTGCTTGTTGCAGCTCTCTCTGAAATTTCTCTGGTCAGTTCAGAGTCTATATTTGTTCTGCTGCTGATAAATGTTCCCAATACGCTTATGTGTTTGTGTGCGATCCCCGTATTTGTCACGGTGGTCACCTTTGATATCTTTATATTCGTGTGTTTCCGCGCGACTCTAACGAACGCTTGCCTCATATCTTTTTGTACAGTTTTACATATATATAGTTTCATTTCCTAATTCTCTTTTTTTCTTTATTTATTAGACTTGGCATATCATTTTTTTATATAATTTAGGATATGATAAATCCACAGAGCGTCCATTTGTGGAGTTTCTCGTTGAGCCTATTAAATCCTGTAATTTGGTGACAAAGGCCTACCTATTTTATAGAACGAGCCCTACAGATGCAGTTTATGGTGGGTTTAGACGGATGCAGATGACCTTTGATAGGCCCTTATGGCTTTTGTCATCCGTGAAATTATGTTATGTTATGTTAGAAGCCCTATAATAGTCATTTTTATTAGCCTTTGAGGAAAACAAAAGACAGCATGAGGAGGACAAACGTAGGAGAAAGAAGGGGCGACTATAACAACCTCATCTTCCTCCTGCCCTCCCATGTGACCTCGGCTTCTCCACAAACGACTGGGTCTCCTTAGACATACCCGGCACAAACATCAGCCGAGGAGACCTGACGACGAAACCGATGCTCGAACACGAGCTGGAGCTGACGACGACGACGACGATATTAGCCAACGTAAATCAGCTTCACCTGTTTAATACTGCGACGGTTGACAATTTACATAAAGTGCACTGTAAGGAGTGATGGTATGGAGGTAGTATAGCAATGAGTAGCTGTCTTCACACTCCATCGTGTAGGACTAGAAGACGCTCCTCATCCACGCCAAGCGACTAACTGTATCCTATCCCTGAAGAACATTCTCCAGTCGAGCCTGATGCAGGATGAAGGTGACCCACTAACCGCAACCTACACATGAAAACGTCCCTTGTTTACAATGTTTAAATTGAAGAGGATAATCAAGTTTAATGAACTTGTAAAAATGCACACACCAACGAAAGTGTAAATGAGAACTTGAAAGTACAATTTTGGACTTGTCAAAGGTGTTGAAAAGTAGGAGGCAGAAAAGTACCCCTCTTAGGGATAAATTATATAGACAAACAAAGGCTCATTTAGTGTTGGCCTACTGCTGAGCCGAGCGGAAAGGCCGCTTTCGATTACAACGAGGCTAAACCGCACTGGGTCTGGGTAGTCGCCAGATGGTGGGCGATTCGTGTCGATTTCAATGCGGATTCCATACGCTATAGAGATCCGTGATTCGAGGTCTAACGTTAATCAGTACGCCCCCGCTGAGAAATAAAAGGCATTTATATGAATGATGCTCGTAGTAAAATACAGGAACCCCCATTAAAATCCAGAAAAAAAAGTGTAAAACCCAGAAAAAAGTAAACCCAGTAAAATCGAGAAAACCCAGTAAACCCTATTAAAATCCAGATTAAAAATGTAAAACCCAGTAAAATCCAGAAAAGATTAAAGCCCAGTGCAATTCAGAATAAAGACAATTAAACCATTACAATCCAGGAAAAAAAACCAGTTAAATCCATAACAATTCAGTAAAAGTAAAAAATCAAGAAAAAAACATTAAACCCAGTAAAATCTAGACTGTAACATCCAGAGCAAAATGATACAATCCAGAAAACCCCCACCAGTAAAGCTAATTAAATTCCAGAACAAAAACAGTAAAACTGTTTTCATACAATCATCATTAAGTTAATATAGCACTCAGTTAGATAAATAGATAGAGAGTCAGAGAGAGAGAGAAAGAAAGTGTTTTAATTTAAAGCACTCTTCTGGATATATATATATATATATATATATATATATATATATATATATATATATATATATATTAGTAGGGAGAGATAGAAAGAGTGAGAGAGAGATGAATGGTGTAGGAGAGGGGGATGGGAGAGAGAGAGATAGAAACAGAGGAGGAATGCGAGAAGAGGTGAGTGGGAGAGAGCGAAAGAGAGAGAGAGGGGGGGAGAGTGATAGAAAGAGTGTGAGAGAGAGAGATAGAGAGAAAGTGATAGAGAGAGAGAGAGAGACTGACTGACACGGACAAAGGAAGAGACAGAGACAGGCAGACAGAGAAACTGCCTGACACTGACAAAGGGAGAGACAGAGACAGGCAGACTCCAGAATCAAAGGCGGAGGGGGAGAAGAGACAGAGAGAGACAGAGAAACTTCTCAGTGCTTATGCTGAGTCATGTTGCATTGTTGATCACGAATTAACAACGTTCGGATCCCCCGAAAGATCCCGTGATTAAAACTCTCAGACGTTCTATGGCGTGATTGAACCCACAAAAAAAATGGATGCTGAGCATTACATTTATTTTATTTTTTTAAATCCCCAAAACAACCTGAACATTACCCTTATAAACTTAAAAAAAATGGTTTATAAAGTTGTCTCAAAGATATAGGAAGATGAAATATGTGAAAGATACATAAAGATCTGAAAGGCACCTGAATCTCCTGAGGTTGCCCACAATCCAAAACAAGGCGGATCTTGCGGAGTTAAAATCTGGCTTTCGTTCCTTTAAAGGCCTTTTCTACGACGTTGCCTACGTTGGTTGCCCACATGATAACATCTCAAAATTCTGAATCTTCAAACCCAAATCTATGTTTTCAATTTGACTTAAAAGTTGATATGAAATCCGAAGGTTTGAGTTAAATCGGAGACAATCTGCTGCGCTGCCTCGAAGAGGTACCTTGGCCTTGTGGAATAAAGAGGTCGTTGAATAAAGAGATTGTAGAATAAAAGGATTGTGGAATATATGGATTATGGAATAAAAATTGTTGACTAATTGGATCGTGGAATAAAGAGGTTGTTGAATAAAATGATTGTTGAATAAAAGGATTGTGGAATAAATGTATTGTTGAATAAAAGGATTGTGGAATAAAAAGATTGTTAAATAAAGTGATTTTTAAATTGAAGCATCCCACTTAGATTGGTCCTCTTCTACTGCTGGGGGCAGCTCTTCACCCGCAATTCAATTCTTAACCACCCACTAACGAGGTCAGAATACAGACAAAACATATAAAATATTCATTAATAAATCATAATTCTACATTTCACAGTATTAGTTATCATTATGGTGATTAACAGGGCCGTGAAGCTGATAGGTTAAAACCGCGACTCCGACTCCTTTGATTTTCAATAGTCCGACTCCGACGCCTTGTCTGGGTTTTATCTAATACTCTTAAAACTCCTTAATTGCATGAAAACTGTGATGTTGGCTTTCCCTCTTGATTGACTTTATCATCTGGCTGTTTTTCCAACCCATATTTTATAAATTATCGGCTTAAATGGTTGAATGACCTAAAGTGTGCCATATGGAAATTTTATTTATAAAGGAAAACCAAATTCAGAGTTTTGGGACAATTCAAAAGAAAAAATTCCTGATATGCATAATTAAGAACAAAATTTAAAATAGAAAATATATCCTAATATATATGCAAATAAAACCACCCCAAAATAATCATACCTATAAATTTTTAGGAAAAAACAAAAAACCCAGAGACTAAAAATTTATATAATTATTATTTTTTAGGAATATTATAGCTTCTGCAAGATCTTGCAGAAAACAATCTTTCAACAGTGACTTGAGTCTGGGGAACGAGGTTACTCTCAAAGTTGAAGGCTCCATAACTTCAAAGTAGGTTGGATACGTTCATGTAGTGGGATTTTACAAGAGAGATTATATTTGAGTATCTCTTCAACAGCTGAACAGAATTACTTTTTAGATCTTTCAAAGTTTGCAAAAAAAAAGGTTCTTTCCTCTCGGTTTTCATTCACTTTGTCTTTTCCTGTTCTGATTTAAATATTTTTCAAGATTTAATTAATCAATGGAAGAGGAAGAATGAATATGTTTTTATGATCATGCGTGCCCCTATATACGCACTCATATTATATATATATATATATATATATATATATATATATATATATATATATATATATATATATATATATATATATATATATATATATATATATCAGTAATTTTAGCATTGAAAAAGTTGCAATTTAGTTGTTCTTTTCAAGGGAATTTATTGGAAACGATGCATTTGATATTGAATCAGCCATGTTGTTTACAAACAAAAACCAATTATGTGGTGATTGTACATTCTTCATAAACATTTTTGGAAACTCTTCGCAGAATCTTCTTAGAAGATCTTGAGAAGACTTCCCTAGTGTATACATGAAATGTATGTGCGTACAACGCTACAAAAGTTATTTTGTGATATAATTTAGATTAAAATGTGAAATATTGTTTTATTACTGTCGACCATAAGAAAATTTCAAAAATACAACTTTGTAGGATTGTTTATCTTTATAAGATAAAAACAGACTCGAGTCAGAGTCCGATGTTTTTAACCGACTCCGACTCCACGGCCCTGGTCATTAATCAATATCTTGAGTCGAATTTGATCATGTTGTGAACATGCAAATTTTCAACAATTTAGGAAATTCTTTCGTTTTATAATGAAGCCCTAATGAAAAAATGAGAACGAGATATGGGCGCGTTATCCGATTCTATAGCAGAATTTGTTGTGTAGGGTCGTATTTTAATCCTGGCGTAAATCTTTGCTTTAAATCACTGGTAGACAACAATGGATTTCGGTTAATTTTTCAAGGTTGTAAAAAAAATCCGAGGCCAACGTTGCGGCCATGAGTATGCGTCACCTTGTTTTTCCGATTGACTTAAATACTAGGTTTACAATATGTTGAAAATAAGTTCCTAGTACAATATTCATAGGTTTTTCGTTTTAATTTAATAACAAGGCAAACACAATAATAGTATATAATTGGTAATATTTGGTCGGGAGTTCTGTGGCCACGGATGAAGATTCAAACTTAAATTGCAGACAGTTCTCGGTAACAGCGACCATAGTGTGACTATATTACGGACATAACCAAGCATATTCTCTGATAATACATCTAAAAATCTATCTTGATCTGTATTCAGGAAATGCTTCCCACCCCTGCTCTACAGAGATAGGGAACGATGGACCAAAATGAGAGAGGAAATTGATGAGTTAAACCATTTAGAGTAGTATGGTTCCTGCAGCAACAAATATAACGATTTTAGACTCAAATGTCAGCAGACAACTTGTTGAATCGAGTTCTTTCAACTAGTAAAGCTACTAAAAGACTTTTACATCAAAAGCGAAAAATGTGACACGGTAGTACAATAACAGAATGGATCTAATATTCTGAGATTGAAAAAGTTCCTAAGAAATAACTAAGTGGCTACCGCAAGACAGGGTGTTTCAGGTAAATCGATACAAATTGTATACAGTAAAATACAATAAATTGTGTACCAAACGAAGCAATATATTCTCATGAGAATTTACATACAAATAGAACGATATACTCGTATATATAGTTGCGAAATCATTCGAAAAGGTCACTATCTTGCCTTCACGACTGGTCACGGGCACGGGTGAGAGAGTCCTTGTCATTATATGACATTATCTCCATAATGGCGACTCTCAGAGATTATAAAGTGTTTAGCAACTTTCTTGATATCCCTTTCAACAACGCACCACAGAAAATGTTCTAGGAGGTTTCAGCTGGGGAAGTTGGGTGGCCATAAGCCTAGGGATCAGTAGTGCGGGACGTTGATGAACAACAACGCATAAAAATAATGGACAGTAATCCTCCTGAAAACAAATCACGTACGATTATTGATCATATTTTAGGTAAATAGAATACATTTAGTTGTGAGACAGAAAATCAATAGAACAAAATTAGGTTGTAGGGCTTTAGAAGTGCTGAGCTACATAATAGTAACATTCTTCTTTGCTTAAAACGTAAGGTATGTAAAAAAATGCATGTTACTCGTACATGTCAGAATATGGTACGTTCCCGTCCGACGTAGGGCTCTCTCGTATTCCGTGAAAGGGTGGGAGCAAAAGGCAGGTGTACCACCATCGCTTCTTCTTGATGCTTCTAAAGGGTACACCTACTACACAGAGGCCGCCACTCCGCCACCAAGACGTCACCACTCAAAGAGATAAATCAATTCAAGGTTGTACAACTACTGCACTGACAGACCACCTACACTTTGAAACAAATCCTCAAGGTTAAGGATCGTCTTTGCTTGAAACGAACACAAATACTATAAACAGCGTCCACAACCCATTCAGATAAAGAAACTTTAAAAAAACACCACCAAGCATATACTATATTATGGATAAACTGTTAAATATCCTACCCCGCACACCCCAAACCAGCTTCCAATAACATATCGCACCCAGTCCCATTAGTGTTCTCTGCAGTCATTTTGCCACAACACCCTCTGCATGCACCCGACCCCCTAAAATTCACTCTTTTGAGTATCCTTTGCTTGTGAAGACAAAGTCACCCTGGCCAGAGTCTCGTGTGGACATCATCTAGCCCTTCTTCTCTACTAGAAAAGGATGCACGTGACATTAGTAGTGGTAGCACAATTTCACAGGCTGCGGTGTGGACGTCACCCAGCCCTGCTGACCTACCAAAACATCTAGATGCGACCATTGCAGATGTTTATTTAGAATACAACACTGCTCTGCATACAATAAAACACAATGGAAGACTGAGCACTACACAATAGAAGACCGTACTTTACACAATTATACATGCCAATAAAGCAATATACACTCCCTGATGGCTCTATGAGAAAACTACACACATATCATATCTCTATTCATGGTCTCAGGGCTACTTAGCTAGACAAGTTGACGATAAGTAACAACATATCAGAATAATAAAATGAGACCAAAAATGGAAAATGAAGCGGATGTCAGTGTATGTTGTAGCAAACATTAGGTGGAGCCGTGGATGGCGGCAGAAGTGCATCATCTTAGTCTTGGCCAAGCAAAACCTAAACCTGCATTGCAAGAGATGCGGCTCAATGCCTTTTGCATCTGGGTCGCACCAAAAAGAGATCGAAAGGTCGTTCACGTAGAGCGTAGAGAAAACATCTTAGGCAGCACCGAAGTGATATCGTTGATACTCAAGGCAAAGAGTGTGATTCTGATGGCACTTCGCTGAAGTACACCCTCTTCCTTCTTCTTTAGGCCGTAGAGGACTCTGCCCCAATCCCTACGCGCAATCGACGATCTTGCCAAAACTCAAAACTAAAGATTAGGAGGCGACCCCTCACCCCCATCGTTTGGAAGGTTTCCATGATACTGTATCGCCATGCGGTATCAAAGTCCTTCTCAAAATCGAAAAATACCATGGCGTAGTGTTGTCTACGAAGGAAGGCCTCCCAGACACCATTTTCTAGTCGGAGCAGATTATCCGACGTGGAGTGGAACTCGCGGAAGCCGCACTGTGTAGAAGACAGGTAGCCTTCGATGTCCAGGAAAAAGGTTAATCTAACATTTAACAACTTCTCCATCAACTTGCACACGGAAGAGGTTAGAGAAATTGGACGGAAATCGTCCGAGGTAGAATGATCCTTCCCAGGTTTGCGAAAAGCGAGTAACCATTCGCCAAGAGTCTGGGAGGATACCCTTTCACTAGATCAGTTTGGATAAATCTAACAGAAAGAATATGCCCCACTCACCTAGGTGTCGAAGCATAGCATACGGAACATCGCCCGAACCAGCTGCTGTGTCCGCGCACGAAGCGAGATCGGAACGCAACTCACTCAATGTAAACCTGAAATTGAGGGGTTCTCCGTCTCTGGAGGTAAAGTATGTCGGTGGCCTTCAGCAATAACACGACGTGCAATATATACACGTGGAGCCTCATCCCGGCTAGAGAATGGGGAAAAAGCGGTCGCAAAGGGCGTAGGGTCCGTGATTAAGGTCCCATTCTCCTGTAAAATGGTGAGGAAAGTCTTGCGTGAACTTGCCCTGAATCCTTTTGAACCGCTTCCACACCTCTGCAAGGGGGGTCTTCCTGATAAGTGAATACATGTATGCCCACCAGGAGGGTCGTCTCACACTCGGCTGGTTACCACGGAAGCGGTTGAAGTGCAAAACGGCCAGATGTTCTAAGACTATTAGTTACGCTCACGGAGATGAGATCGGCAGACAAGAACTCGACGGCCTCATCTACCGACCTAAATTCCTCGACTTGGACATAGAAATCATTTATTTCCTCAAATTCAGACTACTGCGCCCGTGCCAAGCAGCCCCTGATGGGTCTTTTAGGCTGCAGCTGTCCAGAAAAGGATATTTGAATGGTATAGTGATAACTACAATGGAGGTCAAACACTACTTACCACCCAAAAGCCGAATATGCATTTTTAGAACACGGAAAGCACAGGGATATATCAAGAGAGGTAATTGAATCGGTTCTCGGGCAGTGATGCATAAGCGCATCCACCTTTAGGATACCTAGTTCCAGCTCGTCAATCAGGTTGTTTAGGACCTGACCCCTGCGATTTATCAATTAGTTTGCCCTGAAGGGGTGTCTAACGTTCAAATTCCCAAGGAGTAGAAAGGGCCTCTGCAACCGTGCCACGATGCTGCGGAAGTTCCCCGCGTCGAAGTCGGTTGATGGTGGAATGTACGCAGGAATAATATTATACCTCTTATCCAGGTGATGTTGCACTGCTACTGCCCGAGAGGACCTATTTAAAGTTAAGAGAAAAATGGAAACATCATGCCGTCTGTAAGTCGCGCATCCTCCTGGCTGGTCACCATCATGTGGTGAAGGCACTCGCCTAGCATGAACTATTGCAAAAAGATAGCTAACGAGAAACGGGAGAAGACGAGCATCCGTAGTTCCTTCCAGTTTTGCCCGACTCCGTGGCAATTCCAGTGAACTAATATGCCCTCCAGGCCTAGCTCGGAGGAGATGCGGGTGCTCTCTTCGAAGAGAAGACCCTCACGCGATTGGCCGTACGCTTCCCGGGGGCAGGCGTTTGACGAACAAGGCACTGAAGGCGCTGTCGCCTTTGAAAACTTACCGGAGGATTATAATTGAGGATTATGGGGATTATAATTGAGTCACTGGCTGAAAGCTCTCAGGCATCATTTGGATCGATAATTTGTTGTTGATAAATATAAAAAGCTGTATGAAAGCAGTAGCTTTCAAACTCTGCCAATCTCAGAGCACTGTTAAGACAGGCATGGGAGGCAATTGCCCAGAATTCCCGCCAAAGATTAATATATTATATGGTGGACATCCAGTAACTCTCAAACTGTAACAAACTCCAAGGACTGTTAAAGCAAGCATTCACCAAGAATTCTTCCATGAGGTTGATATCCTGCAAGATGGACATGCAGTAGCCTCCAAACTGTGAAAACCTCAGAGCACGGCTAAGGTAACCATGGAAGGCAATTGCCCAGAATTCCCTTTTAATATTGCTTAATAGCGACCTTGTCTGGTAGATCTTTCAACAGGCGTTTCCTTGAGAGCTTATTATTTCATCAACTGATGATAGGGTCCTGCCTGCTGGTGCATGAAGTAAGTACGTCCACGAAGTGCATAAAGTGCTGGGAATAACCAAAAATTCAAGTCCGCTCTGTGACCTTTCTAAGACGAAATTCACCCATCAATTAAAAATAGGTTTTAGTTCGGAGAAGACGCATTAACATCCCAGGAAGAAAATAAAAAGGAACAATGGAATTAAAATGCTAGTTTTATCATTATCAGCAAGCATAGGACACAATCGCCTAGAATTTTCTCCTGGGGTTGATATCCTACAGGATGAACAAGCAGTTACCCCTCAAACTGTATCAAACTCCGACCACTGTTAAAGCAAGCATGAGACGCAATCACTCATAATTTCCTACTAATGTTGAGATTTTGCAGGCCAGGTCAAATTACAGGAGTCCTAAAGATGAAAAACCAACAGACAAGACACTAGGAACAAACATCCATTTTGTAATGTTGTAAACTTTTGAAAGTTATACCATTTTGATTTTCCCTTCAGTGGCGGATCCAGGATAATTCTTTAGGGGTGGGGGCTAATAAATGACAGCATCTCATAAAGGAGTGAAAACTAACTACCAGATCCGAATATTTTTCTACACATCAGAAAATTAGTAATTGTGGTTTATTGTAGTTTTCGAAGGTCAGCTAATACTTAATTTAATAATTATTTTTGAGATTTACCTCTATTTTAGACATGTATCATATAAGATACATTCGATCGCAACGGTTTATAAAACTGTTTTTATATATATTCTATATTATTACATAACTCTTTCTGAATAGCAGAATACAAGTATGGCTTAAATAAAGAAATATAAACATAAACGGGTATAAAAATTGGGGAAGGGCTTTAGCTCCCTACCCCCCCCCCCTGATCCTCGCCTGTCTCCTTTACGCAACTGTAACTCATCTGTATGGTATGGGTCAACAATTTGTGACCCTTCCGAACCACAAATTTCCAAGCTCTGCCAAAACATTGGCCAACCTGTATATACATTTAAACTGATGTCCACCAGTGGTTAGCCCAAACAAAAATGCTGAAAAGGGGGTAAACTTTCCAATTACCCCCTTTCAAAAATGGAATATAGCAAAAAAGAGGAGTCAAATTATTTCTCTCGTTGTTCACATCTTAAGTTTAAGTAAATGATAATAATTGATTATTTCAGCAAAAAACAATATTAAAATGAAGTTATTTAGTACCAATAAAGCTGCTGCCGCCGCGAGAAAAATCTGCATAAAAGTTTGACGCTTTGCCTTTTGTTCATTCTTCCCCTCTCTCTCTCTCTCTCTCTCTCTCTCTGTCTGTCTGTCTCTATCTCTTTCTCTCTCTATTTCTCTCTCTCTCTCTCTCTCTCTCTCTCTCTCTCTCTCTCTATATATATATATATATATATATATATATATATATATATATATATATATATATATATATATATATATATATATATATATATATATATATATATATATATATATATATATTATATCGCTCTCTCTCTCTCTCTCTCTCTATCTCTCTATCTATCTCGCTCTCTCCCTCCTCCTTATTCTGGAAGACCTGGAAACCTCATTCAACTTTGTCTTTATTTACTATCTAATCAACTAACTTTAGTTCTCAGCATTTCTGATCAATCGAGATATCAAATGAATGAATGTACAGGAATGCAATGAACAATGTAACATGTAATCAGCTTTGGGGTGCAGATTAAAAGAAAAGTTCACAAAATATGTGTTATAAAAAAAATATTCTTACCGGTCTCAACTTTCAAAAAGGTCGAGGAAAATAATGACATCCTTTTTTTATGTGATCATAATCTTCCTTGGGGGCTGGGGGGGCCGGCTTGGATGATAAGAGAAAAAAGTCGATACCACAAAATTTGCTCCGTCAAAAGATTCCGATCGAATGAATGTCCTTGGTTTGTTTTACAAAGTCGAGTCAGAATCCTCATATTCTCCCCAATCTTTTGACACTCCCATCCCCTTCCACCTCCTAAAGCCCTTGCGAAAAAAACAATTCTGGGGTGGGGGGGGGGGGAATTCACATGGATGAAATTCATCACTTTTCTTCTGTTACAGCCATTGTTACGAATCAAATCAATTTTCACTGTAATAAAAATAAATTTGCTAGTCAAATTATAATGGCGAGGAGATGAAGAAGAGGAGGCAATGATCACATTTAGAGAAAAGGAGGAGGAGGAGAGGAGGTGGTGGACAGGGGTAGTAGTGGTGGTGGTGGGCAGTGGCAGTGGATTTGGTGGTGGGCAGTGGTTTGGGGGGTAGGCAGGGGCGGTGGTGCTAGTGGTGGACAGGGACGGTGGTGCTGGTGGTGGGCAGGGGCGGTGTTGGTGGGTGGGTAGAGGTCCTGTTTTTTTGCCATATCCGGTTCTTGCTGGTGGTGGGCAAGTGCGGTGGTGCTAGTAGTTGGCAGGAGCGGTTGTACTTGAGGTGGGCAAGGGTGGTGGTGGCAAGGGCAGTGGTTTTATATCATTATATTTGGTATTAAATTCTTTTTTCAAATCATATATGGCAACCTTCCTATTTTTTCTAAATTTCATCCCTCAACTCGGCATAATTTTTTTATTTTGGGGTTCAATGTAAAAGCGGTCGATTTACTCAGGTTTAAGAGAAAATAACGGCGAAATTTCGCCCTAACCGATTCTATTCTTGAGATCATTTCGGTGGATAGGACTTTTCTTTCTTAGGCAAAGATCAGAAATGCTGCCATAAACTCGAATTAATCTATATAGTGGATGTTAAATTATGAATTTCGTTCATTTATCAATTTTCATCATTTATGCAATTAGTATATGGCCTAGCCATAATTTGCTTTAAATAGAAAAGACGTGTTTATGTCTCCTCTTCTTAGTGATATGAAAGGGAAGGTGCTCATATTAATAGCTATTTTTTAATAATTTTGTTTTTAAAATGAAAAAAAAGTGATTATTCTCTTCCATCTCTGAGCTTTGAGGGGCAAAGTCTACGGCAGGCATCTGTCCTTGGTACGTGAAAAGATTTTTCCTCTCCTTTAAGCAAGGAAGGACATGATTACATTAAAAAGTATATATATTGAAATTACATATTTTCTAATCATAAAATTTAATATATTTCTTTTAACGCAATATTTACCGTATCTTTTGGGCATATCGACTTAGGTATGTTGACCAGGCGAGATTATGTACATTGGACATTATAGTTACTTGGCCCTCAAGACCAGAATTTTTTTTTTAATGGAATTGGCACGCAAGACCAAAAAGTTTGCCCCCTCCTGGTCTACAATATTCTGAACCCTATTTTTAGGCTCTTTTGAATTAAAGTACTAGTCTCGCCAACGGGATCATTAGAATCTCATGATTTCCTCAAGATTTCCTAAAATCCTCAAGCAAAAAAGGAAAACTTGATTTCTCCACCGGGAAAAAAATCGACATAAGAAAAATTAAATTTTTTTCGCCGATTTTTTTTAACAGGGCCATATTCAGCAACGTTCCAACCCTCTCCCTCCCTAGCGCTCAAATATTACTCTCACGTACTTCCACACACATTTTTACGTACCTTACCCACTCTTTAATTTATCTTCAAACTTTCTCCTGCAAAAATTCCCCCGTTAGTTTCTGCTTTTAATAGGAGTACTCTCACGAACCGTGTTCTTATTACGGGTAGTCACAGAAACAGTGTTCTTAATAGCAGCACTACTACAAGCAGTAGGCTTAATAGGAGTACGCTCATGAGCAGTGGAATTAACAGGAGCACTCCCATGAACATTGGTCTTAATGTGAGCACTCCTGTGAGCAGTGGTTTTAATATGAATACTCTCCTGAAAAGTGTTCTTAATATGAGTACTCTATTGAAAAGTGTTCTTAATATGAGTACTCTCACAAGCAGTGGTTTTAATACGAGTACTATCACGAGCAATGGTCTTAATATGAGTACTCGAACAAGCATTAGTCTTAATAGGAGCACTTTCATGAAGAATAATATGAATAGTAGTACTCTCACGAGCAGTGGTTTTAACTGGACTACTGGAGTACTTCAGTGAGCAGTGGTCTCAATAGCAGTACTTTCACGAGAACTTGTCTTAATAAGAGTACTCCTATGAGCAGTGGTTTGAATAGGAGTACTGCCATGAACAGTGGTATTAATAACTACTCAGCTGAGCAGTGGTCTTAATAGGAATTCTCTCACGACCAGTGGTATTAATAGGGTACTTTCAGGAGTAGTTATCTCAATGTGAGTACTCCTGTGAACAGTTGTCTTAATATGAGTACTTATCCGAACAGTGGTCCTAAGAGATATATTCCAGGAAACTGTAGTTTTAATAGTAGTCTCAAAAGCAATGGTCTTAATAGTAGTACTCCTGTGAGCATTTTTCTTGTCAACATACTTTTGTCAGTAGTGTTGCTCATAATAGTCCGCGGAACTCTTGAACTATTATTAGTACTCTTATTAGCAGTGCTCTTGAAGTAGAGGAGTTCGAATTCCACTTCGGCCAATCTCGTCGCCTTGTTTACCCAGAAAATCTAAAGCTTTCCCTCCACGCGCGGGAGGAGGGGGGGGGGTATTTAAATCAACTAGTTAATTCCGTTCGCCTTATTTTACCACTCTTGATGACAGTCTGAATGAGTACACTTACCAGTACTCTAGTCATAACCTTAACCATGTCCCGAATTCCGTACCTTAATGGTGCCTCAATTAGTATCTTGATTCGTACTTAAATTTGTACCCCAATCAGTAGCATACATAATAAGTGCCTCAATCAGTGCTCAATCATTACTGAATCTACCTTGACCAGTCACTTTATAATTAGTGCCCTAGTCAGTACTCTCGTTAGGGTACGAATCGGTATTTTATATAATATGACGAGTGTCGGTCCATCCACCTGTGAAAACCTTTGTCACGTGTGTAATAGGCCTATGTGTGTTGACAGATGTCGGTGTATACACCTGTGTTAACCTTTGTCAGGTGTGCAGTAGACCCATGTCGGTGTATCCACCTGTTATGACAGAAGGAAGATGCGACGATCATCTAAAATCATCTTTTGGTTCACCCCGCGAAACAGGAAGCTTCTGAGCCCGTTGCCCCAAATGTCTCGGCAGGCGAAAATCCGAGCTCACTTTACAAGGCTAAAATCACACGTGACCACCGCCAGCATCAGAGTTACTCTGTGATTCAGGGGTTATAAAATGTCTGGCAACGGTTATACCCCCGTTTGCAATGGGGTATTGGTGGGGCATCCTAAACAAAACCAGCGATAACGTGGGAATAGACGCTTAGTTAGTTGTGACGATTTTCAGGTGAGGTGGTCTGCCAGAGGTGCTCTTTCGTGGGTATATTCGGGGGATATCGAGTTACAAAAGCTAGAGCTTCTCTCTTGTCCAACGTCAGATTATATTGATTTTTCGAGAGGGACGAGACTCATTAATCAATTGAGTCTCGTTTTAATTAACTCTTTACTTAACTTTTTCAAGTCGATTTTTTAAGTTAAATTTGAGTGGAGTTAAGTCATATTGAGAGTGTTAATTCCTGGATGAAGTTAATATTTTGGTTCACTTCATGGAGCTTCCAGACGTCGTAGAGACTGATAGTTCTGATCCGCCCTCCCCTCCCCCCCAAAAAAATTGTTCCTCCACACTAAGAAATAAAAAGTATCCAAATATTAGTCAGATCAGTCGTAGGAGTCGTACCGAATAATTTATTTTCTTAAAAAGGGGGGATTATTGTTCATTTCATAATTAATTTTTTTTTTAATTATTTTATAATTAGACATAAGCTCTATTGAATTGTATAACTCCCCCCCCCAAAAAAAAAATATATATATATATATATATATATATCTGCTGGGTATATTTGATCCAACGAAAGGGAAAATGGGATTTTATCACAAGGGAATTTTCCCAATCAATGAGGTTTTTTTTTATTCTTGAGTTTTAAAATTGATTGCAGAATCGTGAGTTGATCGATCAATTACAAATTGGAAGATAAATTTACCATTTTTATGAAATTGAGAGAAATTTCACATTTTTATGAAATTGAAAGAAATTTTATATATTTATGAAATTTCTTTGTTGAAAGAATGAAAATAATTTTGTTTTGGAAGTTCATAGAGAAAATTCCTCCCTTTAAAAGAAGAAGAGAAAATTCCTCCCTTTAAAAGAAGAAGAGAAAATTCCTCTTATTTTTTTCAGAACTTCTTTAAGATTTTACCTCTTTTCCTCTCTTTTTGATAGTTTGTATTTTCAATTCCCATTTCCTCCATTCCCATTTCCTCCATTCCCATTTCCTCCATTCACAAAAGATTCAAAAATACTTTTTCCTATCAATAACCTCCCCCCCTTCCCCCCCACCACTCCCCGTCCGTGAAACCACCCACGCAGTGGCGATATACTTAGGGATTGAAAAATCTAGAGAGAGTTGCGTGACCTCGAGCCAAGCACCTTTCACGCATTTTCACTTCCTCACATTCACCCCAAATTCACAAATCTCTCACCCCCCCCCCCTCCCTCCCTTTCTAATACAGCTGCCTTCGTTAGTAATTGCGTCTCACTTTTAGCATAATAATAATAAATCCTCAAAAGAGAGATAAGCACTAATTTACTAATTTTGAAATACAGGGTGAAGCACAAAATGATCATCCAAAGAAAAGTTCATTCGAGTTCGATATAAAATTTACTCAATAAAAAAAAAAATGTTCGTATGTAAACTTCTGCAACACCCTGTAGAATTCACCTATTTATGATGGTTTTTCAGTTTTGAAATTTGGAAGGGTGGGGAGTTTGACCCCCTTTTTGAAAAATAAATAATAATAAATCAATAAAAAAATAAAATAAAATTTTTCAGGAGACTTAATGAATAAATTCCATCGTTGGTTTAAGATACTTACTTTTAAGTAGATGATAATAATAAATAAAATCTCGATGCTTGGAAAGCTTGCTATTAGTCATCTTCGATGTTTATGACCGAGGGAAAATGAAAATGCGATTTCAAGCACTTACCATTTGGGGGGGTTTGGGGTTTGTTTGTTTTTTTTACAAAAATCCATCTGAAAAGATGTTTAGAATCACGTTTTCTTTTTCTTGCTTGTTTTTGTTATCTTCCCTTTCTTATGTTGATTTTGTTTTCTTATCTTGTTTTAATATCTTGTCCCGTCTTTGTTTTCTTTTCATCCTCTTTTTATTGTTGCCTTTGTTATCCTTTCTTTCTTATCTCTTTTTACCTGTTCTTTATCATCTTGTTCTTTGATTTCTTGTCTTTTTATCTTGTCTTTATTATCTTTTACTTTTATCTTGTTTTAGTTATTTTTCTTCTTTTATCTCTTTATATTTTTTGTTTCTTGTCTCTTTTGTTTTCTTATTTTTGTTATCTTTTCTTTGTTATATTTTCTTTACTACCTAATTTTATCTCCCCTTTGGTATCTTGTCCTTATTATCTTTGTATTTTTCCTTCCTTATTTATTAAATTAACTTTTTCCTTCCTGTCTATTTATTACCATCACCACTCCTCATTGAGTGGTCTCTAGATATGGGTTCGAAACCGTTCAAAGGGATTCGAACCCATATTTAGAGAACTTCTACTATAGTAGCCATGTTCGACTTCCTTAATTTTTTCAGATGTTCATCATTTCTTGTTTGTTTTTCTTCCATTATTTCTTTGTTTTTTCCTAACGTTTCTTATCCATTTTTCTTCCATCCTTTTTCTGACACGATTAGTCCCTGTTAAGGTGGAAAGAAGCTGTTAAACCACGTCAGTAAATATTAATGAAAATTCTAGGATTAGAATTTATGTTCTCAACCACAAAACGACCCACGGTGGTTAAACCCTATTTTTTTGGCTTTGCTACGGCTTTTAATCAACCTTTTGCCTTTGCTTTAAAATTAGTTTACCTTTCCGGTTGCCATAGCAACGAGTACCCACCTTAACAATCCATCCGACCCCAATTCTTGCCTATTTAATGCGATCGCCCTCCAAACCAATTTAGTGTTGTCAAAATCCGACCCCAGTTATTACCTATTTAATGCGATCGCCCTCCAAAACTAATTCGGTGTTATTAAAATATTACCCCAATTATTGCCTATTTAATGACACCATCCTCCTAAACCAATTAATCGTTCTCGTAATCTTATCCCAATTAATCTAAGATAATCCCCCGTCAAATCATTATAGGCAGGAGGCACCTATAACTGGCACTCAGCAAGATCGCCCAG
This sequence comes from Ceratothoa steindachneri, assembly GCA_963969495.1. Lineage (NCBI taxonomy): Eukaryota > Metazoa > Arthropoda > Malacostraca > Isopoda > Cymothoidae > Ceratothoa > Ceratothoa steindachneri. The sequence continues at coordinate 26,859,813 of OZ018326.1, forward strand.
AAGGAGTGCCATAAGCAAAAATGCGCTAGTTGTAGGGCTAGAAGCTAGTGGATGATGGTCTAATAGTTTATTTATAGGTTCTCATGTTGTAGTAGCAATTTCCTACCTATAGGGGATCCATATACACAAACACACTAGTAGTATTACTAGAGGATGATGGTAGGCTTATTTATAGCCTCTCGTGTGGTACTAGCAATAGTAGGTTATTAGTCATAGGGAGTGGATGCGGAAGCTATCTGTGGGGTGCCAAATAATGCGTGGCTAACATTTAAGATCTGCCTGATGGCGTGAGGGAGTATTAAGTGTGTAATTAGTGAAAATGACAATTCTAAATTAAGTCGAGCAGTGAATCGACGATACAGTGTGAGTGGGCAAGAGGGGAAAATAGCTTCGGGACGAAGATGCCTTTTTAAGGCGAAGTGGGAAGCGCATTTTTCCGACTGTTTACAAGAAGAGGAAACGAAGCCAAAACGATCGGTTTTTATGAAATCAAGCGAAAGGGCGTAGGTGAGGTGGGGGTGTAGGGAGGAGGGTGGAGGTATGGGGGAGGGAGGGGTGGATGGAGGAGGTGGAGGGATGGGTGTGGAGGGATGGGGAGAGGCTTGATTTTATTTAAGGAAACTAGATCGAAAGAAGGACAAAAGGAGAAGGGATGAATCAGGGCAATCGCTTGAGAAAGAACGAGAAAGGGTAAAAAGGGGGCGAACATAGAAAGTAAAAGAGGGGATAAGGATGAAGAGTAAAAGGTGGGAGAAGGAGGACAGGTAAAAAGGTGGAGGTAGACGAAAGGTAAAAGAGGGGAGAAAAAGGAAAGTTAAAATTGGCGAGAATGAGTACAGGTGGAAGACGGGAGAAGGGGGCATATACAAAAAAGGGGGAGAACGAGGACATATAAAAAATGGGAGAATGAGGAAAGATAAAAGAGGGGAGACTGAGGAAAGCTCAAAGAAGGAAGAACGAGGAAAGGTAAAGGGGGACAAATAAACGTAAAATAGGGAAGAGTGAGAAAGTACAAAAAGTGGTGAAAGTGGAAAGGGATTTTAGGGATTAGGGTCACCTACCAACTTTTACTAATTAAAGGGATGGGATTATATTTAAAAAGGCGAAAATCAACAAGGGCATTTCCCCCTTTTTTAAAATGTTTAGATAGAAAGTGGTAAAGTTAGGGGATGTAGAAATTTCAGGAATATAGTCTTCCAGAAATGTATAAAGAGGAGACTACTCGTCGCACAAGGAGAGAGGGGACTGAAACTCATCTTATACTCTCATTCGGTTACGAAATTGGGTCTTCTATGAAAATGAAAAAAGGATTAACCAAGGAGGGAATTTCGCCCGAACGAATTATGGGTATGAGAGACAGAGGTGGTAATTTATTTCGAACAATGATAGTGGCAAAGATCAATAATAACAAAGACTACAACACTTAACTATTACCCACGTGGTATGCCAATCAAAATAGTCCTTGTAAAAATAACAGGCCCCTAAATCAGACTTGGGGTGGGCGGTAGCTATGGATAAGTACGTAGTAACGATCTAATTGATTCACAATTACGAACTTAAAATTGTTCTATGTGAAACGAAACTATCATTAATTAATCACACCACCCCTTAATGTGTGTCACTTTCCACTTAATTTTCCCATTAATGTATTAAATTTTTCTATTATGCAAAGATTAAAGTCTTTTTATCATTTACCAACCAACCTTCATACCTACAAATATTGTAGGCCCCTCTAAAATAAACCCCAAACTGTGAGACTCGTAAGTCCTAAATCAATATCTAGAATACCTACTGAGACGATTGTGGATTCTTGTTTGGTACCTCATCGAAGTGGCAAAATATCTAACTACCCATCCATTAATGTGTATCTTGATTTAAAATTGGTTCTAAGTTGTTTATTTTGGTTAGTTTCAACTATTTTTAAAGTATAAGGTACGTTAATTTCAATTTTAACCTAATGTTTGATGACAAGTTGTCGATAAACAAAGACCTTTGCCGAGGTGTTACCGAACCGCGCTAAATACTAGATGCAATACTGAACCTTTAGATTCATGGAATATTGCGTTTATTCAACAGAGCACACGCTAAACCCATGGTCAGCTAAGTCATCGGGTTTGAAGCCAAAGAGGAGACATCCTTTTGAACCTCCTCATCTGCCTTGATAAGCGCTCGATCGATTCTTCAGTTCCATTCTTGCTGCACAGCTGCCAGCCATGTTCTCCTACTCGACTTACTGGCCAAGTAACTTTACTAGGCACAGCAACTACAACATATGGGATTACGGACACACTTCGGAGTCTAAGGAAACATCGGAGGAGTACTCTACTTCAGAGCGCACCAGTCGAGCTCGCAGCGCTTCACCCTTAGTTGACAGGGGTACAAGAGGTCTCTCTATCTCACGCTCCATCCTCGACTTCAGCACAGCTGACCGATTGGCTCGCTCCTTGTCCGTTCCGCGTGAAATATCCCTTAATCGAGAGCTCGACTCCTCATCCAGTTCCCCTAAACACTCCTCCTACCAGGTTCTCTCCAGTCATGATGTTATATCAAAACCGTTCCACAGGTCTTTCTACTACATCAAACCTCGGCCAGACACTTCACTCTACACTCCTCGCGCCCACCAACCTCAATCGAGGGAGATGAGGGAAACATCAGTTCATCGAGCTTATCGGGAGACCTCAGTTCCTCGAGCTTATCGGGAGACCTCAGTTCCTCGAGCTTATCGGGAGACCTCAGTTCCTCGAGCTTATCGAGAGACCTCAGTCCCTCGAGCTTATCGAGAGACCTCATATTACGAACCGCGCTCACTGCTAAACCGGGAGAGTTCCTACGGTGGACCGTACTTCAGCAAGTACCACGTACCTAAAGTAGAAACTAATAGATACTACCATCGCTCTCGCTACCCATTCGTCAGCTCTTCTCTCTTCCTCCCTAGATACTATCCAGGAACCTTGACTGTTCCCTACATGTACGCAGCTTCTCGACTTCATATTTGAACGAACTCAATCCCCGCCAACGCTAAATATAGATGTGAGAACACTTAACAAGAGTACTTGTTGAACAAGATGGCTAGAGTACTCAGAAAAAAATCACATTCGCCTCTTATGGCAAATAAGGGATATAAAATTTCTATGGAGCTTTGCATTATATAAAATTTTATATTTTTTTAGTGATTTGTAAAGAAGAATATTTTCTTATTTACTTATAAGCGAAAATAAATACATAAATTTCAAATATATCTTATTGTAAAGATATCTAATGCATAAGAAATTCAGATAGTTTGGTATCGAATAAATAAAAGTGTCTTTCATATATATATATATATATATATATATATATATATTAAGCTTTGCACATAAAGTTTATTAAGTTTGCTAAAGTGGCAAAGTTTAGCCATTTATGTTTTGCTCTTGGAAATTACCAATATTTTTGTTGACTTTGAATGCCTGTATACACACGCCTTGTGAGAGGGCAAAATATATTTGTTGTGGTGAAAAACTGTGGCTGATATAATATTTATTTGCATCACCCCCTTGCATCACAAAAGAATCCTTTTTTACGATCGCACATAAAGAAAATATAAAAGTTCCCAAAATGGAAGTGCCCTTAATCGACGTTTTCTTCCATGACAGCTATCGCCCATTCACATTTATGAAGGAAGAGACGCAAAATGGCAAACGTAAACACTTTATGGCAAATAAGGGGACGTAAAATTGGACTTTTCTTTGCTTTTTGTTCATTCAGCATGAAATTAACTCGTAAAATTGTCCCTATTAAAAGAGTTATTCGTTCCCTTTTCAACGATAAATTGTGTTTACGCAAAAGCGTTGCCCATCGAACAGTTTTCCTTGGATTACCAAAATGTGGCTCTTCCTTCGATGCCTTGGCATAAAAATCCTCTAAGGATCTAAATGCTATTTAATCACCAACAGACAAAGGAAGGCAGATAAAGGTAAACGCCCATACACATGCAGGACTTTCCGGGCGTCATAAGGGGGGGAAATTACCAACCCCGCCTCCATAAGGGAGTCAGAAAAAGGGAGAAAGAATAAAAGAGAAAAAAGGGGGCCCAAAGTCTAAAGTGATATAGTTCTAAAGTAATGAATTTCTGAAGAGTATGAGTAACGAAGTGCAGGAGTACTAAAGTTCTGGAGTGAAGGAGTCCTGAAAAGCAGGAGTACTTAAGTATTGGAGCTCTGAAGTATTTAGTGTCTTGAGGTACTGTAACTCTTAAATACAGAAGTACTGGAATTCTGAAGCACAAGACTACTTAAGTATTGGGGTCTGAAGTACAGGAGTACTAAAATAATGGGGTTCGGAAATACAGTAGTACTGAAGTACTGGGTTCTAAGGTACATGAATACCGAAGTAATGGGTGCTGAAATACAGAAGTACTGAGATTCTGAAGTACAAGAGCACCTGAAGTAATGGATTTATGAATTACAAGAGTACTAAAATCCTGGGAATTTGAAGTACATTAGCATTGGGATTCTTAAGTCCATGAGCACTGGGGTTCTGATGAACCTAAGTAGTGTAGTTCAAAGTACAGAAGTAATGAGGTTCGGAAGTAGATGAATACAGAAAAACCGGTGTACTGAAGTTTCGGGATTCTAAAGTATAAGAGTACTAAGGTTCTGAAATACATGAGAACTATGTAAGTATTATATTAGTGGGGTTCTAAAGTACAGGAGTACTTAGGTTCGGAAGTATAGGAGTAAAGAAGAACAGAAGTAAACCACTGATGTTCTGAAGTACTGGAGTACAAAAGAATAGAAGTAATAAAGTACTAGAGTTAAAAAGTACAAGTGTACTGATGTTCTGAAGCACAGGAGTACAAAAGAAGAAAATTACTGAAGTTATGATGTTCTGAAATACAGGAGTAGAGAAGAACAGGAGTACTGAAGTACATTAGTACAGAAGAGCATGAGTACTAAATTACTGTGGTTCTGAAGTACACGCGTACTGATGTTCTGAAGCATAGGAGTACAGAAGAACATGAGTACTGAAGTTTTCAAATACTGGGGTTCTTAAGTATAGGGAAATTATGTTCTAAAGTAAAAGGTACAGAAGAACAGGAGTACTGAAATACTGATATCCCGATGTACAGGAATAAAGAAAAACAGAAGTACAGAAGAACAAGAGTGCTAAAGTACTGTTGTTCTGAGGTACACTCGTACTAATGTTCTAAAGTACAGGATTACGGAAGAAGGGGGTACTGAAGTACTGATGTTCTCATTTAAATGAGTACAAAAGAACAGGAGTACTAAAATACTGTGGTGCTGATTTACAAGCGTACTACTGTTACTAATTACAGGAGTACATAAAAACAGGAGCATTGAGGTACTGATATTCTGAAGTAAAGGAGTACAGAAGTAAAGGCCTACTAAACTTCTAGAGTTATAAAGTACATACGTACTGATGTCGTGAAGTACAAATTACAGAAGTCCTAAATCATTGATGTTCTGGAATACAGGAGTACATAAGAAAAGGAGTAACGAAGTATTGAGGTTCTAAAATACAGGCTTACTGATGTTCTGAAGTACAAGAGTACAGAAGAACAGGAGTAATGAAGTACTTGTGTATTGAAGTACATTATTACATAAGAACAGGAATACTGAAGTAGTGGGTTTCAGAAGTACAGGCATACGGAGGTTCTGAATCACAGGAGTACATAAGAATAGGAGTACTCACGTACTAAGGTTCTGAACTACACGAATACAAAAGAACGTAAATTCTGAAGTTCTTGGGTTTTGAAGTACAGAAGTACTGAGATTCGAATTACATGAATCCTGAAGAACAGAAGTATTGAATAACTAGAGTTCTGAAGTATAGAAGAACAGGAATACGGAAGTACTTGGGTTCTGAAGTACAGGTGTACTAATGATCCGATTTACAGGAGTATAGAATAAAAGGAGTACTAAGGTATTGTAGTCCTGAAGTACAGGATTACAGTATAACAGGAATATTGGTGGTTCTAAAGTTTAAGAGTACTGTAGTTATTAATTACATGAGTACTAAAGTACTTGGTTATTAAGTACAAGAGTACATAAGAACAGTAGTATTGAAGTACTGAATTTCAGAATTAAATGAATATTGAAGAACAAGAGTACTAAAGTACTGGGGTTCTGAAGTATAGGAATACTAAAGTTCTGAAGTACAAGAGAACTAAAGTACTGAAATTCTGATGTACAGGTGTACTGTTGTTCTGAATTACAGTTCAAAAGAAGGGGAGTACTGAATTACTTGAGTTCTGAAGTACATAAAAACAGGAGTACTGAAGTACTGGGCATCTGAAGTGCAGGAGTACATAAGAACGAGAGTACTAAAGTATTGGGGTCCTGAAGTAGATGATTAATGAAGTACATGAGTACTAAAGTACCGGGGTTCTGAAGTACAGGAATACTGATGTTCTGAAGTACAGTAGTCCATCCGGACATGATTACTGGGATTCTAAAGTACAATGAGGGCAAAAGAATAGAAGTAGAGAATAACAGGGTTACTGAAGTACATGAGTACTGAAGTTCTTGTGTTCTGAGATACAGAAGAAGAGGAGTACTGAGGTAGTATTGAATTACCGGATTCTTAACTAAATGAGTACAGAAGAACAGGAGTACTGAGGTAACGGGTTCTGAACTACAGGAGTACTCGGATTCTGAAATACTGATGTTCTGAAGTACAGGAGTACTGAATACTGGGGTTCTTAAGTACATGAGTAGAAAGAACAGGAGGTCTGCGTAATAAGATTCTAAAGTAAATGAGTACAGAAGAACAGCAGTATTGAGGTACTAGGGTTCTGAAGTACATGAGTACTGAGCTACTGGGGTCTGAAGTAAAGAATAACAGGAGTAATGAAGCACTAGATTTCTGAAGAGAATGGTGAAATAAATGATCTGAGGAGCGTGATTATCGTCTGGAACGTGATCTGAGGGGCGCGATTATCGTCTAAAGCGTGATCTAAGGAGCGTGATTATCGTCTGGAGCGTGATCTGCGGGGTGCAATTATCATCTAAAGCGGGATCTGAGGAGCGTGATTATCGTCTGGAGCGTGATCTGTGAGGCGTGATTATCATCTAAAGCGGGATCTGAGGAGCGTGATTATCGTCTGGAGCGTGATCTGTGGGGCGTGATTATCATCTAAAGCGGGATCTGAGAAGCGTGATTATCGTTTTGAACGTGATCTGAGGAGCGGGATTATCGTCTAGGGCGTGATTATCGTCCGGGGCGTGATTATTGTCTGAAGCGTGATCTGAGGAGCGTGATTATCATCTAGGGCGTGATTATCGTCGGGGGCTTGATTATTGTCTGTAGCGTGATCTGAGGAGCGTGATTATCGTCTGAAGTGTGATCTGAGGAGCGTGATTATCGTCTAAAGCGTGATCTGAGGAGCGTAATTATCGGCTGGAGCGTGATCTGAGGGGCATGATTATCATCTAAAGCGGGTCTGAGGAGCGTGATTATCGTTTTGAACGTGATCTGAGGAGCGGGATTATCGTCTGGAGCGTGATTATCGTCGGGGGCGTGATTATTGTCTGAAGCGTGATCTGAGGAGCGTGATTATCATCTAAAGCGGGGTCTGAGGAGCGTGATTATCGTTTTGAACGTGATCTGAGGAGTGGGATTATCGTCTGTAGCGTGATTATCTTCGGGGGCGTGATTATTGTCTGAAGCGTGATCTGAGGAGCGTGATTATCGTCTGAGATAAAGTGAAAGTCGTATTCGTTATTCCGCAGAGTGGACGTTATAGAATTAAGGACTTTCAGTCAAAATCTAACGAGGTATCAGTCAGATTTTTTTAATATTTCTAAGGAAATTGGTGAAGTAAAGACGTGTGAAAATATGTAAAAAGCAAATAACTCGAGTATTGTAAAGATGAGACGATTTGAGGCTCTTAGGGTCGGTAGGGTGCACGACCCCCGTTCCTTCGTTTCCCAAATGTGGCAGCTCACCTTGCGGAGATAGAAATTACAAGGGGTCTTGGGTACTATCCCCAGGTGCAAGTTTTCTGTGAAACCTCCTTGAACAATCATGTACAAATGGCCGAATCATTTTAAAGAATACGATTGGAGTGAGTATAGTTTCCGTGAGAAAGGTAAAACTAAGAATCAAAAAACAAACGAGTGCATTGTGCCAGAAAGTTGTAAGGAGAGGATCCGGAAAGAAACTGATGAAGATGGAGGTAGAGAAAATGTGTGGAAGATATATTTCCGTAGATCCACCGACGGGCGTTGAGGCCGAAAGATGACGCGTACACCAGACGTTAGCTGCAGCATGGAAACCAATGATACACCTCAACCCCCTTTGCATGTAGTATGTATACTGAGGCAGAGATGTCATGGGTGAAGAAAATTACTCGTGTGATCAAGAACGACCACCATCACTATTTGTTGCACATCTTCACAAAGTTGACCCAATACCAGACGACATAACTGAGTGGCGATTCGCATTTGAATTTAAACTAGAAAAATAAGGAAATCTATACATGCAGCAGAAGATAAGGCTGTCCCCCAAAACCGCTACGAGACTATCAAGACTTTCACATGGACAGCGGAATGGTACAGAAACACAGACGGCTGAATGAAATCTCAGAGGAAATAAGAAGGAATGGACCAACGAGAGAGCTACACGCCGAGTTGAGGAGGATTAAAAGGGAACTAAATACAGATATTCTAGAAAACAAAAAGAACAATAGAATGAAACAATCCAGAAAATCGACAATGATGCAGCAGTGAAGGAATTTGGGAAAAAGGTAAAACAGATGAAAGGCGAAGCAGGAGCAAGGAAAATGGTAATCAAAGACAACTAAGGAAATAACATAGAAGACGAGGACACGATAGGAACATTATTCAAGGACCACTGGAGGAGGATTTTTTTGCATAAGCGAAGAAGACAATGAAGAATTCAACACAGATTTTGAACGAGACATCACCGCAGCGCTCAACGAGGATGCAGAGAAAATTCACCCTCATCCAACTGTAGATGTAGAAAGAGACACCCTTGACGGTAACGACGCCAAAATCACAGTGCAAGAGGTCAAGAATACTATTTCGCAGTTTAAACAAAAGGCACCAGGAATATCTGGACTCACTAAGAAGCACTACGAAGAAATACCCGAAAGTATACTATAGGGTATTACTTTTGTTTTTAACGCCAACCTGAACACCGGCTACTTCCCGAAGGAATTAAAGGTCGCCAAGATGATCTTTACCCCTAAAGAAGAAAAACCACCAACGAGAGTAGACAGCTCTAGACCAATCTCTCTACTCGACTTCATCGGGAAGGTGTTTGAGAAGATTATAAACAAACTACTAAGTGAGCACCTGGAAGAAAACAATTTACTGAATAAGTTTCAATTTGGATTCAGAAAAAAAGAGGAGCACGGAAATGGCACTCACGGTCATTACCGAAAAAATAGCCAAAGCGAAAAAAGAGAAGGCTAGCGTTGACGTCGCCTGCAGGGACGTTTCAAAAGCATTCGGCAGAGTTTGGATTAGTGTAATGCAATTTAAAACACTACAACTACGAATGAATGACAAAATAGAAAGAGTCATTTGCAATTACGTGACGGATAGACGTGCATACATAGAGATTGGGAACCACCGAGAGGAAATATTTAAGATGGAGGCTGGTTTGCATCAGGGAGGGCGCTTGAGCCCATCACTATACTCAGTGTATACCTCAGACATCCCACCACCATTTACACACGGAAGCATCAACATGCAATTCGCAAATGACGTCACACAAATCGTCGTCTGTCCATACAGGAACCCAGAAATGCAGGCAAGATTAACAGCAGAAGAAATAAGGAGGATTAATGTGTACGAACAAAAATGGAAAATAAGCACTAGAAGAAATAAGTTCATAATAATGCCAATTTATAGGAGGAAACTCAGAGATATACACGTTGAAAGACAGAGATATGAGTACGCTAGCGAAGCCAAGGTACTGTGACTGACAATCACCAGGACAGGATACTCCAGACATGTTAAAGAAATAGTTGAAAAAGGAAGCGGGGGAATGAGACTACTATATAGGCTCAATTCCCTTAGCTGGAGAAACAAGAAGAAAATATATTAAGCGATTATCTAGTCAGCGATAGTATACCCAGTAATACCTATATACACCATTTCAAAGATTGGAATGATGGAACTACAGGTAATTCAAAACAAGGCATTATTAATAATCACCGACACGAGAAGAAGAGACAGAAGAAGACAGAGAGATCTACATAGAGAAGTGAAGATGAAACCAATTAACAGGATACTAGAAAAAAAGAGCAAAGAAGCTAATTCAACAAAGACAACAGGAAATAGGAGAGGAGATCAAGAATTTAATCACCCAAAGAGAAGAGGGGAGAGCACATGGCCTCTTTCCCACCTATACAACTAGGTTCGATCAAGAAGAGGATGAATATTTCACGGGCTAACACGGAGTTAAAGAGAGAGTAAGTAATAATATGCTAACTTTAGAAGTCAGAAAGGAAAGGAAAGAAGAAGAAAACTAAAAGAAGGAAAACTAAAACAAGAATAATAGCAAAAATAAAAAATACTATCAGTAATGGTAATATAAAAACAATAAAACGGTTTGAACGCCTAACAGCAACACAAAGAAGGATAAGCCTGAAGCTTAGGCATACACCAACTTAATCTACCGTATTTCTAAACTAGACATTCTAAAACGAAAGAGATTAGCATGTCTATTTGCGTCGATGATACATCAAAAGTAAAAAATCCCCGTGAAACTTAGATTTAAACTGAGAAACCCACCAAAATAAATATTTTATATTAATAATTTGGAGGATTTATATACCTATCTTTCAACGAGACTAAAATCCTTACACAATGTCGAATAAAAATAAGACCTTTGCTCGATTTTAGACGATAGTTTGTTGAATTTTGATCTTTTGTTCTATCTTGTCGTTCCCGTTATTAATATAAATCGAGATTGATGAAACTTCGACCTGGGATAAAGTTGGAATTAGTTTTCTGGCTGATTTCGTTTCCTCTTCGGTGGTTACCAAAAGGACAAGGCATCTTTAGTGATCCAAAATTCACAGTTACTAGGAACAAAAACATTCCAGTTTATATATTTCCATTTAAGCGTCAAAGAGCCAATAGTGCCGTAAGGAAGCAAATACTTTCAAGCCACTTAGACTCTTATTATATATTGATTTAAAGGTTATTATATATTTTTTATATAATCCAATTTGGGCATTAAAGAGTATTATAAGGTAAACATATGACTATTATTAGAGAAGCAGAATCACCGTTTTATTTCCCCAAGTGCAAAATGGGAAGTATAATGGAGTGATTTCAACTGGAATGCAATAGATTCATTTTTTCATTTTGGAATCCTATACTAAGAAAGACAGCCTCTATCGGGATTCGAACCTGCGTTGAGGTAAGATGTATTAGGTTCCATGTTCTATCTTACATTAATGTAAAATGAGAGGCAACATGCCTTCGTCTTGTATGTGTATGTGATAAGATAAAATGATACAAAATGCAATATAATCCCTCCCTGCCTCCTCCTTCCTAGCAAGGTTATGTAAGATGTAGCACGGGTCACCATGCTGCAGGTGACATCTGCAACATTGCCTCTTAGTCGAACCCAACATCGGCAGGTGGACCTGCGGATATTATATGATTTATCCGCATATACACTTCTTTTTGTGTTACTTTCTTTGAACATTTCTCATTGCAACCTTTATTGCTGAAGATGCCCTCGTTTGTTTTGCTCCTTAGTTTTAGTAAACAAAAACAAACAATATCTGTTTCGGAGGTTTATTTATTCGCGCCATCAAACTCTGAGCGACAATAAAATGTTTTGGTACCTCAGAAGTGGATTTTTTTATTGGATTTAAGCGCGTAAATAAAGCGTGTACTAAAGCGTGTGATGCTTGTGAATGAAGTGTTAATAAAACGTGTGAATGAAGCGCATACTGAAGCGCGCAATAAAGCGTGTAATAAAGCGTGTGAATGAAGCATGTATGAAGCCTATGAATGAAGCGTTAATGAAGCGTGTAATAAAGCGTGTATGAAGCTTGTGAATGAAACGTGTGAACGAAGCGTGTAATAAAGCGTTTATTAAGCCTGTGAATGAAAGGTTAATGAAACGTGTGAATGAAGCGTGTTATAAAGCATATAATAAAGTGTGTGAATGAAGCGTGTAATTAAGCATATAATAAAGTGTGTGAATGAAGCGTGTAATAAAGCGTGTATTGAAGCGTTTAATGATGTATTAACTGAAGCGTGTGAATAAGGGGCGTAATAAAGCGTGTAATAAAGTGCTTAACGAAGTGCGCACTGAAGCGTGTGAATGAAGCGCATAATAAAGCGTGTATTAAAGCGTATTGTGGCGCGTGTAATGAAGCGCGTAATCTTCCTAGCCGATGATGCACTCGCGAGATACACCTGGCAAGAAATGCAAAATGATTGATTGCGTTGAGGTGCTTTATAAATAACGCCGTGGTCAGTTCTTTCGGAGAAAAAACTTACCACTGATATTTTTGCGTGGAAGATGGTGCGTTTTGGTTTTAGTCAGATTTGCCTTTAAATTTGATATCAGCAATATGGGTGATGTATTTTATATATAGTTCCGACAGTATATGTAATGGGTTGAGGAATAAGTTCTTGCGGTTTTATCAAATTTATTCATTACCATTAACAATTTTAGAAAACCTTCATTTTTAATTGATAACAATATGCAATTTAATCAATAATGTATTCTCCATTGTTATTTACGACTTCTTCCCAACGTTTAACTAGTTTTTCGATGTCTCTACAATAAAAATCTCTGGATTTTGACTCGAAGAATTCGTCTAACCAGGTTCTTAATTCCACATATATATATATATATATATATATATATATATATATATATATATATATATATATATATATATATATATATATATATATATATATATATATATATATATATATATATATCATCTTCAAAGGACAGTTGACCTCTGAAACAGAAACAAGTCACTGTCGCAAAAGCTAAAAAAACAAAAAAACAATTGAACAATGATAGTTTAAAAGTGTAAAGAGGTTTCAAATATCATATACACATACATATACACATGTATACATACTCATATAAATAAACAAAAGTTAAAAGGTAAAAATTGTTAAACTTTATTCTACGAGGTTTGTTTGATTAGAAATCTTGTTTATGCTACTCTATCTTGAACAATCTTGTATTTAAGTTAAAAGTTTGTTTTTCGTATATTTCATTATTGCGGATTCTAGAATATTTCTTTCAATAAAGTTGTTTTTCATTTCTATGGTTCCGGTATTGTTCCAATCATTCGGTGGTCATTTCACCTACAATGGACGAAAATGGCGTTAGATGCTCGGCCTGTTCCAGTGCCGGACTTAGGTATAAGCTAAACAAGCTATAGCTTAGGGCCCCCACTTTCTTGCCCCTCACGCCCCCAAAGGGGGTGTACATTTACAAAGTATAAGAAAACCTACATACTGCACAATTTTGCCGATGACGTATTTTGCTTCTAATTTCTTGGGGCCCCACAAAAAATTAAATAAAAAAAACTGGATGTACATTTCTTGAGAATGTTCTTTAGTATGTTGATTGCAAATTGCTCTGTAGAGAGATCCTTTTATAAGCTGAGGAGGATAAAAAATGAATTTATGACAACAATGACTCAAGATAAATTACGTTCCCTCAGGCTTATGTGCATCATACGTGACTTTGCTCTGGCAAAGGCAAGAAAGAAGGTATTTTAGTTTGGATCATGTTTGTGTTCTGTTTGAATACACAGTATACAATAAATCTTGATAAAATTATACAATTTAATGGGTATTGAGTAGATGTATTAATAAAGGGTGTTCCATTAAGACGGATCGAAGTTAGCAGGAAATAAAACAGTGTTTTTGGTGAAAATTTATTTATTTCACTATTGGATCAAGTTATTTGAGGCATTGTAATTATGAGTGAAAAATAATATCGCCTAAATGTCTGCCATGTTTGCTTTTTTTATATTTTAAATTTTAATTTTAGTAGCGAAGCGCAAGCTACCCCCATGGGGGGCGGAGTGGCGAAGCCATTGCCTGTTTTTTTCATATTTTAAAGAGGAATTCTAATTCACAGTCTAAGAATTTATATCACACGCTGTAAGCTCTTAAATATATAAAAGTGAAAAATCACTTTTTGACATTCTTGAGCTGTTGAAAATTTGAGATTTAAACCTTCTTCAGAATAAGGAAAGGGTCAGGTGTTTTTACCTTCGGATTCACAAGTAAATTTTATATGCTGCCTTCATCTCTGAAAGAATGGAGGATCCAGAATATTTTTTTTCTTTTTGGGGGGAGCGCTAACCTCAATTCCTCCCTCTGAGGGATCTGAGAAAGGTGCATTGATAATTATTAATAAGGGTTATAATAGACAGTATTGATAATAAATAGGGAGTTTTCTTCTTTCCTGATTGAAGACTGAGTCGAGGTGATCAGGGCTTCTTTTATGGGTAAAAGAAATCTTCAGTAGTAGATTCAGGATGCTTTATTAGCAGGATCTTGGAAATCTTGTGATTTCCATCTTTAGACACTTTCCAATTCCCAATATATATTCATGAACACTAACTCTCTCAGATCAGATTTTCTTCCACACTTCAGAAAATTAGGACTTGTAGTCTTTGTACGTCATTTAAGCAATAATACTGAATTTAATACTTATTTTTGAGATTTACCTCTATTTTAGACATGTATCATTTAAAGTACATTCGATCGCAACGGTTAAAAACACTTTTTATATATATTCCATATTATTACATAACTCTTTCTGAATAGCAGGATACGAGTAGGGCTTAAAAAAGAAATATTTACCTAAACGGGTCTTAATTTATTTTTTGGGTGGGAGGGGGTGCATCAGCCTCCCTATACCCCCCCCCCCCTCGATTCTCGCCTGCTCTGAACCCCTCTCCTTCACCGATACCGCTACCTGCGATCACTGCCACTTTATCGCTTGTACCTCTGAGTCTGATTGGCCTGTAGTTAAAAAAAGAAGTATGACAGAAGCGTTGAACGATGTCATTGGGATCTTAATTTTCCTTAAATATTTTCTAAACATACTAACTAGTGTGTCAGCGACACCTTCATTCAAAGTCTTTATTAGGGCGATCGTTAACCCATTGTTCCCATGCTTTTGCCACTTTTCATGTTGTTAAGTGCATGCAAAATGTCGTCTATCTTCACTGGGGAGTAACTCTTCATTTATTGCGATTTCATTTCGTCTATGCTAACTATTACTATCAGGAAATTTCTGATAGAATTCTTCACCTATATCAGCGATCTTTTCTGTTTTTAATTTTGTTTACCTGCTTATCATTTAGTGTTGTCATAGGCTGTCTGCAAAATATTTAATCGTTGTTTCATTTGTTTTAGCGATTTTGTGTTTTGAATAGTTTTTTTCCTAGATTTCCATTATATGTTCTACTTCGATTTTTAACTATGCTGGTTGAGTTCTGTATAATTGATTTTTCTCGAATTCTTCTTTCCTGTTCCACTTTTCCAGTTGTCTAAAAGGCTTTTCGGAGCCTCTTCATTTCTTTGTCAGATGACGTTTTCTCATTGTTATTTGCCAAAGTTGCACATTGTAAAATAGTTTCTGATATATTATTGTCACTTGAACTCTTCATTAAACTTGTTTTCTTGTGTAATTTAGACGATATTTATTTTATTTTGAGCCTCAAATTTGAGTTGGTTTGTTCCTTTTGTTAGTAATTGATATGTCCTTAATATAATTTTTCTTCTTGAAGAGTAAAATATCTCTTTTTAGTTCCATATTTTCCTATTCCTGCCCACCTTCTACTTTGCCTTTCTTGGAATGAATTCATGATGTGCGTTTTATACTATTAAGATTTTTTTCAATCGTTTCATTAAAGTATAAAGGAAAAGCCATGATGATGTGATCCTTATTGCCTCTTCTTTTACTAGTGACGCTAGATTCCCGGTGATCAGGGCTTCTTTTATGGGTAAAAGAAATCTTCAGTAGTAGATTCAGGATGCTTTATTAGCAGGATCTTGTAAATTCATGGGATCTCCATTTTAAGACACTTTCCAATTCCCAATAAATATTCATGACTTAACTTCTCGATGAACATGAGTTTAAAACAAAATTGAATTTGTACATTCAGCTTACATATTCTATATTTACACTTCTTTTCAATAATAATATAACAATGCTATCTTGCAAGTTTCTAGTTTATATCAATAGAAATATTGATATTTGAATATGTATAAATATATATTGACCAGGCAATAGCTTCGCCACTGGGGGGAGCTTGCGCTTCGCTACTGAGATTAAAATCTAAAAAAAGCAGACATGGTTAAATTTTTAGAAATTTTCTGAACTTCGCTAATTATAATAATTTTAAAAAAGAACTCTAAATTAAATTTCACCCCTTTCAAAAAATCACGTTGCTTAAAATATAGAGTTATAGAAGAAGATAAAATAAAAAAGTAGCCTTGCTAAAATTTTAATAAGTTTTCTGAACTTCACCAATTGTAATTCATTTTCTTTTAAAACATACTAAAGCATTGGATAATCATATTTTTTTCTGAACTTAACCATTTTGTATTTTCAAACTCTAAAAAAATTATTAGAAATTACCTTGATAAAAATTTAAAATGTACTTACATATGTCATAACCAAACTAAGATGAAATTATTATTCAAATACTCAAAAAAATCCCCTTCTTAAATTATAGTTAGTGACGATGATGATGGTGATGACAACGGAGGTATTTCGGACCCATCTCTTAGAGGTGACAGAGTTCGCTATTTTCTTAAGGAGCACATCGGATCTATTGCTCTTTTATAATATGGTCTATTTATATTAATTAGAGCAAAATACAAAATATAGGTGAATATTGTATTTCAATATATATATATATATATATATATATATATATATATATATATATATATATATATATATATATATATATATATATATATATTAGAATTAAGCAAACTAAACAAATATTATATTCCTACGTTTCTTTTCCTTTTGAATAGATATCAATCAAACGCGTACTTTAGTTAACGGAAAAATAATAGTTACGGAGAAAAGAATAAACAACTTACAAAATGACATTAATTAGTAAAGAAGGAATGAAACTATTCACTCTTTTACGTTAACAAAATAGTATATTATGATGTTGGCAATCTTTATTTGTATAATATTTGCTAATTGCACAGCGAGCCAAATATAAGATTATAAGGCGTTATACTCATAACGTATCATGTATAAGCCTTTATTGCCTTTTTAAGGGGTCTGGCAGTAATTATGGGAGCTCGTGATTGCTTTTGTTATATTTACATGTTATATTAAATTAGTTGCAACGCTTGCACAGATCGTATCAGAATAGGCAAAGAAAAACAACAACACAGGGTTATTTGACCACATTCGGACATTTCCAAAAGAGATATATAGTGTAGGGAATAAGCGGTATTTAGACCACCATTGTCCATTTGCACACCTTTAAGTAAAATGTTTTACGGTTTGACGTGAACCCATTATAATGTTCGAACAGGTGAAGCACTCTCGCGGTTACGAACTTATTAGCAATGTCTGAACACCGCAGAAGTCCTCATAAGCGTGATTGTGTTCTTGTGTATCTGCATTTATAGGTGCTGCATATAAGTCCTCAACTTCTTCATCTGAGTGTGATGTTGCAGGTGCTTATGCTTCGATTACTTGTAAAAAATATTCATTAATATTTGGTCTTTTTATTAGACCAAACAAGGATCATACATAAAATTAAGAAAGAAGGAAGGGGGAGAGATACAAATACAATAAAATTATATATCTCTTTTACCCGGTAAAGAAAGTCAAATAATAGGCGAGGTAAATAATATAATGAAAATAGGTGGAGTTCGAATCTATGCCATCGAGCGTTCTTCGTTTGCCAGGCCATAGGAAATAAAACCCTTAAGTGCAAATAAGGTTTTATGCAACTAAAGCGAGCGCCGACTCAGCGCATGTCATTTGTTTTTATTTTCCCGCCATCTGCCCATCCCTTCAAAGTGTTGGCATTTGCTGATTTTTTTTTTCCTCTGTCCTCATTATACAAAGTATCTCAAGGCCGAAGAAAAACAGGTGAATTTGATCAAACTATTTAGAGAGGAAATATGTTACCCTTCTTTATAAGCAAAATGACAGTTTTCTTAGAAATGTTTTAGCAGTTACCCCATTAATATTACAGAGGATACCTAAACAAACCATTATTTTGATTAAAATTCGTTTTCTTCTTCTTCTGTATCCCTTGCATGTCATTTTATTTGTTTGTAGTGTTGCGAACAGCAATGACTTCATAATTTAGGTAAACATAAGAAAAAGAGTTCTAAATATTTCAACTTTATGGTATTTCCTATTATTTTATCAAGTGGGTTTTTTTCTTTTATATTATCGATAGCCAATTTATTTTTACTAAAGGAGTTTATTTATAATTATTTTACTAAAGATTTTTTTTAGATATATTTTTTTAGTAAAGGATTAGGTTATGTTATTAAAACAAAAAGTATTTTTAAAAAATAGTTATCTCACAAAACACCCATTAATTCAACCTAACCTATCCTAACCTAATCCTTTAGTTATATTTTTAAAATTATTAAATGAAAAAAAATTGTCTCGCTAATAGGAAAGTAAAGAAAAATAAAAATACCATTCGATAATGGGAAAGTACACTATTTATTTGTAAAAAAAATCAAAATTTAAATGGACGAATGTTTCATAACACAAATATTTTTTAAAAGAACACGTTTTATAGATTTATAAAATTAAAATTTATCTAGAACACATTTTAATACATTCCCATCCCTTCAGTTATTACGCCATTCCCAAAGGTAAATCCAATCTGTTTAATCTAATCCCCAAACACACATAATTCATTATTCCTTTTATTAACAGTAAAGAAAGAAAAAAATCAACAAGGCCAATGCTTTAATTATCCCTAACAAGGAACTCATTTTAATTATCTTTTTCAAGTTCTCTTAAAAAGTAGTTTTGCTCAATTATCAAATTATCAAGAGTTCATTTCTCTCAGTCTTTGTTATGAGTAGCTCGTGGGGTGGGGTCGAAGTGGAGCGGCGGGATTCTAGAAGAAGAGAAATAGGCTTACCTTTCAAAACATATTCCGAAACTTCCTCTCCCTTTCACGTTGCTTGAAACGTCATAACCCCTTCTCTGTTTTTCTTTAGGATTACTTAGGATATAATTAATGTTAGCCTTTGCAGTAAACCACTTTACTGCAATTCTTAAGAGCTCTTGTAAACTGAATGGATACGGCGTTGGTCAGCTAACGTCGCTGTACCGGGTTCGATCCCGGCAAGAGTGGACAAAAACGTCATCGCTCGAAGAGATCTGGCCACCAATTAGTGGACTCGATGTGCTCAGCCCTGTATTCGAGTGGGTAGATCTTCTTACACTTTTCATCACACACACAGCCAAGTACAACACTGCTTTTTTATTCCTTTCCCGCCGTCGCAGCACAACCATACACCTCTCTGTTTCAAGGAATCCTGCTGATGGGTATCTATATCCACATACCTATGAAGCGGAACAGGTCACTTTGCTCCGCGGCGACGAAGGTTCCACCTGAACGCTGTTTGGTGTCAAAAAAAATATATTTCCTGGCATCTCTCCCCAAAGGGGACCAGTCCTTGGTGCCCTCTGGCATCCAGGCGGACGGGATCCGCCTGGATAAAGGCAAATAGCGAACTACTACTACTCCAGCAATCCTTCTTTTTAGAACAACCACACTATGTGGAGAGTCTGTTCACCATTCCTTATCTACTTAAGTGCGTCATATACAAACATGATTCATCTACTAAAGTCGTTCGAGTTGTTACTTTTCTACCCCACAAGGGGGTAAATGATGCAACAAGGGAAATATCCCTGGTACAACTAAAAACTGGAGGAGCTGCACACCTTTCCGACCCCAGAGCCCAACAGGATAACAGGTGGTCTCTCTCCGGCCGTCTTTTCCGCCTCTTTCCAATCTATCTATATAGTTTTCAGGTATTGTTAGCATAACACTTCTTTTGTACAGCGAAATTATCCCAGTACATGAAATTACAGAGGTAAAGGAACTTTTTAGGGTACTACCCCATAACACCTCTTTGGTACAGCGAAATTACCCCAGCACATGAAAGTCCAGAGGTTAGGTAACTTTTGTAGGTATTACCCCATAAAACTTCTTTTGTACAGCGAAATTACCCCAGCACATGAAAGTCCAGAGGTCGGGGAACACTTCTTTTGTACAGCGAAATTATCCAATCACATGAAATTACAGAGGTCAAGGAACTTTTAAGGGTACTACCCCATAACACCTCTTTGGTACAGCGAAATTACCCCAGCACATTAAAGTCCAGAGGTCGGGGAACTTTTGTGGGTATTACCCCATAACACTTCTTTTGTACCGCAAAATTACCCCAGCACATGAAAGTCCAGAGGTCAGGGAAATTTTGTGGGTATTACCCCATAACACTTCTTTTGTACAGCGAAATTATCCCAGCACATGAAATTACAGAGGTCAAGGAACTTTTAAGGGTACTACCCCATAACACCTCTTTGGTACAGCGAAATTACGCCAGCACATTAAAGTCCAGAGGTCGGAAAACGTTTGTGGGTATTACACCATAACAACTCTTTTGTACAACAAAATTACCTCAGCACATGGAAGTCCAGAGGTCGGGGAACTTTTGAGGGTATTGCCCCATAACACCTCTTTTTAACAGCGAAATTACGCCAGAACATGAAAGTCCAGAGGTCGGGGAACTTTTGTGGGTATTACCCCGTAACACCTCTTTTGTACAGCGAAATAATCCCAGCACATGAAAGTCCAAAGGTCAAGGAACTTTCGATGCTATTACCCCATAACACCTCTTTTGTACAGCGAAATTCTCCCAGCACATGAAAGTCCAGAGGGCGGGGAACTTTGTGGGTATTACCCCATAACACTTCTTTTGTACAGCGAAATTATCCCAGCACGTGAAATAACAGAGGTCAAAGAACTTTTAAGGGTACTACCCCATAACACCTCTTTGGTACAGCGAAATTACGCCAGCACATTAAAGTCCAGAGGTCGGAAAACGTTTGTGGGTATTACACCATAACAACTCTTTTGTAAAACGAAATTACCTCAGCACATGGAAGTCCAGAGGTCGGGGAACTTTTAAGGGGATTGCCCCATAACACCTCTTTTTTACAGCGAAATTACGCTGGAACATGAAAGTCCAAAGGACGGGAAACCTTTGTGGGTATTACCCCATAACACCTCTTTTGTACAGCGAAATTATCCCATCACAGGAAAGTCCAAAGGTCAAGGAACTTTTGATGCTATTACCCCATAACACCTCTTGTGTACAGCGAAATTCCCCCAGCACATGAAAGTCCAGAGGTCGGGAAACCTTTCTGGGTATTATCCCATAACACCTCTTTTGTACAGCAAAATTACCCCAGCACCAGAAAGTCCAGAGGTCGGGAAACTTTTGTTGGTATTAACCCATAACACCTCTTTTGTACAGTGAAATTTCCCTAGCACCTGAAAGTCGAGAGGTCGGGGAACTTTTGTGGGTATTACCCGATAACACTTCTTTTGTACAGCGAAATTATCCAAGCACAGAAAATTACAGAGGTCAAGAAACTTTTGAGGGTACTACCCCATAACACCTCTTTGGTGCAGCAAAATTACTCCAGCGCATAAAAGTCCAGAGGTCGGGGAACTTTTGTGGGTATTACCCCCATAACACCTCTTTGGTACAGCTAAATTATATCAGCACATTAAAATCCAGAGATCGGGGAACCTTTGTGGGTATTACCCCATAGCACCTCTTTTGTACAACGAAATTACCCAGCACATGAAAGTCCAGAGGTCGGGAAACTTTTGTGGGTATTACCCCATAACACTTCTTTTGTACAGCGAAATTCCCCCAGCTCATTAAAGTCCAGAGATTGGGAAACCTTTGTGGGTATTACCCCATAACACCTCGTTTGTACAGCGAAATTACCCCAGCACATTAAAGTCCAGAGGTTGGGAAACTTTTGTGTGTATTACCCCATAACACCTCTTTTGTACAGCGAAATTACCCCAGCACATGAAAGTCGAGAGGTCGGGGAACTTTTGTGGGTATTACCCCCATAACACCTCATTGGGACAGTGAAATTATCCCAGCACATTAAACTCCAGAGATCGGGAAACCTTTGTGGGTATTACCCCATAACACCTCGTTTGTACTTCGAAATTACCCAGCACATGAAAGTCCAGAGGTCGGTAAACTTTTGTGGGTATTACCCCATAACAGTTCTTTTCTACAGCGAAATTACCCCAGTTCATTAAAGTCCAGAGGTCGAAGAACTTTTGTGGGTATTACCCCATAACACCTCTTTTGTACAGCAAAATTACACAAGCACATGAAAGTCGAGAGGTCGGGAAACTTTTGTGGGTATTACCCCATAACACCTCTTTTGTACAGCGAAATTACCCCAGCACATGAAAGTCGAGAGGTCGGGAAACTTTTGTGGGTATTACGCTATAACACCTCTTTTGTACCGCGAAATTACCCTAGCTCATTAAAGTCCAGAGGTCGGGGAACTTTTGTGGGTATTACCCCATAACACCTCTTTTGTACAGCGAAATTATCCCAGCACATGAAGGTCCAGAGGTCGGGGAATTTTTAAGGGGATTGCCTTATAACACCTCTCTTTTACAGCGAAATTACCCCAGCACATGAAAGTCAAGAGGTCGTGGAACTTTTGTGGGTATTACCCCATAACACCTCTTTTGTGCAGCAAAATTATTCCAGCACATGGAAGTCCAGAGTTCGGGGAACATTTGAGGGTACTACCCGATAACACCTCTTTTGTACAGCGAAATTACCTCAGCACATGGAAGTCCAGAGGTCGGGAAACTTTTGTGGGTATTACCCCATAAGACCTCTTTTGTACAGCTAAATTACCCCAGCACATGAAAGTCCAGAGGTTGGGAAACGTTTCTGGGTATTACCCCAAAACACCTCTTTTGTACTGCGAAATTACCCCAGCAAATGAAAGTCCGGGGGTCGTAAAACCTTTGTGGGTATTACCCCATAACACTTCTTTTCTACAGCGAAATTACCCCAGCACATGAAAGTCCAGCGGTCGGGGAACTTTTGTGGGTATTACTCAATAACACTTCTTTTGTACAGCGAAATTATCTCAGCACAGGAAATTACAGAGGTCAAGAAACTTTTGAGGGTACTACCCCATAACACCTCTTTGGTGCATAAAAATTTATCCAGCGCATGAAAGTCCAGAGGTCGAGGAACTTTTGTGAGTATTACCCCCATAACACCTCTTTGGTACAGCGAAATTATCCCAACACATTAAACTCCAGAGATCGGGAAACCTTTGTGGGTATTACCCCATAACACCTTGTTTGTACAACGAAATTACCCAGCACATGAAAGTCCAGAGGTCGGTAAACTTTTGTGGGTATTACCCCATAACACTTCTTTTGTACAGCGAAATTACCCCAGCTCATTAAAGTCCAGAGGTCGGGAAACTTTTATGGGTATCACCACATAACACCTCTTTTGTACAGCGAAATTACCCCAGCACATGAAAGTCGAGAGGTCGGGAAACTTTTGTGGGTATTATCCCATAACACCTCTTTTGTACAGCGAAACTACCCCAGCTCATTAAAGTCCAGAGGTCGGGAAACTTTTGTGGGTATTACCCCATAACACCTCTTTTGTACAGCGAAATTACCCTAGCTCATTAAAGTCCAGAGGTCGGAGAACTTTTGTGGGTATTACCCCATAACACTTCTTTTGTACCGCGAAATTATCCCAGCACAGGAAATTACAGAGGTCAAGAAACTTTTGAGGGTACTACCCCATAACATCACTTTGGTGCAGCAAAATTACCCCAGCGCATGAAAGTCCAGAGTTCGGGAAACTTTTGTGGGTATTACCCACATAACACCTCTTTTGTACAGCGAAATTACCCCAGCACATGAAAGTCGAGAGGTCGGGAAACTTTTGTGGGTATTACCCCAGAACACCTCTTTTGTACAGCGAAATTACCCTAGCTCATTAAAGTCCAAAGGTCGGGGAACTTTTGTGGGTATTACCCCATAACACTTCTTTTGTACAGCGAAATTATCCCAGCACAGGAAATTACAGAGGTCAAGAAACTTTTGAGGGTACTACCCCATAACATCTCTTTGGTGCAGCAAAATTACCCCAGTGCATGAAAGTCCAGAGGTCGGGAAACTTTTGTGGGTATTACCCCATAACACCTCTTTTGTACAGCGAAATTACCCCAGCACATGAAAGTCGAGAGGTCGGGAAACTTTTGTGGGTATTACCCCATAACACCTCTTTTGTACAGCGAAATCACCCCAGCTCATTAATGTCCAGAGGTCGGGGAACTTTTGTGGGTATTACCCCATACCACCTCTTTTGTACAGCGAAATTATCCCAGCACATGAAAGTCAAGAGGTCGGGGAACTTTTGTGGGTATTACCCCATAACACATCTTTTGTACAGCAAAATTATCCCTGCACATGGAAGTCCAGAGATCGGGCATTTTTTGAGGGTAATAACCCATAACACCTCTTTTATACAGCGAAATTACCACAGCACATGGAAGTGCAGAGGTCAGGAAACTTTTGTGGGTATTACCCCATAAGACCTCTTTTGTACAGCGAAATTACCCCAGCTCATTAAAGTCCAGAAGTCGGGCAACTTTTGAGGGTACTACCCCATAACACCTCTTTTGTACAGCGAAATTACCCCAGCACATGAAAGTCGAGAGGTCGGGAAAATTTTGTGGGTATTACCCCATAACACCTCTTTTGTACAGCGAAATCACACCAGCTCATTAATGTCCAGAGGTCGGGGAACTTTTGTGGGTATTACCCCATAACACCTTTTTTGTACAGCGAAATTATCCCAGCACATGAAAGTCAAGAGGTCGGGGAACTTTTGTGGGTATTACCCCATAACACATCTTTTGTACAGCAAAATTATCCCAACACATTAAACTCCAGAGATCGGGAAACCTTTGTGGGTATTACCCCATAACACCTTGTTTGTACAACGAAATTACCCAGCACATGAAAGTCCAGAGGTCGGTAAACTTTTGTGGGTATTACCCCATAACACTTCTTTTGTACAGCGAAATTACCCCAGCTCATTAAAGTCCAGAGGTCGGGAAACTTTTATGGGTATCACCACATAACACCTCTTTTGTACAGCGAAATTACCACAGCACATGGAATTGCAGAGGTCAGGAAACTTTTGTGGGTATTACCCACATAACACCTCTTTTGTACAGCGAAATCACACCAGCTCATTAATGTCCAGAGGTCGGGGAACTTTTGTGGGTATTACCCCATAACACCTTTTTTGTACAGCGAAATTATCCCAACACATTAAACTCCAGAGATCGGGAAACCTTTGTGGGTATTACCCCATAACACCTTGTTTGTACAACGAAATTACCCAGCACATGAAAGTCCAGAGGTCGGTAAACTTTTGTGGGTATTACCCCATAACACTTCTTTTGTACAGCGAAATTACCCCAGCTCATTAAAGTTCAGAGGTCGGGAAACTTTTATGGGTATCACCACATAACACCTCTTTTGTACAGCGAAATTACCCCAGCACATGAAAGTCGAGAGGTCGGGAAACTTTTGTGGGTATTATCCCATAACACCTCTTTTGTACAGCGAAACTACCCCAGCTCATTAAAGTCCAGAGGTCGGGAAACTTTTGTGGGTATTACCCCATAACACCTCTTTTGTACAGCGAAATTACCCTAGCTCATTAAAGTCCAAAGGTCGGGGAACTTTTGTGGGTATTACCCCATAACACTTCTTTTGTACAGCGAAATTATCCCAGCACAGGAAATTACAGAGGTCAAGAAACTTTTGAGGGTACTACCCCATAACATCTCTTTGGTGCAGCAAAATTACCCCAGTGCATGAAAGTCCAGAGGTCGGGAAACTTTTGTGGGTATTACCCCATAACACCTCTTTTGTACAGCGAAATTACCCCAGCACATGAAAGTCGAGAGGTCGGGAAACTTTTGTGGGTATTACCCCATAACACCTCTTTTGTACAGCGAAATCACCCCAGCTCATTAATGTCCAGAGGTCGGGGAACTTTTGTGGGTATTACCCCATACCACCTCTTTTGTACAGCGAAATTATCCCAGCACATGAAAGTCAAGAGGTCGGGGAACTTTTGTGGGTATTACCCCATAACACATCTTTTGTACAGCAAAATTATCCCTGCACATGGAAGTCCAGAGATCGGGCATTTTTTGAGGGTAATAACCCATAACACCTCTTTTATACAGCGAAATTACCACAGCACATAGAAGTGCAGAGGTCAGGAAACTTTTGTGGGTATTACCCCATAAGACCTCTTTTGTACAGCGAAATTACCCCAGCTCATTAAAGTCCAGAAGTCGGGCAACTTTTGAGGGTACTACCCCATAACACCTCTTTTGTACAGCGAAATTACCCCAGCACATGAAAGTCGAGAGGTCGGGAAAATTTTGTGGGTATTACCCCATAACACCTCTTTTGTACAGCGAAATCACACCAGCTCATTAATGTCCAGAGGTCGGGGAACTTTTGTGGGTATTACCCCATAACACCTTTTTTGTAAAGCGAAATTATCCCAGCACATGAAAGTCAAGAGGTCGGGGAACTTTTGTGGGTATTACCCCATCACACCTCTTTTGTACAGCAAAAATTATCCCAGCACATGGAAGTCCAGAGATCGGGCATTTTTTGAGGGTACTACCCCATAACACCTCTTTTGTACAGCGAAATTACCTCAGCACATGGAAGTGCAGAGGTCGGGAAACTTTTGTGGGTATTACCCCATAAGACCTCTTTTGTACAGCGAAATTACCCCAGCTCATTAAAGTCCAGAGGTCGGGCAACTTTTGAGGGTACTACCCCATAACACCTCTTTTGTACAGCGAAATTACCTCAGCACATGGAAGTCCAGAGGTCGTGGAACTTTTGTGGGTATTACCACATAACACCTCTTTTTTCAGCGAAATTACCCCAGCACATAAAAGTCCAGAGGTCGGGGAACTTTTGTGGGTATTACCCCATAAGACCTCTTTGGTACAGCGAAATTACCCCAGCTCATTAAAGTCCAGAGGTCGGGGAACTTTTGTGGGTATTACTCCATAAGACCTCTTTGGTACAGCGAAATTACCCCAGATCATTAAAGTCCAGAGGTCGGGGAACTTTTGTGGGCATTACCCCATAAGACCTCTTTGGTACAGCGAAATTACCCCAGCTCATTAAAGTCCAGAGGTCGGGGAACTTTTGTGGGTATTACCCCATAACACCTCTTTTGTACAGCGAAATTACCTCAGCACATGGAAGTCCAGAGGTCGGGGAACTTTTGTGGGTATTACCCCATAACACCTCTTTTGTACAGCGAAATTATCCCAGCACATGAAAGTCAAGAGGTCGGGGAACTTTTGTGGGTATTACCCCATAACACCTTTTTTGTACAGCGAAATTATCCCAGCACATGAAAGTCAAGAGGTCGGGGAACTTTTGTGGGTATTACCCCATAACACCTCTTTTGTACAGCAAAATTATCCCAGCACATGGAAGTCCAGAGATCGGGCCTTTTTTGAGGGTACTACCCCATAACACCTCTTTTTTTCTAGCGAAATTACCTCAGCACATGGAAGTGCAGAGGTCGGGAAACTTTTGTGGGTTTTACCCCATAAGTCCTCTTTTGTACAGCGAAATTACCCCAGCTCATTAAAGTCCAGAGGTCGGGCAACTTTTGAGGGTACTCCCCTATAACACCTCTTTTGTACAGCGAAATTACCTCAGCACATGTAAGTCCAGAGGTCGGGGAACTTTTGTGGGTATTACCCCATAACACCTCTTTTTCCAGCGAAATTACCCCAGCACATGAAAGTCCAGAGGTCGGGAAACTTTTGTGGGTATTACCCCATAAGACCTCTTTGGTACAGCGAAATTACCCCAGCTCATTAAAGTCCAGAGGTCGGGGAATTTTGTGGGTATTACTCCATAAGACCTCTTCGGTACAGCGAAATTACCCTAGCTCATTAAAGTACAGAGGTCTGAGAACTTTTGTGGGTATTACCCCATAAGACCTCTTTTGTACAGCGAAATGACCACAGCACATTAAAGTCAAGAGGTCGGGGAACTTTTCTGGGTATTACCCCATAACACCTCTTTTGTACAGCGAAATTACCCCAGCACATGAAAGTTCAGAGGTTGGGAAACCTTTCTGGGTATTACCCCATAACACCTCTTTTGTACAGCGAAATTACCCCAGCACATGAAAGTGACACTAAACAAAGAGGAGAAAGATGGCTTTTAACGTTCTAATTCCATGTAGCAGCTACTTTATATACTCATTTGTATGTTCAAATCAATTACACGTAATTTCACTAATCTGCTGGGATTAAAAATGTTTAACACATTAATCGTATGATTCGGTCAGATTTTTTTTATATTTTATCAGCCCGACTCATTTATAAATATAATCATGTCCTCTTTTCAAGAAATCAAACTAATCTAAGCTAACCTAACCTAATCTAACCTACCTTAACCTAACCCAACACAATCTAACCTAACCTAAACTAACCCAACCTAGACCAACCAAACCTAACCTTATTCCGTAGATATTTATTTTGGAGAGAAATATCAATGTAGATCACTTTTTCGACTTGTTGATCACACCCTTAAAAACCACTCAATTTCTTTTCTTCGATAGCTTCCCAAAGCCTCCTTTTTAGGTAGCGACTGGAAATAATACTTTCATTTGGATCCCAAAACTACAGGGTACGAAAACATTGATTATTTTAGAATATTACAAAAATATAGTTAAATATTCATCCCATACTCTTTCCGAGTAGATAATTTTCGCTATGGGGTGTATTGAGCAACAAAGGAATACTGTCTTATAAAGTAAAATATGTGGTATTAGTAGTATTTTGCACTCTGAATTCAAATATGATGCTGGTTTCTTTCTATCGTCCAGGTTGTTTTGAATAGCTCCTCATGAGCATAGGTTCTTGGAGTGACTTGTGTAAATGTGATAAAAATATATATTTTCACATGTAAATCAAACATTCATTACATATCTAAATGTAGCAATTGAAGAATTTCTGGTATATTTCACTTGGAGAGTATCTACATATTTTCCATGTCCAGTAGTATAGAATGGGACTGGCCTTTGAGTAGCCTAAGTAGTCCTCGCTTGCTCTAGATTTTTGGAGGAAATCTTCATGCAGCATCGAAGACGCCGAGATTTTCAGGGGGAAAATAATCAGTTTGAAGTCGAGGAAATGAAGATTTAGAGACATGTTTCAATCACTGGTTTATATTACAAGTTCCCGTACAAATTGCCGGTAATTACCTGCTTAACATTTCCCCAAAAGATTTAATAATGCAAATGGCAATTACTTACTGATGGTATGCGGCTACAGGGAGTTTGTTAGCCCTACACGCAGGTAAGTGATTGAGGAAAGACCAATCTTCCCATTATTCGCGCCCCCAACGCCCAAGTCCCTTCAACCTGCGGGCGTTAAAATGTGTTGTTTATAGAGGTTCCAAAATCTCTCTTTTCACATGGCATGAGGTAGCTGGTCAGGTTCTTAAGCCTAGGAAGAAGCGCACCAACAACTTCCCCAGGCCCCTTCAAAGAATTCAATTAAATCCAGTGACAAGGTGTCCTTCATTTTCACTCTGTCCTTGTAAGAAGAGTTCCTCCTGGTAATATACGCAAGTAGGCAAAAGGCTGAATGGGTGATCGTAGAGTAAAAAAAATAAATAAAATGTAGGGCTGAGAGGGGACGAGGGGAAAGAGCACCAATAACTTCACCAGGTCCCAGCAAAGTTTAAGTCAACCTAGTAACGTGTCTCTAGTTGGAATTCAGGTCGGGAGAACGTGCAGCTCCCCCATGTACCAAGTGTAATAGGCTACGCAGAGTACCCAGCTGCGGGGCAATGTTGTGGGGATGTAGTTTAAGATAATGAGGAGGAATTTTAACATCAAATGTTAGAACATGTAGAATAATATGTATACTTAGACGAGCTTGTGATTCTTGATGTGAGAATGTGAAAAGAAATAAGTAGAAAGACAAAATTACGATGGAAAGCTTCGCTATATCTTCAGAAAGGAAATGGCTATGATTAAAATATAAAGTATTTGATCAATTCATCTAACTAGTTTTAACTAATGCACATAAAACCTACGCCACATTTGAGACTCATGGTATGATTTGGGCTAGGAATACCCCACAGGGACCATTAAAATACATTGAAATTAGTGGGTGACAGATATTGTAAAAAAGTAAAACGAATAAGTTTTGTAGTGGAATTTGGCAAGACATATTGCTAAACGGAAGCATAAATCCTAAATTAACACCTATTGCTCATATTTTTTATTTGAATAGTATTTTTTTAGGCTTAAGGGTGAGGTTTAATCCCCCCCCCCCGCCTCCGGCGTATCTGCCGCTAGGTTAAAATCGACCTAATAAATGTTTTAAATGAAACTCTCGTTGACACTCTAGTTAATGTGTTTGCAAAATGTTTAAAGGAAATTATTATCCCAATGGCATTGTTCAACGCTTCTGTTATACTTTTTTTAGCGGCAACAGCTAGACTTAAAGAACTACAAGCCAATAAGTCTCTTATCAGTAACATATAAATTACTTACAAAAGTTATAAATTACAAACAAAAATAAACCCTCGACTACAATTAGCCACAGTAACAGTCAGGTTTCAGAAGAAACTATAGTAGTTATAATAATCTTCTGGCTGTTTGATAACACTGGTCAACCAACACACATTTTTCATCAGAGACCTGACTATACTTTTATCAATGCATTTTCCATGTTGAATCCGAATCTGCCTTCAGTTTTGCTCTAGCACGTACCGTTTTTAAGATATGACAAAAATTCAAAATGACCGCTAGCGATTATAAAATGTAGTATATTACCCGTATTGCTCTATTGCATGCATCATTATTGTAGTGCTAAGATGAGCAAACTAGATGAGTCGTGAGTTCTTGCTGGTTAAAGGGGTATAGAGAAGAATTCATTTACATTTGTAACCCGCATACATATTTTGCGCAATTATTTATAATTCTGTTTTATGCTTTCAGGTTCCTCATGTGATGTGCATCTTCTAAGCTGCTCCTTCTGCGTTGATCATAAGAGGCTTCCAAATATTTCCACAAAGCAGTAACAATGCCTCGAGAGTGCAAAAAATCATCCAGATAAATTCTACTATGTATGTGGACATTTTACAACAAAATCACAGCAGCATACTATCACAAATGATATAAAGAAAATGTACAAACTCTACTTCGGTTGCCCTCTGAGTGAAAAAGATAAAACATGGGCAGCACACCAAATTTGTACTTCCTGCTCTAATGGATTACGTGACTTGATTAACAAAAAGAAAGCTTCAATGACCTTCGCTGTTCCTATGATATGGAGAGAGCCTAGAGATCATCTCGAAGATTGTTATTTCTGCAGTGTAACCACAAAAGGGTTTTCTGCAAAGAACAAGTACCAAATTGTTTATCTAACCATAGATTCGGCGTGCAGATTAGTTCCACATGTTGTATCTTTGCCAATTCCAGTTCCACCTGATGATAGCCTCGTACCTGATGATATCAGTGATGATCGCAGTACTGAAGGTGCATGCACATTAGATGCGGATGTTGAATATGAGGATGCTAAGTCTGAGCCAAAATTATTTACTCAAGAAGATTTGGAGAAAGCAGAACTTCTAGCATCTCGACTATAGGAAAATATTTACTCGAGAAAAATGTGCATGTGAGTTACTTTAGAAAGCATAATCGTAATTTAACTTCATTCTTCACAGTTAATAGACCTCTCTGCTACTGCCATGATATAAATGGATTGTTCGAAGCCTTGTCACAGACATATGAGGCGTCTGACTGGCGTCTCTTTATTGATGCTTCTAAGACAAGTCTGAAAGCCGTCCTCTTGCACAATGGCAATGTAAAGCCTTCCCTTCATATTGGCCATTATGTCCACTTTAAGGAGACATATGACAATATGGAAATTCTTCTTAAAGCCATAAACTACCAAGCCCATCAGTGGTACATCTGTGGTGATCAGAGGCATGCTAATGGGTATGCAAGGAGGATTCACGAAGTACTGTTGCTTCCTCTGCCTGTGGGATAGCCGTGCCACTGCAAAACATTATGACAAACGTGACTGGTCACTTCGATCTGCATATGAGCCTGGAATAAGCAGTGTTCAGTCTGTCCCACTGGTAGAGTCTCAGAAAATATATCTGCCACCTCTTCATTTGAAACTAGGTATAATTAAAAACTTCGTGAAAGCAATAGCTAAGGACAATTCTCAGGGATTCCAATATATGTGAAAATAATTTCCACAACTGAGCGCGGCAAAACTAAAAGAAGGCATATTTGTGGGACCACAAATCAGAGAGGTTTTAGCAGACCCTGACTTCTAGAAGACCCTCACTCATCTTGAACTAAATGCATGGCTAGCCTTCAAGTGGTTATTTGCAAACTTTCTGGGCATCAATAAGTCACCTGTATACAGAGATGGTATGGAAAACCTTCTTCGATCTTATAAAGAAATGGGATGCCGTATGTGACTTAAAATCCATTTCCTGCATTCGCACCTAGACTTTTTCCCAGAAAATCTTAGAGCCGTAAGTGACGAGCGAGGTGAACGTTTCCACCAGGATATCAAAACCATGGATAATCGCTATCAATGATTTTGGAATGAGAACGTGATTGAAGATCATTGTTGGAGTTATATCGTGATAATCCTGAGAAAATATTTAAACGCAAATCCCATGCACAACTTTTATGAATTCGAGTTTTGACTTATTAGCCCTTCAATCATTGTTTACCATTCTTATACATGCAATATAAGTACCATTAACTTTTTATGATGCTTGTGGAATAAACAAAACATAGCTATTTATCTTTATCATATGTTTACGCCTAAAACGAATGGTAAATTTTAGAGTTTCTATATGTTAAATGCATCATTTTGTGTCAGTTCAACTTCTCAATGCACATGGAGATATACAGAAGGCGATTTTTTCTAGCAATGGCGCTATGCAACCATATATCACCAGTTTCGGCAAAGAAATCAGAGTAAAACGCTACCTTCCTTCAGCGACGGCGGCCATATTGCATTTTCGAATATCTCGAAAACCTGATGTGCTAAAGAAAGACTAAAGTCAGATTGGAAATCAGCGAGAAAAAAATGACATGATAAAAGTTTGCTCATGTCTCTGATGATTAAAAAAAGTTCCATTTTGTTGGCCAGTGTAATAGTGAAGAGAAAAGTGACTAAGAAAACCTATTTACATGTCATCTGTAGACTATTGAAAAAAGACGACTCATTAAACACCGCTTCATTTCTATGAGCATTACAGATACAAGGAATTGTCAAAACCTACATGGATTTACTCTTATATATATATATATATATATATATATATATATATACATATATATATATATATATATATATATATATATATATATATATATATATATATATATATATATATATATATATATATATATATTATATAAATAAAAAAGAGTGAGACAAGGGGATCCAATCTTCCCCAAACTGTGTATAGAATTGGTTGAGTAGATTTTTAGGACTTTGAAATGGGGATAAAAGGAAAAGAGAATTAATGAGAGATATTTAATTCACCTTCAGTTTGCAGATCACATATTTCCACTTTCCCTAATTTCACTACCTCTAATTCTAAGGAGGATTAGCCACTTGGTCTACTACTTTTTGATTTCTTCTCTAGATTTAAAAGTCACAGATTCTCTCTTCCTTGCATAAAGAATTTTTCATCGCTAGCTATCTAGTATCAGTAGTACTAATGGCAGTAGTAGGTAGAAACTATATACATAACTAGGAGGTTAAAGTGATGGATTTCGATTTGTAAGTCTATTTTTGGACTTTCAGTGACTTATGATTCCCAAGTTGATTAGCTCTCTCTCAGCTTTATATTAATACAACTTAAAACTTTTATGTTTTGTTTTTCAAAATAATTAAAAGCTCTGTAACGATACATTAACGTTACATCTCTCTTGCATTTCTTTAACTTGTACCGTTTTAATTAATACTTATTTTCTCTTTTGCAGATCACATCGCAGTATCTTTCCGAACCAAGGGTTCTTATCTCAACTGTGCGATCTCGAGTATGAACTGAAGAGATCTGCAAACATTTCTACAATCCCTTCCTCGCCGGAACCCCAACGGGAGAAACCCCTTAAAAACTCTTACAACTCAAGTTTCGAGACAGACCACCACCGACCGACATTCTCCTCCTCGAAATACCCCCTCACTTATGGTCGCACTCAAGGAAGTTACTCCTTGAGCTCACCGTACTACGACATCACCACCAAGTTTCACCCAAGAGCCCGCTCCGAGGAGAGGGTGTCCAGATCTCTTTACGACTACACTCGGTCCCGAAGCGCTTCCCCACCTCCGTCCTCCTTCAGATCCTTCCATGCCACCTCTATGATGCCCGACACCAGGGACTACGAAGAACGACCTAGTTACGGGCACTTAATGCCCTCTTCGAGGTACGTAGGTCCAAGGTCGAGCTACGAGTCTTTCCCCAGTGTGGGCCATAGGAATTATTACTACACTAAGACGGCCCCTGAATCCTATACTTATTCACCCAGGATTCGGGCAAGGCCCCTTACCGATACCTATCTCCGCACGAGATACCTCCTACCGGAAGACCCACACGCATCTCCGCTCACTCCTAGAGACTCCACCTTCTCCTCGTCATCTCCCTACGAATCTTACTCAATGTTCTCCTCTTACGGCACTCGGAGTTTCTCCACCTACCAGCAAATGGACAAGCCTCTCTCTCGTCTACCGGTCACGCTTTCTTCATCTTTGCGGTACCCGGCCTTGTATCCAGCGACCTACCGTCACTCCTACCTCACAAGCCTAAAAGCTTGTTAGGACAAACGGATAAACCCCATTTAGATGCATTTTTTTTTTAATATCCTAACTAGTTGTTAGGGTAAGAATTTCATCTATATATCATTGGGGATAGTGACAATTTTCCTTTCCATCGGCGGTCATTTCCTTGTATGACACCTCCATACAGCTTCGTTTTTTCTCTATGTCGTTTATATAACTAAAATTAAATTATATAACATTTCTTTAAAACTTGAGAAGAGTATACATCTTTAATTCTCTTTTTCGTGGTAAATTTTATCATTCTGTAATGCGATTTCTGCCCTTTGAGCTTATTTTTAAATTAAAGCTTTGTTTCACGTAATCACAATCTCCTTGTAAGACACCTCCAGACAAAATCGAGGGATTTTATGTCTATAATATAACTTAAGTTAAATTGTATAATCCTCCTTTAAAACCTAACTAGAGTATATATCTTTATGTTTCTTTTTCGTGGTAAATTTTATTTTGCAATGTGATTTGTTGAACGTAATCACAATCCCCTTTTTCCTACTTTATCCTCCAATTATAATCTAGGAATTTCTGGCAACCTATTGTCCTGACATGTAATCCATCTAGATGGGTAGGCAGAGCGTTTTCTTCGTTAATTCAGGGTTGGTTCTAGTTTCCTTATTATTTTTTTTCTAGTTGCTATAGAATCCACATGAATTTTTTTCAACATAATTTAGAAACCAACTAAAAAACATACATTAGAAAACCAAGAGAAACAAACATAGAAAACGAGTGTATATCGGAACTGAATTTTAGATAAATTGATAATGAATATGTATATTTATATATATATATATATATATATATATATATATATATATATATATATATATATATATATATATATATATATATATATATATATGAAAACTAAGATGACGTATTATCCTCGCATTTAATAAAATGTACATTGTAGGTACTCAACTTGTAACCAGGATTATAAACAAATAGCTAATGGAAGCTCACAAAAATCCTGAGTTTAATCATATACATATGTAGTTTACACGCAGGGAGAAAAAGAAGGGATTTCAAGTCATCTAAAGTTACAAAGGCTTCATCATTTTACACCCATTTCGGCCCTCTATTGTTCGCACTGGGCCTATTTATTATTAAAATAATAAAATCTTTTGGGGATAAAGTTATGTTCTTCCATTTCAATTTGTTTATTCTCTGAAGGGATTGATAAATAAAAACAAAAGAGCTTGAAATCACATTTATATATTTCCTGAGGGAAGTTACGAATTGTGTAATGCTTGTTAAAGTTTAGACCGAAGTCTATAAATTTGGCCTATTTTTATTATCACTAATTCACCATTCTACTCTTCGTATATCGTGATTAGTTAGTTCTCCTTTAGCAATAATGTTCTAACCTTCTTTTATCTATAAGTGTTTTAATTTTATTTAAACCTTTCACTGCAGCTATTACAAATAGGGGTCGATGCTGCTATAGGTGGAATTAATAAATATTATATCATGCCCTCAATTTGGCAACATTGGTTCAGTCGCCACATTTTAAATTTACATTTTTAATATTCTGTAAGAATATTGATTTTTCGCAATGACGAACATAAATAAATATACAATAAATATGCGCAGCATAGGAATAGCTTCAATTCATTTTTTAAGGTTTATTTAGATGCAGAAATTTAAGAACTTCTCATTGAGTTGTATTGTACATCTTTTATAAATAAGTAAAATATTTTTAATTAAAGGATAGTATAGTATTAATTAACTAAATAGCATCGTTTTACGCCTGGCAGCTACACTGTTAAAACAATTGCAAACATTTTAATGTAGATATTTACAAAACGGCCTCCCTTTTGAAAATTGCAAAAATATTATTGGAATCATTTTGTTGGTGATTTTTGTAAAACAGGTATAAAACATTTTATTTTATTCCCAAATGGCTTACGATTGGAAAGCAACGTATTTAGATTAGCCGCAGCCAAAGGTTTAAACTAACTAAAAAGAAGGGATTAGCTTGTAGGAATATCTACATAGTGACTTAGCATCCAAATTAAACTTGAAAGTTATCAACAACATAATCAGTTCATTATGAAGTAGAATTTAGATAGTAGTTGATAAGAATTAACTGTTTCGAATTAGGTTTATTCTTGAATTAGGATTCTCAATATTGTAGGTAAACCATTATTTTGTTGTTTATTTTGCTCCATGGTTTTCGTTTTGTTAATTCACTTTTCTGGTCCTGTAAATTGTTACTATTTCCATACACTGCTGAAACAAGCTATAAAATGTGTTAACCTCGTTTCGTATGATAGTTGTAATCTAACGATGTTCTGACGTTAAATTAGGTAAGAAGGATGTGTAATATATTTCGATTCTTGTATGGCTATATATGAAGGAATATTGTCAGTTATATTATAGCATATTAAAAATTCTGTTAATTAATATAAAGTGATATAATCTGATTCCACAGTAACTGATATATGTTAAACATTCCTAAATTATAATTGTTAACCATACTATCTTAAGATTAAATAGTCATTAGTGTATGGCTTTATTATGGTAACAATTTTGATTCGAGTTTATCAGAAATCTTCCGCCGCGTTGAAGGGAGTTAGACAACTCAATGTAATGATTTTTTTTTAGATTCGTTTTCTTGTAAACTCTTCCCTCTTCTTTCCGTTGATAGCTGAATATACCCTGTTTCAATTATATTAATTTTCTTGCCATTTCTGTTGAAAAACAAAAATGAGGCAAAACCTTAAATTTAATACGCGTAATAAACTAGTTCGTTCAACCTGAGGAGTCTTACTCAAAATGTCATTAGCTGAACAAAAACGAAAATAAAAAGCCATTTCAAAACACCATTAATTCGTTTTTAACCTTGTAAATGATTGTGTTCATAGTAACAAACTTTAGATAACCCGTGATAATTTTAGATAACCGATTTTTTCTTCCATAGCCTATCAAAAATATGAAGTAAATAAATCCTGTCTTAATAAATTACCTCTATTTTAGCATCCACTGTAAATAAAATCGACTTAATAGTAATTATGATGATAAAATCAAATTATCGGATAAAAATGTATTCAGATTCTCTAACCTTCACATCTAGGGTAAATGGGAAAGTACAGTCTTTTCTAACAAAAGAATGTACATACAATTATTTACTTTTTTTTTTAGAAGCGAAAATAAATATTTGAAACATAACTCATTAACTTTATATAATTTTATTTATACTACTTTACGTTTTAGTTATTAAATTTTGGCTTTTTGTTTTACATTTTGGCCTTTCATTCACCGACATGAAATATTGGTAGTAGGCCTATTCTAACGTTAAATATGAATTACAGGAAAATTTTCATCGAATGAGGACAAGTATAGTCTTGGGAGGGTAATTGACTCGAATTATAACGAAGAGTGAATAGAATGTACAAAAATAATGAAAGCCCAAGAGAGACGACAGAAATATAGAGAAAATAAAGAAACGAAGAAAATGTGGAGCCGCTTAGCAGGCGAACCTTCGGTCTGTGGCCTACGACACGAGGTTTTGGTCTAAAAAAAATTAAAAGGTTTCCAGTACCTACGAAAAACCAGTTTTCGAAAAGTAAACAAAATTTTAGAAAGAACTTTGATAAAGGCTTCAGATATATGAAAAAACAAAGTTTTAGAACAGTTAAGAAAATTTTCAAAATAACTTTGATAAAAGCTTTAAATATAAGAGAAACCAGAGTTTTCGAACAGTTAACAAAATTTTATAAACAACTTGCTAAAAGACTCAAATATACGAAAAACCAAAGTTTTCGAATAGTTAAGAAAATTTTAGAAATAATTTTGATAAAAGCCTCAAATATACGAAAAACCAACCATAAGGGTTGTTTTTCGAACTATAAAGAAAATCTTAGGAAAAAATTTATAAAAGCTTCAAATATACTACTTAGAGGTGAGTCACAAACTAAAATTGAAGTTTTTCAAAAACTTGGCGTTCCTAAAATATAGCGTTATGGACAAGAATGAAGAGATACAGAGAAGGGGTGAATAAACTATACGGAGAAATGACTTTGTGTTCATTGTTGAAACTCTTCAAGGAAATAGTAAAATCCAAACAATTAATTAGGAGTTTTTGTTTTGTTTCTTGGTTTTATAAGAGCTCATCTAGCGACTGCCTAATTAGGCATTAGTCGCCGTATTCAACATTGCCTAAAATTAGGCATCTTTAAAAGAGGATGCTAAAAAAAAAGTATAAAAAAACATCAATAAAAATAAAACAAAGAAAAAGGAAATAAGCAGGAAGCAAGCTCCGGCATCGGGGGGAGGTCCGCATTTCCCAGGCGCAGGAACATGCGACCTACTGAAATAAGAAAAAACACAAGAAAACCCTTAACTATTTAAATAAAGGAGAGAATGCCGGCCGCCTCCTCCAAAAAGTCTAAAAGTCCACAGGTCGGTGTGCACGAGCTCATCCTGAGTACAAGGGACAGGCGGTAGCGACCCCGCCTATTCCGTTACCGGGACAGGTAATGAAGGCGGAGATCGTCCAGACTGGAACATTCAACAAAAATGTGGCGAACAGTCTGGGGGACAACGCAGTCTTCACAGTAGGGCACAGGCGAGCGCTCCATCAAATGGTGGTTTGTCCCACGAGTGTGGCTAATTCGGAGACGAAAGAAAGAAACCTGAAGCCTTAGCGGCATCTGGGGCAAGGTCCATGGGAACAGTCGCGGAGCAATGGCACGCAACTTTACGTTCCCTTCGACCGTATCCCATCTTCTTTGCAAAACAGCCCGAAGAGCTGCCCATATTCCTGCCATGTAGTCGGTGTGAGGAAGAGCGAAACGCTGGTCCGGTCGCAGAGTCTTCGCGGACTCTTTGGCACCCTCATTCCCCGCAAGTCCTACATGTCCAAGAACACAGCAGAAGATAATCTCGACATCCGCCTGGCACGCCAAAACCGTAACGTCACGAATATCGCGAAACAGGGGATGCGGAGATTCCAATGCTCCGAGAGCACTCAGGGCGCTTTGTGAGTCGCTATAGATCACAATCTAGTCTCCGAACTGGACACGTTGCGTAATCTCGCGTATCGAGTAGTGTATTGCCACCAGATCGGCCGTGAAGACAGACGCAGCGCCTGGCAGAGCCACGCTGACTTCAAACAGAGGGGATACGGCGTGGAAGCTGACCCCTTCTTGGGACTTGGACTTATCTGTATACACTGGCACGGTTCCAGCGTGACACGAACTGTGCTCCAAAAAGGTCGAATTCAATACTCCAGGCGCTGTAAAAGCAGAGGCGTGGCGACAAATAGCCAAATGTTGTACCCTCCAGGGTGGCGTCCTGGGCAGAACCAGGGGCGTCACCGGACCGAGAGCTGTACCTAGCTATCAAAAGAGTTTCTGGCCCTAAACTCAAATGGCTTAGGGTATGACTGACGTCTCTGGGTGGCAAAGGCACCGTTGAAATCAGCTGTGGATGCTGTGAGAGATGTTGGCGATTAAGGGATGCACCGGGTTCGCGCGTACAGGCGAATAATGCACTGTACATATCGTAGAGAGAGTAGCATCCTCCAACATCGACTAGTAGGCTCTCAATGGGGAAAGTGTGGAAGGCACCGGTCGCCAGGTGAAGACCCGTGTGGTAGATCGAGTACACCTTCCGCAATACACGCTCGGCTGCGGATGAATAAAACTCGTATCCGTAGTCGAGCTTAAAACGAACTACTAATGATCGATAAAAAAGTAGGGCAGTAGCCCTATCAGTGCCCCAAGTGCTGAACGTGACGGAACAGGAAATATCCATGGCGCGGGTACAAGAGACCCTAAGGCTGCGAATATGAGCCTCCCAGGTGATACGTCGGTCAAATACAGGACCAAAGAAACGGTGCGATTCAACCACTTCCAGGCGTACCCCATTAAGAAACAAGTCTGGGTCAGGGTAGAGCCGTGGATGGCGGCAAAAGTGCACCACATTAGTCTGTGACAGGGAAAACCGAAACGTGCGCTTCAGCATAGCGAGAGACGCGGTTCAATGCCTGGTGGAGTAGACGCTCTAGAGTTGGCACCTGGGCCGCGCCAAAAGAGATCGAAAGGTCGTCCACGTAGAGCGTAGTGAGAACATCTGGCGGCAGCACCGAGTGATGCCGTTGATGCTCATGGCAAAGAGTGTAACACTGAGGACACTTCACTGCGGGACACCTACTTCTTGCTACATTGAGCCGGAGAGGGTTCTCCCCCCCCCCCGTAGGCGGAATCGACGATCTCACAAAACTTCATATATAAAGATTGGGAGGCATCCCCTCGCTCCCATCGTGTGGAAAGTCTCCATCCGACCTAGAGTGAAACTTGCGGAAGGCGCACTGTGCAAAATACATGGCCTCAGCTGTTCATAAAAAAAGGCTAATCTATAATTTACCAATTTCTACATCAACTTGCACACGCAAGAGGTTAGAGAGATTGGGCGGAAACCGGCGGGAGTAGAGTGATCTCTCCTCGGTTTGCAAAAAGGCAAGTACGGTAGCGATTCGCCAGGAATCTAGGATGAGACCCTCCACCCAGATCTTGTTGAAAAAATCTAACGGAAAGCCCATGCCTTGCTCACCCAAGTGTCGAAGCATGGTGTACGGGACATCGTCCGGACCATGGGCGGTGTCCGCGCACGAAGCAACAGCGGAACGCAACTTACTCACAGTAAACCTGTCGTTGATAGGTTCTCTGCGTCTTGAGGTAAAGTCCAGCCGGCGGCCTTCCGCGAAATCACGACGTGCATTGAATGCTGGCGGAGCAGCATCACGGCTAGAGAATT
Organism: Ceratothoa steindachneri; assembly: GCA_963969495.1. Lineage (NCBI taxonomy): Eukaryota > Metazoa > Arthropoda > Malacostraca > Isopoda > Cymothoidae > Ceratothoa > Ceratothoa steindachneri. The sequence goes on from OZ018326.1 coordinate 26,901,636, forward strand.
CGGAGAAAGCGGTCGCGAAGGATTCCGCCATGAACGCGGGGTCCGAGATTGCGGTCCCATTCTCCTAGAGAACGGGAGGAGGGTCCTGCGAGAACATGCCCTGAATCCTTTTAACTATCTTCCACGCCTCCGCTAGAGGGGTCTTCCCGTTAAATGTAGAGACGTATGCCCGCCAAGAAGAGTGGCGGGCGTGCTTCCAAATATACAGGAACCTAGCCCTAACCCGATGAAAATTCAGCGACAGTTAAATCGTTCAGGCAGCGTTTATAGCGCTTGTAGGCAAAACGCCTCTGTCTTAGGGCCGTCTCACACTCAGCTGACCACCACGGGAGTGGTTGGCGTGCAAAACAGGCAGACGTTCTAGGAATAGTAGTCATTCCCGCGGCTATGAGTTTGCCGGAGAAGAACTCAATGGCCTCATCTACCGACCTAAACTCCTCGACTGAGATAGAGAATTCAGTCATTTCCTGAAATGCAGGCCACCGGCTGGTGCCAAGCACCACCGAGTTGGGCTCTCAGGAGGTAGTAGCCCAGAAAATGATATTGGATTCGGAAAGTGATCACTACCATGGAGGTCATCGACCACCCCCCCAATCAAAATCAGGCTGTTCATCCGGAGAGCACAGGGATAAATCAAGGCAAGAAAAGAAAGCGGTTCTCGGGCAGTGATGCGTAAACTCATCCACATTTAGGACAACTATCTCAAGCTCTTCGATCGGATCGGCAAGGACTTGTCCCCTGCGATTTATTGACTAGTCTCCCCAGAGAGGATGTCTGCCTTTCAGATCTCCAAGCAAGAGAAAGGGTCTCAGCAACCATGCCACGACGCGGCGGAAGTCCCCCACGTCGAAGTCAGCTGACGGTGGAATTTACGCAGAAATAATAATATACCTCATATCCAGGTAAAGCTGCACAACCACAGCTTGAAAGGAGGTATCTAAAGTGACAAGAAGAACGGAGACATCATGCCGGGTGTAAACCGCGCATCCCCCAGCCCGGCCCCAATCTCGTGGTGGTGGGGTCGGAAATCCCTTATACCCCGGAAGGGTGAGCAGGGGCCAAGCGCCTAGCATGGTCTCCTGCAGAAAAATAGGTACCTGGGACGGGAAGAGACGAGCCTCCGTAGCTCCTCCCAGTTGGCCCGGAGTCCACGGCAATTCCATTGAAGGAATATGCCCTCCAGGCCTAGCTCGGAGGAGACGCGATGGCCCTCCTCGAACAGAAGACCCCCACGGGAATGGCCGTACGCTTTCCGGAGGCAGAACCCCGGGCGCTGTTGGCTGAACAATGCGCTGAAGGCGCTGTCGACTTCGAGGACATATTAAGGGAGGTTGGGCTCGCCATGGGAGTCTTTTCCTCCCTCCGCTTCGAAACTTTAGGCGAGCGTTGCGGCTTCGGAGGCGGGGGGGGGCCCCTCTTTTCGAGGATTTACCGTATCCGAGCCACCCAGCCAACCACTAGGCGTAGGCGAAGGAGCAGAAGCTCCTTTGTTGCTGTCCTCCTTTCGGGGGAGAGCTTTAGGAACTCCGAAAGATGGCCTGGCGACCAACTTCAGAGGTGCTGCCTCCTGTGAGTCCAACGACTTGGTGGAGGCGCGTGGCCGTTTTGCCTTACGGGAAACGGTCACGCTGTGGGAAGGGGGGGAGCCCTGGTTTTAGCCGGGGCTGGGTGTGAACGCTTTTTGCTGCCAGCTTTACTAGGGGAGCGCACAGGTTGAGTAGAACCCGCATCGAGGCTCCGAATAGGCGCGTGAGACTTCCTAGGCAGAGCCAGGCGCGCTAGGGCCAAGTCCTTAGCCTCGCGGAATGAGAGACGATCCTGGGCCTGAACGGCCAGGATTTCTTTCTCAGGGAGATATGCACCACTTTGCTTCGAAGAAGCGGGGTGCGACTCTCCGCAATTAACAAGCTTAGCTTCACATGATTTGGACTTATCGTGTGCGGCCTTGGAACAATTTACACAGACTTCGGGTGACCCCGACTTTGCACGTCAACATGATCGATTCGTATGGCCGAAGCAGTGGGAGTAATAGCATCTCCGCGGCAGTGGCACGAATGCCTTCACGCGGTGGCGATACCAACTGACACGCACCGACTCAGGGAGCTTGTCACAGTCGAACGTGACGAAGAGTGTAGGGGTGGGTCTCGAGGCCCCTCCCTGTTTTCTCATCACACGTTCGACCTTGACCGCCCCATGGTCGGCCAGCTCTAAGGTGATGTCCTCTATGGAGTAGTCGCATAAACTACTTCTTTCATGAAGTTCACTGTAGAGTGCGGCGTCACACTCACCGGGGTGCCATGAAGTGTCCGAAGAGCACTAATCATGGCCGCCTCGGAGGGATTCGACGCATTCACCAAAAGAATCCCGTCCGAGAAACGGGTCACCTTCGTCTCTCTACCAATCAACCTAACTAAAGCTCTCCTTTGATGGATCATGTTGCCCTTAGCCAATATGGTGCCATCAGTGGAGCGAATAACAAGGAGGCGTTTGTTGCCAGCGGGCTCGAAAACGCCTGCCAATCTCTGAATGAGAGGCTCCGATGTAATCGAAGCTCTGCTCTGCGCACTAGCACCTTTGGTCTTAATCAGGGGCTCTACACCCGGGGGATGGGGGACAGGGGCCGGATGTACAGATCTTGGCTTAGTCGCATACCAAGGTGGCAGCAGACCTATCCATACCTGCAGCCCCTGCGGATGGAGAGAAGCCCCGAGTCTTTTTAGTCTTTTCTCTGTTTTTTTTTTCTTTTTAGGAGAGGAGGGCGCGGAATGAATCCGCTTCTCCCCTCTGCCTACAGGACCCCCCAGGCCAAATGGACTGGCCTCAGCAAGGTCCTTCTCCGATATGGACGCACGGTCACTGGTTGGAGGAGAGCCCTCCAATCCTTGTACTGCCTTGGAAACCCTAGCCGTTTAAAAGAGGACCTTGCAAAGGGGTGGACCCGAGTTCGGTGTTTGGTGCCGAGCCCGGATTCGTTCCCATGGAAGGCCCTACCGTTTTAGGCTGGGTTACCTCAAGGACCATGTTTATCTCAGTGGGGGGGGGGCTCCAGTTCCCCCCCCCTTCCCCCGGACATCACACGTCCCATTAGCAGTGCTGTCACAAGTCGAATCTGGAGAGGCACAGGCCTTTACCCTGGCAAAGTTCAATGTTCTCGCCAGCAGGTCTTTTGAGAGAAGCGACCGATGGGGCCTGGTTTGCCCTACCAAGCCGCTTCAATGGGGAGCGGTTGGCTATGGGCTGCCTGCTGGCTTTCTTGGCAGTCCCCTTGGAAAGTATTTGGGGGGGGGCTGCCGCTGGGAATAGGGAGGTGCCCGAAAGCACCTCCATACAAGGGGGTGAGGGGGAGTCCCCTACACCCGTAGGCGAAGGAGAGGAGTAAGCCTCCTCTCCGGTTAGAGAAGTTTGGAGGGTCCCCTGCGGGAGCACAGTGAAGGGCGGACCTTCATTTTTTTTCTGTGGAGCTGCCCTAGGGCGGCTCCGACGATGAAAAAGGACAAATTGAGGGTAGATTTCTTTGATATCTTTATTGGGCATGGTGACCCTATTTTTTACGGGAAGCAATCACTCATCACCCACCGCAGTAGCTCGCTTTGCAAGGGGTGCGTGCGGGACTGGCAGAACCAGGTGCCACCCCTCCCACCTGGTGGCCTGGCAGACCCTCAGCATGGTGGCTTCACCTTGGACACGGCGTAAAATGTATAGTGTTTGAAAATAGAAAGGAAGAGGAGGTGAGGAAGATGTGGGTGGGGACAAAGCAGGTTATTTAAAAACCTACCATCCCAAAATGGAGCTTAGGGGTGATGAATCATTGTCTCCTCAACCCCTCAGCCCCGATCCAAGATAGTTGTCTGAGAAGAAGAAAAGCATCTACCCTGTCAAATTAGAGACTGACCAGAGAAAGTTGTGTGTGAGGTTGTATGAAAAGCGAGGAAACACAAGTGTCTGAAGGAAGGAAAAGAGGCTAAGCTGGGGTTCGACGGGGTGCTGAGTCCCGTTAGCACGGCGGCCAGGATGGCAAATCTCCGCTTTCCTTACGGGGAATTTGAGGAGGGTAAGGGTTAGTTGAAAGGGGTTAAATTTGGGTCCTACAGTTTTAACGTGGCATCCAACCACGATCCTCTGCAAAGTCAACCAAAATCGGGTGCCCCATCGAGAAACTAATCACGCCCACTTGGACTTAACTAGAGCTCTTGCTAGCCGAGTGGATACGGCAGTGATCGGCCAACGTCGCTGTACCGGGTTCGATCCCGGCAAGCGCGGAGACAAACGTCATCGCACGAATAGATCTGGCTACCAATTGGTGGATGTGCTCTGCTCAGTCATGTATTCGGGTGGGTAGATCTTACACCTCTCATCACACAGTCACACACAAACACACAGCCAATTACAACACTCCTTTCTTTCCTCTCCCGTCTTCGCAACATAGCACAAACACACACTCTCTGTTTTAAGGAATCCAGCTGATGGGTATCTATAGCCACATACCTTTGACGGGGAGCCTGTCTACCTGCCTCGGGGCGACGAAGCTTCCACCTGAACGCTGTTTGATGTCAAAACATAACACTTCCTGGCACTTCTCTTCAAAGAGGACCGGCCCCTGGTGCCCTCGGGCCCAGCAGCCATTGTCATACTGATCTTTATGTCTATTTCATTATTTGGTCAGGATTTGCCTGGATAAAGGCAGGTTGACGAACCACCACTACTACTACTTGGCCTTAACTTCGGCTGGTCCGTACCATTTGGAATAAGGAGCACAAGCGTTCGAAATAACGAACTTTTGCCCCGTGGTAACACAGAAAAAGATAATTCAAATTTCTGAAAAATAAATTGAAGACCAAGTAAGCAACAATCACTAGAAGTTGTTTTTAAGAATTTGGGGAAAAGAAATGGTGAAATTAGGGATAATGAAAATGTGCGGAAGGAATATACTAGTCGTGCCAAGGGGACAAGGAAAGCGCGCTACCATGCAGGCGCTGCTCGCCATATATAACAAATAGCGGCGGGGCGTCGAGTTTGACGGATACGCGCAGGCAGTTCAATTTGCATCCTTCATCACAGAGAGCAAATCATAACACCGCTATATTTAAGTTCTTTTGCGCATACAATGCATCACTCTTCCTTCTACGGTTCTTCCCACAGAAATGTGTTTTTAAGTCGACACTCCCCTAAAGTGAAATGGGCGACTATTAAGATATGAATGGTTCCCACGCTGGTAAGATGGTGGTAAAACATAATATCCTTCCCCCCACACACACACGCGCCTAAAACGATGACTGGCCCCTGATACTCTCATCTTGGCAGTGGATGTCATTCTGAACTTTATGTTGGAGTCATTATCTAGACGGGGAAACGGCAAGGAAACAGACGGACGAGTTTAACAAGTAATTATTTTCTTTATTTTTAATGCATTTTGAGGGAATATTAATTACTCTAGAATGATATAATAATGAATTACAAAACAGGAAACTAAATACGAAAATTAACCGTAAGAAAACTTGAAATGAAATGGGAAAAAAAGAGACAGAGAACAGATCGTGACCGAACTTCCCCCCTCTGCATTTAAGAGTGACTCGTCCTTAAATATATATATATATATATATATATATATATATATATATATATATATATATATATATATATATATATATATATATATATATATATATATATATGACTCCAAAGATAAATGATTTTACGGTGTTGTTCTACTCGGCTGGACTTTTTGAAGGTTCTTGGCAAAGATAGACATACGAAAATAAACTCTTTTTTTCTAGTAACGGAATATATTGATGCAAGCGTCGCGACACAGAGGTTACCAGCCGGGAGACTAGTAGTGTATATATATATATATATATATATATATATATATATATATATATATATATATATATATATATATATTAAGGGCGAGACAAGACTTAGTGGATTTAGGCGGGAGCGTGAACACGAATGAAATCGTTACTATTCTCTCTGTGTAATCTGTGTTCTGTCTTCCTCTTTCCTTTCTTATTTGTATGTGCGCTCTTCATGCGGAGGGCGTGGCCTAGAAATGCCCGTGGGACGGCCTACCTTCGTTATCGTCATTTCTCCACTCTCCGGGCGGGGCTAGGAAGCCTGTGCAAGCGGTGTGTACATTTACATGATAAACTCTTATTTGTATAATTTGATACGATTGTCGCTTCGCCATCTCTTACGGTCAACAGCTGTTTACACGGGCTCCTCCTTAAATATTCGTCTCTGAATATCAAACGCAGGTGTTCAACTATTTCATTCCCTCCTCTCTGTCTCACGCTTGCTTGCTTACATATATGTACATTTACAAATCCCATCCTATTTCTCATACAATATTGAATCTTTACATTTAATAAGGCATGCTCGGATTTAATAGGACCAATTCGCGTCCATTTTGTGGAAGTATCTTTTGGGCCTATTTAATCCAGCAATTATGGTGCCAGAGGTCTCCGGTTTGCGTAGTTCGATCACTACAAGTACTCCCTCGCCAGTGATGGAATTACTAATAAGTCGTATAACATTACATAGGTAGATATACATGTGAAATTATTTCTGGCACTCCTAATATCGCCAGTATCAATAATAACGCACAAGGCATCGACATTCATATATGCGCACCCCTGTGTCCAAATTGGCCTATTTCTGCCATATCGTTTTACAGTAATCAATTGATACCTAATGCATTTTGATATATAATAATCATTCACCACTGCCGTATCTTGCGTTAGGTTCCTACATACACATAATACCGACACCTAACAAATACATAGTTATGCATGTACTAAGGCTATAGTGGCAACGAGGCGTGTATATACATATTTATGCCTGTTCCTCTCTCATTACTATATTTCCTATAATACTGCACACAGAATTAAAAGTATTTAAACAACGGATTTCTAGCAAATGGCTTGTTGTTTCTTTTGGTGCTAAAACAAAGCTTTATAGGGTTCCCATGACGCTCATATGTGAGGGTTTAACAAGGAGCCTATTCTTCCTTGCAACGCATATTTCTTACAACTTACATGGACGAAAACTATACAAGATTACTTTTTAGAGATATATAACATTACTATTTAACATCACTATTTACGAGTATATTAGTATATTGTGTACATATATATTATTCACGCAAGGAGTTATTTTTATTCAAGAACACCGCTATATCTTTTATTTTAGCTTATTCGTATTGGCGTACCAATTACAAGCATTTACAGAATTCACATGGCAATCATCTGTGAGGCTTCATACTGATTCTATTTCGCCTTGCAATGGACGCTACAAGGCTTGCGTGTGCGTACCAGAACATCTCACTTTTAGCTGTACTGAACTTAAACATACTGAGTTAACCTTTAGGTTAATGCATACATGGACATTGTAAATCAACAGGAGTTAACTGTATATTAACAATTTAACAACTTTGTACATTATTAAATTGCTCGGCTTGATATCCTTGTCACACCACCGGACATATAAAAAAAATATTGAATTTGGGCAGTAAAATTGATTATCACTGGAACACGACACTCTACGCTTGTTGTCAATAAGTTTAAAAAGCTGTACCCGAACGTATGGCGCGAGTTTCGTCTAGCATCATCTCGTTCCAGTGTTGATTGCAGTGGTCCGACATGTTGAAATGGGTCTTTCCACCATCTTTACTGCAGCTTTTTCGAAAGGGTAGGCCAACGATGATGGAGATAGCCAGGTCCTCTTCTTCTTGGGCTTAGAGTGAGTTTGGATTTAATAGGACCAATTTGAATCCATTTTGTGGAGGTATCTTTTGGGCCTATTGAATCCAGCAATTTTGGTGCCAGAGGTCTACCTATTGTGTAGTTCGATCACTACAGTCCAGAGCATCAGTAGGCTCCGCCGGGCAGTGTGGATACGGAAGGTAGGAGTGAGAAGGAGGGGAAGAAGAAAGGTTCAGGATAGGACAGCAAGGAAGTATAGTAGGACACAACAAAGTGGACTTAGGCAGTCATAGGATCTACGGCTTAACATGGAATCCGAACCACGATGTGGAGTATGTAACTATTCTAGTTGCCGCTTTAGGGTGTGTCCTACCACTTTTTGTGTCCTACCTTTTCATATATCTGTATTAGGGCAAACATAAATAATTAGATGTTATTTTTTATAAAAATAGTTTAGACTTTTTAAAATCTGCTTTATAAATGATATTTTAACCAAAATGCTTCACTGAAAACATAAAATTATAAAATAATAAAAGTTACAATTTAATCAGCCTTAAGCGTTTATTCCTTTTTGACATTGACTTTTGAAGTGTTTGGTTATGCTCTTAAATATTATATTAAATTATTTTGGTTAGGTTAAGTTTTGTAGGTGTTTCATCAACCAAAACCAAACCTAAAAAAAACTGGTCGGTAGGACAAACGCTAAAGCGGCACGCTATTCTAATTAATTGCTATTTGGTGACCCTTGTCACACGAGTCCACTGAGTAGCTCAGGTGTGAATAAATTGCACATTACAGAGATGGGCGGTGCTGATGGATCGGTAATTACTCCAAACAAGAAGAGAAGCATCGGAATATAGGGAAACAAACAAATACATAGGTATTACTTCATAAAAAAAACAAACAATATAAGCGTTGAATCGGCTAATAGGGAAACAACGTAAGCGTTGCATCTGCTTTTTTTTAAATAAGAAATTAAACAAGAAATATATAAATATATACGAGAGGAGTGGTTTCATCACTCATCCTTACAGGAGGAGCTTGCGTTTCGCAGACAGACCTTCGGTCTGTGGTCTACGGCTTATCTAACTCTAGCAACGGGGTTTGGGGATTAAAAAAATGTAAAATTTTTCCAGTACATATGTATTCTTAACTCTATAATTTAACTTGGTGAATTTTTGAAATTTTTGAAAATGTTTTTTTTTGCTTAGTGGACAAGTAACCTTTCATGTTTTTGAGTTTAGGTTTATTTGAAACTTTTATTCGCAGGGCTTTTTTTGGTATGTTTCGAGCTTTTATCAAAGTTCTTTCTAAGAGTTCAGAAAAAATAAATATAAATATTGAATAATTTGGAATGAAAAAACCTACAAATCGTGAAGTTCAAAAAATGTATTAAAATTAGGGCTTTGGCGCTTTTTTACTATCATTTCGTATATAAAACAAATTTAGATGAAAAAAGAGATCGGACGAAGGTTTTTCTATATATCAAACCGGGTGAAATAACTTAAAAAAAAGGTTTCAGAGTGTCTATGTTGAAAAAAGTGTTTGGAAAATTCTCAACCATATATAAATCTTCAAGGGATAAAGACAATATAATAAAAGGTGAAATAACTTTAAAAAAATGTTTCAGGGTATCTATGTTGAAAAAGGTTTACAGGGTGTTAAAATAAAAGAGTCTATAAAGGGGATTAAAAAAAGCGGTTTAGAATATCAAATAGGCCGTAGGCCACACGCCAAAGAAGTGCCTGTGGAACCAAGTTCTTTCTGTAAGAAAGAATACAAAGTATCGCTTGTCTCCTAATAATTTATTCTTGGTATAGGTATTTTAAGATCCATGCTTTTTCCTAGGCCTAAAGGGAAGAAAAGCTTTTATCGGAATTCTTTTGATATATGAAAAAAACAATATACGATAAAATACAAAGAAAAAGCTACCCCTTAAGTTTAATACATTTTCTGAACTTAACGATGTGTAATTATTATTATTTTTTAATTCCATAACATTCGATAATCATTTATTTTCCCGAACTTTAAAAAGAATTTTGATAAAAACTTCAAATATAAAAACGTGAGTCACAAACAAAAATTCAAACTCTTAAAAAAAAAATGCATTTCTAAAGTATAGCGTTATAGAAAAAAGAGATAGCAGTGTTTGCATCGCAAAAAAAATACAGCAATAACGCTGCATCGGAAAATATATAAACAGCCATTGCATCACCGTTGCATCAGAAAAAAAACCCAACAGAATTGTTGCATAATAAATGAATAAGATCACTAAGGTTGCATAGAAAATAGCAATAACAGTGCTGCATAGCAAAAAAAAACAAACAAAAAAAACTAGTGTTGCATAAAAAAGCATTATTACATTTGAAAATTTTATAAAGCCGCAACAGGTGCGTGATTTGGAAAATGAAAAAAAAGCAACAGTACTGTCATTTTGAAAATTTTAAAAAAGGAGCATGAACAGTGTTGGGTTGGAATATATGTAAAAAAGAGAGCCACAGCAGATATGCATCGAAAAATATAAAAGGCAAAACATCGTTGAAGCAGAGCATAAAAATAACAGTAACTGTCGAGGAACGACACAGTATGTCCCACTGTCTAATATGGGTACATACGTAATTGAGTCAGACCGGCAAATCTCGGCCCTGTACTCAGGCAGGTATGCAGCGAAGGGAAGGCAATGGCCTCCCAAAGTAAGAGTGCGACTTAATTACAGGTTGGCTATTTGAAAGGGAAGCTCGTTTGCCAGATTCAACTCAGTAATTATTTAAGGAAACACTTCTTCAAAAATAAGCTTTAATACAAGATAAATGATTAAATATGGAACCAAGAATAATAATGGAAATTAACACAAAGGTTAGCGTAACAATGAATATTATAGCGGGCAGGAATTAATGGAAGCTGGGCCCGGGAATTATTAATTAATTAAGTAAGAGGAGTAAGATTACTAAATCTTACTACATGAGGTGACTTACGAGGGTAGGATTCTGGATTACCTCAGATGGTTAAGAGGAGCGGAAGACCAGTGGCCAGGTCTTCGTATAACGAACTCGGGGTATGAGCGTTCAGGCAACACCAACGGGTTTGCGATTACTCCGACTTCCGTGGGGAGGGAAAGCGACCACAGTAGACACTCGTCAAAGGAACGGCGTAGAATCACCACGAAGACGGATGAGAAGAGGCGAGCCCAGGACAGTCTTCTGGGACGCAATAAAGTAGTGGAAATGTTCCTCTGAACAGAGCGGATTACGGAGAGGATCTGCTCAAGAGATCGTGACGACGATGCTCGGTTCGACGACTGGGATACAGATGCACTTGATCTGAGCGACAAGACTTCCTAACTCGCACTCTCTGATGAGAACTATGCACTTCGTCTTAAATAGGAAATTTCGTCTGGAGTCAAGGAGGGGGGGGGGGGACGCGAGACGAAAGAAGTCCCAAGGGATAGTATGGTGTCAGACAATGCAAACAAGGGAGTTTGATAAGCGCCGCTTTGACAAAGCGACCGGGGAGTAGTAAGAGAATTCTTTCTATCCCACAGTGGGGGGGGGAGACGAGGGAGACACTAGCGGCTAGACGGGCAGTCAATGCTATCAGAGTGGGGAAGGGTAGGCGTAAATGAAAACAAACAGCTGGCGCCAGTCTAAGCCTGAGAAAATTAAGCCACAGAGCACATTCGATTCAAGACAAAAAAATTACAAGAGCGTAGGGGATGGAAATATTTTTTCCTTTTCCCACAGAAATGGGGGAGGTACTAAAGGGGGGAAATGGGCTACCTTCCGGGTTACATGCTAATTGGTGAGGCCTTAGATTCGACCTTAACGACAATAAAATCAATACACATGAGATGTGGAACTTAACAGAGGTACTTACATAAAAACAAACAGACAAAAACAAAAAAAGATATAATCATTATCACAAGAAAAATAACGACAACAAAAAAACACACTTACAGGCAATTTATACAAAGGACAAAAAAAAAACTCTTAGTTATTTATATATACAAATGAAGAGTATTGTTCTTAGGTGACTACATTTTTAAGAGGAAGGGAATAATCCTGATATCGGATTTCAGCTGAGGCAGTCAGCCATACAATTTTCAGTACGCTTGATATAAAATATTCAGAATTGATATTCCATTAAAATTAAACTCCACGCATTAACCTGTCATTCTGGATTTTACTGTTCTTTAGGTAAGCTAACGGTCTGTGATCCGTTTTAATGATGAATTCTTTTCCTAGCAAATACATCTTAACCTTTTGAACCCCCAAACTATTGTGAGAGCCTCAAGTTCTATAGTCACGTAGTTGTTTTCACGCGACGAGAGCTTCTGACTTGCATATGCAACAGGATGACTTGATTCGCCGCTTTATTGTAATAGGACGCAGCCCAATCCTTCATGGGACGCGTCAGTCCTGATCCCAAATAGAGGCAGAAATGAGCTTCTCTTTGAGTTGTTTGAAATGGGAAGAAGCCTTGGGGTTCCATACCAGGGGATCTGGGGATGTTTTCCGTAGGAAGGCATTCAATGGGTAAACTATTCAGTGAAATTAGAAACGAAGCGCCGGTACAACGAAGTGGATCCTAAGAAGAAGCAAAGTTGCTTCTTCGTAGGGGGAAGCGGCATGTTTACAATGGCTTCCACTTTGTCTTTCTGCGGGGCTATTTTGTTAACCCCGATATGAAAGCCTAAATAACGTATAGAGCTATACGCAAAGTGGCACTTAGAGTGCCCGGTGGTTAAGCCATGCTCCTGCAAATCTCATGAGGAGCGAACGGAGGAAAATCATGTGTTCATCCCATGTACATGTGGCAACTTACACATTGTCGAAATAGAACAACACATTCGGTAACCCATCAAGAATCCTTCTCATCATTCGATTGTAATTAATGCACGCAATAAATAAACCAAAAGGAAGGCGCCTAAACTGCATTAAGCCCTTCTCGGTAGGAAACGCGGTGTACTTACGCACATTATCTTTAAGACGAATCTGATAATACGCCTTACAGAGGTCAATCTCAGTGATGAATTTCGCTTCCTCGAACATGTGCAAATTCTGGTCTAGGAAGGGAATCGGTTCTGCGTCAAAGATCGTCACAGAGTTCAGCTTCCTGAAGTTGACGCACATTGTACTGGCTTCCTGCCCATTACAATGGGGAGCAGTATTCAGAGATGGGAGGCTCGATTATTCAAATCTTTAGCAGATTATCCACTTCTGCATTAAATGCCGGGCGGAGATGGACGGGTAAGGTGTAAGGCTTGGTTCTAACGGGTTTTTGGGTGGTCAGAGAAATGTCATGTGTAAAATGATGAGTACATCCGGGCTTCTCTGAATTCCCGTTCGCGAATTCGGCTATTAATGTAGCCAGTTGGACCTGTTGTTGGGGCGCCAAATGGGGGTTTAAATCCAACTCGAGGGAGACTTCTTCATGGGAACTAGGGAGAACGGATAGAGTCTTTGTATCAAATTAAAGGGCTTCGGGGGATAAGAGGCTCCTAATACCTCCTCTTCATACAAAGCGACGATATTATTTATACATGCTCGTCGGTGGTACCGCTTAAGTATGTTAATGTGATAAAGTTTATTACCGGAGAGGGTCTGAATTAAATAATACACAGGTCCTCGGGCTTCCAAGACAGGGGAGGGACCTTTCCAAGGGGAGAGGAGCTTGTTCGAGGAGGAGTACAACCTCGTCACCTGGTCGAAGGCGCCGATCCTTCGCTTTCACATCGAAAGACGTTCGGTACTTGTCTAAATTGAGATCTGTATTTTTATACGCGATTTCGGCGCATTCCTCGAGGCGATTCCTCAAATCTAGCGCATAAGAATAGGAATTTTTAACTTCCTTGTCGAGGCTGGGGTTAGAGAACAATTCATTAAGGATGCTCATAGGACCTTGGACATTTCGCCCGTAAAGGAGTTCAAACGGCGCGAACCCAAGGGTCCTTTGAGGGATCTCACGACAAGCAAATAAGCAAATAAAGCAACGGGAAGACAACGGTGCCACTCTTGAGGCTGAGCGTGACACAGCTTCTTTAGGACGGTTTTTATAGTGCCCTTTAACTTCTCACAGACCCCATTAGGAGCAGGGTGAAAGGGAGTCGTAAAAAGGGTTTAATTAAGAAAAATTTTTCTACATATTCTATCAGTTAAGATGTAAATTGTCTGCCCCAATCAGACAGAATTTCTTTAGGGATGCCGACCCGTGAAAAGATGGTGATTAATGCTTTGGCGCATGGGGAACCGCGCCGGAGAACCTCGTAGCGAAGTCCACCAGGGTAAGGATATAAGAATGACCGTCGCTTGACGGAGGATGTATTGGGCCAATTAGATCGATGGCCCCCCTAAAGAAAGGTTCAGACAAAATGGGTATTTTTTGCAGAGGAACCGGATTGACTCGTCCTTTGGATGTTGTCTTTTGACAAATGTCGCAAGATCTACAACATTCGGCTATCTCCTTGGCAGCGCCGGGCCAGAAGAAATGCTTGAAGATCCTTTGTGCCGTTTTACTGTAACTAAAATGGCCAGCCATCAGCCCATCATGTGCAATTTTAAGGACATCGGGAACACGGGCGCGAGAGAGAAGAAGGGCACATGTGTTCGCACCATTCTCTAATGAACTCGCGCGAAAAGAAGGTCGTTCTTAATAAGGTATCTAACCTTCATTGGGCCGCAATCAAACGTTGGGTCGCCTTTTGGGCCTTTTTCCAAAGAGGTTGGAGGGGAGGACATTTATTTTGCTCGTTCGCAAACTCTTTGTTCTGAAGGGGCGCGAATTCATGGGCATACGGGGTTTCCAGAGGTTCTGAGGTTTCAACCTCCTTTATTGCCTGAGCCCTCGTAAGCACGGGCTGGGCAACCGGATTAGGGGAAATCTGGGGGTTCTGGCTTACTAATAGGGCGCAGAACCTAATGAGGGCGGCAACGGCCTCCACCCATCCGGTGAAGTATTGGCACTCTAAGAAGCAGCGAATTACAGGGAACCGGTTAGCGCGTCCCAAGTAATCATAGACAACCACATACTTCTAATGATCGGGGCTGTGATAGAACGGGTTGAGGCCGCGTTAATTTCAAACCCTATCACATGTTATTTAAAACCACGATGCTCCCACGTGCATCTTCGCTTTGAAGCTTGGCGCCTTATCGCAGCCACCTGAGTCAATGTTTAAACAAGGAGATTTATCATCCCCCCCCATTTGCCCCATCCGCCGACCTCGCCAGATTGAGTTAGGCTTATGGGCAGATAAGGCATTGTTCCCAGGCTTGGCTCTGCATTCCCTCGAAGCTCCCACTCCATTGTCCCCCACGCCAAGGGAGTGTCTCGACTATTTAGATGGAAACTTTACCACTAAGATCAGATTGGAGATCCAGATTTTCGTCGCGAAACATCACCACGACCCTCTCTCACTTTGTGCGCCAAGGGACCTCGACCTCGAGATTCACCATCACTTGTCTAGAAGGAGGACAATATCCCTTGAGTGCCAAGGTTCGAGCCTTCGTGACGCCGAGTCCACAAGGCTTCCCCCGTGTTGTTCAGAAGAGAACAACGTAGAACAGCCATTGTTCGTTTGAGCCCGTTTGCTAAGAAACGGTTTTCACCCTTCCCCCTTGTTGTTCAGAAGAGAACAACTTTAGAACAGCTATTGTTCTTGAGCCCGTAGACAAGAGACGGTTCTCACCCCCCCCCCCCCTGTTGTTCAGAAGAGAACAACATAGAACAGCCATTGTTCTTCAAGCCGTTCATCGAGAAACGGTTCTCATTCCCAAGACGCCACGTCAGGATCCTTTTATCCCCTCCCCCCCTTCGGCTGGAACTCGCCAGCGGACCGAAATTCCTTCATGTCGACTTCCTCTGCACCACTAGTATAAAATTACGTAAGCCGAACGTTACCTTGGAGTATTTAACCCCTTTGTCAATTCTATCCTGTGCTTTAAATGGTTCAGCGAACCATCCCATCTCTTTAACTTTATATTTGTTTTACCTTTTTAAATCGTTTAATCCTCGGATTAGCCCGAGCCCCCACGACCCTTTCCATTCTCTGTTTATGTCAATATTTTCCGTTTTGTGTATTGTTGATAGTTATTATTAATAAAACTCTATTTTATTTATGATAGCAATATTATTATCCTTGAGCTCAGTTCCACTTCTTAAGCATATCGAAGATACATAATATCGGCCCGCCAGACATCCACGCACTCTAAAGATAATTAAAGAAGTTCCCTCAACGAATAGTTATATATGGTATATCGTCGAGAGTCCATTCTACGACAGGGGCCTACTGGTGGGAGCAATTCTTCTGATACGACTATACATGTACACCCAGTATCTCGCACCAGGGTCGAAAAACGGCACGCATTTACCGATCCCTTTTCGAATTCAAACCACCGGGTGAACTTTTGTTCAAGAGAAAGTTGATTTGGTGCCCACGGGGGGAGGAGCTATTAGCTGTTGCAGAAGCTGGAGCTGAAGGATTAGCAGGGAGCTGAGAGAGCGAGGCATTTACTTGGTGTACTTGTTGTACTGGAGACGAACAGAACTGTGAACTTTGGGGGTAATTAGTCTTCACGTGCCCGGCCACGCCATATGTAAAGCACACGATAGGCCGCCAGGAAAAATAGACCTGGGAGATATTATTAACAAGAGGCTTGACATCTCTTGGTTCTTGAAGAGAAACTTTGGGTTTAGGAGGACCATTAACCTTAACAAACTGGGGAGAATTCCGGTGAGAGAACTTGGAAGGATTTTTGTTCTTGGGCGATGGTGGACTAGATTTCTTAAGGTCCTTTGGTTACAGGCCATGGCTAGACGCGTATACATCTGCCTCCTCTAAGCATTCCTTAAAGGTAGACGCTCGTCTATCTTTAACGAATGAACGGATTTCAGATGGCAGCGCAGCCATCAACTGATCCCGCAGGACGAAATCATACAAAGACTCAAAGTCTCGGCCGAACTGAGTCGAATCTAACCAGAATTTTAGGCTTCTCTGAAGGAGTAAACCAAACTGGCGATATGTCTGACCAGGCAAAATCCTTGCCTGTCGGAACTTAGCCCGATAAAAATCCGGATTCATATTATGGCCACCAACAATTCGGCCTTAAGGGTCGAGTAATTTATGGTGGCCTCATGGGGAAGGGATATGAAAATTTCCCGCAGGTGGGAATTGAATAGGGGAAGTAAGGGGGCGACTCCATGTTTTTCAATATCCCACGAGTTTACTTCAAATATTTTCACGAAGTGTGTGAGATAAGCACAAAGATCTTCATCATCCTTATAAACTGTTAATTTAACGGAAGCGGTTTGGCGAAGTTCATTACGTGAACTTACGGAAAGCGTCTCAAGATAGTCTCTATTAGCCCCTCACTCGTGTAGTCTGGTTCTTTCCCTTTCTTCTGCTTCTATCTGCTATCTTCTTTCTTCAGCCTATCTTTGTTCCTTTTCTCTTCTTTCTTCAGCCTCTCTCTTCTCTCTTCTTCCTTCTCTTTCAATCTTCTCTTCTTCCTGGACATAAGCAATTAGCTCCTTGTCTGTTAGTCCCAGGATTTGCCCTTGATTAAGGAATCTGTCGAACGGTGACATCCTGGCGCTGCGCCCACTGGTCGCACTCGTACGTATACAGAATACGGGATATAGTTATTCGGCTCTCACGGTAGTCTCCCACAAAAATTGACCCACTGAGTTTTACCCATCTCCCTGTGAGGGGAGACGAGGGAGACACCAGCGGACAGACAGGCGGTCAACGCTATCAGAGTGGGGGACAGTGGTAATAAATGAAAACAAACAGCTAGCGCCAGTCTAGGCCTGAGAAATTAAGCTACACGGTGCGTTCGAATTCATACTTCCACAGTAACAACAGTTGTTAGATCGGAAAAAAAGCAACAGCGTTGAAATGGAAAATGCAATAAAGAGCAACAGCAGTGTTGTATTGGAGATTAAAACAGGAAGAGCATTGTTGAATCAAAATACGAAGAAAACAGCTACACTAATGTTGCATAGGAAAACAGCAAGAATATCGTTACATAAAAATATATAATAAGCGCATGTTGCATAAGGAACCATAAAAAGCCAGCAACAGCAGTATTATGTCGGAAAATACCATATAACGGTAACAACAATGTTGCTTCCCAAAAAAAACAGCGAATTTTCATTAAAAAAAAACATTAAAGGGAGTAAAACATCGAAAAAAGGCAACTCAGTTTTCATCAGAAAAATTTAAAAACAACAAAAAGTGTTGCATTTGAAATTGCTTAAAAAAAAATCAGCAACAGCATTGTTCTATTTGTTTTGTTTAAAAAAACAGCAACAGTTATATAATGCTATATCGGAAAAAGCAATATTACATCAGAAATTAGGATAAACAGCTACAGAAATGCCGCAATGTTGCATCTGGAATTAAGGGGAAAAGGGCAACAGTATCGTTGCAGTCGAAAATTAACTCAACAGGAATATAAATACATCAGAAAGAAAGCAAAAAAATAAACAACAGTCAGCATCGGTAAACGACCTAAGGATAGTAAAATTGTTTCGGAAAAATAAAAGAAAGAAACAGCAGTGTTGTATCAGAAAATAGAAAAAATACAGCATTTTCTATGGTGCCCCCAGCATTACGGAGAAACAGCAATGCAGCGTTGCATAACAAAACAAAAAAACAACTCGTTGCAATGGAAAATAAACCCCGCAATATTAGGATTGCATCGAAAAAATATTCAAAATACAAATCCATCAAAATAATTACAAAAATAGCAACAGAAGTGATTCGTCTGGAGAAAAAGAAAACTAGAGTAGCAGTGTATCGGAAAATAAAAAAAAATTAATAGCAGTTACCTCGAATATTCCCAGACTAAGTAAGAATAGTTTTGCATCAGATAATACACACAAAAAAAAACAAGAGCATTTTTTTTTAGAAATCGAAAAATTAAAAAAAAAAACGCGACAACAATGTTGCATCGAATTAAAAAAAAACAGCAAGAGCACGGTTGCATCCGATAATAAAACAAAGTAACAGTATTGATGCATTGAGAAATACAAAAAAAGAGGCCGGCAGCGTGTGTGGCGGGAGAGGGGTACGGGTAGTAATATAAGTGTTACGTGTGAAAATACCAAAAGCAAACTCATTATTGAATCGGAAAATACAAAATCCCAACAGGAGTGTTGCATCGTAAACAACAAAAACATCAAGAGCGAAAAAAACAACAAAAGAATTTTACATAAGAACATAGAAAGAACTGCCCCAGCAGTGTTGCTTTGGAAAATACCAAAATATAGCAACAAAAATGCTGCATCGGTAAAAATAATAACCAGTTTGGGTTTAGAAAAAAGCGAAGTACGGAGATGGCGATAAATGTCATCACGAAAAAGCTTTCCCAAGCCAAAAGGGAGGGGAGTTATGTGGACATTGTTTGTCGGGATGTATCAAAGGCGTTTGATAAGGTGTGGCAAAGGGAAATGCAGTATAAGATCCTATGGCTAGGCCTAAGTGAAAACTTAGAAAGAAATTTCTGTGACTACGTCATGGAGAGAGCGGCGTATGTCAGTTTAGGGTGCATGAAAGGATCAAATTTTGAGCTCAATGTGTGCCTCCGTCAACCTTTACTCGATATACACCGCAGATGTCCCGGTCCCTGCGAACCCCGCTTGCCTCAACATTTATTACGCTGATGATTTCAGCCAGATAATCCCGTGTACTTGGCGGGACGCTCCTATGCAAGCTTGTATGACAGCGGAGGAGATCGAAAGATTAAACATCTACGAGGTCAAATGAAAGATAAAAGGTAGCCAGGAGAAATTCAAGGTACTCCTTATTGCGATGAAACTACTTTCTGATGTCAGGGTGGAGGATAGGCGCTATCGCAACACCACGGATTATAATCTACTCGTAATGAAGACTACTTTATCCGGGTACAGGAAGCACGTCGATGAACGAATTTCTAAAGCCTAGGGCGCAGTCAGAACTCTATTCATGTTCAGAAATCTCCGTGAGAGCAGCAAGAAGAAGATGTGCAATGTAATTGTAAGATCTACGCTGCTTTACCTCGCTTCCGCCCTCTCTTGTGCTTCAATGACACAAAAGAGGAGACTACAAGTCGCGCAGAATGAATGCGTGTATCTAATTAGGGGTACACACAGATGAGAAAGAAGACACCAAGAAGAGCGGCACAGGAAGACTGGGCTACGTCCCATTGACATTGTCATTGAAAAACGGACAAGAAATATGCAGGAACTAGTTAATCAAGAATTAAAAGATGAAATTAAATGATTCAAGTGATTAATTAACCAGAAGGAAGCGCTAGAAGTCCCGCCAGGTTTCCAAGCTCCGCTAGCCTAGTGGCGGTTTGCAGAGACGAAGTGCCGTTCTACGCATGAAAGGAAGGATAATTTACCAAAGAATATGACAACAAACCAATTAAGACGAAATAACGACGAATCATGAAAAATCGCTTATTTTGACTAAAATTCACCGAACATGACTCATATAAACCAAACGAGAGATGAAAGAAGAAAAGAAGTAACAAAATCACTAAGTTAAACACATCACAAAATAAATAATAACAACGAAAGTAAATACCAAGTTTTAAAGTGATTTATTACCAAACAACAGCAAATGCAGATTGCACATACAAAGTATATTAAGATTTTCTAAGACAAATGGTTTGAACGGCCTAATAACAAAAGCTAAACCAAAAACAACAACAAAAAATAATGAGAGTGATAGGCCTGATCACCAGGCGCCTAGCATCTCTGTGCAAATCTCTAACACTTTAATGATGTTCAAAGTTTTTAGAAATAGATAGTGGTAGAAATAGTTTGGTGAAAACACACCGTTATTATTTTGCCCTGGTGATTGGAGCATCTCGTGCATTTTTGTTTCGCTTTGTTCTTCTCACTTTTTTGTATCTTTTTGATAAACATATATATATATATATATATATATATATATATATATATATATATATATATATATATATATATATATATATTGTTTATTTATATTATTTATCTTATCTTTTATTATTATTTTTTTTCTTAAACATATATATTTATTCAAACTTTTCTACTTGCATATATATATATATATATATATATATATATATATATATATATATATATATATATATATTGTGCATGTATACTTCTATACATCAAATATATACTTTCATACAAATTCATATATAAACAATCTGTTTACTTTTAATTCCATATATACATTTAAACCTACATTTACATATACATTTTATTTACATTATATTATAAACATATTTTATACAATTATACATTTTTAAAGCGTTCAAGCCTTTATATTATAGTTGTAGCTGAATTTATTACATTCTCAAGTTTCTCTTGAAAAGTGGCAACATAAGTAATTTATGACAGATTAACATTAATATATTAACTCTATATATATCTTAAGGATTTAAGTCATAAGTTGTTATTTGTAAGTGTTTTTGTTGGTGCTTTTCTCATAAGTACGATGTTTCTATTGAAACTTAGGGTTAAACAATACAAAACAAATATAGTCTATTTAAATCTCTCTGTCAATTCCTCAGCAGCAGTTCGCCTGCCACTTGGGAAGTTAATCCGTCGTGAGATTTTTCGTTTTAGTCCTGTCTTTCAATTTCTAAGTCCAGGTCCAGACTGGGTAGTATTTCAGTTTCTACTTTTTCCCATGTCTTCTTCGCCTGCGATTGTAATAAAGTGTGAATTGGTTCTAGTCCAGCTCTTCTGAGTAGCGTTTTCTGTGGTATGCGATCCAGTCTTCTTGTGTGGCTAATAATCAAGGAGGCTTTATTTTGTGCCCTCTGCATTGATCTCAGCATCTTGATACCTGAGGTCTGAGTCACTATCGCTGGGTATATCAGCTTGGGTCTAACGTAGCAAAGGTAGAGTTTCCTTAAGGTACTCCTGCTCAGTTTGCGGAAGCGGAACAGTTTCACCAATTCCACCTTCGCTAAGTTGATCCGGTTTACAACGTGAGGCTTATACCCCCGGACGGTAAGCTTGAGCCCGAGTACTGTGCCCTTCAGAGAGTAGTGGTTTGTTTCGATCGCCAACAGAAATGTCGTCGTGTATCATGCGGTTCATGGGAAAAATGACGAACCTTTGGACGTTCGTCTTAATCTTCCATTTACGCTCGTACGAGTCTATGTTTTCGATATCCGCCGCCGTCTCTCCAGCTTGCACTAGGTCGTTGTTGTAAGTGCTCGGTACAATCTGCGAGATGTCATCTGCGTATTTCAGATACATCGCGTCATCCTTGATTGGTGATGGAGGGTCTATCGTGAAGATGCTATACAGTAGAGGGCTGAGGCAGCCTCGAGGCTAAATTCCGGTCCCTTGTGACCCTCAATCTGTATCTGCGCTTTTCTTTCCATCACATAATCGCAGAGGATCTTTTCAATGACTGGGTTTAGCCGAAGGCTTACGATCTTGAATTGCAGTCCCCTCAGCAAAACCTTGCCAAAGGCCTTCAGTACGTCTTTGAGGACTACGTCGACGTACTTTCCCTCCGCCCTGGATTTGGGTAGCTTTTCTGATAAGATTGCGAGGGCGGTGTCGATTCCTCTTCCTCTACAGAATCCCTCACACTATTTTCTTTTTTCACCATTTTTATTTCTGTTTATCTACTCACACACCATTTTGTCCCCTACATACATACCCAGTTACATTAATTCGTAATTCCTCAATCTATTAATTGTAAGGTAATTTTCGAGTTCTAAGTCTGAGTTATCATCATGTTTAGTCATTGCAAAGGAGGAAAAGTTAAATGAAAGATCTAAAACTCACTTAGGAATCAGCTAGTCTCGGTTCTGCAAAGAAGAAGACAAATTTTGAGAAGAGGAGAGTATACCAAAGAGGGGGAGAGTACTGTTGCCCCCGCTACCCGAAGGGGCCCATGGTGCTCCCCCCTCCCCCATGATGAAAAATGGGTCCCCCTTCGTACAATCAGGGAGGGAGGGGGGGGGGGGGAAACCGACCAGGCAAACCATTATGGAGGAGATAATTATTGGCTTACATAACATCGTGCTCATAAGGCTAATTGACATGCCTAACGGATATGCGACGATATGTGATATAATGGAGGACGTAAAGAAGCTCGTCTCTAAAGAGGCCAAAAAGTATCTTAAGAAGAATGGGCTTGAAGCATCTATCCCCAAGGAAATCTTTTTCCGTTGACCATTATCCTCAGGAGGCTCGACCCGTTATTCACAGACAACAGTGGGGAAGATATTAAGGCCGAGCTAACCAACCACCAGAAATGGGCATATATCATCAAAGTGAAAAATTTGGCATCGAAATGTTACAGAGGGCTAAGAAGGAAGAAATCCTGGGGTTCTACCTCTGAATAGCCCCGGAGCAAATTGGAGAAGAGGATTTCCTCCACCTCGAATGCTACTTCAAATGCTTTGCTGTCGAGAAGAACCCCACAAGAGAATGTACAGCGGCCGACGTAACGTGCTACAAGTTTGGACTCGGATGGAAGGAGTGTGCGTCGGAGAAACCAAAGTGTATAAACAGCGGAGGGTACCACAGAGCCTTGGCCATGAAGTGTCCCGTCCGCAAAGAAGCGATCCGGACAAAATGTGAGAAAAATAAAAGGGAAAAGGAGGCAAGGTCAAGGACCTATGTTGAAGCGGCGGCGCCTAGAAACAACATCACTGGAACCACATCCCCGAAACTGGTAATGGCAAGTGAAGCCCAAGGAAATACTGGCTATGGTCATCTTTGCTCACTTGGCAAACCTAGCCAACCCCGGAACTTTTGAGGTTTAGCTTAATCGATTCCTGCAGAAGAACGGGGTAAAAAAGAAACTGTGGCTCCTGCCTAACCCCGCCTCAGAGGAAGTCTTGAACATCTAATTTCTGGACGAGCTCCACCAAAAAGACGCAAATACAAAGAAGAATCAACGAACAAACCGTGCACCTAAAGAGTTCAGAAGAAGAATAACTACATAAGAAGAAGAAGATGCAAAGAGCGAAAGCTCAAAGAAAAGCCCGAAGAAAAAACAACAGAGAAGAAAAAAAACAACGGTTCAGCAAGAAGAAGAAGAGCAAGAAGATAAAGAACAAAAAATGACAGAAGAAGGTGACGATGAAAAAGTCCTGAAACATCCCGAAGTACCCTTTACAGAATAGAAAGAAATCATACATAAGGGGTTCTTCTTCGACGAAGAAGATTTGGCCTTCAAGGTCTTCAGTGCACACGTATTTAGGCCCCCAAAGGAAGACCCATAACGGCTTTTCCAAGGAATTCTTCGAAGGGATAACAAGTTAACCTTCGAGGGACCGTTTTCTCCAAAGGAGGTAGGAGGATTGTTAATAGAGGGAGCAATATTCCTTTCAGACTCGTACCTCTATACTGTTAGTATGTCCACCTACAAGAAAAAAAAAGTGGCCAAAAACCGAAGGAAATAGACAAGTGGATATACGCGCAAAAGTGACTAAAACCCAGTTAAGTGATTATAATAATAATAAAAGTGACTAAACAGCTAGGTTAAATTAGCCAAGTAATAAATAATAAAATAACTAAACGTGATTAAAAAAATAGTAACTAAATAACGAAATTAAAGTGAGTAAAAGTGATTTATAATAAAATAACTAAAGTAAAATAGATAAAAATGACTAATTAACCAATTCTAAGTGATCATAAAAATGTGAATAAAAATGTCTTAAGTAAAGTAAAGTGAAGAAAATAACTAAAATAATATAGTGATTGGTAAATATAAGTTAGATTATATAAAACCAAAAATTATACAAAATTTAGCTCATAAATATATGAATAAATATCTGTGAACCTATAACTTTTAAAGACTCTATTCTAAAATGGCTAAATTTAATAATTAAGATTCTATAAGGTTAACAATTTTATCCCCACTGTCTCCTGCATCCTTTATTTATTCCATACTCATACTTGTAATTTACTCTTCTCCGCTCAATTTTTTTTGGGGGGGTTTTCCCCACTATTAACTATTTATTATTACGTGTATGTAATATTCATTTGTATATTCTCTCTTAATAAATCGTGAATCATTCTATTCTCACCATACTTTCATCGGTAAAGGAGGAAAAGAACAGAAAAATCTACTCTTAAGATAATCGCGCAAGATCGAAAGTTTAGTAATTAAAGTTTGGGTTTTACCAAACAGTGAATTAAAAAAGAGAGATGAACTTAGTAGAAATAATTCACCATCTACAAGATTATGAAAAATAAATAATAAGGAAAATAGAAAGTTACCAAAGAAAATTAATTAAGGGTAAATATACAATGGTCTTCAACAATATATATATATATATATATATATATATATATATATATATATATATATATATATATATATATAAGGTGAACGGCAAAGTTTAGTTGGTACTACCGGCATGGCATGATACCTATTGTTTTTTGTGTTTATTGTTTGTAGGTGGTATATATATATATATATATATATATATATATATATATATATATATATATATATATATATATATATATATATATATATATGAGGGAGGAGTGCAAGGGTGTATTATCCTAGATAAAGGTCTATATTATAGTTAAAGTGGCAACTCTGGACTGTGGTGAATCACCCAGTCAATCTCTAGCTTTTGCCTAATGCAGTTGTGTTTCTATACACCTCGGTTCTGACATTAGACTACCTAACGTGACTAATTACTGATATGATATTGGACTTTGATCAAACTAGCAAGTCATTTGTATCTTGTGATTAGAATTGCAACTTCAAATAGTTTGAGATGAGTGGTTAAGTTTAATTGGTACTACCTACATTACCAGGCAATGGCTTCGCAACTCCCTCCTACGAGGGCGAAGCTTGCGCTTCGCTACAAAGATTAAAATTTAAAATCTGAAAAAAAATCAGCCATGGTTAATTTTTTTTTAATTTTCTAAATTTCGCCAATTATAATAATTTTAAAAAGGAACTCTAAACTAAATTTCTCCCCTTTCAAAATATCACGTTGCTAAAATATAGTTATAGAAGATATATATAAATCAATTTTCTGAACTTCACCATTTGTAATTCTTTGGGTTTCAAAAAATTCACAAAATTTTTATACTTATATTTATTTCTGAACTTCGCCATTTTGTTTTTTGATATTATAAAATAATTATTAGAAATAACTTTGATAAAAAAACATAAGTCATAACCAAACTAAGATGAAATTATTATTCAAATACTCAAAAAAATCCCCTTCTTAAATTATAGAGTTAGTGATGATGATGATGATGATGATGATAACTATTGTGTTTCGTGGGAATAGTTCCTTAAACCAGGAAAATATTCTACAGGAACGCCAGTAGTTTCCTGGCGCTGAGAGAGGGTGGTTAGAGCCGCTCTAAAGTTGGAGATCAAGATAAAACCTCGACCCGAGACATCTGTAACTGCATGGTTTAATGGTAGGAAAACAGCCTTCAACTTTACTGTTTTATTGCTCTGGAAAGAACAACGAAGCCATGCTGATGTTTGTTTTTTAACAAATATTACTGCTTTTCAGGATCTTCTTCCTTCATCAAATGAAGAAATGTCCTCAAAAGATAATTTTGCCAACTCGTTCTCTTCTAAAAACAATGTATCTTTATTCAAGGTCTTCATGGGACACCCAGGAACAGATTAATGACCATAACCACGATTTATACATATCTTGACATCAGTAAAAGCTCCTGGTATCTCGGCTGAAGCAGTAGAACCTGATCAAGGCAAATTTAAGGATCTATAGTTTCAGGAAACGGAACCTGAAGCTCACCTCATTTTTCGATATGGAAAAGAAGTTGCGTACTGCACAGATTTCTGGCTTGTTCACCTCCCCTAGCTTTCCACACAATCCCTCAGATTGGCATCTTTCATAGACTCTGCCAAGCAAAGTCTGAAGGTGGTGTTTCGGTACAGTGGGAATAAATACCCCAGCATTTTCATCGGTCGGTCACTTCATTCGAATGAGCTATATGATAATATGGGATTCTCACTGAAAGATGTCAAGTACCGGTAGCACCAATGGAGCCTCTGTAGAGACATAAATGTCATGGGCTCATTATTGGTGTACAGGCAAGCTTGACGGAGTACTGCTGCTCTCTATGTCTGGGATAGTCGGGCTGTGTCCAAGCACTATACGCAGAAGGACTGGCATCTATGAGCACTTTGTATCCGATAAACACAGTGTCCAAGAAAATCATCTGCTGGACATGAACAAGGTACTTTTTCCCCTTCCTATCAAGCTTGGTTTGATGAATAATTTCGTGAAGGTCATGGGCAAGAAAAACACTGCCCTCCAGCGCATGCACGCTCTATTCTGTAAAGCTCAAGGAGGGCATTTTCGTTGGATTTCTCGTCCTAAAGGTGCTAGAGGATGAGGTATTCGAGGAGAAACTCACATTAAGGGAATTAAGAGCACAGGAAGCATTTAAGTCAGTCTAACATGTATTTTTTGATAACACACGGGTACTAGAGTACCAAGTGTGTGTCGAGAAGTTGTTGCGGGCTTATGAAATATGGGGTGCCAGTCTCACCTTAACTTCTCCACCCAGAACTTTGGATGAGGAAGTGACGAACATGAGGAATGGTTCGACCAAGATATTACTAAGAAGAAGGGCAACTACTAAAGCAAATAGAACCCCAGCATGGTGGGGAAATACTGTTGGATGCTCCTGCGCAACATCATGAAGGTAAGGTATACCATATCCTAAAAAAGAACCTCACTTCTGATTGTCTGTAGTACTATGATGTGTATATATGCTTATATCCAAGTAATTCTAATATTTAGTTTCATCAGTATTTTTTGTCTATGTTTTATATCGTTCTGTAATATGACATTTCAATATATGAAATAAACACATTATATTATAAATATATGCATTATAATAAAAACTCGATATGCGAAAGAAAAACTGTTTATAAATTTTAATCAAGTATATCAAAATTAGTTATCCCCATGCTTGCCACAGATTTTTTTCTAAACCAGTGTTATTTGTCTATTTCGTAATGTCTCTCTTTCGCTCATAGTTGCCTAACGTCGCCAAATTTTGGATTCCATGCTATAATAAATTAATACCTAACTTAGAGGTTCAAACAAATTACTTAATAGTAATTATTATATTTTATTCAAATTTTATCAATTTTAATAAGTCATCATCATTAAATCAATTGTGAAAATTATAAATTGCCTTATATTGTTGCTTGAGGAGTGTAGGAAAGGGGTGATGAAAAAATAAATGACGAAAGTAGTGCTAGGCGAATTGCGAATGCCTTCCTGCATCATTCGAAACTTATAAACCGCTCTTTTGCACTGGTTGCAGTGATCCATTCAACATTTAGGAAAGGGCAGCACTTGCTGCGTATTGGGAGCAGTCCGTCACCAATTGATACGGTGAGTCATTGGAAAGCGGGTGACAGAGCTTGAAAGAGTTAATTAGAGCTATTCTAGTATTATTGAATGCTTCTCGCGCAGCATCGTTCCATTCGAGCTCACGAGCCTTGGGTTGCAGACACACGAGCTCAGTTAGCGGGACTGCAATCGCAGCAAAATTTGGAATCATTCTTTTATAGTAGCCTAACATGCCGAAGTATCTTCGCAGTTCCTTATAGTCTGTTGGTAATGGCATGTCCGCAATTTCCTTAATTTTCTTAGCTGCTGGACAAATTCTCGGAGCCGAAATATGGTGTCCTAGAAAGTCAATCTCTTCTTTCGCGAACTCGCAATTTTCTATGGATACTCGTAGATTGTTTTCGACCAGGATTTTGAATACTTGATCTAAATAATCAAAATGGTCGTCCAAATAGTCCGAAAATATCAGAATGTCGTATATATTTATAACTCTAATCTCCGAAACAGGTTATCCATGTGACTCTGAAAGGCGCAACTCGCATTCATGAGGTCAAAGGGTAATTTTATATACTCCCATAACCCAAACGGAGTTAGCACCGCAGTTTTTTCTATGTCCGCCATGTTTATCGGGATTTGATGGTAAGCAGAAAACAAATCCAACTGGGAGAAAATTTTCTTCCCATGAAGGTGGTTTGCTAGTATCTGTATTCTCAGTAACGTTATCTGCCGGGCATCGTGATTGCATTAAGTGCGCGAAAATCGCCGACCACCCTGTTATCGCCCGGTGAGACCCACGGTGATTTCGACGGGCGCACAACCCCCTCCTTGAAAGAGGCCGTGATCGCGCGAAGGTTGCTAGGGAACTGCCAGTCTCAATTGTATGTGCCACAGAGTTAGGCAACGGTGTGGCAGGATTAGTAGGCGCGGGTATGTACAAGGCTTCATAATTCTCTAATAAGGCATTGTAACTGCACGGTAGATGGTGGAGGTCATTAATAACACTGACCAGCAAAATTGAACTTTTTTTAATCATCAGAGACATGAGCAAACTTTTCTCATGACATTTTTCTCGTTGATTTCAAATCTGACTAGTTTTTCTTTAGCACATCAGGTTTTCGAGATATTCGAAAATGCAATATGGTCGCCGTCGCTGAAGGAAGGTAGCGTTTTACTCTGATTTCTCTGCCGAAACTGGTGATATATGGTTGCATAGCGCCATTGCTAGAAAAAATCGCCTTCTGTATATCTCCATGTGCATTGAGAAGTTGAACTGACACAAAATGATGCATTTAACATATAGAAACTCTAAAATTTATCATTCTCTTTAGGCGTAAACATATGATATAAAGATAAATAGCCATGTTTTGTTTATTTCACAAGCATCAAAAAGTTAATGGTACTTATATTGCATGTATAAGAATGGTAAACAATGATGAAGGGCTAATAAGTCAAAACTCGAATTCATATACGTTGTCTATGGGATTTGTGTTTGAATTTTTTCTCAGGATTATCACGATATAACTCCAACAATGATCTTCAATCATGTTCTCATTCCAAAATCCTTGATAGCGAGTTTCCATGGTTTTGATATCCCGGTGGAAACGTTCACCTCGCTCGTCACTTACGGCTCTAAGATTTTCTGGGAAAAAGTCTAGGTGCGAATGCAGGAAATGGATTTTAAGTCAATACGGCATCCCATTTCTTTATAAGATCGAAGAAGGTTTTCCATACTATCTCTGTATGCAAGTGACTTTTTTGATGCCCGTAAGGTTTGCACATAACCATTTGAAGGCTAGCCCTGCATTTAGTTCAAGAGGAGTGAGGGTCTTCTCGAAGTCAGGGTCTGCTAAAACCTCCCTGATTTGTGGTCCCACAAATATGCCTTCTTTTAGTTTTGCCGCGCTCAGTTGTGGAAATTATTTTCACATATATTATAATCCCTGAGAATTGTCGTTAGCTATTGCTTTCATGAAGTTTTTCATTATACCTAGTTTCAAATGAAGAGGTGGCAGATATATTTTCTGAGACTCTACCAGTGGGACAGACTGAACACTGCTTATTCCAGGCTCATATGCAGATCGAAGTGACCAGTCACGTTTGTCATAATGTTTTGCAGTGGCACGGCTATCCCACAGGCAGAGGAAGCAACAGTACTTCGTGAATCCTCCTTGCATACCCATTAGCATGCCTCTGATCACCAAAGATGTACCACTGATGGGCTTGGTAGTTTATGGCTTTAAGAAGAATGTCCATATTGTCATATGTCTCCTTAAAGTGGACAGAATGGCCAATATGAATTTAAGGCTTTACATTGCCATTGTGCAAGAGGACAGATTTCAGACTTGCCTTAGAAGCATTAATAAAGATACGCCAGTCAGACGCCTCATATGTCTGTGACAAGGCTTCGAACAATCCATTTATATTATGCCAGTAGCAGAGAAGTCCAATGACAGTGAAGAAGGAAGTTAAATCACGATTACGCTTTCTAAAGTAACTCACATGCACATTTTTCCTGAGTAAGAACTTTCCCTGTAGTCGAGATGCTAGAAGTTCTACTTTCTCCTTTGACAGTGACAGATCTCTCACAAGATCATCCAAATCTTCCTGAGTCAATAACTTTGGCTCAGAGTTAGCATCTTCATATTCAATATCCGCGTCTAATGTGCATGCACCTTCAGTACTGCTATCATCACTGATATCATCAGGTACGAGGTCATCATCAGGTGGAACTGGAATTGGCAAAGATACATCATGTGGAACTGATCTGCACGTCGAATCCATAGTTGGATAAACAATTTGGTGCTTGTTCTTGCATAAAACCCTTTTGTGGTGACACTGCAGAAATAGCAATCTTCGAGATGATCTCTGGGCTCTCTCCATATCATAGGAATAGCGAAAGGCATTGAAGCTTTCTTTTTGTTAATCCATTAGAGCAGGAAGTACAAATTTGGTGTGGTGCCCATACTTTATCTTGGTCACCCAGAGGGCAACCGAAGTAGAGTTTGTAATTTTCTTTATATCATTTGTGATAGTACGCTGCTGAGATTTTGTTGTAAAATACTTACATACATAATAGAATTTATCTGGATGATTTTTGCACTCTCGAGGCATTGTTACTGCTTTGTGGAAATATTTGGAAGCCTCTTTTGATCAACGCAGAAGGAGCAACTTAGAAGATGCATATCACATGAGGAACCTGAAAGCATAAAACAGAATTATAAATAATTGGGCAAAATATGTATGTGAGTTACAAATGTAAATGAATTCTTCTCTATACCCCTTTAACCAGCAAGAACTCACGAATCATCTAGTTTGCTCATCTTAGCAGTACAATAATGATGCTTACAACAGAGCAATACCAGTAATATTTTACATCTTATAATCGCAGGCGTCCATTTTGAATTTTTGGCATATCTTATAAACGGTACGTGCTAGAATAAAGCCGAAGGCAGATTTGGATTCAGCATGGAAAATGCATTTAGAAAAGTATAGTAACTTATCTGATGAAAAATGTGTTGACCAGTGTAATTAGTGCTACCGCAGGTTCCCCAGATTGATTTACTTTTGACCTGAACTTAGTTTGATTATCGATAAGGACGCTGCGCGCACAATCCACCGAAAGATTAAAGTGTTCCAGAAACTAGTATTCACTCTTTTGTAAATGGGAATATAGATTTCCCGGGGTGTAGTATTCTCTCTTTTGTAAATGGGAAGATAAACTTCGCCAATGGGATGGATGTTTTCTTGGAGCCCCAGTCGTGTAGGTCACAGAGAGCGACATTGTTGAGTCGATGCTACTTAGAGCTCCTTCTGTTATTCTCCTTGTAAGTCATCGTAGGGAAAATAGTTCACGTTTTCGAGGTTGCTTTCCCAAACCTTTACCCCCTTCACCGAGAATGCACATTCGGTAGCGTAGCTATATCCGAACTCTGATTGAGCGATTAAAAGCTCGGAAAATGAACGATGTAAGTGGGTAGATGTGGGTAGGGGATAAAGAAAGGCTATGGGGGACAGATAGCTGAAAATAGACAAGTGGTGAAAATAGAAAGAAGTGTGGTAGGGTGCAAAGAGATGCTAAGTGCCTGGTGATCAGGCCTATCGCTTTTAAAAATTTCCTTGTTTTGTGGTTTCTTTGTTGTCTTTGGGATAGTTAATATTATTATGGCGTTCAAGCCATGTCTTCAAAAAAATTAATGTTCTTGGATGTGTTATGCGCATTTGCTGTTGTAGTAATAAATTAGTTCAATCACTTTAGTATTATGCTTAGTGTCTTTGTTTTTTTTTTGTATATCTTGTACTGAGTGTAAATCGTGTCTTTTGTTTATTCTTAGATGTCTTCTTCGGTATAGTTGGATCTTCATCGGTGAATTCTAGTAGAAATCGGTGAGGTTTCATAATTAGGTATTCTTTTTCTTGGTCGGTTTTCTTGGTTTGGGTAAAAACATTCTTATTTTCGTGCGTAGAACGGTATAGCGTACGAGAAGTGCAGGCAAGCGGCTTAAAAGCTTCCTTTAAATGAGACTTTTTTGAGACTCAGGATGGCCGAGTGGATTCGCCGCTGGCTAACGGTGGTCCATCGACGCGGAAAGCTGTTCGCAACTCGCCTACGCTATTATTTTTTCTTTGCCCCTTTTCCTACTCCCCTCTATCTCCAACGGCACTTCTGCTCCGCCAGCTAAAAGCCCAGAGGAACTCGGAAATCTGGCGCGACTTATGCCTCTTCTGTAATGGTTAATCATTTGGACGATATCATCGTTCAATTCCTGTACATTACAGATCTTTTTCTTATTGCTTTCAAGAAGATTTCTGAACATCTATAGAGTTTTGACTGCAGCTGTGGTCCTGGTGATTCTTTCTTGGACGTTGTAATATATTGCCTATATATGGTTGTTTACTTGTAAAGGATTCGGCACTATATATATATATATATATATATATATATATATATATATATATATATATATATATATATATATATATATATATATATATATATATATATATATATATATATATTTCCTTCACATGCATTTTCCCCTATATTCCAAATTACCCGAATTCGTGGAGGAAGAAGAGAGATGCGCGAGCTCTCCACGCTGTACCCGATCCGATCAACATGTGACCAAAAGCTCCCACTCTCTTATTCCTTACTATATATCTACTTCTATATTTAATTACTATCTACCTTGTGTGAAATCCCGTATGAATGGTGTAAGAATCTTAATTAATTCCTCTAAGCCTCTACTTTCTATTTCTCCTTAATTGTGTTATAGTGAAACAAGCTACCCTAGGCTAGTAGACTACAAATCGAGTAAGTACTAAATTCCTCTTATTTCCATTTCAATTTTTATATAATGAGGTGTTATCCTACATTATATTGGCGACGAGGATGGGATTCATTCAGCCCAGGAAAAGTTGGATGCCATAAAAAGTGCACCAACTCCAACTGATGTTACTTCATTACAAGCTTATTTAGGACTTTAGAAACTTCTATAAGAAATTTCTTCCTAATGCTTCTACATTTCTGGAGCCGTTAAATCGTCTTTTACGCTCTAACACTCCGTGGCATTGGGGCTTAGCCCAACAAGCCGCCTTTGAAAAGTCCGAAAATACACTTCTCAATTCCAAAGTTCTAGTTCATTTTGACCCTACACTTCCTATTACAGTTACATCGGACAGTAGTTCATATGGCATAGGTGCTGTTTTTTCCCAGAAAATAGATGGTCAGGACAGACCAGTCTACTGTGTATCTCAAACCTGGACACAAGCCAAGAGAAATTATTCCCAGCTCGAGCGTAAGGCTCTGGTTTTAGTTTTTGCAGTTCGTAGATTCCATTTCTATTTATATGGTCATTCATTCACATTCATTACTGACTATAAACCACTTCTGGGGTTGTTTTCTGCCAACAAATTTATTTCTCCTCTGGCTTCAGGCCGTATTCAGTGATGGTCGTTAATACTTCTTAACTACAAATTTGATTTAATTCATAAATCTGGAGTCTTTGGGGGCACCGCAGACGCTTTGAGCCGTCTTCCTGCTCCGTGCGGTGGCTCCGCTCCCATTCCTGAGGAATAGATAAACCTTGTTGATTTCTTACAGCATACTCCAGTGACTCTGAGGCCATTGCTCGTGAAACTGCGAGTGGCCTACTTCTTTCTGAGGTTGTCAAATTCCTCAAATTTGGTGGGGAACACACTAAAGATTCTCGATTCACCCCTTTTGCGAGTAGAGCTTCTGAACTTTCCTTACAATCTGGTTGTATTATCTGGTCTCACCGAGTAGTTATTCCTGCTTCTTTACATTCCACACTTCTGCAGGAACTCCACGATAGTCATCCCGGAATGGTTCAGATGAAAGAACTATCTCGTGGCTATTTCTGGTGGCCTGG
This sequence comes from Ceratothoa steindachneri, assembly GCA_963969495.1. NCBI lineage: Eukaryota > Metazoa > Arthropoda > Malacostraca > Isopoda > Cymothoidae > Ceratothoa > Ceratothoa steindachneri. The sequence goes on from OZ018326.1 coordinate 26,936,049, forward strand.
TTTAGATGCCCAAATTGAGGCCTTTGTGAAAAACTGCTTATCTTGTGCAGCCTCACAAAATTCTCCGAAACACAGTCCCCTTCATCTTTGGGATTGGCCTTCCAAACCTTGGTACCGTCTTTATATTAACCATGCTGGTTCAATCAATAACACATACTCATTAGTGGTTGTTGATGCCCACTCTAAACGGGTTGAAATCGTTCCTACCCCTACTACTACTACTACTACTACTACTACTGCTTCCACAGATGCTATTTTGCGTTCCATTTTCGCGCGTTTTGAGTTACCGGTCGTCTTTGTTTCGGACAATGCTTCTTCCTTTACTAGTTTGGCCTTCCAGAAATTCGTTTCTGATAACGGTATCCGCCATATTACTTCTGCGCCTTACCATCTCTCTACTAATGGTTTGGCATAGAACATGGTTAAAAGCCTCAAATCCGCATTGTCTCTTTCCACGGAGGAGGAAATCCAGACAGTTTTTGCCAAATTTCTTTTTCGCTATCGCGTTACTCCGCAGAGTACGATGGGTAAATCACCAGCATAACTTCTGTTAGGTTGGAGACCTCGTACTATTTTTGATTTGCTATCTCTATCTGACAATCTGAGAGACAGAGTCATTACAAAAAAAAAAAAATCAGAAATTCTACCGCGACCCACTACGTCTGCGAACCCCTGATTTGGTTCCTGACACACCCGTTATGATCCGAAATTACACTCCTGGTGGTCCTTCATGGGTTCTTGCCACTATTTCTGAACGAACTAGGGCTGTATCATACAAATGTATGACACCTGAGAAGACTTCAATTCGTAGACATTCCGATCAAATTATTATTTAGTCCAACTATTCCGTCTTCACTTAGTTCACCTATGGTTACAAATGAGCCGTTAAGTGATCTTGCACCCAGTTCAACCACTTCACCTACCCATTCCTCACCACCAGCACTCCGGCGCTCCTCTAGAGTCTCAAACTCGCCGGATAGGCTCAATTTATAGGCTAGGAGTGTAATATATTGCTTATAAATGGTTGTTTACTTGTATAGGATTCGGTACTGTATATATATATATATATATATATATATATATATATATATAGATAGATATATATATAGATATATATAGATATATATATATATATATATATATATATATATATATATATATATATATATATATATATATATATATATATATATATATATATATATATATATATATATGATGAAAATTAGTGCAATATCGCAAGAAAAGATGAGGAATTAAACCACATTCTCCGAAGACAATTTAATTCAGAACACTTTCGGTGTATCTCACACCCTTTTTCAACTGACACTGGGCAGAAAATATAAGAGAAATGCATATAAGCATAACACAAGATCTAATCTGGGGATGGGGGGATAGGCCTAAACATATTGAAGGGCTGGCATTTTACTATTTTGTTTATTTGCAATTTTATTACAGGATTAAAAGACAATTGACCCTCAGATAGATTTAAATTAGGAACTGACGATATCAAGCTCGATTCTACGATTCTTCTCTTAACATAGTTAGCCGATTTAAATAACATTTTACTTCCATTAAAATCGATCGTATGATTCTTGTCTCTAACATAGCAAAATATTCCACTACTTTCCCTGCCTACTCTAATATCTCTTTTGTGTTCGTACAATCTCTTGTCTAGATTTCTCCCCGTTTTCCCGATATAAACTTTATGGCAATCGTTGCATGGTATTGCATATACTCCTATGTTAATATGTTCTTTGGGTTTCCTTGCAATCATCAATTGGTTTAAGGAATTATTATATTTAAAGGCTAGATTAATACCCGCTTTTCCAAATATGTCCTTTAAACTATTTAATTTATTATTAAATGGCAATGTTATACATTTGTTGAAGTCACTAGTGCGGGAAGGCTTATTACCATAGAATGTTTTCCTAGCTGCAAAATGGGCAGACGATATGAACCAATCGGGGTAATACAAATTAGAAAAAATGGTCCTGATAATGACAATTTCTTCATCTAAATAGGAAGGATGACATATTTTGTATGCTCTAATGTGGTTTAATTCCTCATATATATATATATATATATATATATATATATATATATATATATATATATATTAGGTTGAAGAATAAGTTCTTGCGTTTTTTTTATGTTGTGTTGATTTAAGTTTTGTTGACGTGATTTGTGCACATATTAAGAAACAATAATAAATAATGAGAGCACAATTTGCAAAGGTTAGGCTACGTCTCTTAACAGCGTAGACTATTAGGCTTTTGCTTAGGCTTCGTCTTGAAGTTGAGTAATAAGTCATTGCAGTTTATTTAAAAGTTGTGTTAATTTAATTTTTGTTCTGTACCCTCAAAGTGGAATGTCAAGTTAAAAGAAAGGCGCATTTTCGACACTTGTTGTTATTCATTTTCAATCGAGACGGGAACAATGCAAACGCAGCCAAAGCTCGTCGCGATATTTATGCTGTGTACGGAAAAGATGCTTTATCAGAAAGGAGATCTCAATGGTGGTTTTCACGTTTCAAAACGGTCATTTCAATCTTAACGACGAAGAACGTTCTGGTCGCCCCATTAAGTTGGATGAAGATCCCTTGAACGACCATCTTCATGAAAATCTTCGTTAATCGACTAGAGAATTGGCTGTACAATTCGCGTGTGATCAGAAAATTGTAGTGAATCACCTTCATTCGATGGGAAAAGTTCAAAAACTCGGTGCATGGGTTCCGCACGCTTTGAGCGAAAACAAAAAAAACTTCAACGCTTCACGATTGCCGCAGGTTTGCTTGCTCGTCACAAGGCTACTCGTGGATATAAGGGCATATCTTCACCGCATCATCACTGGCGACGAAAAGTAGTGTGTTTATGTCAACATGAACCATCGAAAACAATGGCTTAGCCCCAATAAAAAAACGCTTTCGCGATTAAAGCAAGGACTTCATTCACGAAAGACGAGGCTGCGTGTGTGGTGGGATTGTGAAGGCATCATTCTTTATGAGCTAAATTCTAGAATTGAAATTGGCCGGTAGCTTTCCTTCAACGTTGGGTCATTTTCGTGATTAGGCAAGAAAATCATCTTAGCCGTTTTATAAGCATCTTTAAAGTATCCCGTGTTCAGACAGAGTTTAAATATCCTACTCATCCCTTCGATGAGATTGGCTGGTGCCTTTTCAAAGTTTAACTTTGTAAGCCCCGATTGTCCCGGGGCTTTTGTCGGAATGAGCGGAGCGTGCCGAGTAGTTCTTCTTCGGTAATTTCGGCGTCTCTGTCGCGCTGTCTATCCACCTGGTGGTGAGGGTGCGTCTTGTGTATTTGTTAGTTAAGCTCGTTTATGATGTTGCTTTCAAACTCTAGATCATAGTCTTCGTTTTCCTCTTCAGTTATACTGAAGATTTTTCCCATCAACTTCGGAATATCTCTTCAATTCTTCTTTCTTTGGTTTCGATGTTTCCATCTTCTTTTTCCCAGTCGATCCTTTGAGACTTCTGATCTTTTTCCAAAATTCTTTGGGAGTTGCTTCGTGATCGACGCTATCGATCGCATCATCCCATCGTCTCCATTGTTGTTCGAGGATCAACTGGTTGAGTTCTTCTTTGATTTCTTTACTTCGTTGCAATGAGTGAACTGATGCATTCCTGATGTTGATCTCATACAATAATAATTTCAGCTCACGGTATAAATCCTTCATGTTTTCGGTCCATCTGTAGGTAGATATGGTCCTACACTCGAATTTAGGGATACAAGCCCTATCTGGGTTGATGAAATGAATACAATTTCTCTGAATACATTTCTGTAAAAAGTCCTTTTCGTTGTCCAGCCGTTGGTATTAATTTCCAGTGTCTTCAGTACGTTCCGTAACAAGATGAATTTTTTTTTCCTACGCTTCTCTTGTTCCTTCTTGGGGGCTAGCGGGGCGGTTTTACTGTGCCCAGGGTTTTCCTTCTTCGGGGACAAAACTTGGGGTTTGGGACCTGTTCTTCGTAGCTCGTGTACGTCTGCAGGGGCCGTCGTCGTTGTCTGAAGAGGAGGAGCCCTCTTCATTTTCAGCCTTTTCTTCTTCTTCTTCATCGTCCTCTTCGGATTCCTCCTATGAAGGAGCTTCGATGATCTCCCCCACTCCATATTTTCAACAGTGTTGTTTCTTATGACTGATTCCTTGAATACCTTGGAGCATTCAGGGTCTGCAGGCATGATTACTGAAGGGAGATTGTTTGCCTTTAAGAGTGCATTGAGGACCTGTTTTTTTACACACGCAGGCTTCACTGCATTAACAACATTTGCGTGAGAAATGCAAGTCAGAATCTTTGCCCTCAGATCTCCTGTGATGTTAATCTGTGCAGGTGTAGTTTTTACTTCCCGTTATTCTTGGCGGCGTTCGTGTAGGTCATGTCCTTAGCTTTCTTCTCTTCTTCTTCCTTCATTTTAATAATATGTCGGCGCTTTGGGCAGTTCAGGGCCATGGTCCTGTGTTTCCCTTTACAGTTTAGACATTTTTCTTAGTGCTCTCGCATTTATCATATCAATGTCCTTCTGTGGCCAATTCAATGCACCACAATTTGTTCTTGTCCGGGCATGTCGTAGTTGTGTGATCCTCTAATTTATAGCATATAAAGCACATTTGTATGCTATTAAATCTCTTGTTGGATGTTCTAACCTGGGATTCTCATATTGAAGACTAAGATCCCGTCCGTCGTCACTTTCCTGGCCATGTCGGTGGTAGAGAACGTTATTTTGAACGCGTGGGTGTGTTCACGGAATTTGATTACATCCCGGACTTTCACCCACGGTTTGCTCCTCTGAATCTCCTCTTTCAGATCTTCGGTCGAGTGGTCACCGATCCAACTCTCCACTTTCCGGCAAATGACACTGCGGTTCGCTGCCACTTATGGGGGGTGGGGGTGGGGGTGGGGGGGCTTTGCTTCGAGTCCGATGCGTTTCAGTGTGGTAGCTCCTTCTTCAAACAGGAGCCGGTCCACATCTTTGGACTCTGCACAAATGGCAATAAAATAAAACCTGATGAAATATAAATCAGTTTCACCAGTGCCACCTTGTGTTTGAGGTAGAGGGTTTTCACACAGCTTCCTCTTTTCTGGGACCTTTTCTCCTTGTATGGTCCTGAGGGAGACCCTCTTAGTGAGGGTCTCCATGGTCTTCTTTGTTCTTTACTATGTCCTCTTCTTTTCTTCTTGTCTTTTGTAACCAATGTATAATTTTTTTTGTATTTTGTGAGTGAAAATAATGTGAGTAGGTGGTAAAGGCAGTAGTGGTTAGTAAAAAAGTGAGAGCGTTCCCGTCCATTTTCCAATTGGTCCCCCGCTCGGTTGCTGCCAGGATGATTGGTGCATGATGGATGGTATGGATCTCGAATGGAAACCTCAAGAGGGGTGAATTATGGTGGACTTGATGATATGCGGCCGAATCAACGGCCGCTAAAGTTTTGCCGCCACCTCTCGGGTACTTGCGCCATAACTGCATCCAACTACATAGAGACGGGTGTTACTTCCTTCTATGATGATGGCTGGGTCCCCCGGGCGATGAGGATCTCTCTTCCGTCCGGGACTCGCAGTTATGCCCCAGTTTCGAGATAATTTCTGACTTATGCTTCCGATGTGGGCTAGTCCTCAAACCAATTTTCACATAAGCCCTTAATTATGTCAGTCCAAGTGGCCGGCATAGTAAAGACGAAATCAATGAAGGGCAGACATCCCAGCAGGTTCGCATGCAGGGCGAACCTTTTTGAAGGGGGAAGCAAAATTCAACAAAAAACTTCCAGAATATGATCTTTTCTATATAGGTAGTAAATGGATTTCAGCCGTGTTTACATGCAAACGGTTTGAGCGTTATTAACATTTTAAATCTATCGAGACGCTGATTGGAAAATTATTGCAGTGCTTAAGGCTAAAAGCTGATGGGTCAATTTGTTAATGCTAAGGTCTATTATTCCAAAAATGAACATACTCGTAGGTATGACAATTAAATGTATCTCAATCCTGATTGGCTGAAATTTGTAGAATTATGAGTATATAGAATGACTATTTATATAGGTGTATTTTTGTGGAAAAAACGGAGTTAGTAATCATTTTTATTCAAGAAGAAAGAAGTTGTCATATCCGTTCGCCATTTCGAGGCTTGTTCCAGCTGTTTACCAAAGAATAAAGAATCCATCTATATATTTTCCTTTATCTTAAGGGAGCGTTTGATCACTTAACCCAGCCTACCATACAACGAGATAGAAATCGTTATCCAGCCCGTATAACATTTTAAAAAGAAACAAAAGGGAGGAATATATTATTTTAGGCTGAATAATTATAAAAAAAAATCCGTGTATAAGTGTAGGTAATAATTATAAGGCATTGACCTTATATATTTAATTTAAACCAAATGAATAGAGGATTTGATAAAGAGAATTTGTGCCTTTAGCAATAAAATGGTTGAAATGGCAGCTTTTGACAACTATTCAAGGCATGTTTCCCAGATGTAACCATTTCAGCTAATTAAATATAGAAACTTATCCTTCTCAATATTTTTAATCATAAAAACAATTAATATAATGGCTCTGTTTTATTTCTGCTAAAATTAATATATCTTTAATTAAAAACAACCTATACATATACAATAAACTAAATTCCCAAAACCTTTGAGTCTATTAAACTCTCTAATTATGAACCTATTTTATTAATGTAATACTAATAAAAACTATCTTATTAAATATTTGTGTATAATTGAATAACAATTTTAAGATTCTACAATAGTATAAAATATTTTAAGGAAATTAATATTGAGGAAAAAAAGTAATAATTCCATTTAAAATTCGTGTTTGCCGCGGGGTGTGTGGTCCATTGATATATGTAGAAGGGAAATTGGTAAGTGTCTCAAGATAGAGATAGCAACACCTGATGTCTTTTCAAGTTCCTGTTGAATAAAGAATACTAAATATAGCGCCATAGAGTTTTTACCCTTAAAGAATCTCTGATGACGTTTACATCGCAAGCAATCAAGAAATAACTACCACCTGGAGTCAGTGCTTCACGCAGAAGACACTCTCCGATGAATTGAATGGTAGCTACCAAGAACCCTAGCTGGTTGCCCAAGAGTGGTACCCAAATTATCTACGACAAATCACTCTTGGTAACCAAACCAATCACAACACGGCAACAACCCCTATATATCTAAGTATTCTGCCTGTTTTATGTCCGTGATCTTTTCAAAGAATTTGCCAAGGAACTTGAGTAGCGAGATAGGTTTGTAGCTCGTTACCAAGTTCGGAGGATTGCTTACCTTAAGAATGTAGATCATTTTGGCTGTTTTGAACCCGTCTGGGCAATATCCCAGTCAGACAGGCATTAAACAATTTTGTAATTCCATTCTAGTAAACTATCTGTTACTTTATAGGCGAATTTTTGTCATACTGTTTGAACAAGTGTATCACACTAATATTTATCTCGTTGTGTAATTTAACGCCACTAAAAGCTACACCTCCTACCTTTATGTCCTATGAAGCATAATGCCACCTTTTATTTTGTTAACGCCAAATTGAACTTCCGAAACGATGAGGGAATAGATTCTAGCATATGGTCGTCAGGGCTCATCGCTGGGGTTAAAGTCCCCTCACAAGCCCCCTCCATCTAATAAAACATCAGCTAAGTCCCAAGGCAATTTGCAAGAAAATAGCGACCTCTAGCATCTTTCTAGACAACTGTTAACACGTGTAAAAAGAGTAGAAACGACGGGTCTGAATCCATCTTTTATATCTCCATGTATAAAGCAACCTTGAATTGGGATGGGGGGGGGGGGGAGTTGGCACAATGATTTGCGTTCAAACCAAAGTTATTTTTGTATTAGTCTTTTCTAGCACAGGGCACTGACATATAGTACCGTCCTTAAAGATCAGAATCTATCCGGTCTAGGGGATCCTATCAGCGGAGGAGAGAAGCGGATCAAAACCCCGCTCTCCTCTCCTAATAAGAAAAAGAATAGAAAAGAGACAAAGAAGACTCGGGACACCTTTTCCTCCGCAGCAGCCGCGGGGACGGATGGGGCCACTGCCCTTTCGGTATGTGATCAATCCAAGAACGGCACATCCGGCCCCTGTGCTGCTCTGGATGGGGAGTCCCAGCCAACGACTAAAGGTGCGCAGAGCGGAGCTTCGATTACGTCGAGCTCCCTCATTCAGAGGCTACCTGGCGTTCTCGAGCCCGCTGGCTTCAAACGCTCCCTCGTTGTTCGCTCCACTGAGGGCAGCATGTTGGCTAAGGGCAACATGATCCATTAGAAGAGAAATCTAGTTGCGTGATTGGTAGAGAGTCGAAGGTGACCCGTTTCTCGGACGGGAGCCTTCTGGTGAAAGCGTCGAATCCCTCTGAGGCGGCCATGAGTAGTACCCATCGGGCACTTGATGGGACATCTATGAGTGTGGCACCACAATCTACCATGAAGTTCGTGACAGGAATAGATATTGGAGGGAACTTGTGGACTACTCCATAGATGACATCACCTTAAAATCAAAATCGTGTGTGGCCAAGTGTATTAAATGCGGAGAACCGCACCCCGCTTTATCGAAGCAATATGGTGCGTATCTCCTTCAGAAGGAAATCCTGGCTGTTCAGGCCCAGGATTGTCTCTCATTTGGAGAGGCTAAAGACTTGGTTCTGGCGCGCCCGGCGCTGCCTGGGACGTTTTATGATTCAATGTAAAAAAAAGATACCCTCTGCTCCTGGCCAATCAAAGCCCGAGCACGGTTGTTTCCGTGCCCATTAAGAACCCTTATGTGGGTTCTAACCCATCCCGCGCTTCTCTGGTAGAGCTGGCGGCATAATGGGTTCACGCCCAGCCCCGGCTAAAACCATGGCTCCCCACTCCTTTCCCCAGCGTGACCGTTTCTCGTAAGGCAAAACGGCCGCGCTCCTCCACCGAATCGCTAGACTCACAGGAGGCAACACCCCTGAAGCTGGTCGTGAGGCCATCTTCCGGGGTTTCTAAAGATGTCCCCCGGAAGGGAGGGGGCACTAAAGAAGTTTCGGCTATAGTATATGGTTATTAATGTGATTTAATTTCTGTTAATAAATCAGCCTAAATGGCGTTTCGAAAACCATAACCATAAATTTGTTTGATCGAAGTTGTCTGCTGATAGTTTTAGGCCTTAGGCGACAGCGAAATAAATTTTGAAATAATGACTTGGGCTTTAAGAAAGACAATTACACAAATATAAATATATTCATAAAATCAACGAATGTACAATGAGATAAGTAGGTTAGGTGTACAATGTAAAATATTTTAACATATGATTTATAGTAAAAAGATGCGAAGAGAATTGAAGTATGTGAAATAAATATGGTGGAATAACATGATGAAATAATATAGTAATGATAATATAGTAATGACTATGATGGACTGTGAATTAGGGACTGCAAGATGAAAAGTAAATATCATTAGGACCTACTCTTGTATGGTCGTTTGCAAAGAATTGTGAGAGAAAATGGAATTAACTAAGTATGATTTGTTTGGAGGTAAATGAATAATTGTAGAAGGAATGATTACCGACCTTTATACGAAGAAAGCTGCGAGTCGACTGAGAAGGAATAGTGTGCTATTTGTTCGGACAGAAGGCGTGTGTTTGTTTGTTTGCGTGTGAAATTTTAAGAGATGTTGTTTGGAACAGTATTACGTTTAATGAATTGACAATTAAAATAAATGAATTAATTAATTAATATGTTTTACATAAATTGATTTAATTTACAAAAGTTGAGTAAAATAATTGGAAGATTAAATTGACAAAGTTAAAGTAAAATAATTGAATGATTAAATTGATAAAGTTATAGTAAAATAATTGAATGATTAGATTGACAAAGTTAAGTAAAATAATTGCATATGAATTTTACATAATAATTGATGTATATATATATTTAAGTTTCCCAAGAGGTTTTTATTATAGGAATGCCCAGAGGCATTGCTATAACACTCCTCCTCTAAGAATGTTAACCCTCTTTTTACTATTTTGAGATTACAAGTCCGAGTACCGACGAGGCTTCCTGACGACGCGACTGGAGCGTGTGACAGTGCCATTGGTTTGGATGCGGGTACGGGGACACAGATTTGCTGTGGCAGTGGCAGTGTCATTAGCGTTGAATGAGGCACTGGCACGAGAGAAGGTTGATGGAGCGAAGGTGATCCGCTTGCTGGTTCCTTGCGAGATGGCGTCAAGCGGGATGTGGGAGTCTTGAGTCCCGTTGTCCGCTGACGGAGTGACCAGTGGGGGGGGAGGGAGATTTGCTCCTGACTAACCACTTCTGCCGACGGGGGTTCCTGCAACAAAGGAGGAGGAGGCAGCAAAACAGAAGGTGGAGTTGGAGAGGCAGGAGTAGTTAAAAAGGTGGGGTTTAGGTTGTTTTGGGGGATTACTGTACAATAAAGGGGTATAGTAGGAGGAGAATGAGATGATTGGGGTTCTAGACGAACATTTTCGGTATAAGCGTGTTTTAGGCGTGTTGCGAGAGCACTATGTGAGTGATAAATGGGTTTATAGCGTGTTGCCAGAGCACTATGCGAGTGCGAGGATTGATGACGTGTTGCCAGAGCACTATATGAGTACAGAATGTAATGGCGTGTTGCCAGAGCACTATGTGAGTGCGAGGATTTATGGCGTGTTGCCAGAGCACTATGTGAGTGCGAGGATTTATGGCGTGTTGCCAGAGCACTATGTGAGTGCGAGAGGACTTATGGCGTGTTTTTGTTCTTTGTTAATCCCTTGAGATGTTAGTTTAAAGGATGTGAGGTGTTTATTGTTTGTTAATCCCTTGAGATGTTAGTTTAAAGGAAGTAAATAAGAGGCTGGAGTGAGAGGAATGCCAGAATTTGAAGGTTGGGAAATTGAAATTTGAGGATTTGGAGAAAGTGGTTGAGTTGGGTGAAGTGAGAAAACGAGAATTTGAGGAATGAAGATTTGATTGATGATTTTGAGAGTTTGGTGATGAAAAGTGAAGATTAGAGGAGTTTTGAGATGAAGATTAATATGCGAGGAGTGGAGAGTTGAAATTGGCTGGAGTTACTGGTTCTAAATATGTGCAAGGCTGTAAACATTTTTACGGCTTGTGCACCATATTTGTTGTACCAGCACCACCGAGTTGGTAGAGAGGGAAAAGGAAAACTTATGCTACGGGAGACTACTTGGCGCAGTATGTGAAGACGCATAACTGTGGTTTCAAGGCTGTGTACAGAGTACAGCGTTGTGTCCATACCTTTGATGATACCAGCTTAGGTCCTGATGGTGTGGAAGATGGTGAGAATAGTGGGAAGAATGAGGTTGAAAATTTTGTTGTCTCTCACCTCTTGCATTGGGATGCCCTCGTAGGTTTCTCTTTCGTGAACCAGAGCGGGGCCTGCGCCTTCGATTGCTAAACCCGTGTCCGTGCTCGCTCTGTGGTTCACGCTGCAGCTTTAACAGCTGGATGTCGGCTTCCATCCTCCGTATTGAAGCCTCAGGGTCCGTCAGAGGAGTTCGACGTGCCTCGAACCTGCGAAATTGAAGCATTGTTAAATGGGCCGTGAGTTTGGCCGTTGCCCTAATTCACATAAGGAGTTTTATACAATTTATCTGCGGCTGCAGCAACCTCATCAATGTTCGTGGGCTCGAGCTTAGGATTAATGGCCTAATTCCCTCGAGGGCTCCTCTCATGAAAATTTCGGAGAGGAGGGGGCTAAAAAGTTCGATTTGAGCACCTTTTACCCTGATAAGGTCCTTCAAATGAGAAAAAAAGGAAGTAGGACTCTTATCTCCCATATCCTGAGTATTCAGGAGCTCTCTTGGGTCATCTATTTAAGATCTACCATATGTATTGAGAAAAGCCTCAATCAGGCGGTCTAAAACACCAGCCTGTTCCCCGTTAATTAGCACTTACCTGAACTGAATAAAGGTACTTATGGGAAACCGCTGGATTATTGCTACCACTTTCTCCTCTTCAGTGATGTTCGGTGGTTTAAGGAGAAGGGATGAGACTTCCAACCATGCAATTGGGTTTGCAGAATCATACACGGGAAGAGAGAGGTACGCATGTGGTTGTCTATGCGCGGACTGTGGGTTCGATGCAGACGGTTGGTCATGATGAGGTTGGGCGCTAACTGATGTCCTTAGCGGGTGCGTTTGGTCCATCATAGTCACTGTTTTATGTATACTTGTGCTAGTTGAATGAAGGTGTTTACGTGAGAAGTAGCTGTGGCTGTGTGCACGTGTGTGAGTGTGTGTGTGTGTGTAAATTGCTCACGAGCACAGGAATATAAAGAATTGAAAAAATAATTGAGAAATTAAGGAAATTGTCCACTCGTTGAATATAGGGGATTATAATAAAATAAAATGACGTGAATTATGATAATTGGAAATATGATGTTAAAGATACCACGCGATATTAAAAAAAAAATGAACACGTGAATCAAAAAATGCTCAAGCAAGGCTTTGGAACGAAATTGACGCGTGGAGTCAAGAATTATTTTATAGTTTAAACTTATTTATTGATTGACGGGAGATTACAAAACTTTGGGCACCACTTTATAGTATATGGTTATTAATGTGATTTAATTTCTGTTAATAAATCAGCCTAAATAGCGTTTCGAAAACCATAACCATAAATTTGTTTGATCGAAGTTGTCTACTGATAGGCCTTAGGCGACAGCGAAATAAATTTTGAAATAATAAACTGGGCTTTAAGAAAGACAATTACACAAATATAAATATATTCATAAAATCAACGAATGTACAATGAGATAAGTAGGTTAGGTATACAATGTAAAATATTTTAACATATGATTTATAGTAAAAAGATGCGAAGAGAATTGAAGTATGTGAAATAAATATGGTGGAATAATATGGTGAAATAATATAGTAATGATAATATAGTAATGACTATGATGGACTGTGAATTAGGGACTGCAAGATGAAAAGTAAATATCATTAGGACCTACTCTTGTATGGTCGTTTGCAAAGAATTGTGAGAGAAAATGGAATTAACTAAGTATGATTTGTTTGGAGGTAAATGAATAATTGTAGAAGGAATGATTACCCACCTTTATACGGAGAAAGTTGCGCGTCGACTGGGGAAGAATAGTGTGCTATTTGTTCGGACAGAAGGCGTGTGTTTGTTTGTTTGCGTGTGAAATTTTAAGAGATGTTGTTTGGAACAGTATTACGTTTAATGAATTGACAATTAAAATAAATGAATTAATTAATTAATATGTTTTACATAAATTGATTTAATTTACAAAAGTTGAGTAAAATAATTGGAAGATTAAATTGACAAAGTTAAAGTAAAATAATTGAATGATTAAATTGACAAAGTTATAGTAAAATAATTGAATGATTAGATTGACAAAGTTAAGTAAAATAATTGCATATGAATTTTACATAATAATTGATGTATATATATTTAAGTTTTCCAGGAGGTTTTTATTATAGGAATGCCCAGAGGCATTGCTATACGGCTCCTACGCCCACAACAAGAGCTAGGCTGGGGGACTCGAAGGCGGTGAAACCTCCAGAGGAGGGATCCCCTCCTTTGAAACCACCCGCCTGCATAAGGTTTCGAAGCGGAGGGAGGAAAAGACTCGCAGGGCGAGTGCCCCCCCCCCTCCTATAATTCTTTGAAAGCAAAAGCGCCTTCAGCGCATTGTCCGACCAACAGCGCCCGGAGTTCTGCCTCCAGGAAGCGTACGGCCATTCCCGCGCTGGTCTTTCTTTCGAAGAGGCACCCTGCATCTCCTCTGATCTAGGCCCAGACGGCATATTCCTGAAATTAAATTGCCGTTCCTCCGGGCTAATTGGGAAGAGCTGCGGAGTCTCGTCTTCTCCTGTTTTCCTTTAGCTATCTTTTAGCAGGAGACCTTGCTGGGCCTATCGCCATACCAGGGTATAAGGGTTTTTTCGACTTCACGACCATGGGGTGAGTGCCAGGCAGGAGGATGCCCCATTTACACCATGCATGACACTCACTTCCAGGCAGTAGCTGTGCACCTGTATCTGGATAGAAGGTATATTGTTATTTCTGCGTACAGTCCACCATCAGCCGACTTTGACGCAGGGGATTTTCACCACGTCGTGGCACGGTTGTCGAGGCCCTTCCTCCTGCTATGGGACTTGAACGGGAGACATCCCCTCTGGGAAGATACTCGATCAATCCCAGGGGTCAGGTCCTTGCCGACCTGATCGACGAGATGGAGATAGTTGACCTAAATGTAGATGAGTTTACGCATCACTGCCTGAGAATCGCTTCATTTTCCTGTCTCTATCTATATGTGTGCTCTCCGGATGCACAGGCTGATTTGGAGTGGGGATAGTCGATGACCTCCATGGTATTGATCACTTTCCCAATCAAATATGATTTACTGCGCCGCTGCCGCCTGAAAGCCCGTCCCTTTGGTGCTTGGCGCGGGCTTGGTGGACCACAATTCAGGAAATGACAGATTTTTCTCTTTCATTTGAGGAGTTTAGGTCGGTAGATGAAGCCGTTGAGTTCTTCTCCAGCAACCTCATCTCCGTAGGCCTAACTACTATTCCTAGAACACCTGGCCGTTTTGAACGCCGAACGCTTCCGCGGTGGTCAGATGAGTGTGAGGCGGCCCTCAAGCAGAAGCGTTATGCCTACATGCGCTATAGGCGCCGCCCGAACTATTTCACTATCGGTGAATTACGTCGAGCTAGGGTTAAGTTCCGGTCTGTTTCGCAGCGAACCCGCCGCTCTTCCTGGCGGGCACACATGTCTTCACCTAACGGGAGCACACCTCTAGCAGAGGTGTGAAAGCGAGTCAAAAGGATTTGGGCAAGTTCTCACAGGACCCCCCTCCCATTCTCCAGGAGATGGAACCGCAATCTCAGATCCCGCGTCCGTGGCGGAATCCCTCGCGTCGGCTTCCTCTAGGCGGGATGCTGCTCCGTCAGCATTCAATGCGCGTCGTGATATCGGGGAAGGCCGCCCACTTGACTTTACCTCCAGAGTCGGAGAACCCTTCAACGACAGGTTTACATTGAATGAGTTGCGTTCCGATCTCGCTTCGTGCACGGACACCTCCCCTGGTCCAGACGATGCCCTGTACGCTATGCTTCGACCCCTGGGTGAGTGAGGCACGGCCTTTCTGTTAGATTGGTTCAACAGGATCTGGGTGGAGGATCTTCGCCCAGATTCCTGGTGAATCGCTACTGTGCTCGCCTCTCGCAAGCTGGGGAGAGATCACTCTACTCTGACCGGTTTCCGCCCAATCTCTATTCTCTCTAACCTCCTGCGTGTGTAAATTGATGGAGAAATTGGTAAATATTAGACTAACCTGAGGCCATCTGACTGGAAAATGTAGTCAGCCAGGCCCTCCTTCGTAGATAGCACTACGCCACGGTGTTTTTCGATCTGGAGAAGGCCTATGGAGGGGGGGCATTCCTATATTTATTTATTATAACTTTTCTTATTGGCGGAGATTCCTTCTTCTTTATTGGCTGAGATTCCTCCTTCTTTAAGTTGGCTGGGTTAATTCTTGATCTTCTTTTCTTGATGTATCTTCATAATAACTTGCATTTATCTTGATGTGATGATTCCATGAGTCCCGTTTTCTTCTGGAGGCGATCCATTTATCTTGAATCTTCTTGAGTTGTCCTTAAAGCGTTTTCCGGTCTCCGTTTTCTTCGTGAATTTTCTTCGTAAAAATTGTAGACTTGAGGGTTGATCGCGGGTCTTTGAATCCAAAAGCCAGCACTCTGCCGTCACGCTACGGCGAGTCCGTTTTGACCTGGTAATTTAATGGGCAATTTATATTCTAGCTTTGGAAGGAATTTTCTCTCTGATACATCTTCGCACCTCTACACAGGTCCCTTTCTAGAACGCAGAGCGAATTTGAGGATTGGGGAGAGACTAGTCTTGGATTTCTTAATCGAGGATTACTAGTAGCTCTCCCTCCCCGGCCTCCGAGTCTGCGGGATGAGTGGAGTTAATTGAGTGGGATTGAGGAGAGCGAACGAAGCCTTGTCTCTTAATCAATGAGTAATAATAGCATCTCCTTCCCGGATCTCCTGAAGTTTCCTGCAGCACCTTTTCTTAATCTCTAGTAGGAGAGCAGGTGCAGTTGTAACGAAGATCAGAAGATTGTTCGGCCTTTTGAGGGTCACCAGTTATGGGGGGCATTCCTTATTTTCACTTTATTAATTTATCAGTTATCATTCATCTTCTGATTGATTATATTCGAATCTATTTACTTCTTGAGATGAAGTTGCCCCTTGAAACATTGTCTTCCATTTATCTGACTCTTGGTATTCTTATTGGCTGAGATTCCTTATTCTTTATTTTGGTTGGGTTGGTTCTTGATCTTCTTTTCTTGATGTATCTTCATAATAACTTGCATTTATCTTGATGTGATGATTCCTTCCAAATTCTTGATCACGTGATGATTTCTTTTTTATTCTTGATGACGTGATGATTTCTTGATGAGTTGAGATGAGTTAGCCCTGGAAGACATTTTCCTTGAGTTCTGTTTTCTTCTGGAGGCGATCCATTTATCTTGAATCTTCTTGAGTTGTCATTAACGCATTTTCCGTGGTCTCTGTTTTCTTCGTGAATTTTCTTCGTAAAAATTGTGGAATTGAGGATCGATCGCGGGTCTTTGAATCCAAAGGCCAGCACTCTGCCGTCACGCTATGGCGAGTCCGTTTTGACTTGGTAATTTAATGGGCTATTTATATTCTCGCGTCAGAAGGAATTTTCTCTCTGATACATCTTCACACCCGTACAGGCCTTTGATACCGCCTGACAAAACGGTATAATGGAAATTCTCCACACGACGGGGGCGAAGGAAGCCCTTCCAATCTTTACATCTGAATTTTTTGCGAGA
Source organism: Ceratothoa steindachneri (assembly GCA_963969495.1). NCBI lineage: Eukaryota > Metazoa > Arthropoda > Malacostraca > Isopoda > Cymothoidae > Ceratothoa > Ceratothoa steindachneri. The sequence continues at coordinate 26,952,908 of OZ018326.1, forward strand.
TCGTCGATTCCGCATACCGGTGGAAGGAGCCCTCTCCGGCCTAATAGAGTAGGAAGAGGGCGTCCCGCAGGGAAGTGTCCTCAGTGTCGTACTCTTTGCCCTGAGCATCACCTCGGTGCTGCCGGAAGATGTTCTCACTACGCCCTACGTGGACGACCTTTCGATCTCTTTTCGCTCGGCCCAGATGCGTCGACTCCACAGGCATTGAACCGCCTCTCTCGACATACCGGAGCACAAAGGTTTCGGTTTTCCTTGGCCAAGACTAAGGTGGTGCACTTCTGTGGCAATCCACGGATACACCCTGACCCAGATTGTTTTTAAATGGGGTTCACCTGGAAGTGGTGGACTCGCACCGTTGCCTACTTATCGATGCTGAGGAGATACCACTCGCTCGGCGCCGCGCACAGTGCATTATTGGCCTGTACGCGCGAGCGCGGCAGCTCCCTCAGTTGCCAACAGCTCTCACTGCATCCGCAGCTGATCTCGACGGTGCTTACACAGCCGAGATACGCCAATCATACCCTAAGCCCTTTAGGTTTAGGGCTAGCAAACTCCTTCGAGAGCTCGGTATGGCTCTTGGCCGGCGGCGTCCCTGGTTCTGCCCAGGACGCAACCCTGGAGGGTACCGCCTTTGACTATTTGTCGACACGCTTCTACAGCGCCGGGAGTATTGTGTTCGGTCTTTGTGGAGCACACTTTGTGTCTCGCTAAAACAGTGTCGGTGTATAAGGATGGCTCCAAATGCTAAGAGGGTGTCAGTTTACAAGTCGTATCCTTTCTGTTTGAAGTCAGCGGGGGTCTGCCTTCACTGCCGAGCTAGTTGCAATACACCACTCGGTACGGGAGATTATGCGACGTGCCCAGTTCGGAGACCGGATTGTGATTTATAGCGACTAAAAAAGCGCCCTGAGAGCTCTCGAGGCATTGGAATCTCCGCATTTCCTGGTTCGCGATATTCGTGAGGCCATGGTTTTGGCGAGCCAGGCGGATGTCGAGATTATGATTCTGCTGGGTTCCTGGATATGTAGAAATTGCGGGAAATGAGCGCGCCATTGTCCGCGAGGACTAGTCAACCAGACGAGCATTTCGCTCTTTCTCACACTGATTACATGGCAGGAATACGGAATGCCCTACAGGCGGTTTGGCAAAGATGCAAGACGGTCGATGAGAACTTAAAGTTACGTGCCATTACGACGCGACTATTTCCATGGGGCGACGGCTTCAGGTTGCTTTGTGACGTCTCCGAATTGGACACACTCGCGGAACGCACCGCCATTTCATGGAACGCTCGACTGCGCCTTATTGCGACGACTGCGTTATCACCGACTGTTCGGCACATTCTTATGAATGCCCCAGTCTGGGTGATCTTCGTGAACGTTACCTGTCCAGGTACCGAGACGAGCGGGGTCGCTATCGCTTCTCTTGTACTTGGGGCTGGTTCTTGCACAAACTTGTGGACTATATGACTCTCCACTTTATTTTTAACTTTTTTTTTTTGTAGGTAGCTTGTTCCTACGCCGGGGGGAGGCGGGTCTACCCCAGACGCTGGAGCGAGGTTCCTTTTAGCTATACTTTTTATCGTTATTATTTACATATTGTTATCCGTTTGTTTTTTAATATAGCCTATTGTGAGTACGGCGACTTCTGCCCTGGTAGGCAGTGTCCAGATGGGCGCCTAAAAAAAAAAAAATTATCACCATCTTAAATAACTTTTGGCAGAAAAAAATCCAAGGTTTCCAAAATTGATGTACGATAACATACAAGTATATAATATGTATAGGTAAAATTTATGCAAATTTGGTGAACAAAATGAGTTACAAGCAGATAAGCAATTTACTTGAAAAATTCAAGTGTCCAAAATGATCCGAGCTTAGCTCTCTTGTAGAAGCGGCATTCTTTGTATAGTAATTAACTTAAGATCAATAATGTATACATTGGGTAGTTTTCTTGCCAGCCGCTGTCGTCTCGGTAACGTGCATAAGGAATCTGTCACGATTCTTTCTGTCCGCGAGGTGATCGTAAGCTGTTCCGCCAAATGGTCTTTGAATTTATGCGATTATAGACTAAGAAGAGGTCCAAAAGTGTAGTCCATAATATTCTGTCAACCTATGACAAAACGGGCTTATGTAAAGCTGGTAAATCTGTAGTGTGCGAGAAGTTCAGTCGAGCGGTTTAAATGAGTCTTTTGGTGGGGCAACTCAGGATGGCCGAGTGGTTTAATAAGACTCTCGCTAACGTTAGGCTGTTCAGCAATGCGGGAAACGCGTTCGAAACTAGTTTATCTACTTTTCTTTCTTTATTTTTCTTTGCCCCCCTTTCCTACACTAAACTATCTACTAATCAACCGGTAAAGTAAGGAAGACCGAGCCAATAACCAAAATTGTGAAGGGCCATTTCAGGAGTTATAGCAGTTTCTCGAGATTAGTGAGATTTTGGCATCAATGTCTCAAGGGAGAATGTAACATCGGCTGGAGGAAAATCTTCCTGCTCGCACACTCGCGGTCCGAACAAGAAGGCTCGTTTTGAATTCGCCACTAGCCACGTTACATGGGCGGTGACCAATGGAGCCAAGTACACTTCAGAAACGAATCTAAGTTCGGATCCGATGGCAGAGGTTCGTTCGTCGTAGAGCAGGCGAAAGTCTGTAAATTGCATCAAAAGGGATGTGAAGTTTGACGAAGCGGGTATCATGGTAGTTGACGTGATTTCGGTATAAGGCACTGCACCACTTGAGCGCTTACGAGGCAGTGAATGCACAACTATACAAGGAATTGCTGCAACAGGGTACATTGCCCCATCTGCGAGCCTTCGAAGACCAACCTGTAATTTTCATGAAGTATAACGCTCCTTACTACACGTCAAATTCGGAAAAGACCTCCTTGGACAACGAGCACATTATTATTAAGAACTGACTTACACCTGATTGAACTTGTTTAGAAGAGACTATGTAGAAGACGTAAAAGCATCATCAAAATCAATGCCTACACTAAATACTATGTTTGCACTGTCATTCGGATAATTTTGGACGCTTCAATTTTCTTAGTAAATTGCTTATAGGCTGATAACTTTCGTTTTATTCATTCAAATTTGCATAATCTTGACCAATACTTAGTTTATACGTGTAGGTTACCGTACACCAATTTTAGAAGCTGTGGATCTCCTCTGGCAAAAGTTATGGAAGATTTGATAGAAATACAGGCATTCAGATCTTTTGGTATGGTACTGTATGCCAAGGCATACACTGGGAAAGCAATGACGAGTTATTGACGTATCCATGATGGTCAAACGGAGCGATGGAGGATATCGCAGATATTCAAGATTAGGATAACTTTAATATATAAATATTTATTATTTCTTTGTAACAATTTGCACTACGTCTTCATCGTGCATAATATGATGGATACCCACTCTCTGAGGATTAAATTTCGTACTCGTGCCCTGCAAAAAAAGAAAGAGAATTTGCTTGAAAACTAAATTCTTCACATCAACAAAATTCGCTAGTATATTGCCAGCACATAAATGAGAGACAAGAACCAGCATAGAAAAAAATAAGATCTTGTAGCCAACATGTTATCTTAGGGCCAGATCTATTGAATCCATGTTGCCTTATTTGTTTAAAACTAGGGCCATCCATGGTTTTTACCAGTAGCAGTCTGACTTCCGTGGAGAAGCAAGAAATAGACCTGCCAGAGTTTCCAATTTTAGGAATTGAGGGCGTGAATAAATTTTAGTCGCGTGCGAATCTATATAACTATTCGGCAAATTCTAACGAAATTTGAAACCCTTATGTTGTGTTACAACCTCTTTCTAATGATATAATTGCCAAAGTCCTACCAAGGTTAGGCGGGGAATTATTTGGCAATAACATCATAACTATTGGGCAGATTCTAACGAAATTTGAAACCCTTATGTTGTGTTACATTCTCTTTAGAATGATATAATTGCCAAGGTCCCAGCAGGTTTAGCCCGGGAATTATTTTGTTTTGGCAATAACATCCTAACTATTCGGCCGATTCTAACGAAATTTGAAACCCTTTTGCTGTTTTACATTTTCTTTCGAATGATATAATTGCCAAAGTTATACCAAGGTTAGGCGGGGAATTATTTGGCAATAACATCATAACTATTGGGCAGATTCTAACGAAATTTGAAACCCTTATGTTGTGTTACATTCTCTTTAGAATGATATAATTGCCAAGGTCCCAGCAGGTTTAGCCCGGGAATTATTTTGTTTTGGCAATAACATCCTAACTATTCGGCCGATTCTAACGAAATTTGAAACCCTTTTGCTGTTTTACATTTTCTTTCGAATGATATAATTGCCAAAGTTATACCAAGGTTAGGCGGGGAATTATTTGGCAATAACATCATAACTATTGGGCAGATTCTAACGAAATTTGAAACCCTTATGTTGTGTTACATTCTCTTTAGAATGATATAATTGCCAAGGTCCCAGCAGGTTTAGCCCGGGAATTATTTTGTTTTGGCAATAACATCCTAACTATTCGGCCGATTCTAACGAAATTTGAAACCCTTTTGCTGTTTTACATTTTCTTTCGAATGATATAATTGCCAAAGTTATACCAAGGTTAGGCGGGGAATTATTTGGCAATAACATCATAACTATTGGGCAGATTCTAACGAAATTTGAAACCCTTATGTTGTGTTACATTCTCTTTAGAATGATATAATTGCCAAGGTCCCAGCAGGTTTAGCCCGGGAATTATTTTGTTTTGGCAATAACATCCTAACTATTCGGCCGATTCTAACGAAATTTGAAACCCTTTTGCTGTTTTACATTTTCTTTCGATTGATATAATTGCCAAAGTTATACCAAGGTTAGGCGGGGAATTATTTGGCAATAACATCATAACTATTCGGCAGATTCTAACGAAATTTGAAATTTTTATGTTGTTTTAAATTCCCTTTTCGAATGATATAATGGCCAGGAAGAGCGACAGGGGTGCTTCGAAACATACCGGAACTTAGCTCTGGGTCGACAAAATTCACCGACATTGAAATTGTTCGGGCGGCGCTATAAGCGCCGTTTCTTTTTGAGGGCCATCACACACTCAGCTGACAACCAGGAAAGCGGTCGGCGAGCTAAACGGTTAGAAGTTCTAGAAATAGTAGTTAGGCCCACTAGAAGAGGTTGGCGGAGAACTCAATGCTCTCATCCACCGAACTATCTCCTCGACTAGGACAGAGAAATGCTATTTTCTGAAATCCAGACCACCGCACATGAGCCAAGCACCACTGGGGGATCTCTCAGACAACAGCGATTCAGAAAATGATATTTAAATGGGAAAGTAATCACTACCATGGATGTCATGGACTACCCTCCACCCAAAATCAGGCTGTGCACCCAGAGATAGATCAAGGCAGGAAAATGAAGCAGTTCTCAGGTAGTGATGTGTGAACTCTACATTTAGGACACCTATTTCCTCACGTCGGCAATGACCTCACACCTGGGATTGATCGAGTAGTTTTCCCATATGGGGTGTCTACCGTTCAAATCCCCGAGCAGTAAAAAGGGCCTCGTCAACCGTGTGGAAGTCCCCTGCGTCGAAATCGGCAAACAGTAGAATGCACGCAGAAATGACAATATACCTCCTATGCAGGTGCAGCTGCACTGATACTGCCAGAAAGGAGTTATTTAAAGCAAAGATAAGAGCGGAGACATCATGCCGGGTGAAATCAAGCATCCTCCTGCCTAACCCCAATCGCGTGGTAGTAGAGTCGCAAAACCCTTATACCACGGAAGGGTAGGCAGGGAACAATAGCATAAGCAGCTATCCCGGTTGCCTCGGAGTCCGCGGCAATTCCATTGAGGAAATATGTCCTCCAGGCCTAGCTCGGAGGAGATGCGGGGTACTTCTTAAGAACATAAGGAAAGAAGGAGACTGCAAAAGACCCTCACGGGAATGGTCGTACGCTTCCCGGAGGCAGAACTCCGGGTTGGCCGGTCAATGCGCTGCAGCCTTCGAGGACTTATTCGGGAAGGTTGGGCTCAACATGCCAGTCTTTTTCTCCATCCCCTCGAAACCTTCGGCGGGCAGGGGTCCATCCTTTAGAGGATCCACCGTCTAACCTTAGGTGGGGGCGTAGGAGCCGAAGCTCCTTTGGTGCTGTCCTTTCGCGGGGGCATCCTCACGACCACCTTCAGGGGTGTTGTACACAAATAAAAGTATACCTAGTATCCAAGTCGACCTGCACTGGCACTACCTGAAAGAAGACATTTAAAAACCACGACAATGGAGACATGTCAGGTGTAAATCGCGCATCCACCCACCTGGCTCGCAAAATCCTTATACCGCGAGTTTGTGCAGTTAGCTGGGTTAGCTACTCCCAGCTAACCCAGAGTCCACGGCAATTCCATTGAACGAAGACGCCATCCAGGCCTAACTGGGAGATGTGGGACCAACCTTGACATGAGGACCCTCATGAGAATGGTCGTTGATTCCGTGAACAGAATTCCGGTGGCCATAGAAGGGCCATCACCTTCGAGGGCTTAGCTCATCATACGAACCTCCTACCTAGAAACCATTAACAAGAGGGGGGGTGGGCTGGTGGTCCCTCATCTTTTTATCTTTTTGAGAGTGCCCACTTTGCAGAGGGCCCCGTCGAGACTCGGGAGCTAGAGCTACCTGCTGGCTTCCTTTCGGGGCGGGGGCAGTCTTAGGGGACCTTGGGGATGATCTCATGGCCAACCTCCATGGATTTGCATCCTCTGAGGCGTATGGCCGTTTAGCCTTTTGCAAAAGGGTCGCATGACGGGTGGAGCGGGGCTCCTGATTTTAGCCGGGGCGGGGAGTGAGGATGTGGAGAGAGAACTCGCAGAAAAGTTCTGATCGGTGGGTACCGTGATTGTTGGTCTGGAGGGCCAAAGAGCAGAGAGTGCTTTCTTCACTTGGTTGCAACAGAACCAATTCCTTGGCCTCTCACTTTAAAAGATACACACCACAATTCTTAGAAAGGAACCAGGGTGTGGCTCGCCATAATTCACACACAGCTTACACAATACAGATTTAACATGTAAGGCGCAATTGACAGATTTTAGGTTGACTGACTTAGGTCTGCACTTATGATTTGTGAGGCCGAAACAGTGACACTGGTACGAATGCCTTGATGCACTAGTGATACTTAACAGCACGCACCGTCTCAGGGAGCCTGTCAGGATCGAACAAAGAGCGTAGGGGTGGGTCTCTAAGCCCATCTCTGTTTTCTCATCACACACTCGACGTTGGAAGCTCCCTATCGGCCAGCTCTTCTGCGATATCTTCCACGGAGCAATCGAGTTCCCTAGGATACACTACTCCTTTATCCAACAGTGATCGATCGATTTTTAGCCGTTTGTGCACCAGCTTCTTGGCAGACCACTGCGAAAGGGAAGGGAAGGGGGGGCTGCTGCTCAAAAAATAGGGAGTCAACCGGGACTGTGAAGAAGGGGATAAGAGAGAAATACCATCACCCAAAGACAGTGGGAGAAGCCTTCTCACTGAAAAGCATGTTCGGCGCCGGACGAAGTCCCGCTCCCTCAACGGCTATAGCAAGCAACCCCCACCCAAAGTGCTACTATATACTGGCGAGTCCTGCCTCCACAAACCCAACAGTTGGGTATGCAGGAACCCATCCCCAAGAGAGGTCCAGACCTTCATTCCCTACTAAGAAAGATTTTGGAAACAAATTTGTGAAGAGGTGAAATGGAGACGCCTAGGGAGAAGTAAAGTCCAGGTGATGCAAACTTAAAGACCTTCCTGGGCACTGGGGTCAGGAAGGCATTTTGGACCCCCAGACACTAGGTCCAACAGTCTACACTCCCTACGGTTATTTGTGGTCACTAGACTTGCCCATCACAGGAGGGTCATGTGGTGAAGGGGAACAGGATAGAATGCAATGACTTGGAAAGCTGCGCTCACAAATTTTTCCCCCTGGAAGCATGTAGGTAATGGGCGGGAAAATCAAAGCTCCCATCCAGTAAGGTGGGTAGTGGTAATATTGTCTACCAGCACCACCTTTAGGGAAAGGGGTTAAAGATATTTTAAAATTAAATTTAAAGTGAAAACCAACAAGTGAATCTCTCCCATAGAAAGTAAGGAATATATAGAGAAGGCAAAGAGTAAAAATGTGTAGTGTATAGCTACAGATTCTCATGCAGGCTTGGGGTCAGGAGGGCATATAATTCTCCAGATGTCAGCTGTACCATGGTTACCTATACTAAACTTGACAACCCCTTGCGGACATGAGGATGATGACAATAGAAATACAAATCTACGGGTGTCTACTTCTTACATATTCCTGTACTTATCTACATAGGCAGCGCTCCAAATCACCCACTGAGATAGGTAGGAGTGAGAATCATGGTAAATACCAGGCCAAACAACATACACAGATTCCAACTGTAGAGGGACTTCTCACCACGAGTAAATTTAAGCAACATGTGTGGGGGAAGGGGGGTCAAAGGGTCTATCCAAGCGACTAGCTGGGTAGGCATAAGTCAGGTTGAGGCAATACTTAGCCTATTAACTAAGTTATATTAAAGTAAAATAACAAAGAAAGTAACGTTCGCGAAGATAACCGGAACATTCAACGAGAATGTGCCGAACAGTCTGAGGGACAACGCAGTCGTCGCAATAAGGCACAGGCGAGTGCTCCATCAAATGGCGGTGCGTGCCGCGAGTGTGTCCAATTAGAAGATTCCTGCCATGTAGTCAGGTTGAGGAAAAGCGACACGCTAGTCTGGGGGCCCAGTCCTCATTCCACGCAATGCATACATATCTAGGAACCCAGAAGATGATAATCTCAACATCATCCCGACTGGAGGTAACCGTGACATCACGAATACCGCGAACCAGGAGTTGGAGGAGATTCCAATGAGCCTGCGAGCACTCAGGAAACTGACATCATAAAGGAACCTGATTTAAGTCGTGAATGTATTGCAGCGAGTGCCATAAGTTGTGGAAAACATAAAATAAATTGTTTTACCACTGATCTGCAGTCATTTACGATTTTCATGTCTCAGTGAAGGGGTTGGATCTACTGATTAAGGGTAGTGGGCTATGAATCATGGGTGGCTGGGTTGGATCTATTGATTAAGGGTGGTGGGATATGAATCATGGGTGGCTGGGTTGGATCTATTAAGGGTGGTGGGCTATGAATCATGGGTGGCTGGGTTGGATCAACTGATTAAGGTGGGCTCTAAACCATGGGTGGCGGTGGTGATACATACTGATTAACATGGTCTCAAAACGACAGCTATCCACAGGGAATATCAGATACCTTGAAAGCAACGAAACCTGATATTGCTCAACTTTGCTGTCATCGGAAGCGCCGTTACCACTCGACTAATCCATAGCACAGTGAGCCAATGAGATAAGCATTAAACAAGGAGACACTCTAGACCCAAAAACACCTAAACAACCAAGATCCAGGTGGCACTTTCTGCCACAACCGACCATCTCACAAGACTTACCCACACTAGACCATATTTGAAGACAGCTGTGATGGACCTATGGATGGAATGGCAGACATGTTCCACAGATGCCCCATTCCGAAGAATGATTGGATCAGAGAAATCGGGGCCTCTTCCAGGTTTTTTAGTATAAATCCTCAGGAGAGAAAGAGAATCCCACATACATTCCAATAGATAGTCTAAATTGAGCTTCATATTACAACTATAAAGAGATAAAAAAAAGTAACATTAGTCAACTTGAACCACTGTCCACAAAAGTAGTCAGTGCGAATCAATGGCACTAAAACTATATGCCCCTTTCGGGTACAATATGCAATGGTAAATTAGTCAAACCCATAATACCCAAACATTATCAATCCTTTGATGCCCAAATTGGATTATAAATATATATCAAGAGTCAAAGTGGCTTGAAATTATATGGTTCTACAGGGCAACAGAGGCCCTTAAATGGTACTCATTTAAGGGTACTTGCACCAACATTAAATATAAATGTTGGTATAAATCAACCAAAAATGCCCAATAAGGGAGTGTTGGCATACATCAATGTTGTAAAACCACCATAAGCAATCAAATCCCAGGCAACATCAAACACCTCATAGACTGCCTAAACCTCACACAACATCTCTTGTCTTAGGAACCTGTAGGGCAGAAGTCACCGTACTTGCACAAGAGCCTACTACTAGTCTATATTAAAGAAAACATAACAATATGTAAATAACAATGATAAAAAGTACAAAGGCTAAACAAAACAACAACAAAAGAAAAAGCAAAATGACAAGAAGAAAGAAGCTCGCTCTGGCGTCAGGGAAAGGCCGTAGACACACCTAGAGAGCATGGTGACCTTGCTCCAGGAACCCTCCCCCTTGCAGAAAAGAGGGAGGGGGGGGGGTCATCAAGTAAAGTATAAATAGAAAAAAATTATATTACATAGGCGACCTAAAGTTAGGATGAGAGAGTAAATCTCCCTAACCGAATCCTAGGCCATTTCATGTATTCATGGATGAGGAGAAACACTGTCTCTAATTAAATCAATGTTAAGCCACATCGGGGATGGTTAGTCACCGGATAGATTCCTCTGATTTACGAAGAATTTATGGCAGCTGCCATAACACTATATATATACCCAAGATCCGGACCCAGCCCATTAAACTATAGGTCCCCAGTGAGAAATAAAATTTTTCAAGAGTGCAATCGATATTAAAGCCCCCCCCCTCCCCCCCAACCAAGAGTGAAGGTCAGTGGTAAAAACTCTACCAATAGTGAAGACCCATAACAAGAGATGTTGCAAAAAGTGGATTAAATAGGCCACCTAAAGGTAGTAATCTTTTTTTTTTTTAGTGTGCCCAGCTGGCGACTGCCTGCTTGGGCATAAGTCGCCGTACACGACACAGCCTACTACGAGACTATATTAAGAAACAAGTAACAAAAACCAAATATGTAAATAACAATTACGCTAAAAAAAATAACAAAAAAACAAAGCAGGAAGGAGGCGTGCTCTGGCTTCGGGGGTAGGCCCGCCTCCTCACCCCGGCGCAGGAACATGCAACCTACAAAAAAAAAAAAAAGTCAAATAAAGGGAAGGAGGCCGGCCTCTTCCAAAAAGTCGTAAAGTCCACAAGTCAGTGTGAACGAACCCGTCCCCCACTAGGTAACGTGCGCAAAGATCGCCAAGACAGGGACATTCAACAAGAATGTACCCGAACAGTCCGGGGGACAACGCAGTCTTCACAGTAGCGAGCTCCATCAAATGCCGGTGCGTCCCGCGAGTGTGTCCAATTCGGAGACGACACAAAGCAACCTGAAGCCGCCGCGACATTGGGGGGTAGGTCCATGGGAACAGTCGCGGCGCAATGGCACGCAACTTTACGTTCCCCTCGAATGTCTCCCATCTTCTTTGCCAAGCAGCCCGTATTCCTGCCATGTAATCGGTGTGAGGAAGAGCGCCCTCATATCCCCGCAATTCCTACATGTCCAGGAACGCAGCAGAATATAATCTCGACATCCGCCCGGCTTGCCAAAACCGTGGAGTCACGAATATCGCGAATCAAGGATGCGGAGATTTCAACGCCCCGAGAGCACTCAGGGCCCTTTGTGAGTCACTATAAATCACAATGTGGTCTCCGAACCGGGCACGTGGCGCTATCTCCCGTACCGAGCTGTGTATTGCAACCAGCTCGGCCGTGACGACAGACGCAGCGCCTGGCAGAGCCCCGCTGACTTCAAACAGAGGGGATAAGGCGTGGAAACCGACCCCCTCTTGGGACTTGGAGCCATCCATATACACTGGCACGGTTCCAGCGTGACACGAAGTGTGCTCCCAAAAGGCCGAACGCAATATTCTCGGCGCTGTAGCCACAAATAGTCAAACGTGGTACCCTCCAGGGTGGCGTCCTGGGCAGAACCAGGAGCGCCACCGGCCCGAGAGCTATACCTAGCTCTCGAAGGTCGGCAAGGACTTGACCCCGGGGATTAATCGAATAGTCTCCCCAGAGGAGGTGTCTACCGTTCAGATCTCCGAGCAAGAAAAAGGGCCTCTGCAACCGTGCCACGAACGGCGGAAGTCCCTCGCGTCGAACTCGGCTGACGATGGAATGTAGGCAGAAATAACAGTATACCTCCTATCCAGGTGCAGCTGCACAGCTACTGCCTGAAAGGTATCTAAAGCGAAGAGAAGAACGGAGATATCATGCCGGGTGTAAATCGCGCATTCTCCCGCCCGGCTCCCATCCCGTGATGGCGAGGTCGCAAACCCTTATACCCCAGGAGGGTGGGCAGGGAGCACGTGCCCAACATGGTCTCCAGCAAAAAGATAGCTAACGGAGAACGGGAGGAGACGAGCCTCCGCAGCTCCTCCCAGTTGTCCCGGAGTCCGCGGCAATTACATTGAAGGAATATACCCTCCAGGTCTAGCCTACCACTGGGTGTGGGCGAAGGAGCGAAGCTCCTTGAGTGCTGTCCTCCTTTCGGGGGGCAGCTTTAGGAACCCCAGAGTCACGCTGGGGGAAGGGAGGGGAGCCCTAGTTTTAGCTGGGCTGGGTGTGAACCCTTTGTGCTGCCAGCTCTACCAGGGGAGCGCGCGGGGTGGGTAGAACCCGCAGAAGGGTTCCGAATGGGCGCGGTAACTACCGTGCTCGTAGGCCTGGATGGGCCAGGAGCAGAGTGTCTTTTTCAACATTGAGGCATAGGACGTCCCAGGCAGAGCCAGGACCAAATCCTAAGCCTAGAGAAATGAGAGACAATCCTGAGCCTGAAAGGCCTGGATTTCCTTCTCAAGGAGATACGCACCACATTGCTTCAAAGAGGCAGGGTGCTGCTCTCTGCAAATGACACACTTGGCCACACACGATTTGGACTTATCATGTGCGGCCTTAGAACAACTTACACAGACTTAGGGTAACCTTGTGGTGGAGCGAATATGAGTGTGTATGAAGGGCCATTCTCCCACTGCTTTCCCAATACCCTCTCTCTCCCTCTGTAAGAATGTGTGTGTGAATGGTAATGTTTGTTTTTGTTGTTTATATATATATATATATATATATTATTTATTAGGGATTTCATGTTTTGTATAAAATGTTTTTCTCTCTTTGCAGAGAGTTTCTTGATAAAATTCTTTTTAGGAAAAAGCCACTCTTTTAAATTTTGTAAAGAGTGGCTGACATTATAAGATTAAGGGAAGTAATATACTTGAAATTGCCATCATCCTTGACTGATTGGTTGGACAGGAGGTTTTGCTTTTTCTATATAGCCTCAATACTGTGGAAAAATCGCTAATATTGTATCGAACACGGAGGCGCCAGTTTTGGGGGGGTAAAATGCTTGTGACGGCAATACCCACCTGGGTAACATGTGAAGCCTCTTCTTTTTTTTGTCCACTTGTTTGCTTTAGGCCTCTTGTTGTTGACTTCTTTGTTTGCTGTGTTATCGATTGGTTGTTATTGCCCGGGCAGATTCTTTTTTTTTTTTTACTTTGCATTTCTTCCTTTTGTATATATAGTCTAATTGAGTGGGGTTTTTTGTATAAATTTTAATTGGTAGTATTCCTAAAATAAAATTAATTGTTTTTTATATATATATATATATATATATATATATATATATATATATATATATATATATATATATATATATATATATTATTAGTGTGTTGTATATAAATATATTTACCCCATATTTTTTTAATTTTTTGTGAATAGAGAGGACTGTATATCCAATCGTTTCATTCTCCCTCGGGTTTTCACGTCCATATTTTTGAAATTGGTGGTCAAACCATATCAAGTGAAGAATGATGATAAAATCTTTACCAAGTGTGAATGTGCGGTAAAGAAACTGTCAATAGTGAGGATTAGTAGTGAAATTTCTCTGAAGGATGAAGATCAGTGGTAAAATTTCTATCAATGATGATCAGTGGCAAAACTCCACAATGAAGATCAGTGTTAAGGCCTTATTGAGTAAACTTTGGTTAACCCCCAATCAAAAGTAAGGTTTGTGGCAAACCCTATCAAGTGAACATTGGTGGTAAACCCCTGCCAATTGTGAAGATTTATGGCAAAACCAAAACAGTGAAGATCAGTGGTAATTGCCTAGCAAGAATGTAAGTGGTAAAACTTATATCAAGGATGAAGATCAGTGGTAGAACTACCTGATCTTATGGGATCATCTTACAAGATGGGTTCCCAACTTGGTGTTTTGTCCATTTCATGCATGAGTACAGTTACGCTATTACGTTTAGTCATCTTATTTGACGCACAACCAACATTGACATAATTTTCACACTCATACCCACAGGGAGGGAAAAGTGCTAAAAATTGCTCCCAGTAACATGACAGTAGCTAATCGGTAACATAGTAACCGCATAATATGGCTTAAAGACAGGTTGGTGTGTGGTGGGAGGATGGGAGGTCAACCAGTGAAGTGGAAGAGATGTGTGGGGTTGAGGACCTTTCTGTTAAGTTGAGGCAAAGAAGATTGGGATTGTTTGGACATGTGAAAAGGGCAGGAGGGAAGGGAACTACGGCCAGTTTAAGACCAAGGAAAATTGAGGCAGGTGTGTGCAGGAGGATATGGATATTTTGGGAATAGAGCATTATATGGCACAGGATGGACAGATGTGGATGATAATCATAGCCTGTCCAACTCCATTGTAGAGAAGTGGCTACATTAAGCATCCCGGAGGAGGATATGTACATTAAAGCCACCCCCCCTCCCCCCCACTGTGTGGAGAAAGCCGGAGAAGCAAGCTCTATGAGAAGCGTGGGAATATTAGCCGGCGAAGAACAGTAACTGCCTACCCTATTTGATCTCCTCGCCGCTTTGGGCAGTTGGAGCTAACATCTGTTTTAAGACCACATAAGGCCCTTAAACCACGCTCTAACGATCCAATTACCTACGAGACCCATAGACCCATGGTTATGTCACAAAAAAAGCGGTGCTAGTCAAAAGGCACGCCAAGGAGTGGGGCGGTTGAGAGTCACTCTAATTAGCAAGCCGACTTGGGCACCCCAGTGCCAACCTCTGCACTTCTTGCTCTCAACAGATGCGAACTCACGATTCACGTTCCCCTCCCTGTGGCCTGGTCACTTTCCCCTTAGATGGGGCGGTGATACGCCTACAAATAAGCCCCGAAAAGAAAGAGAAGGGAGGAGAAGTCGATAAAAAGTAGAAGGATCAGTTCGTGAAGATCGATAATTCAGCCAGACAAGAAGATTAGAATTCGATAAGACAAAGGTTCAGTTCGTGAAGATCGATCCTTCCGCCAGACAAGATTAGAATTTGATAAGACAAAGGTTCAGTTTGTGAAGATCGATCCTTCAGCCATACAAGACTATTTCCGTGAGAAACGATAGGATCAGATTGAGAAAATCGATCCCCCCTTCCCGGGCCGAATTAACATAAATAGTCAATCTTGATATCGGTGCCATACCGAAGAATCCTTTACAGACTAAGAAGAAGTCTGACTGGAGAAAAGTAAACCCGCTCACACTCGAGTGACTCGCACATCTCAAGCTCCGTAAGAGTGAGAGGAGAAGAACCCAGCCCCAACGAGCTCCCGCGCTTTAATTACATTGAAGAATCAGACACCAAGAGGCGTCAAGGTCATTCCCAAGAGGACTCTTGGAGCAAAGAGCCCCGTAACTCTCGCCGTCTTCTTAATTTGACCAGAGGCAAGTGTGCAATAAGAAGAGACATCACCGCCTCTCTCTCTCTCTCTCGACGTACCACTTCGACGAAATTCAAGGATCGGTCAAGACAACATGCCAAAGTGAGAGATAAGCCCTCCAGCGAAATCCGGCAATCCCTAATACCTCCTGTCATGTAAGTTAGAAAGGAAATTAATATTCATATTGCGATAGTAGAAGTTTAGTACGTCTCACGTTTTAAGGGGAGTATAAACCATGGTTCATGAACCTCGGTCATATTTCCTTGTAGACGAGCGTACGTTAATTTAATGTTTAACGCTAATCAAATAGTCGCGATAAAAATACTAATCAGCAATTGGTGTGTTTACGTGTAGCCTATTTGTTTATTTTTGTCATTGCATCCATGCAATAAGCCTAGATGCCAACAGGAATAGTCGAGTTTAGCATTGAGACAAAGATGGAAATGTGTTAACTGTTTGTTTGTCATAGTTAAGTGTTTCATTTAAAATATATGTTTATTTTGGTATAAATCCTATGTTTCCTCTAATCATTACGTGTTGAAATAGCTCTTCCTTAAGAACAAAACTACCAAATTAGCACTCTTAGATCAAAGCCTACTTCATCAAAGAAGTAACTCACGTACCACAAAGCATACTGCTACATGGACGTTAAATGACAATAGTGAAAGACAGGTTGGTGCCAGTGAGTTTCCCCCAGATGACAAAAATATTGTCGATAGCAACTCATGTGTACTGGTGGACAATTTATCTCAAACTCACCTGACAACTATGCAGGATGGCTGTCGTGCAATACGATCAACTTCTTCAATGGAAACCTGATCAATTTTATTGTAAACATAGAGGCATGGCATATATATTCTATTTCCAGATATAACATCAATTAAGTCATCTGCTGTGCTATCTTCCCGAAATATAACCTGCAAAGATAAATCCATTTTAGAAGGATGGATGGATAGATTGCATGAGTGCCTTGGTGCTCGCTATGAGGAGAATGTGCAGTCATGTTAAGGGGAACCAAGCTCATGAATCAAGAAAAAATTCCACATCAATTCAACAACTCTTAAGGGAAAAATTTGCATGTCTTTTTAAACTTACTTCAGCATTGAAAATTTTATATTCATGAAGTATCATCTGCACCATCTTCTCATCCATCTTTGAGAGGTGACAGGTGGCATTAAATTTGAGGCCACCAGCCTTCTTTTGCTGAATGTGACAATGCATAGCAATGAGTAAGGAGGAATACCCAACATCAATTCAGTGATTACTCGTATTTTCTATTTGCATTATCTTCCCAATTAGCTATCACAAAATATAAAACCTTCATAATGAAAAATAGACACTAAAGCTTTATGAATCAATGATATAAGTTATAAGGATATATTACTGAACTTTAAAACATTGAACCGAACCCTAATTGTCCTAAAACTTTGAATATATTTAATATACAGGGTATCCCATAAGGGCTGGGACACTCCACAGACAACTTTTGTATAAATGTTATTAACAGAAAACAAATGTATTTTTATATTATCATCATCAACATCATCATCACTTCACTAACTATAATTTAAGAAGGGGATTTTTTTGAGTATTTGAATAATAATTTCATCTTAGTTTGATTATGACTTATGTTTTTTTATCAAAGTTATTTCTATTAATTCTTTTATAATATCAAAAAACAAAATAGTGAAGTTCAGAAATAAATATAAGTATTGAAATTTTGTGAATTTTTCAAAACCCAAAGAATTATAAATGGTGAAGTTCCTAAAATTTATTTTTTATATATCTTCTATAACTATATTTTAGCAAGATGATATTTTGAAAGGGGGAGAAATTTAGTTTAGAGTTCCTTTTTAAAATTATTATAATTGGCAAAGTTCAGAAAATTTATAAAAATTTAACCATGGCTGCTTTTTTTTAGATTTTAAATTTTAATCTTAGTAGAGAAGAACAAGCTCCCTCCTAGTGGCAAAGCCATTGCGTGGTTGTTGTATTAATTAACTATTAATATTTTATTAAAGGAAAACAAATGTTGACCCATAAGTCCCAGGACACTACAGTTACATAGTCATTATCAGCAAATAATATGTGCAAATATAAATAACTAAAGACACAATGACCTCAAGACTAAATAAAATAATTTCTTGGTCCAATGTTGCCTAGGGAACTATGTAACTGTAATATCCTGGGACTTATGGGCTAACATTTGTTTTCCTTTAGTAAAATATTAATAATTAATACAACAATTAATAAAAAAATTACGTTGTTTTCCGCTAATAACATATTTTTAAAAAAGTTATACGTGGAATGTCCTGGGACTTATGGGACACCCTGTAGATACCAGACTATTGATTTTGCCTTATAAAAAAGGGCAATTAGGAGGAAATTGCCTAGTTTTAAATGTTCCGGGCTTTGTACAGGCTGAAATAGCTCATTGAATAGCTCTGTTGCTATTTAAGTGGTATGCATTGTGCGCCAAACACACCTGGCTTTAAAAGTATATCATATAAATTTGTAATGTGCAGAATTATCATGGACTAATTCCAGTTAATGTGTGTGAAATGTGAGGAGGGATGAGGAGAGAGGAAGATAGTAAAGGTGTTTTAAACATAGATTGCAGATGTTTGCCCTATGTAAAACAAACAAGAAAGGGAATGAAGAGTTTACGCAAGATGGAGTGAATGGAGTATGTGTGAATTATGATAGTAAATACATACAATGAGATGAAAAGGAAAGTAAAACAAGAGTAGAAAACCAGGAAATAAAATGGTAGGAAAATGAATGAGGATCCAGATGGGAACTGGAAGCTATTGTGGAAGCAAGTGATAAGGGTGGTTTTTTTTAGCATCCATCAATAATGAGAACTAGAAGAATGGTTGTGTGAACATCAAGGACAAGAAGAGCAGGGTACTTATGAGCATTGAAGTGAAGTAAAAAATAGATAGGGAGAGTACTTTGATGGGTTGTATAGTGTAGGTATGGAAAATAAAGCAAATGTAAATATGATTGGTGTGATGGGTCAAAATACGTTATCAGGATTGAAGCCATCTTCTCATCCATCTTTGAGAGGTGACAGGAGGCATTATATTAGAGGTCTGAAAAGTGGGAAGCCAGCTTGAATATATAATATGGTCAATAAGATGGTAAAAAGTGGTAGTGATGGAGTTGGATGTTTGTGTGTGACTGGTCAGGTAGGATGGAGGTGCTTGTGGTGTGGATGTGGGTTGAGTTTGGTGATTGTTGTCTGCCTTGGAACATAATAAACATGTCCAGTGTAGAGTGTGGTCTTTAAAAGTTTGTAATGTGGTGTTATGAAATACATCTTGTTATGTTGTAAGGCATTAAAAAGTGGAAGAGTGCCTGAGGACTGAAAGAGTGGTGTGTTGTATAAGAGAAAAAGGTAGTAGGTGAATGAAAGAACTACAGTGGGATAAATTTGTTGAGTGTTCTATGTGTTGTGTATGGAAGAATTATGATTTGTTATATGAAAAGGATACCTTAGGGATAAATAGAGGCTGAATGAGATGGATTTTGAGGGTCCGTGCATGCGTGAGGGGGCAGGGTATATATCAATTATTTGCACCGACACAACTACCTAAAAGAGAAAGATCCAGACTTTAAGAAGTTCACATTTACCAATTTTCCACAAAAGTGGGGTTGGTGCACATCACCGCCTCTAAAACTAAATGCCCCTCCCACCCCTTATAAAACCCATGGATACCCATCATTTTGTCCATCTAGTTCAGGCTCATCCTTGGGCAGAAGGCCCCAATAATACCACCTCACACACTCAATCCAAACACACCTATCATACACAATATTACCCACTCTCTCTGAAACACTCATTCACATAAAGCGCCTTATACACGGTATTCCAACCCTTCCCTCACTCTTACTCTCTCATCAACTTCACAAGTTTATTTCCATACCAATGAGGAATACCCTTCTTCACACCATAAACATCTCTTACACAGTCCTTTCTCACTCAAAATCTTTCCTCCTATCATACCATAGTTTCACTCCCACACACAAACATTGGCACCAGGAGTCTATCATACATCTTCATGGTACATTCCACATTCAAAACCTTAGCATTTACTAATGCTCTAATTGCCCCAGCGACTTTCCTACCATTTATAACTGTATGGTCACAATCTGCTTCATCTGTATGACTATTACTTACTATACATCTTAGATACTTCATACTTGTTCAAAGGTGACACCTCGCACTCATACTGGGCACCATTATAACCTTTAGCCCCTTCTTACAACCGTCAAAATCTTAGAACAACACTTCCACATGCCTCCTACATTCAGCAAACAACACTGGACCATCATCATATACTAACAAAGAACCAATCCTTCACCATACCCCTTTCTATGATTCTTCATGAGGATATTAAACATCCATGGCAGCATCACACAAACTTGAGATCCACCCCAACACTCTTTGTCACATTCGATCGATCATGAGAGGCTTCCTGAGACAGTGAAAGATGGTTGGTATCACTGCTGTGTCAAGGCATTTGCTCTACTGCCATGGAGGTACTACCATTACCACCGCTTCAGCCACACCAAACAGGCCATGTTGATATGCTAAGTAAGGTGAACGCAAAATCTGTATTAATTATAATTCAAATTTGCATGATAAAGCTGTATTGTGTAAAACCAAGTGTGTAAATTGCTGGGAGGTACTTGTAGCTCTTCAAAAAAACAAATTTTGAAATCCAGGTTACCTCGGGTTGTCAAAACAAGCAATTCTGACATGTATGTCAGAATATATGTTAATTTTGCTGTAGCAAAATTAACATATATCTATGTCAAATATTCTTAATTATCATTTCTATAGATTGGCCAATCTATCCCTTTTTTTGTCACAATATATCTCAAATGTTTCGCATAAAACAAGTTGATCTCACCCGTTCATTTTGCACCAAAGTCATTCCATAATTTGTTACTGTCAGAAGCACAATCCTGTTCTGTTCACTCGTTCAACTATAATTCCACTTTGATTTCTCCTACCTAAACAGAGACATACTTTCCTCAATTAGAGGTCTGTGATGTAAATAATGTGCAGTGTATGTATATATTATATAATTTAAGCGTTGTGTCACCATTCCTTGCTATTTCCTTAAGTGAAACGCTTGCACTCTGAGCATATTAATTGCTCTCTTGGTAGTTAAAGAAAGAGTAGCGTATTGTAAAATACAGTCAATTCCCTAAACAAGTACCAAGCTTCCTGGATAAATGATCCAGTACACACACACAATATAAGAATTGTACCTTGAAGTAAATTCCCGGCTTCTTTTTATTTAGTCGAATCCCAACTGACTCCAACTCACTAGTCAATAACCTCTTCTGGACATCACCTTTTGTCGCATCTAGCATCATCAGAACAATATCGGCAGTTCGTGCAACAGCAATAACCTTAAAAAAAATTAAGTGTCAATACCTTAGTGATGAACTTTTGCAGATACCATCTAGTCATGGCAGTCAGGGATTGATGATGATGAAAACATGTTTGGATTTATGACAAAAGCAAATATCAATGAGGGAGAGAGAGGGTGAAGAGAATAGGGAGGATGAAGCAATATTTCCAAACCGAGGTCCTCCAAGAGATCTTTGGTTCATTTGAGTTGTGAGGATGGCTATTTTCGTGATGGAGAGTGGCACACCTTCTATTGACTAAAGAGCGTCACCTTCGGTGACTTCATTTTGGATGAAGTCCTCATCTCAGTTGTTGAGAAATTCTGCTTCCTCGACTGATCCATGAGCAGCAGCATTTAATGTTATAATAAAGGATCCACTTATCACCAGTAGCAAGATTGCCCTCAATCTTGTGGGCAGATCTCCAGTATGGCCCTCATCAATGTAATCAGATCCCCAGTAAGGCCCAAATTGCTACCATAAGGGAATAAAATAGCTTCTTTCATGCACAAAAAAAAAACAAAAAAAAAACAGCAGTATAATCAATTAATAATTATGTCAGAAGCAGTTAACCTATAAAGACAAAAATACCAAACAAAATTAAACAACAGGGAAAATTAACAATGCCGTACTTGCCGACCCCTTCCTTTGCCTTGCGAAGCCCCTTCAATGATTCCAGGAAGATCGAGTAGTTGAATATTTGCTCCTTTATATTCAATAACACCAGGAATACAAGTAAGAGTGGTGAATTCATACGAGGCCGCTTCACTGCGAGTACTTGTCAAAGTGCTCAGAAGAGTTGACTATAAAAAAATTAAGGATTTTAGAGAAATAAAAATTCTTTTACAAGTCAAGAGGAACAAAATGAGGCCAGTATTAATGTTGCTATACTAAATTATGGCAGATGGGGCTAAGTTGGAAATACTACTATCAAACTTAAAGCCACAGTGGGTCTAGTTAGTTGCTGAATGGGGTCTCAATCCATGTTGAGTATGCAGCAGCTGCCCTATGCTGCAGTGACCTGGGGTTTTGATCTCAGGGTAAACTGTAGGTCCTGCATCAAACAGCTTAATGGATGAAGGGCATTTGTACCATGTCCAAATACGTCCCAATCCAACTATCAAACCTCACCTCTTCTCACCCCTGTCCCCTTTCAAAAGAGCCAGGTAACTCAACAACTCCTACTAGCTGGAGAGATCAAAATGAACCCTGGTTTCTCCACCACCACCCCTATGCCAACACAATTCAGAGGAGCCAGGTCTCTATAAGATGCAGCAAATGTAAACAGTAGATAAAGCTACACTACTCCAACCTCCCCACTAAAAACTGGACATGTAACAACTGCCAGAACACTCCTCAAATATCTCTACAACAAACTCACAAAACATTATACCCTAAATATCCTACAACTAAACATACACTCCATCTCAAAAAAAAACATACTGAATTACTAAATTTCTTACACAACACACTGGGTACAATGCTTTCAACAAAGGTCACAATAATAGGTTTGATGCAGTTAAACACATTTTTACGCCCGTATGACAAATTTGACACATAGAAAATAAGGGCTTATAGCTAGAGAAATTACAAGTGTGGAGTCTATCAAGTGAGTGTGACGAGTATGACATGTTTTGTTTAGGTTCACACAAGGATTGCATCAGATTTGTGCGACTTTGTCACTAACTATTTACAACTTAATAGAAATTATAAATGTGATTAATATGTTTTTCATTTCTAAAAATTAATTCAGGGTATAAAGGGATAGATGTGTGTTTAAATTGTACAGTAGAACCTTCGTTCATGAATGCCCCACATCATGAAAAAATTGGTTCACAAACTAGCTTTAAGAACAAATTTTAGCTTGATTCATGAACAATGCTTTGGGGTACAAACGTATATTATCAACAATCTATGGAACCTCATGCTCAGTTGTGCATTGGCACACGTGACATAAACATTGTTTGTGAGAGTGCAGTGTTCAAAAACAATCATTTTTTTCTGTTTCCTTTTTTGGTGTTATTTTAGCCCCCATTATGCCCCCTAAGAAGGAGAAAGGTGTTAGCGATAGCAGCAGTAAGATGCCTAAGCATATTACTATTGAAGTAAAGAAGGAAATTATTGCCAAACATGTGGGTGGCATTCACGTTTCCAACATCAAGCAGTGTAATCTGGCAAAATCAATGAGCTGCACGATTCTAAAAGACAAAGATGCACAAAAGGTGGCTGATGTTGCTAAGGGAGTGAAGAAAAGATCTAAAGTGCTAGAGGAAATAGAAAAACTGTGTTTAGCTTGGATAAATGAAAAATAGCTGGCTGGAGATGGTGTTAGTGAAGCAATAATTTGTGCAAAGGCTAGGCAGTTAAACAGCGATTTGTTGGCAAAAACACCGACTACAAGACTTTAAAGCAAGTAGAGGGTGGTTTAAAACATTCACCAATGAAGTGGAATTCATAGTGTTGTAAGGCATAGAGAGGCTGCTAGTTTAAACAAAAAAGCTGTGAATAAATTTGTGGCTAAATTTGCAAAAAAATCCTTCCTCTCCTCCCTCAATATCGATCTGTACCAGCAATTAAAAACAACAAAGGTAAATTATAGTAATGTTTAATTAAATTTAGTGTTATTTGTATATATTTAAGGATATGTATTTCAATTTCATTCTATATTCTTCATCAGAAAAAAACCCCAATTAAATATGTAAAAATGACATATTTCTAAGACTGAAATGGATTTACATTAATTTCAATATAAAAAAATTTATTTGGTTTACGAACTAAGGCCCGGGAATGGATTAAGTTCCTGAAATGAGGTTCTACTGCAATATTAATAAATGTGGCTGCCCTCAGCGGCGAGCACGGGCTCCAGGCTAGACCTGAGGTCCTTCTTCATGCTGACCCACACACAGTTGATCGAGGACTTCAGCTCATCAACTTGAAACAATATATATACGAGTATATGCAGGTTCTATTGAAGTTCACAGCTGTGGCAGCGTTATTAATTTTAACTTGTATTTTCTTAATATTTCTTACAAGTATTTTAACGGGGTCTTTGAGGCAAGAAAAAACATCCACGAATGGCATGCTTTATTCCTAGACGTCTTTCGACCATGTTAGGTCATCTTCAGGGAATGAACAGAACTGGAATTATTCAAAAATTGCTACATTATATATAGTATTTTTACGCGAACATAAGTATTACAAAAATTGGCCAATCATGGCGCAGGAAATTTTTAAGGGGAAACTAAGCACTACAAGAAACATATAAAACTGGAAGGCTCAGATTGCCTGACTATTTGTCGCTCCGATCTAGTTATCAGGCAAAAGAGGCAAAAGAAAATGAAGTTTGAAAACATGCTTCTTTAACGGCGGTCAACTCGGAGACACTGAGATGTCAGGAGTATGGTTTTTGGCTGAAGTTGCACATTAATTGGTTTTTTCATTTGAATAATGACGGCTTTGGCCATCTGCAATCTTCTGTGGTTTTGGAGTCTCAGGTTGATGGAGGTGTCGTGATTCAGTTTTTCACAGGTTAGGGTAGTGCCATGAGAGTGGGCGTGCTTTTTAATCACACCATCTTGAAGGTGAGCTGTCAGTCGCCTTGACAGGGTTGTGGAGGTTACGCCAATGTACTTTGAATTATGGTGTTCGCAGTCACCGACTTTGCACAAATATTCATACACGACGTTAGTCATGATGCAAATACTTGTTTTCTTGGTCTTGTAGTATATAATTAGATTAATATCCGTATTAGGGTTGGTTGGGGTCACGTTACGATGGAGAATGGCTTTGAGAACCTTTTTGTCTTTACGGTAGCCAGTGTTCATATTGGCCTTGTAATAAAGGTTGATATTACTTTTCTTCGGAGTAGACCTGACATCAGGGCCAGCAGCCAAGTTCATTTTCTCTTTCATGGTGGCACCAATGTATTCTTGTGGGTAGCCGTTGTTAATGAAAACTCGGCAAACCCTCTTAAGTTCGTGATCAACAGCCGTCCACAAGAATGAATGAAAAATTGCCCTGTTAACTAAGGCATTGATGACTGATTTCTTGTAACATTCAGGACACTCAGAAGAACCATTTAAGCACAAGGCCAAGTTTGTGGCCTTAACGTATACTTGGGTCACAAATTTGGACTCCTGGGCACTTATGAGGATATCAAGGAAGGGAAGGGATCCTTCACCTTCTGTTTCGTGGGTGAAATTCAGACATGAGTTGTTCTTGAATGTTTCAACTAGGCCGTTCACTTGTTCAAGGTTATTCGTATTCAAAATTATGTCATTGATATAGTGTGCGTAGATGGGAGGCTTGGGAACTATATTGCTTTTGAAAATCTTGTTCTCAACTGAGCCCATGTAAAAATTGGCAAAGATGATGCCAAGGGGTGACCCCATTGTGACACCATCGATTTGCACATACATTTTCCATCAGGACCATAGAACGGGGCTTCTTTTGTGCATGCTTGGAGGAGCTGTCACAATATGTCTTCGGGAATGGAGCCTTCAGTATGGTAAATGGCATTGGTTATCAATTTGATGGTTTCATCAACGGGAACATTTGTGAATAGAGATTCAACGTCCATAGAAGTTAGTGCAGTTGCTGGTTTATAAGTCTGAAGGATATCTAGAAGAGTTGAAGAGGAGGGCAGTGCGTAGTCTGATGGGGTGCAAGGTACGATGATTGAGTTGAGAAATTTTGCCAGGTGATAAGTCACTTGTAACCATAGTAAGGGCCTCTTGTATGCCACTTTGCTCAATATGTTCATGCCATGAAGTTCCCTGTGTAATGTTATTTCTGAAATGGGTGGTGAAGGACCAGAATTGACGTTTCGTAGCAATTCCTACCTGGAAGCAAATCAATTTGCAATTACAAGCCTGGACATTCTACGACTGTACCTGTCTGTCAACACCTTCTTCCGGTCGCAATTCTGGTGAGAGTTTTTCGCATTTTGGGAGTTCTGCCATTGCTTGTAAATCTGGATAACCATACTCATTGAAACACTGCCAGATTCTGCCACCTCCTTTACATAATGACCTTTGGTGGGGCCAAATGCAATCACACCTTTTTGACATTCCATGACATCGCTTCTCCAGACCATTTTAAGTAGAGCTGATTTGCTATCTACAGATCTTCACACTGTCCACAACACAAATAAAGCCTAACTAATATTGCGACATAAACTAAGCTACATCTCTCAGCTGCCTAAGGTTCCTACACACTTCAGAAGTTAAATTATGTTTTTTCTCCCTAGGTGACTAATTTTTTGTCCAGTGAGCTTATATATATAGTACTAGAGAAAGAGAAATTTGATGCGAATGAGCAATGAGACAAGAAACAGAAGTTTTTTTAAGGTAAGAGAAAGGGACATTAGAAGAACACCAGAATCAAAGAGAGCAGAGGGCGGCAAAATGAAGGCAATCTTTACTGAGAAGACAGAAATAATGCAAGGGAAAAAAAGTTTGAAATTCCTGGTCGGGACTCAAACCTGGGTCTGCTGATTGCAAGTCAGATGCTCTACCGTTAAGCTACCAGGCACAGACTTTACTTCGCCCAAAGTGTTACCCCATCAAACCCAGTATCTCCCTAAGCTAGGACCTCCCAAGGAATTTTTATACCACATCTTCCTACCCACTCACAATTTAAAGGCTCATTATCCATGTCACATACAAAGAAGCAAATAAAAGTTCTGTGAGTGATAACAACCACCACAGGGCTTTCAATATATTTATTTTCTGCCTTTCAAAACAATTTTGAAGACAGAAAGAAAGATGCATCTTTCTTTCTGCATTCAAAATTGTTTCGAAAGGCAGAAAATAAAATATGGCAAAAGCCCTGTAGTGGTTGTTATCACCTGCAGAACTTGTAGTTGCTCATTCTATATATATATATATATATATATATATATATATATATATAAGATATTTTATAAATTTTACTCAAGAAAGAGTAGCTTTACATTATCAATTTCTTTTAATTCATTCTAGAGCTCTAGCAGGCCTAGCAAGTAGGGCATTCGATTTCTGATGTTGAGGTATCAGGTTCAAGCCCAGTGAAAGCAGACCTAAATGAGTGCATGTAGAGTAGAGATGTCCACCAATTAGTGGATACACTATGTTTACCCTCATGCAAGTTTGTAGATCTTACACAGCCAACCACAACACCACTATCTTTCCACCCCCATCTTTAATGCACAACACAACACACTTCTCCTCTGTCCAAGGAATCATCCCAATGGGTAGTTATATCCAGTGGGGGATTCAAAAATTTTAAGAACAGGTTCTCTCACTACAGGTCTCACTAACAACAGGTTATGTCACTAGAGGTCTCACTAACAATGGGTTCTCTCACTACAGGTCTCACTAACAATGGGTTCTCTCACTACAGGTCTCACTAACAATGGGTTCTCTCACTACAGGTCTCACTAACAACAGGTTCTCTCACTGCAGGTCTCACTAACAACAGGTTGTCACTACAGGTCTCACTAACAATGGGTTCTGTCACTACAGGTCTCACTAACAACAGGTTCTGCTACTACAGGATCCACTAACAACAGGTTCTACTACTACAGGTCTCACTAACAACAGGTTCTGCTACTACAGGATCCACTAACAACAGGTTCTACTACTACAGGTCTCACTAACAACAGGTTCTGTCACTACATCTCACTAACAACACCTTCTTTCATTACATGTCTCACTAAAAACAGGTTCTGTCACTACATCTCACTAACAACAGGTTCTCTCACTACAGGTTTCACTAACAACAGGTTGTCACTACAGGTCTCACTAACAACAGGTTCTGTGACTACAGGTCTCACTAACAACAGGTTCTGTGACTACAGGTCTCACTAACAACAGGTTCTGCTACTATGGGTCTCACTAACAACAGGTTCTGCTACTATGGGTCTCACTAACAACAGGTTCTCTCACTATAGGTCTCACTAACAACAGGTTCTCTCCCTATAGGTCTCACTAACAACAGGTTCTCTCACTATAGGTCTCACTAACAACAGGTTCTCTCACTATAGGTCTCACTAACAATGGGTTCTCTCGCTACAGGTCTCACTAACAATGGGTTCAGTCACTACAGGTCTCACTAACAACAGGTTCTGTCACTACAGGTCTCACTAATAACAGGTTCTCTCACTACAGGTCTCACTAACAACAGCTTCTCTCATTACATGTCTCACTAAAAACAGTTTCTGTCACTACATCTCCCTAACAACAGGTTCTATCAGTCTCTAGCAGCAAACCATGCTGGCTGGCCCGATATAAGTGCAAAGGTTGATCTTTGGGTTGTTACATGCTAGAGTCTAGCAAGTGAAATTATTAATTTAGTTATTTTCCCATACTTCAAAAAAGATTGAGAGCCCCTCATTTAAGCTAACAACATTACTGGTTATACCCATATACCCCTGATGCGGAATGTGTCCCCCATTCCCCAAGATTACAAAGGTTCCTCCCTGATTTCATGGTTGGTGTCAAAAAGACACATGCTCCCTGACACAGTGTGGTGGAGCAAATGTGAGTGTGTGTATAAGGGGCCATTCTCCCACCCTTTTTCCCAATACCCTCTCCCTGATTCTGTAAGAATGTGTGTAGTAGGAATGGGTTTTTTTTCTTTAAATTAGCTAATAAATGTTTAAAGATTTTTATGAGACAGCACTCAAGTACCAGAATAAATAAACATCGCCTGCATTTCGCAAGAGCGACTGGAATGAAAACATTTTGAAGAAATCTTAATAAAATTTAAGAAGTCTTCTAATAGTAGTTGACTGGATCTTGAAGAAAATTGAGCTTGGAGGCAGCAGGCCCCATAAGACGCACACACCCAATTTTGTCACAAGAGTGACTGCTGACAAGATTTCCCCCCCAGGGAGGCTGGCAAATCGTAAACCATGGTACCACGTAAGAAAGCTCCTCTTTTTGTTGTCCCTTTTTGTATTTGCTGTCTCTTAGTATGAATATATATATTTTGGGGATTGATTGGGTTCCAAGATAGGATTGTTTTAGTTATATATATATATATATATATATATATATATATATATATATATATATATATATATATATATATATATATATATAAATAGGCTCATTGGGTGCATATTTACCCATATTTTTGTAAATATTATTGTATTTATTTTGTTAGTAAAGGACTGTACATACAATCCGGTTCATTCTCCTTCGATTTCTCACGTCCGGATTAGTGTAGGAAGAGGGTTGGATCGATTGGGGTTAGTCTAGATTTTCGGCCCGCTACAACTTAGCCTTCCGAGCAATTATCATACTGATCTTTAAGTTGATTTCATACAGTTGGGGGGGAATCTGATCTTAATGAAGGATTTCATCCATGAGATAGATGGCACAATATAGTGGAAATGAATTTGGCTCTTCATATCTACAGTGTACATCCAAATTTCAACAGTTTTGACAAGTGTACTATGTCAATGCTTTCAATATTTATTGTATAGATCTTGTGTACACTTAAATAATGTATAGAAAAACATTTTATTGCCATTTTCTGCTCATTTTAAAGATAACTGAAAATTGTCATCATTTTTTGCCATACAGGTGCACTAGTTTATATAAAATATAGCCTTCAAAAGGATAATTAGTAGACTGATAACTCCAAGAATTGAGATACAAAGACGATAAAACTTTCTATGTGCATTAGAAACTAACCTTACCAACAGAAGGAAAACCAATTAACGCTGTTCTTGCATCGCCACTTTTCATAACATCAAAGCCTTCACCTTTATCTCCCTTCTTTTGAGGTTCCAATAACTGAGTGCGATATTTAGCTAATTTAGCTTTGAGCACTCCAAGATGGTATTCTGTAGCTGTAGGGGAAACAGTATTAGTATTTACCTCAAACCATATTTGGTTTACTCTGTTCATATTAACTAATAGAGACAACTCTACCAGAAAGTTGACTAGTTCATTAATAAATTTGTGAGGTTAATACATTATCCATGAGTTCAGCCATATATGGTATATGAGCAGTCTTGAATAATTGATCCCACTAGGGGTTTTCAGATATTGCTCTTAAAGCATTAAGGGGTAAGGGACTCACCCATAACATCTAATACCCATATTTTACTCTTACCTCTTTGGGAGCCATCTTGGTCGTGTTAAAAGAAGTAAAAATGTATGGATGAATATTGTGAAAATAGGTCAAGGAGCCCCATGTGGACCCCAGAAACCCACGTGGTTCTCAAACACGAGATCAAAGGATGAGAGAACGGGCCTAAGAATCAAGCAAAGAGGCTTTGGGAATGCAGCTGTGTTTACTCATTGAGGTCCCCCCCCCCAAGCCTTGAGGCAATCTTGCCTCCCGCCTACCATCTTGAAGCATGCAAGAGCGAGGAAGGACATCTGTTATCGCAAATTCCTGGCTGGAAGATGTCCATCTCCCAGCTTCGTGTTTACCTTGGGAGAATCCCCTCTGTGGCCAGAGGCGATTTCACCCCATCATTAGCCGGTATTTAACACCAGGCTCAGCCGGGTCAAGTTAGTACTGACCAACTATCACACACAAGACACATCCATCTGGCTCAGTTTTCATCTATACGAGTGCAAAGACAAGAAACTCTCCCATCGGAACTCTGCCCCAGTCAATTGATGATTTCCCTGCAATGGCCATTCCTGTTCACAAACGCAAGTACTCTCTTGTCAAGGTATTCCAAGGTAAATCTCAACCTCCTGCAATTCTCCACCTCAAATTGCCCCTTCCCTTCATCACGCAAGCATTAACTTCTGCAAGGCATTGATGTGTGCAGATCTCTTTTAATCTTGTCATCTCATAAAGATTTATTTGTATTTAGACTCGGCGCAGGCTTTGAAGACTCAATCCAAGTTTGGTCATTTACCTGCCTTAAGTTCATTAGCTTCTCCCTTTTTTGGATATTCCAATTTCATTTCATTTATGTAAATATTTATCCTTTTTTTGTGTGTGTTATTAAATATTATTTTTGTACTACTCTTTTAAATAACCCAGAACAGCATTCAGGCATAGCTAAGTAATTAATGGCCAATCTGCACTCACTTTTTGTTATTTGCCCGCATTTTCAGGAGAATAGTTTCCTTCCCCTTTCCCTCATTAGCTTAACCCCATCATCTGGTGTCAAGCTGAGGAGAGGTCAACTGAGCGTCCTTTCGGCCTATTCCACACCACTCGGCTTATCAAGAAGAGAGAACTACTTGGGGAACACTAGGGACAAAGTAGATAATCCTCAGTGGAAAGTATGTACGTATGAGCATAGGATTAACAGAATTCACAAAATTAGGCCCCACCATTCTCACTCTTATTTTCAAGTAGGAAACACCACTTATGATTACAGTGAAGTTGAGCCATGTAAGGTCTGGTAAATCACTGGATAAACTCTTGAGTCTGTGCACCCGTGGTTCAGATTTCCTATTAAACTGTAGGTTACCACTGAGTGCAATGAAAACAAAGACTACCCAGTCACGATTAGTGGCAAACCCCATATCAATAGTACAAAGTAATGGTAAAAACCTAGAAAATTCTTTCTTTAAAGAAATTAACATCCTGAAGTAACTGAATGGCAATTAGCTATTAGGAAGCTCTTCTGTTAATCTCAGTATTGTGGCTACAAGAGCATCACCATAAACTCTTGCATTGGATCCCTTTTGAACTTTCAATACTAATCCACTTTCAATAAGACTTGAGCGAATTATTTATCTAAATCCATGATGTTTCTCCAATGGTGTGAAAGCTTTTCAATATTATCCCAATAAAATACACAATCATATGGTCATATAGGCCTATATACTCACATGCTCATCAATCATACCTAAACACTTATAGAAGTTGGTGACGCAGTTAATGGATTGATTCTCATCATCGAACACACATTCTTTT
The DNA here is from genome assembly GCA_963969495.1 of Ceratothoa steindachneri. NCBI lineage: Eukaryota > Metazoa > Arthropoda > Malacostraca > Isopoda > Cymothoidae > Ceratothoa > Ceratothoa steindachneri. The sequence goes on from OZ018326.1 coordinate 26,984,845, forward strand.
CCTCCATCATCCTCTCTTTGGCTTTTTTTACACTTGCTCTCTCTTACCAAAGACCATAAGTATGCCAGGTAGATGGAAAACTCCCATTATTACATCTCTCACCCTATTACCTATTCATTAGTATCCCCAACAACCATCAACTAATACTAAACCACCCATTACTCATCCCAGAACCTCCCTGCAGGCTCACTTCTATTATTGCAGATTCTTCACACTACAAAGAAACACATTTTCACTCTTTCAAATCTCAAATTTGCTCAAATAATTCTCAAGCTAAGATATTCATACTCAATTCATTACATCATCATAAGACTCCTCACTAATAGTCTAAATAGCACAGTCATTCCACTTTAGCCCTACTACCATGAATCACACCTAACTGCAACCGTACATGAGATCTTCATTCCCCTTCATGTTCATCTGACATATGCATCTGAAATCTCTTTATTTTAAAACATTCATGACCCTCTTCAATTTACACCTTGATGTGAATTAATAAGGTTAACTTGGCAGAGTCCATGACACCCTTGCCCATTTTCTTCTACCAGGCAGGAAGGTACCATGTAAGGACTACTATAGCTGGTACCTTGAGGAACGGCACATCTTCCCAGTCCGAATGCTTGCAAATACACACCCTCTGGCATGGCTTCCCAGTGCCTCTAGCTGTGTACCTTCTTTCTTTTATTGCCTGCAGCTTTATATCTTCCCCTATTTTTAATCTACCTTCACCCCTTTCTTTACAGAGCTACCCTATCTGCGCAATATGGGCATGTTGCTATTGTACTTTGACTTTAAATATAATAAAATAGTATATTTCCAAATTAAAGATGAATTTGTAAAAAGAGATCTCAAGGAAGCAGTTCAACAGATTAATTTTTTTTCAAGGCCTATCTGGCAACTGCCTATATGGGCATAAGTCACCATACTCAAGAAAGCCTAGTACTAGGCTACATTAAAATAACAATGTATATAAAAATTTTAAAAATAAAAAATAAAAGAGAAAAAAGGAAAAAAGACAACAAGTAGGAAGGCCCGCCCTCTCCCGATGCAGGAATGTGCAACCTACAAAAAAAAAACAATAATAAAAATCCAGTTAAAACGAGTAAAGTAGAGGCCAGCCTCCTCCACAAATTCATAAAGTCAACAAGTCAGTGTGCACGAATCCATCCTGAGTACAAGGGACAAGCGGTAGTGCCCCTGCTCATCACCGTACCAGGACAGGTAGCATGTGCGAAGATCATCCAGAATGGGACATTCAACAAGAATGTGCTGAACAGTCTGGGGGACAACGCAATATCACAATATGGTGTAGGCAAGCACTCCATTAAATGCCAGCAGTGCGTCCCGCGAGTGTGTCTAATTCGGAGATGACACAAAGCAACCTGAAACCATTGCGACATTGAGGGGTAGGTCCATGCGAACAGCCGCGGCGCAATGGCATGCAACTTTAGTTTCCTATCAACCATCTCCCATCTTTTTTGCCAAGCAGCTCGGAGAGCTGCCAGTATTCCTGCCATGTAATCTGAGTAAGGAAGAGCAAAACGCTGGTCTGGTCACCTAGTCCTCACAGAATCTTTGGCTCCCTCATCAGCACATGCATTCCCAGCAATTCCTACATGTCCAGGAACCCAACAGAAGATAATCTCAACATCCGCCCGGCTCGCCAAAACTGTGATGTCACGGATATCGTGAAGCAGGGGATGCAGAGATTCCAATGCCCCGAGAGCACTCAGAGCACTTTGTGAGTCACTATAAATCACAATCTGGTCTCCGAACCAGGCACATCACGCAATCTCCTGTACCGAGCGGTGTATTGCACCAGCTCGGCTGTTAACACAGACTAGCAGAGCCCTGTTGACTTCAAACAGAGGATACAGCGTGGAAACCAATCCCCGCTTGGGACTTGGAGCCATCCGTATACACTAGCACGGTTCCAGCGAGACACAAAGTGTGCTCCAAAGAGGCAGAATGCAATACTCCCGGCACTGTAGAAGCTTTGGGAGCAGAAGTGTGGCGATAAATGTTCAAAGATGGTACCCTCGAGGGTGGCATCCTGGGCAGAACCAGGGGTGCCCCTGGCCTGAGAGATATACCTAGCTCTCGGAGTTTCCTGGCTTTAAACCTGAAGGGCTTAGGGTATGACTGGCGTCTCTGAGTGGAATAGGCACTGTACCAGATTAACAGCCATTATCACCTCTTAATCACCACTCAAAAAGAAAACAAAGACAAGCATAGTATTAAAGTGAAAGGTATAGGAAGGAAAACCAGTAGACAGCATCCTTGGTATGATGATGACATGCACCCTAGACCACTCTGCCATCCCGCAGCTTAAAAGGCTACATTAAAGATTTTTTTTTTTAAAGAGCTCATCTGGCAACTGCCTACTTGGGCATTAGTTGCCATATTCAACATTGTTTAAAATTAGGCATCTTTAAAAGAGGATGCTAAAAAAAAAAAACAATAAAATAAAACAAAGAAAAAGGTAATAAGCAGGAAGCAAGCTCAGGCATTGGGGGGGAGATTTGCCTTCCCCCTATAAGCCACTGGCTTTTGCACTCACCATGCTACAAGCTCCTCCCTAACAACGGGAGCATATATTTACTTAAACACCTGGACTACAGTATCCTTCAGTCCCACTTTTTTTTTTATTATATCCATTATATAATTTATTTTATAGAAAATATATAAGCACATTATATCATCAACTGCTTTCCTACAAAGTCATTGTTAATCAATGCTACTAGAAAAATAACAAAATAATTACAAAATTATAAGAATGATTAGCTTACCTTTATTTTTCTGAGTATGAGCAATTTCCTTTTCAATTTCCGATATCTTTTCTAAAATACCCATCTTTACCAATTCTTATTTTAACAATTCAAGTTTAATTAGGCTGTTATACCCGAGTATAGAACTGAAAATAAAAGGTTAAAATGGCAAAGAACAGAAAATAAATACTAGCTTTATATTGATTTGTCCTCTATCACTTTAGTAAAAAAAACAAAAGAATAACATTTGCATATAATTTATACCAGATATATATTTGTAAAAATAGTATTTAGTAAATTTTGAATACATAGCCAACCATTTCAAGAAAATTTTATGATTCCATTTCTAGTTGTGCCCATTTGGGGTGGAGCACTGCATAAAAACAATGAGCATTGTAGCACCTAACAATATCTGGCAACCACAAGTTTCCTTTCCCTGCCCCACCATGTACTCATATATTTCCTTGATCACTATCAGTACCTAGTTTCCTGCCTATAAAGACCTAATAACACTATCCAACTCCTGCCACAGCACCTCAATCCTAGCTCACTTTAGATGGAGTCCATCCATTGCATACAATGCCTTATTCCCATAAAACCCATTCCAAATATCTACAAACACCAATCCTGACTCCTCACACAGGCCTTTTGCATACTCATTCAGTCCAATTGCATGAGAATCATTCCATCCCCACATCTAATCTTGGAAGTACACCTGAAATGCATTTAACTCATCTTTTTGTAGCTCAGTCCTAACTCATATGAACCCACCTTCTTTATATCATTTACTCCCACATGTGTAATCACAATTACATCCTCATACCAAGACACCAAACTATCATACCTCTCAGACACATCATTTACACTAGCACCTGGCAAACAAACTCTCAGTCCCTTCCATTTGCAACATTCAACTTCCTATCTAAATATTTAATCTGAGTCATCCTCCTAGTCCTAGCTTTACCCTCCCTCCTATTCTCATTCAAACTACCACTTATTCCACTTTCTGTCACAACCACATCAGACAAATCCCTTTCAACCTCTTCCTCTCTCAGGGCATCAAATCTGTTAGTCAACCTAACAGGTTCCATGTCCCTCTTACTTACACACCTAACCTATCCATATTCACTTCTTACTCTCCAGTCCCTAGTCTAGGCTTATCTTCCTTCCTCTTGGTCCCAGCCACATTCTTCATGCATACACTTACATCCCTTCTCACTCCATGCACCAATTCATTTAACCTCTTACATTCATCATGCAAATGGCTCACCTCCTCTACCAAAGCCACATTTGCACTAGTCACATACCACAAGGGGCATTCAGGCACATTTGCTATTCTTTCAATACCACAAGAATCAGAAACTACATACTACTTACATCAAATGCTATACTTACTTCATCCAAGCAAACAACCATTTCACTCAGACCACAATATTGTTCGATTCGGCATGCAAAATGTAAACAAACTGTTACATGGTGTCTACTAGACTTTGATTTTCAATTTTTATTACTTTTTATTACCTTCCAGATTGAAATCTTATTACCTTTCAAGCACTTATTTATATTGATTTAGCACAACAACAGACCAATTTCAGATTGACTAAAACATGTCTTGGCTTTTCAAATTCAATATGTGGACCAAATACAGTAAAATACGTGGACTGGGTTATCAAAGCAACAAATTTCGCTATAAGAACATATAAATGACAAAATGCTAAAAAATGACGCTGTAATACAATAAAATGACAATAAAATGCAAAGAAGCTTCTTACCTATTATAGCAATCCTCAAAGCAAAACCATAGTAAAAATACATGTAAGGCCTGCGCGGGCCATTGGCTAGGGAGCATTTTCAAAAGGGATGATTTGGATGAGATGTACTACCTTACCATAACAGACTAAAACGTTCTATATTCCAAACTTTATTTTTTGACAAAAAAGTAAAAAAATCTTTAAAAAACTCTATATTGTTGTGGTATTAATGCGTAATAAAGGCAGTAATCAATATTAAACTACTCAAGTATTTTAAGTAATTGCAGGTTATACTGTACAGCCATTGGCTATACATTTTGCAGCTTCCACCTTCCTCAATAGCCATACCTCTCATGACCGCATCAGTTTGAAACTAGTATTATTATTATACATTTTTATATCTCCAACAGAATGAAATGACAACAACCCAGCCAGTCTCATGGCCTCTCCACCCCTTAGACAATGAGCTGGCTGGGTTACCACTCTCAAACTTTACCACAGGGGCCTCCAGCCATTATTATTATAATAACATGCAAAAGTACATTTTGTGTAGTAGATCAATGGGGTAGCCAATGAACCAAAGAACATGAGATCACACCATGACAGGGATCTACACTCTCCCAGCAACAGAATGAAATGAAAACAACCCAGCCAGTCTCGTGGCCTCTCCACCCCTTATGACAATGAGCTGGCTGGGTTGCCACTCTCAAACTTTACCACGGGGGCCTCCAGCCTTTATTATTATAACATGCAAAAGTACATTAAAAATCCAGAGAAATGACATAGCACTGCACTATTAAAATCTACATATAACATAGCTCCTATAATCAAAAGTAAAAAAGAAGACTACCAAAGCCCTTAAAGCAGTGTCAATTATTAAAAAAAATACATGCCAGTATGTCGAAAGCCATTGGCGGCGTGGGGTGGAAGTCACTGGGGGCCAATGGTGTGATGGACAGATGGGCGGACACAAAGGATGACAATAGCCTATCGGCAACTGTGTTGCCCAATAGCTAACAAATGAGAATCAGTTAATCACAACAGAGTCACCAATTTCAATCATTTTTCTTTTCCTTCAGTCGTGTGAGCTGTGTCGATTTGATGAATAGATGCTTCTTTTTCTGAAAGAATTTTCTGCCTTTTTGCTTGCAGCTATTTCACTTCAGACAGGCGTCTTTTTTCAGCCACTCTACGTATATCAAGAGTTTCTTCCTTTTCTTTTTGTTCCTGTAGATGCTGTTTCCTTCTTTGGGATGCCAATCTAACAGCAGTTATCTGTGACCTGTCAATTTGGATGTCAAACCAGTTTTTTTCTGCCCAAATTTGTTCATGCACTAATTTCTTCTGTGCTATTAAAGAACGCTCTGTTAGATTTTCCTGAAGTAATAGTTTATTTACAGAGAACCCTCTTTCTACTGCAGCATTACCATGGGATAATAATAGAACCACACAGATAACATTTAAGAGTTCCTTGAACTTTGGCTCATTCCCTAAAGTCTTATTGTAGAAATTATCTAGACGGTGTTCTTCAGAATCTGGTTCAGTTTTAGAAGTAAATATTTTGGCTTCTTCCAAAAAAGAAGGAGTAGATAACAAATTGCTCCACAGACTTGTCACTGAATCTGCAGAAGTGCCAGCCAGGCGACCACTGTCAAGTAGTTTATCACAAAACAACTTAAAATGCTTTAGAGATATTGTGGAACTAGTTATAATTACATTTGGATCTAAAGCACTAACAGACCTTGTCAAGGAATACTGCAGTGGGCTCTTTTCTTGAATTTTATTAATTATATGCTTTAAAATTTTTTGACAGTCAAATCTAAAATCCTGTAAAACTTTTTCACTTTGCTTGGGTGCAGTGGTATGTAAAGAGCGCCTGGCTCCATAGCCAACATCAACTTTGTATAATGGTTTCAAATTGCTAGCCTTTTCAAAATCCAAATTCATCAAATCTGACCCTGATCTAGCAGACTCTAAGACATCATGTTTGACAAATCTCTTTAGAAGATTTATGAATATGTTTAGCAGTCTCTCATAAAGAAATGGGGCAAGAGGAGCATTGCTTTGAAATTCTGTTAGAAATGGTTCGAGTTCTTTTGCCATTAAACAAAAAAAATGAAGTCATGCTTCCAGAAGATGCGTGCTGTTCATGGCTTTGATGGCAGTTTCCAAACTCCGCTATGATATTGTTTTGATCTCTTTGGCAATCACAGCATCAACAAACTTTTTTAATTGAGGAAGCATCGTTATGATGAGAAGCTACAGTTTGATTTTCAATTGAGCGCATTCCTACAAATTTTAAGGGAAAAGTTGATGTATTGCATTCTGTGAAAATTCTGCACGCCGTGCAGGAGAATACTTAAACAAATAATAACATGCTATAAGAAAATTTCCCAGGTCCCAATTACAATTTTTTTAATCCAGTTTTAAATAAATTATGAATGACGTGAAGACCACAAGTTTCAATTAGCAACAGCTGAAAGGGAGTACCTAACAATCCCTTTTGAACACTGTTGAAAAGCTTCCAATTGACAGATGGCCCATACATACTTATTTGATTTTTTTTTTATTTAATTCTAGACAGCCCATCTGGCATATGTCGCCGAAAAACACAACAGCCTAGAACTAGGCTACTTTAAAATAAAAATATGAAAACTTAACAATGATAAAAATTGGAAAAACTTAACAATCCGGAAGCAATCTCCAGCAGCGGGGGGAGGTCTCCCTCACCCCGGTACAGGAGAGTGCAACCTACAAACAAAACAATAACAAAAAAAAAGAACCTTAAATAAAGGGGAGAAGCCCAGCCGCCCCCCAAAAGTCAACAAGTCCACAAGTCAATGTGCACGAATCCATCCCGAGTAGAAGGGACAGGCGGTAGCGACCCCGCCTATCCCAGTACCGGGACAGGTATCGTGCGCGAAGATCACCCAGACTGGGACATTCAACAAGAAAGTGGCGAACAGTCTGGGGGACCACGCAGTCGTTGCAATAGGGCGCAGGCGAGCGCTCCATCAAATAGCGATGAGTCACACGAGTGTGCCCGATTCGGAGACGACAGAAAGCAACCCGAAGCCACCGCGGCATTGGGGGATAGGTCCATAGGAACAGTCGCGACGCAAGGGCACGCAGCTTTAAGTTCCCTTCGACCGTCTCCCATCTTCTTTGCCAAGCAGTCCAAAGAGCTGCCCGTATTCCTGCCATGTAGTCGGTGTGAGGAAGAGCGAAACGCTGGTCCGGTTGCAGAGTCCTCGCGGACTCTTTGACGCCCTCATTCCCCGCAATTCCTACATGTCCAGGAACCCAGCAGAAGATAATCTCGACATCTGCCCGGCTCGCCAAAACCGTGGCGTCACGGATATCGCGAACCAGGGGATGCGGAGATTCCAATGCCCCGAGAGCACTCAGGGCGCTTTGTGAGTCGCTATAGATCACAATCTGGTCTCCGAACCGGGCACGTCGCGTAACCTCCCACAGCGAGTGGTGTATTGCCACCAGCTCGGCCGTGAAGACAGACGCAGCGCCTGGTAGAGCCCCGCTGACTTCAAACAAAGGGGATACGGCATGGAAGCCGACCCCCTCTTGGGACTTGGAGCCATCCGTATACACTGGCACGGTTCCAGCGTGACACGATGTGTGCTCCAAAAAGGTCGAACAAAATACTGCCGGCGCAGTACAAGCTTTGGGCGCAGAGGCGTGGCGACAAATAGTCAAATGTGGTACCCTCCAGGGTGGCGTCCTGGGCAGAACCAGGGGCGTCACCAGCCCGAGAGCTATATCTACCTCTCGAAGAAGTTTCCTGGCCCTAAACCCAAAGGGCTTAGGGTATGACTGGCGTCTCTCGGCGGCATAGGCACCATCGAGATCAGCTGCGGATGCAGTGAGAGCTGTTGGCGACTGAGGGAGGCGCCGGGCTCGCGCGTACAGGTGAGTGATGCACTGCACGCGGCGCAGAGCGAGTGGCATCTCCCCAGCATCGATCAACAGGCTCTCAATGGGGAAAGTGCGGAAGGCACCGGTCGCCAGGCGAAGGCCGGTGTGGTGGATCGAATCCACCTTCTGCAATAAACGTTCGGCTGCGGATGCATAAAACTCGCATCCGTAGTCGAGCTTCGAACGAACAAGGGATCGATAAAAAAGTAAGGCAGTAGCCCTATCAGCGCCCCAAGCGCTGAACGTCACGGAACGGAGAATGTCCATGGCGCGGGTACAACAGACCCTAAGGCTGCGAATATGAGCCTCCCAGGTGAGGCGTCGGTCGAATACAAGACCAAGGAAACGGTGCGACTCAACCAAATCCAGGCGCACCCCATTAGGAAACAAATCTGCGTCGGGGTGGAGCCGTGGATGGCGGCAGAAGTGCACCACCTTAGTCTTGGCCAAAGAAAACCGAAACCTGTGCGCTTCGGCATAGCGAGAGACGCGGTTCAATGCCTGTTGGAGTCGGCATCTGGGCCACGCCAAAAGAGATCGAAAGGTCGTCCACGTAGAGCTTAGCGAGAACATCTTCCGGCAGCACCGAAGTGATGCCGTTGATGCTCAGGGCAAAGAGTGTGACACTGAGGACACTTCCCTGCGGGACACCCTCTTCCTGCTCCTTTGGGCCGGAGAGGGCTCCCCCCACCCGTACGCGGAATCGACGATCTCGCAAAAATTCAGATATAAACATTGGGAGGCGTCCCCTCGCCCCCATCGTGTGGAGAGTCTCCATGATACCGTATCGCCATGCGGTATCATAGGCCTGCTCCAGATCGAAAAACACCGTGGCGTAGTGCTGTCTACGAAGGAAAGCCTCGCAGACGGCATTTTCCAGTCAGAGCAGAGCATCCGACGTGGAGTGGAACTTGCGGAAGCCGCACTGTGCGGAAGACAGATGGCCTCCGCTGTCCAGGAAAAAGGCTAATCTAACATTTACCAATTTCTCCATCAACTTGCACACGCAAGAGGTTAGAGAGATTGAGCGGAAACCGGTCGGAGTAGAGTGATCTCTTCCCGGTTTGCGAAAGGCGAGCACAGTAGCGATTCGCCAGGAGTCTGGAAGAAGACCTTCCACCCAGATCCTGTTGAACAAATCTAACAGAAAGGCCATGCCTCGCTCACCCAGGTGTCGAAGCATGGCGTACGGGACATCGTCCGGACCATGGGCGGTGTCCGCGCACGAAGCGAGAGCCGAACGCAACTCACTCACAGTAAACTTGTCGTTGAAGGGTTCTCCGCCTCTGGAGGTAAAGTCCAGCCGGCGGCCTTCCGCGAAATCACGACGTGCATTGAATGCTGGCGGAGCAGCATCACGGCTAGAGAATGCGGAGAAAGCGGTCGCTAAGGATTCCGCCACGGACGCGGGGTCCGAGATTGCGGTCCCATTCTCCTGGAGAACGGGAGGGGGGGGTCCTGCGAGAACTTGCCCAGAATCCTTTTGACTCGCTTCCACACTTCAGCTAAAGGGGTCTTCCCGTTAAGTGAAGACACGTATGCCCGCCAAGAAGAGCGGCGGGCGTGCTTCGAAATATACCGGAACCTAGCCCTAGCCCAACGAAATTCAGCGACAGTGAAATCGTTCGGGCGGCGCTTATAGCGCATGTAGGCATAACGCTTCTGCTTGAGGGCCGTCTCACACTCGGCCGACCACCATGGGAGTGGTCGGCGTGCAAAACGGCCAGACGTCCTAGGAATAGTAGTCAGGCCCACGGCGATGAGGTTGCCGGAGAAGAACTCAACGGCCACATCTACCGACCTAAACTCCTCGACTGAGATAGAGAATTCAGTCATTTCCTGAAATGCAGGCCACCGCGCCCGCACCAAGCACCACCGAGGTGGTCTCTCAGGCGGCAGTTGCCCTGAAAGTGATATTTGAATGGGAAAGTGGTCACTACCATGGAGGTCATCGACCACCCCCCAATCAAAATCAGGCTGTGCATCCAGAGAGCACAGAGATAGGTTAAGGCAAGAAAATGAAGCGGTTCTCGGACAGTGATGCGTAAACTTATCCACGTTTAGGACACCCATCTCAAGCTCTTCGATCAGATCAGCAAGGACTTGTCCCCTGGGATTTATGGAGTAATCTCCCCAAAGAGGATGCCTGCCATTCAGATCTCCAAGCAAGAGATAGGGCCTCGGCAACCGTGCCACGACGCGGCGGAAATTCCCCGCGTCGAAGTCAGCTGACGGTGGAATGTACGCAGAAATCAGAGTATACCTCCTATCCAGGTGCAGCTGCACAGCCACTGCCTGAAAGGAGGTATCTAAAGAGAAAGGAAGAACGGAGACATCATGCCGGGTGTAAACCGCGCATCCCCCAGCCCGGCCATCCCGCGGTGGTGGGGTCGCAAGACCCTTATACCCCGGGAGGGCAGGCAGGGGGCATGCGCCTAGCATGGTCTCCTGCAAAAAGATAGCTAACGGGGAACGGGACGAGACGAGCCTCCGCAGCTCCTCCCAGTTGGCCCGGAATCCACGGCAATTCCATTGAAGGAATATGCCCTCCAGGCCTAGCTCGGAGGAGACGCGGGGGCCCTCCTTGAACTGAAGACCCTCACGGGAATGGCCGTACGCTTCCCGGGGGCAGAACCACGGGCGCTGTTGGCCGGACAAAGCGCTGTCACCTTCGAGGACTTATTGGGGGAGGTTGGGCTCTCCATGCGAGTCTTTTCCTCCCTCTGCCTCAAAACCTTAGGCAGGCGTTGTGGCTTCGGAGGCGGGGGCCCCTCTTTTCGAGGAACCACCGTCTCCGAGCCACTCGCTCCACCTCGGGGCGTCGGCGAAGGAGCCGAAGCTCCTTTGTTGCTGTCCTCCTTTCGGGGGACAGCTTTAAGAACGCCGGAAGATGGCCTAGCGACCATCTTCAGTGGTGTTGCCTCCTGTGAGTCTAACAACTCGGTGGAAGCGCGTGGCCGTTTCGCCTTACGGAAAACGGTCACGCTGGGGGAAGAGGGGGGAGCCCTGGTTTTAGCCGGGGCTGGGTATGAACCCTTTTTGCTGCCAGCTTTACCAGGGGAGCGCCCGGGTTGGGTAGAGCCCGCAGAAGGGCTCCGAATGGGCGCGGAAACAACCGTGCTCGTTGGCCTGGATGGGTCAGGAGCAGAGGGTGCCTTTCTAACTATTGAGGCATATGACATCCCAGGCAGAGCCGTGCGCGCCAGGACCAAGTCCTTAGCCTCGCAGAATGAGAGTCGATCCTGGGCCTGAATGGCCAGGATTTCTTTCTCAAGGAGATATGCACCACATTGCTTCGAAGAAGCAGGGTGCGGCTCTCCGCAATTGACACACTTGGCCACACACGATTTGGACTTATCGTGTGCGACCTTGGAGCAATTTACACAGACTTCGGGTGACCCCGACTTTGCACGTCTACATGAGCGATTCGTATGACCGAAGCAGTGACAGTAATAGCACCGCCGCGGCAGTGGCACGAATGCCTTCACGCGGTAGCGGTACCAACCGGCACACACCGACTCGGGGAGCTTGTCACAGTCGAACGTGACAAAGAGTGTAGGGGTGGGTCTCGAGGCCCCTCCCTGTTTTCTCATCACACCTTTGACCTTGACCGCCCCATGGTCGGCCAGCTCTAGGGTGATGTCCTCAATGGAGTAGTCAACGAGTTCCTTCGCATAAACTACTCCTTTCACAAAGTTCATGGTAGAGTGCGGCGTCACACTCACCAGAGTGCCATCAAGTGTCCAAAGAGCACTTATCTTGGCCGCCTCAGCGGGATTCGCCACATTTACCAGAAGGCTCCCATCCGAGAAAGGGTCCCCTTCGGCTCTTTACCAAATTGCATTAGCTAATCCTCTCCTTTGATGGATCATGTTGCCCTTGGACAACATGGTGCCATCAGTGGAGCGAATAATGAGGAAGTGCGTGAAGCCAGCCGGCTCGAAAACGCAAGGTAACCTCTGAATCATGGGCCCCGTATTCATCGAGGTTCCACCCTGTGCACTCTTGGTCTTAGTCTTAGTCAGGGGCTCCGCACACGGGGGGGTAGAGGGGCCGGATGTGCCGATCTTGGCTTGGTTGCCTACCAAAGTGGCAGCAGACCCATCCGTCCCCGCAGCACCCCGCGGATGGAGAGGAGCCCCGAGTCTTTTTGGTCTTTTTACTCTTCTTTTTAGGAGAGGAGGGCGGGGAATGAACCCGCTTCTCACCTCCGCCAGCAGAAGCCCCCATGCCAGATGGACCGGCCTCAGTCAGGTCCCTCTCCGAAATGGAGAAGGTCCCAGTAGTCGTAGGGGCACCTGTCGGAGGAGATACCTCCCCTCCTTGTACTGCCTCGGATCCCTCAGCCGTTTGAGGAGGACCTTGCATAGGGGCGGATTCGGGTTCGGTGCTTGGCACCGAGCCTGGATTTCCCCCCATGGAAGGCCCTACCGTCTGAGGCTGGGTTCCTCAAGGACCATGTGTGTCACAGGAGGGGCCTCCAGTTGGCCATCCCCTCCCAAGACATCGCAGGTCCCGTTGGCTGTATTGTCACTAGTCTTGTGTGGGAAGGCACAGGCCTTGACCCCGTCAAGGTTCAATATTCTTGCCAGCAGGTCTTTTGAGGGAAGCGACCGAAGGGGCCTGGCTTTCCTCTCCCCCCTAAGGGGGTTTGCCCTACCGAGCAGCTTACACGAGGGGCGGTCGGCAGTGGGCTGCCTGCTGGCTTTCTTGGCAGTCCCCTTGGAAAGAAAAGAGGGGACTGCTGCTGGAAAAGGGAAGGTGCCCGAAAGCACCTCCAGAGAAGAGGGTGAGGGGGAGTCCCCTGCACCCGTAAGCGAAGGAGAGGAGTAAGCCTCCTCTCCGGTTAGAGAAATATGAAGGGGCCCCTGCGCAAACACAGGGGAAAGGGACCTCCATCTTTTCTGTGGAGCTGCACAAGGGAGGCTCCGTCATTCTTATAGGGGGAATTAAGGGAAGATGTTTTTTTTTGCATCATTGGGCATGGTGACCCTCTTTGTTTTACGGGACACAATCCCTCACCACCTCTTGCAGTAGCCCGCACTGCAAGAGGTGCTTACAGGCCCGGCAGAGCCAGGCCCTCCCGCCTGGTGGCCTGGCAGTCCTTCGGCATGGCGGCTCCACCTTGAACACGGCATAAAAAAGATAGATTTTGAAGACGAGAGGAAAATGGATGTGAGGAAGGGTGGGGATGAAGCAGGTTGTTAAAAACCACCACCCCCAGACCGGAGCTCAGGGGTTAGGGAACATTGTCCCCTCCCCCCTCAGCCCCGATCCGGGAAGGTTGGCTGAGAAGAAGGTCAGCTTCTACCCTGTGAAATTAGAGGCTGACCAGAGAAAGTTGTGGGAGAGGTTGTATGAATAGCGACGAGGTAGGATAGGAATACAGGCTATCTGAAGGAAGGAAGAGAGGCTAAGCTGGGGCCAAACGGGGCGCTGGATACTGTCTGCACAGCAGCCAGGATGGCAAATCGCCACGCCCTTTACGGGGCATACTTATTTGAATAATTTTTTCTAATATCCTTTGCCCACTTGTACTAGGTAAGCTTTCCTCTAAAGCAAGCAACAAATTGTCAGCAGTGGCATTGCCTAAGAAGGCTGAAGTGATGTATCTCGTGATTACAATGCCATTGCTGTCAATGTAATGACAATGAATGTCCATCAAACATTTCTGAGCCATCTTGTTTAGAGATTCATCAAACATCACAACCAGCAGATCAGTTAACTAAATTAAGGAATGGATTCTTTCAGGATAATATTCGCCCAGGCCAAATGTGATCATGTAACTAGCCTTATCTTTTGACATTTTAAATTCCTTTACAATGTCACTGTCAGGAAACATTTTACAAAATAAGTCACCTGAGTTATCAGCAGACCTGGCAGAACTGTGTGTATAGACAATTTTTAAGCAGTGCAGGATTTCTGCCTGAGAATACAAATGAAGGCGGCTGTTGATTCTTTTCAGTCTCATTTTGCAATGATTTATCAGTAGCATTTTCATGTTCGGGTGGTGGTTTTTCACAAGCTGTCGTTGAATCTTTCTCAAATATATTTTTTAAGGTTGGCTGTCTCATTGCTTTGATTGTTGTAATAGGAAATTTCCCCTTTGTGGGAATTCTTACCTGAGAAATGCCAGAACCACTTATGGCAAAGGTTTTTTTTGCACATAATGCACTTGGCTTCATACTGATTTGACCGAGCCGCAAGCCATTCACTAAATTCTGGCATGCAAAGCCACTTAGCCTGGAAATGAATTTTTCCAGGCATTATAGAAATAATAATTATTTTACATTTTTATATATTCTTAAAAAAAGCGAAGGTTAAATTAAAAATGCTAAAAAACCTGAAACAAAAAAGTATTCATAGTTAAAACAAAAAAACAACAATGGAAAATCACTTCATTAAATGAGTAAACAAAATGAAAATACAGGCGAACCTGTCGAACACCCTTTGGTGTTGTTGTAGGCAAAATTATTATTCTAAGTCCAGCTCAATAGGAGGGTCATGCGGGTGACAGACGGACAGCATGACTATCACAATACCCTTCGGTATTGCTTGCTCTTCTGGACCCTTGGTATTGCACAAGTCATTAGCTTTGGTGGTTTTATGTAACTGAGGGACAAAGTTTTCTATGTTTTCAGAATCAAACCATGCTGACTACTCATTTTTTAGCACCTACCTACCAATTTGAGCACTTTTGAGCATTTGAGCAACTTGTAGACACCCTGATAAACCAGACTTGCGGGGGAAGGTCAACTCCCCATATAAGAAGACTATTCCTATAGTCTGCACAACTATATTAACACAACACTTCTAGTGAAAATGAGTGCCATACAGAATTACAGTACAAGATTTAATTCATTAAATGCCCACAAAAAGCAGCTATAAAAAAAAAATTATTCAAACAAGTAATGAGGATGTGATTATTAAATTCTGTGTAGGCGACAGCAGACAAGAAAACCAATATTAACAAAAATTGACTAAGAACAGAAAAAATTGCTATTACATGCTGGCTGTCATTCCTCAACTGAGTTAATTTATAAGCATAGTGATATTCCAACATGCCTTCTGAATCATCTCAGTATTTTAATTATCTGATCTGAATTTTTATTACTTTTTTTATTACCTTGGGATTTTTATTATTTTTTATTACTTTTTATTACCTGGTAGACACCCTGTGTTAATCAACTTTGGCAGATACTACCTAGTGGAATTCCAGCTTGCAAAAAAATAATACTATTGATTACGATTACTATTAACCCTTGTTAATTCACAATTATAAAAACATAATTCAGAACTTTTATTCAATTTAAAGGTTAAAATTCCAAAAATTCCCAGTTGATTTGGGGGATAAATATATATATTTTTGCTTAAAAACAAGAGTTTTTTAAAAATTTAGAGATGGTTAGTTCTTGGGCAAATTCCCCCTCAAAAAGGGGGGAGGTTGTTAGGTTATTGCAATCACATCATATTGTATTATATATCATTTTAAGAGGGTTGACCTCCCCCCTAACTATTTTTAAATAAACTTGTAGTATTTATAATTCAAAAGCTTAGCATTAGATTTGAATTCAAAAGCAATTGCCAGATGTCGTTAGGCCTCTAGTTTTTAAATTGTGTTGCTTGACTTCAGGCATATAAGTGCAGGATTTTTCCTCCTATACCAACTTTTTGGAGTTTATAGTTAAGTCTTTTGTGTGGTACTGTATTGAATGCCTTTTCAAAGTCAAGATAGATTATATCAAATACACAATTCCTGTCATGTAACTCTGCCCAATCATGCAATGAAGATAGATGGTTTGTTACACATGATCTTGAACTTCTGAATCCATGTTGGTTGTTACTCAGAAATTGTTTTTCTTCAAACGTTGAGATTAAGGTGTTTCTAATGATTTTTTCAAGGATTTTACATAGGATACTTGTGAGGCTTATTGGTCTATAGTTTTGTGGTAGATGTCTGCTTCCCTTCTTGTGAATAGGTGAAACAATGGCCTTTTTCCATGACTCTGATACCATTTATATTGATTTGTTGAACAGTATGCCCAAGTGGCTACATAGTTCATCTGTTAAGAGTTTGGGATGGATAGTGTTTGGTCCTGTAGTTTTGATTTCATTTAAGGCTCTTGGTTTCTTTTTGACAGTGTTTGCATCTATTTAAGAGATTTTCTATTTCAAAGTCTGCCACATCCATGTTTATTGCGAAGGGGTCTAGTGAGTTTTTGTCAAAAAGTTAGTAGATAGATAATTGAAGATAAGTTCTGTTTGGTCATCTTCCTTTGTAAATACTGATTTGAAGAATGAGTTTAATTTGTTTGCCATTTCCTCATCATTTGATATATAGGTGCTGTTCCTTGTCTCTAGTTTACCAATGTGTTTTTTAATATGTATATTACTATTGATATATCTATAGAGTGCCTTTGGATTTGTTTTTATCTCCATTGAATAGTTTTTGTTTGTATTCTTTTCTTACTCTCCTAGGTGTCTTGGTACATGCATCCCTTTCCTTAATATATTCTCTGTGGGCTCTTCTTGATTTGCTTTCAAGGTATTGTTTCCAAGCAATATGCTTTTTCTTGACTGCTCTTTTGGCCTGATTATTAAACCAGGGTTATTTGTCTACTTCCTTTGCCAGAGTTTGTTTAGGAATGAATTGCTCCATTCCTGTCTTGAGTATATAGTACTGTTTCCTTCATTCACATTTTTACCTTGTAACAAGGAGTAACAAGGAAAGGCAGTACCCTAGGAGACCTTACGGTCCATTCAAAGAGGGTACCTTTGGACTAGCAATCGAGCAGGCACATGGCTGCTCAATTGTTTTGCATCCCTAAACAGCCACTTTTCAAGACTTTGTCTAGTCTTGACTTGAACTGGTCAACAGATTCACTGTTGACAACTTCCACTGGAAGTGCGTTCCACTCACCGCAGATACTGCAAGTGAAAAAATTTCCACACAGATTGCGGTTGTAACGCTTCAGTTCAAGTTTGAAGCCGTGATTGCGCGTTCTGTTCTCACTCAGTGTGAAAATATCCCGGTAGTCAACATTGTCGAACCCTTGAAGAGCTGACCATGCAGTCTACGGGTTTCCAGCGAGAATAGATTTAATTCCCTTAGTCTATCCTCATAACTTTTATGTCGGATAGAGGGGATCAGCTTGGTTGCCCTGGCTTGTACGCCTTCCAACCTTGCGATATCCTTTCGAAACGAAAGAATCCAAAATTGTACAGCATACTCCAGGTGCAGCCGAACGAGGGAGTTGTACAGACAAAGTACTATCTCCTTGTTACGATATCCAAACTGGCGCTTTATGTAGCCTAACATCCTTTGGGCTTTCTTCTCTGCCTCAATGCACTGTTTCGAGAACTTGAGGTCGCTAGTGATAGTTACACCCAAGTCCTTCTCAGTGTCACTCAATTCAAGAGCAGTGCCCTTAAGGATATACTGAGATTGGGGGTTTCTGTGGCCGATATGCATCACTTTGCATTTCCCCCTGTTGAAAGGCATTTGCCACGTGTCCGACCACTCCCCAATCTTCCCAAGATCTTCCTGCAGGCGGGCAGTATTTCCATCCGTTGCAACATTCATACCAAGCTTGGTATAGTCGGCAAATTTGGAAATCTTCGCAACCATGTCGTTGACGTAGATGATGAATAGTAGTGGTCCCAGGACAGAACCTTGAGGCACCCCGCTAGTAATGGGCACCCACTCAGAAGCCTGTCCATTCACCACCACCCGTTGCCATCTGCCACATAGCCAGTTCTCGATCCAGCCGGGTACTTTTTCGTCTATGCCCAGCGCTCGCACTTTCCGGAGAAGGCGGCGGTGTGGTACCTTATCAAAGGCTTTCTGAAAGTCTAAGTAGACCACATCCACCGCCTTGTCCCGATTGTGCTCACTGAAGACGAAGTGGAAGAATTCCACAAGGTTCGTCAGGCATGACCGTTGCCTTCGGAAGCCGTGCTGGGAACTCCTCAGTAGCAGGTTTGACTCTAAATACGACGTCATTTTGTCCACCATGATGCTTTCCATGAGTTTACCGACTATTGAAGTCAGACTGATAGGTCGGTAGTTTGACGGTTGGCTACGGTCTCCTTTCTTGAAGATAGGAGTCACCTTCGCCTCACGCCAATCTCTAGGAACGCATTCGGTCTGGATTGACATGTTGAAGATTGCGCTCAGGTGTCGTGACACTTGATTGCGCACTTCTTTCAACACTTTAGGTAGAAAGCCATCCGGGCCAGGTGACTTATTCGTCTTTTGGTCACTGATCTTCTTTATTATTTCCCCTTCGGTGAAGTCTATATCCTCCAGCTTTTCCCCCGAGAAGGAATCCATTGGCTGGGCGATGGGACCACACTCTTCAGTAAACACTGAAGAGAAGTAGTCGTTGAGGAGGTTAGCATTTTCTGCATCTGAATGCTTTAATGCCCCCTCCTCATTTCTCAAAGGGCCAATCGTTCGACGGATTGGTTTACGGCTAGCCTCCGGTATTCGTCAAAGTCGCCCGAGATCTTCGATTGCCAGTACACAGTTCTCTTCTCCCTAAGCAGTTGGCCGATTTCTTGATTAAACCACTTTGGTTGAACAGAAGACCGACGGGGACATTTCAGAGGGATGAAACGTGATTGAAGACTCATGAACTTATTTTTGAAACTGTTCCATGAGTCTTCAACAACATCGCACACTTCTAGCCTCGTGTCAGTCAGTCCAGCACAAAGACCTGCAAAGTCTGCCTTTTTTCAAATCGAGTTTCCTCGATTTACTAGTTGCAGGCCCTGCCTTCGGGACTTTGACTACAAATCTAATTAGTGGGTGGTCACTGCCACCGACCTCTTCGCCAACAGAGAGGTCCTCAATGATGTCATCCTCAGAGGTGAAAACCAAGTCGAGGATATTGTCTCCTCGCGTTGGCTCTCTCACCCATTGAGTGAGGAACTCGTTGTTCGCGAACTCCATGAGTAGTGCGTTCTCGCCACAGGGTTCTCTGGTTTCCCAGTCAACTTGTGTGTTGAAATCACCCATGACAATACACACTCTGTCTTCGGCAAGTTCTCCTAGTAGCTGGTACAAATCTCTGTCCTTTTCAACGAGTTAGGCAGGAGGTCTATAAAGCACCAGGGTCCTGTATTTGGCAGGACCTATCTCTAGGTCAACACCTAGTAGTTCATGGTCGGATATGATGTTGCAATCCGTCGAGTTGAGAGTATCCTTGACATACAACATCACACCGCCACCCTCTCTGTCTGGCCTATCTTTCAGGAAGAGCTGGTAACCGGGAATCGTGAATTCACCTTCAAAATCTCGGCTTGAGGTTTTTATCCACGACTCTGTTATGGCCACACTCTCCGGTTCTTCTGTTGCTACGAGGCCACACAGTTCTACAAACTTGTTTCTGATAGACCTTGCATTAAACAGAAGAACTTTGGGGGAGTCCCCAACTGTAGGACTCCCTACGCTCTTCCATTTCCCGCTTTCTTTCTCTGTGGCGGGGTCACTCTCCTCTTTGAGACTTCAGAAAAGACTCTCCTTAAATGATGTGTAGTCTCCTCTGAAATAGTTATAATGAGCCCTGTCTGTGCTTGGTTGTGCTGGAATTTGGTAGAGGTACTAAAAAATGAGTACACAGTGGTCACTCTTTCTCAAGGGGCTCATCATGGTGATATCCTCTATAGAGTTTTCATCATTTGTGAGTATAAAATCCAGTATTCTGGTTTCCCTAACATGTTGGAATAAAAAGGCATCAATGAATTTTTGGTTTAGTGAGTTCTCTGGAGCAGGGGTATTTTGTACGTCCCAATTAATATTTGGCAAGTTGGTCACCTGTAATTAGGATGCCTCCATTCTGATTTCTGACTGCTGACTTTGTCAAGGATTTAGTGTAGTAGTCTATCCTTTCCTTTAGACACAGCCTGTGAGTACTTTAGGTCCTACATCCCATTTGATCCAGTTGAAATAACATTCAGAAAAATTCTGTACAGTCTAAAACATCCAGGGTTTTGTGATAGAAGATGATTATTCCACCTTGTACCTCATTTGTGTTATCTTTCCTTATCCAGTGATAGTTTTTCATTATTCCACTTTTTAATTCACTGTCTTGAATGTTGTCTGGTTGGGACCAGATTTCAACCAAATATACAATATCAAGCTTTGTTGAAAATAACATGTATGTAAACTCTGATAGTTTGTTTCTAATGCTCTCACATTTTATCAATATGCATCTTAAGTTGCTGGTTTCTAATTTAGATAGAGAGACATTTTACTGTTTTCTCTGTTTATAAGTGAATTTACACCAGTGAGAACCTTCAGCTTACCAACTATATTGCACCCTTCCGCTTTATACTTTAGGTACAGGGACATTACTGCAATATACAGTATTACTCTTTTCTATATTTAGAAACAAACTTAAAATAGTGAGATCCTTCAGTTTACTAGCTAAATTGTGCCTTCCTGCTTTGTACTTCTCTTTTCTTATACCTATATAAAGTTATATTTGTGATATCCTTTAGCTTACTCTCTATATCTACCTACATATTCTTCTCTTCTCTTTACAGGTTATTCCTCCCTGTCCTTCCAGGTTGGGGGGGTTTCTTTCTATCACTCTCCCATTTTTTATCATTCAGTTATCACTACCTGTATCCTCTCTTTTTGGCCAAGTCCATCCACAATTTTCTGTTTTCCTCTGTTTTGGAGTGTGGTCTGGTGTTATGTAGATATTACTTTCTACTGGGTACTCCTTGCGCCGCAGTGTTCTGAATTTCTTACAAATTCTTAACATCTGGACTTGGCTCCTCTCATTTTCTACTTTAACTCTAAGTAATCTAAGTTTTCCACTTGTTCCCTGTTTGGGCTTTGATCCAATCCTAACTGCTTAAGTAATGGATACTCTATCCATATCTAGGAATTCTGTGACAATCTTTTCAACACTTTTTGTCTTTTCCTCTTTTTCTGTTCCATAAAATTAAGTAGGAAGCATGGGGTTGAAGCCCCCCCCCCCATTTCAAAAGTAACTAAAAAATGCTACTTTTGGGTGGAAATAGCCTAAAGTAGGCGGCACTATCGTCTTTATTATTTTGATAAATGTGCAGAGCCGATTGCATTAATTGTAGCCTAGAAATAGCGCATCCTAGCGTGCGTCCCTAAACTGAAGTATTACTTTGGTTTTGTGGGAGTGTATGAGTTACCCCCCCCCCCAAAAAAAAACACTAATTGTAGCCAAAAAATGTAACCCAAAAAATAGCCCGACCATAAATTCAAGTATTACCCAGTCATTTTCCGAAACTTAACCAATTTAAATATGTACTTTCTTTAACATCTAAAATTTAGAGCTCCATAAAACATCCATCACAAACAACAGCTACACATGTACCCAAACATTTGAAAATAGGTATAAAGGGAGTTTACTTGGTAAATGTTAAGATTAGTGAATGGTATTCATACAAAAGAGACTAGTATTACTGATGACTCTGATATAGGAACTTTGATTAGAGAAGTTAAGGAGCTTCATGAAAAAGAAAAGCGCAAGAATAGCGACATGATTTGAGGTTTGCCTTATGGGGAAGATTTTCAAGATTGATTTAATACTGTTGTGTCTTTCTTATATCCTGATAATACTGTTCTCATAACCCTGATGATATAGTGCCTATCTCCCTTCATTAGTGAGAGCTAAGATCTCAAACCTGGGTGTAAAGCAGGACCTGTTGTCTAGGAGTAACAAGCTGTCCAGTAGTCAATTCTTTAATATATTTATTTTAAGAGACCTGACATACTTGCAGTGTGAGGAACTTTGAAAAAAAAAACAAGTTTCCAAACTCCTTCAGCATCCAGTGCTTCTCAACCAGCTGATAATAATCCTATTCCCGCTGTTAGGCCTAAGAATGGTCATCGGGGGAAAAAACGCAATAGTTTCGCCCTATTCAAAGGTTTCTTCTGTTTGAAGTTTCTTACTTTCATCTTGATGAATCTTAACTGTTTGGTTAACAGGGTTAACTTTTTTATTTGACTTGGTTTCTAGTTCAAAAGTTGGGCTATGTTGTGTGTGTAAAACATGGTGGAATTCAGATATTTTTTGCTTTAGTTAGTTTTCCGGGTTATAAGTTTTTCAGGAATGATTCTCTGTTTGACATGAGGATTCATGGTGTTGGGTTATATGTTCGAGATGATATTAAGGTTGGTCAATTTTTCTGTGATCATCCTAACACTGTTAGAGTGTATTTGCCTGATTTTGGTGTAACAGTATTTAAGAAGCAGTAGCTGATTACAGCTCATCAGTCACAAATTTTTCAACAATAGAGAAGGTTGAGCCACACAGTGATCAAATATTTTATCAAGGAAGGCAAGAATGCAAAAGAGATCCATGAACGCATGGTTGCAGTGTACACCGACACCGCCCTTTCCTATGCAACCATTGCTCACTGGAATAGGGAGTTCCACCATGGTCGTGAGTCCCTTGAAGATGACGACTGTCAGACGTAACCAACGAGGACAATGTGGCCCGTGTGGAGAGGATGATTCTCGAAAATCGGCAGGTGAAGGTCAAAGAAAAAGAGCGAGAACTTGGAATATCACATAGGGGTGTTATCAACATCATCCACGACAATTTGGCCATGACCACAGTCTCTGCCCGGTGGATCCCTAGAAACCTCATGCCCCATGATCGACTTTAACGTTGTCAAAGTCCACAAGGTCAGAGTTGCACAAGTGCAGATTCAAGGAGCTCAACCATCCCCCCTACAGTCTAGATCTGGCCCCTAGCAACTACTTTTTATTCCACCAGCTCAAGGCTGCACTGTGTGGATGCTAGTTTGAGGATGATGAAGAAGTCCAGCTCGTCGTCCAGGAGTGGATTGAACAGCAGTCGGGAGATTTCTGGTTGTTGGGAATTCGAGGCCTCAGGGACATGTGGCGCAAGTGCATTGAAGTCGAGGGTAGTTATATGGAAAAATAATAAAACACTTTTCCTCATATCTCGTTTCCTTATATCCCGAATTGCAAAACTTATTGACCGCCCCTCGTATTTACTTCTCTAGGTCTTACACAATGGGTAAAAATGTCTACCTTCCTCTGCTCTAATAACATTCTCAATTTTATTTTTACTACAGAAAATGATAGAATATCTAATGTCAATATTTGACCCCTTTCCTGGTTGTGACCATTTTCCTATTATCTTTGATTATTTGATTGTCAGTTGTCTTATTCTCCTTTTGAAAAGTTAAATAATCTTGTTCCAGTTGCAATGAAGCTATTGTGGGCTAGTGTGGCTACTTTCCAGTTGGTAGCTTTGATTCTTCTTATGTAGCACAGGCATCCGTTTCTTTGGTGGTTGTTAACCTCCAGTCCTACATTAGGCACCTGTCCTTACAAAACCTTCCCCACATAGAGCACCATGTAAGGTTCTCTTCTTCTCTGCAGTGAGTATAGCTTTAGCTCATGTAGTCATTCCCAGTAATTAAGATGATGGAGGTTTTGAATTTTTCTTGTAAATGTACGCTGGAGTGCCTCTAGTTTGCCAATTTCCCCAGGTTTGTGTGGTGTCCAGAGCTGGCAGCAGTATTTAAGCCTAGGTAGTACCAGCGAGTTCCATAGGGTCAGCATGCATGATCTAACCCTGGTCCTAAAAGTTATTAGGATCTACCCAGTCAATCTGTTGGCTATTGAAATGATGTTGCTGATGTGCTTTGAGAATGTCCTACTGTAACTCATTAAGACACCAAGGTCACGCACTTCCTCTTTCAGTGCTATTTCTTCCTGTTGGACTTGGTAGCTTGTACTGTTTTTAATTTCAGTTAATGGGCCATATCTGAGTAACTCAAATTTGTCCCCATTTAGCTTCATGTTGTTTGATTCACTCCAGTTGCTGATCCGGTCCAGGTCCTCTTGGAGTAGCACCACATCCTCTGCTGATTCAATCGATCTCATCATTCTGGTGTCATCTGCGAAGGATGCCAATTTTGAATGTTGCAGTGCCTTGTTGATGTCCACAATCATAATTAGGAATATAAGTGGCCCCAAGACTGAGCCCTGCAGGACTCCACTTTTTGTGTTGCTAGGGTCTGAGAGGTGGCCGTGAGCAGAGACCCTTTGGGTTCTTCCAGTCAGGAAATTGTGCATCCAGGTCCCCAAGCTTCCCCCTACACTGTCTTTCATTATCCTGAGTACCAGGCCATGATCCACCTTGTCAAAGCCCTTGCAAAGTCCAAATATATTACATCTACATTCTTTCCTTTACTTAGGCCCCCCAAGTATGGCCTCTTGGTGGGACAAGAGTTGTAAGAGACATGATACACCTGTCCTGAATCCATGTTGTCCTTCATTGTATGCTTGTATTTCTTCTATGTGCTCAGTTAGCCGTTTCCTGACAACTCGTTTAATGATCTTGTTTATATGGGAAGTTAATACTACTGGTCGGTAGTTCTTTGCGAGGCCCTTGTTTCTACCTTTGTGTATGGGTGTGACTATTCCTTCCTTAAGTGCTTTTGGTACTATACCAGTGTTCAGGGACTTAGTGGCAATGAGTTACAAGGGTAAGGCTAGTCCCTCTTTGCAGATCTGTATGAATTTTGCGCTGAGTGTGTTCATTGCATCTATAGCTTGGATGATTTCGGCATTTGTGGGTTGTATGTCTGTCAATATCCATAAGGGCTATGATGAATCTGTTTTGAAAAATTCAGTTGGTTCTAAACACAACTGCCTCAGTGGCTGGGTTGCTGAAAACTCTTTCATACTGTGTTTTAAAAATTTTGGCAATTTTTCTTGGATCTTCCACTAGTGAGTTGTGATCATCTCTCAGTGGTCCAACTGATGACTGAGATTTTGATTTTGAGTTGGCATATGCAAAGAAGAACTTCAAGTTTACTTTTATATTGCTGACTGCTTGCATTTCTTCCTTCTTCCTTTTGTTGTTGTGTGACTGGAGTAGTTGTATTTCAATTCTCTTGAATGTCTCTTGTAGTCCGTTCCGTGCATGGTTAGAGGAATTTTGGGATAGTTTTGTCTTACAGATGCCTCTTTGACTCACAAGGATCTGTCGGTCCCTTGGAATTAGTCCTTTTCCTTTTGGTGCTCCTTGAGGGGACATACGCTTCACAGACAGTCTCACATATTTTTGTGAAGGAGAGGAGAATATTTTCAGCTGTCGTGCTTCAATTTTTCTTTCCAGTCAATATTGAGTGCCTTTTGTATGTTGTCCCATCCTTGATTTGGCTTCCTGGAGTTCCTTGGGTGTATTGGCCTTTGCGCATTTGCTGGGACTGTTGCTGTTGCTTCACACAGTCTATGGTCAGACATAGTTGTGTCAAATTGTTTGTAATCATGAATGATGTCATGATTTTTACTGAAAATCAAGTGGAGGATGTTTACTCCCCTTGTTGGTTCAGTTATAAACTGTTTCAGGTCGTGGGCTTGTATGAGATTGAGTAGGCTGTGGGCATGTTTCTGTTCTTCCACTATCCCACCCACAACTTATTGCAATCCCCAATTGATATGGGAGAAGTTAAAGTCACCTAATAGTAGGACTTGTTTCTTCTGATGGCAGATTGTCCAGTATTTGGTACATTCTTTCAACTGCCTCATTGAATAGTTCAACAGTAGCATTGGGAGGTCTGTATCCCACCACTACTACCATGTTGATTTCTTTTATATTTACAGAGAAATTCACATGTCCCATTTGAAAAATTGTCAATGATGTCAGTGCTTACTGCAAGTTGCTTTTTGATGTACATTGCAACTCTTCTGTGAGTCCTGTCTTTTCTGTCATTTCAGAAGATGTCGTAGTTTTTGATACATACTTCTGCATTCAGAATACCATCATGGAGATGAGTTTCTGTGAGGGCAATTATTGACAGTTTATCAGCAATGGCAATTTCTTGTAATAAGGGTACTTTGTTTTGATTACTCTTTGGAAATAAGCCCCTTATGTTTCCTGAAAGAAGATTGATTAGTGGAGATTCTAGATCCCTCTTTTCCAGGGTTCTTGTCTTTCCATTCTGTCCAAGTATACCCATAATGGATTTCTGCAGTTGCTCTTGCTGCGCCATAATTTTTTCCATCATGTTCCATAAAAAAGTAGATTCTTCCTCCTTCCTTTTGTTTGTGTCAGTACTAGGATTCTGGAACCTGGGCACCATGTGCTGGCTTGTTGCAATGGGTGAGCTCAACTCTAATCTTTTGGTCGATGGATTATTGTCTGCAATATCAGCTATCCTCTTTGTACCTGTGACATGAAGGTACTTGCAGTTCTGCTTTGTGCATACCCCTTTGTGAAGCGAATCCCTGTATATTATTGGATGAAAATATTGGCATTTGTGGCCCAACATATATCCCACCCTAGCATCAATTTCCCATTTTATAATATTTACATATTATCTTAGGCATAGTAGGTGTGCTGTTACTTTTACTTGTTTATATTAATCATGTAGTCTCTCAGTAAGTTGCAAGTTTTGTCTTTTTGCTGATGATTTAAAATTATATTTAGCCTCTGCTTCTAAGTCTGATTACTTATTATCTCACATGGATCTACAGAATGATATTAATCTTCTTCAAAGAACAAGCTGTACTTGGGGACTTTCTTTTTCAGTTGAAAAATGTGTCAATGTTTTTTTGTTGAAAATTTCCTGATGCTCCTGCCACTCTACCATATTTTATTGCTGACCAACCAATTAAGGATATTGACAATCATAAAGATCTTGGTGTGCGAGTGGATGCTTCACTCAAGTTCCACTTACATGTGAGGGAAATTGCAGGAAAGGTCAGTTGGCTGTCTGGCTTTGTTCTGGAAGGTTGTCTTACAGGAAGCTCCTGATTCTCATTATAAGATTGGGATATAATACTGATTTGGGTGTGTAGTTTTTCTTGTATTTATTTAATACATCAATCACTATGTAATAAATACATTAGTGATTAATACTTTTGGGGAAGATAACTGGCAGCAATCCTGAGCAAGAATTTTTGGGGGTGAGTGTTAACTTTGTCATTAGTAAATTTCTGAGAGTATGGCTGTTTGTATAGATGGTGAGAGCATGCCATTTGAAAGTAGTGTGTGATGCATGTGGAGTTGAAAGGAGAGTGAATGTAACTGAATGCTGTGTGTGTTTTCTGGAAGGGGAGGTTAGGAGGTTGAGTGGGGAATGTAAGAGGTTGAATGATTTGGTGTTTGAGGTGAGAAGAGATGCAAGTGTGCGATTGAAGGGTGAGATTAGTGCTAAGAGGGTGGAAGATAGGGCTAGGACTGGGAACAGTGTGGAAGTTGTGAGTGATGATGAATGGTGGGTGAAAATGGATAGGATAGATAAGTTAGGACAGATTAGGTGTTTGAAAAGGAAGGACATAGAACCTGTTAGGTTAACTAACAGATTCAATGTCCTGAGAGAGGAAGAGTGTGAAAGTGATTTGCCTGGTGTGATTGTGGATGAAAGCAGGATGGGTGGTACTGTGACTGAGAGCAGGAGGGAGGGTAATGTTAGGCCAAGACAGAATAGGAGAATGACTGAGGTGCTAGTGATGGGTGACTCTCAGATTAGGTATTTAGATAGGAAGTTGAGTGATAGCAAGTGGAAGGGAATGAGAGTTTGTCTACCGGGTGCTGGTGTAAGTGATGTTTGTGAGAGGTATGATAGGCTGGTTTCTGGGTGTGAGAGAGATGCAGTTGTGATTACGCATGTGGGAGTGAATGATGTAAGGAAGGTGGGTACATGTGAGTTACGTGAGCAGTATAAAAGGTTAGTTGAAAGGATGAGTAAAAGCAGGGTAAAAGGTGTTGTTTCTGGTGTGCTTCTGAGATTGGATGTGGGGGTAGAATGGTTGTCGCGTGCAATTGGTTTGAATAAATTTGTGAAAGGACTGTGTGAGGAGTTAGGATTGGTGTTTGTAGATGCCTAGGGAGGGTTTTACGGGAATAGGAGGTTGTATGCGATGGATGGGCTCCATCTTAGTCAGGCAGGTGTTGAGGTTCTATGGGGGGAGCTGGATAGTGTGATTAGGTCCTTACGGGTGGGAAACTAGGAGCTGTTAGAGGTAAGGGAATAACAGGAATAGAGGGCAGGTGTAGGAAATGGAAGGGATGCAGAGATAGAGGAATAGCTAGGGCGGAGGGCATACTGATGAGTTATAGGGGGACTAATGCACAAGTAAATGAGCAGATAACTAGGAATAGAAAAGCACAATGCAATGAAGATGGGAATAATAAAAAAAACTTTAAAATATACGACACAAATAGTCGGAGTATAAGGAATAAGATAGATCTCTTAAGAACGTTGGCGAGTGAAGAGAATTTTGATATAATTGCGATAACAGAGGAGGGGTTATTATTTATATTAAAGATAATCTCCAGTGTTGTGTAAACAGTACAATTAAATTAGATGATAACAAAGAGTCATTATGGCTAAATGTAAAGGAAGGTAAAAACAAGCTTGTCATAGGATTATTATACAGACCACCAAATCTTAGTAAGGAAGCTTCTAATCTTCTGTGGCAGGAGATTGAACGGGCATGTAGAAGTAAGCATGTGTGTATAATGGGCGATTTTAATTACAGAAATATAGACTGGGAAGTTCTTGTGGGTGATCAGGAGGCTGAGGAATTTTTTAATGTTGTCCAAGATAATTTTCTGAGGCAGATTATTAACGAACCCACTAGAGGTAATAATATACTGGATTTAGTTCTGACAAATAGGGAAGAAGTTATTAAGGATACTGAGATTGGAGGAAATTTGGGTAATAGTGACCATTGTGAAATTAGATTCAAGATGAAATGGAATGGTATTGATAGTAGCATGAACAATGTTAAAATTCCTGACTTTAGAAGAGCAAATTATAATGTGCTCAGGACTTACCTGGAGGCAGTTGTACAGAAACCAGGCAATGAAATCAATTCAGGAATAGATTCAATGATATCAGTTAGTTGAGACAATAATCACCAGGAGATTACGACTAAAAATAATGACCCAAAATGGATGACAGATAAAATTAAGCATTATATTGGCATTAAAAAGGGCATTTATAGGAAAATAAAAAACGGAGAGGATCACTTAATGAACTAGCAAGAGATGTTAAGAAGTTAATTAGAGAAGCAAGGAGAAATTATGAAATTAAAGTGGCAAATAGGGCAAAGGAAGATCCTAAAAGTTTTTATCAATTATACAAAACTAAGGTTAGAGATAAAATAGGCCAACTTATAGATTCCAATGGAGAATTAGTGAGTGATAGGGACTCAATGGCTGGAATGCTAAATGACTTTTTTCTCTCAATATTTACACAGGAGGATACTCTAAATATACCCGAGGTGTCAATGATCTTTCGGGGTAATGATGAAGAGAAATTAAAGGATATCTTGATCACAAAGGAGATAATGACAAAGGAAATTGATAAAATCAAAAGTAGTAAAGCACCCGGTCCTGATGAGGTCTTTCCTAGAATTTTGAAAGAATGTAAGGATATGTTAAGTGAGCCCCTAACAAGCATCTTGAGAAAATCATTGGAGAGTGGCATTGTGGAAGAAAGCCAATGTGATACCTATATTTAAGAAAGGGGATAAAACAAATATGTCTAATTACAGACCAGTAAGTTTGACATCAGTGGTAGGGAAAATGATGGAATCTATTATAGCAAGGAATATTAGAGATCACTTGGATAAGCATAAGTTGATAAAAGAATCACAGCATGGCTTTAGTAAGGGTAAATCCTGTCTGACTAATTTCCTGTCTTTTTATAGTAAGGTGTATGAAGCAGCAGATAATGATGAATACTATGATATTTTATACTTGGACTTTAGTAAGGCTTTTGATCGAGTGCCACACTTACGGCTTCTGAGCAAAGTTAAAGCACACAGGATCGATGGCAGTATATTTAGGTGGATTCAGTCATGGCTTGGTGACAGACAGCAAAGAGTTAGTATAAATGGAGTTAAATCTGAGTGGGGGTGTGTTAGCAGTGGTGTTCCGCAAGGATCTGTTTTGGGTCCATTGCTATTCTTAATTTATATTAATGATCTTGACATAGGTATAAGTAGTGACCTGAGTAAATTTGCTGTTGTAATGCAGGAGGAATTGACCATTCTGGGATTCATTAGGAGGAGTGTAAGCAATAAGAGTGCTGAAGTCATTCTAAAACTGTATCTGGCGCTAGTTAGGCCTCATCTAGACTATGCAGTACAATTTTGGTCACCATATTATAGGAAGGATATTGATTTGCTTGAGTCTGTGCAGAGAAGGATGACAAAGATGATTGGTGGGCTAAGGAACTTACCTTATGGTGAAAGGCTCAGAAAACTAAATCTACATACATTGGAAAGGAGAAGAGTCAGAGGGGAATTGATTGAAGTCTTCAAATGGGTAAAAGGATATAATAAAGGGGATCTGGGTAAGGTTCTTATACTTAGTGAACATGACAGGACACGTAGCAATGGGTTTAAGCTTGATAAGTATAGGTTTAGGAAGGAGATTGGGAGGAATTGGTTTACAAATCGTGTGGTAGATGAATGGAATAGGCTCACTAGACATGTGATAGAAGCCTCCTCTCTGGGTAGTTTTAAGAATAGATTAGATAAATATATGGATGAAGCTGCTAGATGGGACTGACTTTTTTTTATGTACATTATGTATATATTTTTCTAAGGAGTGGGGAGATTATATTTTGCGGTTGCATGAATGGACATAATCCTCTGGATGCATTTTATGTTTATTGTAAATTAGATCTGACAAACTCCTTAAAGGGTGACAATGTTGATGACTTTTCTCTGGTACGAAATCTTTTGTGTGTTGACTGGAACAGGAGCTGCCAAGTGTAGGCCATGAATGGTCTTTTGCAGTCTCCTTCTTTTCTTATGTTCTTATTTGCTATACTATTTTGAATGACACACACTGTAGATCCCCAATTTTTTCATGGACTGTTTTTATTTCTCATTTCCATCCCATTCTTGACTTTGTATCTGTGGCTTGGTTTACTGGTTATTCTGGCGATATCAAACTATTGGAGGGTGTGCAGAGACGATGGAGTAAGAGAATTGCTGGGTTTTATAGTGAGCATCTTGCTCTTTTGAGTTTGTATTCTATTAAAGGCAGATTGATTAGAGCTGACCTGATTATGATTTTTAAAATTTTGAAAGGTTTTTTCCCCTCACCTCGATGACCTATTTATGAGAAATTTAATTAGAGAAACGAGGGAACATTCTCTCAAGCTGTTTGTTCCTCATCTTAATCTCATGTTTGGTTTTTGAATTAGGAATATTACGATTTTTTTTTTAAGTTACGGGCCACAATTAAGTGGGAGTATAGGAGGCAAAGCCCCATTTTGAAACAAAATAAAGAGTTAAAATAATGAAGTGAATGTAGTTATACCTATAGTTTTTAGATCGCATCTTTGCAGGCAAAATCAGGGGCCCCTAATCTTAACAATTACCATTTATTTAGGAGACATGACAATAGACCAGAAAAAAACATTGAAAATAAAAACTAGTTTATACCCATCTTTAAGAACAAAAGGAACCTGGAAAAAATAAATTCTTATGATTGGCCAATGATACTTTGAAGAATTCCACCATCAGATGACGCAGCTAAGGTGGACCTCCGCAGCGACCAGACAGCTCTGCTTATCTCAGGTGATCTGCCAAGGAGTTGCTTGCAGTGCTGGTGTATCCTGGTATAGGGAGCTCATCATGCAGATTCACCAACCATTTGTCCAGTTGGCATATGAAGGATTCTGTAGAGACTTCTCTCAGTTCCCTGATTGCCTTTGGCATAATATTAAATAGACAAGCTCCTTGTTTGGGGAAAGTGTTGTGCAGGATTGTTGCGGCTCTCTGTGTTGATGTAACACAGCCTGCCTCTTCTCAGATGATTATTCACCTCGAGTCCCACATTCGGTACTAGCCCCTCCAAGTTCTTCCATGCATAGATCACTAGGAACCATTCGCGTTTTCTTTGTAAGGAGTATAGCTTCAGCTCTTTTAGCCATGACCAGTAGTTTAAATGTAGGAGGCCCGATATCCTGCTTGTGAGTGTTCTTTGAACAGCTTCTAGTTTTATGATGTCCCCCAATTTGTAGGGAGAGCTGACAGCAGTACTCTAGTTTAGGGAGGACTAGAGACTTCCAGAGAGTTATCATACATGTCTTTTCTCTACTCCGAAAAGTCCTCAGGATCTACCTGGTGAGTTTCCTAACCATTTTAGTGGTAAGGTTGTGATGCAAGAAGTTTCCATCCACACTCATTGTGACTCCCAGATCCTGCACATGTTCTTTTGGTTCAATATTTTGTTCATGGGCTTGATATTTGGTGTCTTGTTTGATGTCCTATAGGGGGCCATATCTCATCAGTTCAAATTTTTCATTGTTCATTTTCATGTTGTTTGAGTCAGCCCATGTGAGTAGTTTATTTAGATCTTCTTGGAGCAAAGCCACTTCATTCTCAGTTGCAATCATTTTCCTCAACCTAATATCATCAATGAATGAAGTAACCTGGGAGTGCTGCAGCTCATAGTCTATGTCCCTGATCATTATGAGGAATAGTAGGGGTCCAAGCACCGACCCCTGTGGAACTCCACTCACTACTTTACTTGTTGCCTAGTGATGACCCTGGATTGACACTTTCTGATCCTGTTTGTCAAGAAACTGTGAAACCACTGTCTTAGGCTGTCCGCTATGCCAAGGTCTCTTAGTTTGTGGAGGACAAGACCATTGTCAACCTTATCAAAAGCCTTGGAGAAATCTAGATAAATCACAACATTGATGCCTTTGCTGGTTTCCTCTAAAATGGCTTCATGGTGGATAAGTAACTGTGATAGGCAGGAACGACCTTTTCTGAAGCCATGTTAACTGGTTGATAATTTTGGGCCAGATCTTGTGTTCCTCCCCCCCCCCCTTGTGAATTGGGGTGACTATACCCTCTTTTAGTGAGGGAAGAACAATGCCAGTCCTAACTCATTACTGCAGTTTTTCAAGAGCTGAGCACTGAATCCATCTGGGCCTGCTGCTGAGTCTGAAGCTATGACTTGTATTGCCTGGAGTATTTCATCAGTGTTAGGAACTATTTCGGTTAGTTTTGGTGCAGGTGTGCCTGCTTCCTCCTCAAAAAAGACTACTGGGTTGTTTACTGGCTTATCTGGGATGGGTATGCTAAAGACATTTTCATATTATTCCTTCAGGATGTTAGCCCTTTTTAAAGGGCCATTAACAAGCTTTCCTTTGTCATCTTTTAGGGGACCAACTGTTAATGCATTAACATAACATAATTTCACGGATGACAAAAGCCACAAGGGCCTATCAAAGGTCATCCGTATCCATCAAATCACACCCACATAATGCATCCATAGGATTTTGTCAGATCATGCATCTACAATATACAATTTAACAATCCATAGGAATGTCCAACCATGCATCTACAATATATAATTTAAAGCCTCCATAGGAGTCTGTCAAAAACAAAATCAAAGTCCCCCAAAATATACAATAAAAAGAAACTGCATCCAAAGGAATAAGTCAAGAAACATATCTACATACCAAAAAGTAAGAAATTAACCCTCCATCCCCATATAATCATCCAATCTGCGCTTGAAAACATTCAAGTTTGGGCTGTCTACAGTCTCAGGTGGCAAACTATTCCAATAATCCACCACTCTGTTAGTGAAAAAATATTTTCTAACATCCAGTCTGCACCTCTGTTTTTTTAATCTTTAAGTGGTGGCCTCTAGTTCTATTACTACCTTCTAACTCAAATAACTTGCTGAAATCCAATTTATCCATCCCAGAAAAGATTTTAAAAAGCTCAATCATATCTCCCCTCACACACCTTCTTTCA
This sequence comes from Ceratothoa steindachneri, assembly GCA_963969495.1. NCBI lineage: Eukaryota > Metazoa > Arthropoda > Malacostraca > Isopoda > Cymothoidae > Ceratothoa > Ceratothoa steindachneri. Next base: position 27,019,077 of record OZ018326.1, read on the forward strand.
AATGAAAACATATGCCTTCTTCTTAGCATATACATAAAAAACTTGGGATTGCTTTTGATGTTGCTGACTGCCTGTAGTTCTTCCCTCCGCTCATCTTCATGTGACAGTTTTGTTTTTATGTCCATGAGGGTATTATGTAGTTTGGGGGCTTTTTGGTGTGAAGGGTTTGTTGCCAGAGTTTAATACAAATCTCTAATTGGCCAGTGGGATAGTTGAAAAACACTAAAAAAATAGCAAAAAAGAAGCGGAAATCACTAGGGTATCACTAGAAATATTGTATGCAGCTAGAGTAAACAATTACCTTACAAATACCAAAACCTTGTTTTTCTAATAAGCATACTAACATAAATCAACAATTACAAAAGTCAAGGCAAAGAAAACAAAATGTCAATCTAGCGGGAACAAATTAAACCTAGCCTAAATGTAAACAAACCGCTTAAGCTTGAATTTTAACAGGGGATTTGACTTTTCTCTGGTAAGAAATCTTTTGTGTGTTGACTGGAACAGGAGCTGCCAAGTGTAGGCCATGAATGGTCTTTTGCAGTCTCCTTCTTTTCTTATGTTCTTATGTTCTTAACATCTAGAGAGGGAGGGGTTAATCAGCGATGCTCAGCATGGGTTTAGATCAGGTAGATCATGTTTGACTAATTTACTAGACTTTCTGGAGTTCATAACAAATCAAGTAGATAAGGGAGAGAATATTGATGTAATTTACTTAGATTTTAGTAAAGCATTTGATAAGGTACCACATAGGAGACTAGTTCATAAATTAAAAATGATTGGGATATGTGGGGGTGTTTCAAATTGGATAGCTGAGTGGCTGAAAGACAGGAAGCAAAGGGTAGTGCTAGATGGTGTAAAGTCAGAGTGGAGGGATGTTATCAGTGGGGTTCCTCAGGGATCAGTTCTCGGTCCATTATTATTTGTCATCTATATAAACGATCTTGGGGAGGCAGTTAATAATAAAGTGTCAATTTTTGCAGATGATACCAAATTAGCAGCTGTAGTTAAAGATATTGATGATAATTTTAAAGTGCAGGGGGATTTAAATAAATTGTTATCCTGGGCACATAAGTGGCAAATGACTTTCAACCTTGATAAGTGCAAAGTTATTAACATGGGAAAAGATAATAGAGAATTTAACTATGAAATGGATGGGCATTGGCTGAGCTCAGTAGAGGATGAGAAAGATCTAGGAGTAGTAATAGATAAGTCATTAAGGTTTTCTAAGCAGTGTATTGAAGCAAGAAATAGCGCAAATAGAGTGCTGGGTTTCAGTTACAAAAGTAAGGAGGTTATTCTTAAACTCTATAACTCTTATGTTAGGCCACATCTAGAGTACTGTATACAGGCATGGTCCCCACATTTTAGACACGATATTAACCTTCTTGAGTCAGTGCAACGGAGGGCAACAAAGATTATTCCTTCCCTGAGGCACCTTGAATATATAGATAGACTGAGGGTATTAAATATGTTCTCATTCAAAAGGAGGTGTGTGAGAGGGGATATGATTGAGCTCTTTAAAAAATTTTCTGGGATAGATAAATTGGATGTTAGCAAGTTTTTTGAGTTAGAAGATGGAAATCGGACTAGAGGTCACCACTTGAAAATTAAAAAGCAAGGGTGTAGGTTGGATTTAAGAAAATATTTTTTCACCAATAGAGTGGTAGACTTCTGGAACAAATTGCCGCGGAGGGTAGTAGGTAGTCCAAATCTAAATGTATTTAAGAGTAGGTTGGATGAGTTTATGGGAAGGGAAGGTTGTGATGGTTCTTAAGTTTTGTATATATTAATATTGTTTGTATATATCTATAGCTGCATGATTTAGTTCTTGACAAGCCTTGATTGGTGATACCCTTGTTTGTGGACGCAATCCTCTGGATGTAGTTTTCTTGGGAGTTTGGGTGCCTTAAAAAAAGAGGCCGTTTGACTCGGATGACCTATGATGGGCCCTTGTGACTTTTGTCATCCGTTATATTATATTGTGGGAACTTTTATTTTGTCTTCTCCTGGTGATGGTGTTTTTTGTGGGTGGGTTTTGACGGATGCGGATGACCTTTGATAGGCCCTTGTGGCTTTTGTCATCCATGAAATTATGTATGTTACAACATAACATAATAAACTCCTTTAAATGTACTTTTTACAATAATAGCTACTGGTTGAAATGTTGCTATCATTAAGGTTGGTAAATACACCAATTAAGGCAAAAATATTCTCTTATAAGAACACTTAGTATGTCTGGTAAATATGTAGATTAGCGGCCACACCGGAAAAAAATTTGTGTGTAAATATTATCGTTTACTCGTGTCGGAATATTCATGTGCGCTTGAGTCCTTTTTGAATTATTATTCTATAAACAATTAGGATTTAATGAAACTCAGAATGATTGTAGTGTAGTACCCCCATTGTGTTTACCCCCACACGAGCCGTCAACTTAAATGTGCTCCAAAAACGTGAAACATTTTGGAACACGGACGAAATAGTACGTCCCATCGTTCGCGCCGATAATCTACATATTTACCTAAAATATAATGCTTAATAGCCATACTACAAAAGACGTTTATGGATGCTCATGATGTGGAGAGAAGGCATTAATCATCGGGCCAGACCTGTATCAGTCTAACTTTTCGTATTGAGCCACTAGCGGCAAGAGAAAGGGTTGTCGCATACAGAGTCAAACTACCAAAATTTGTTAAGGTATTATTACCCGCAAGGGTATCAAATGACCTCTACTAAAGGTAAATTATATTATTTTCGGTTAGAGCTCCGTATTTCCACGAATGTATTTGTTTATTTGGTTGTTTAGGGTTTTTTTTTAGGTGGAGACAGAATAGGGTCATATGCACAACTAATGTATTTTAAAACTTTTTTTTCAGGTTTTGTGGATCTGTGGAAAGACAGAAATTTAAATCAGATTATTTCACTGTTTTGCAATCATGTGTTGGTTGATTAGCCATGTAAATATAGTCCTTAATATTTACCTTGGCATTTTATTATCAGTGTGTTTTTAAAAAAAATAAAAAGCGAACGCCTTAGCGATACAGAGATTAGGGGAAATTTGGGAAATAGCGACCATTATTAAATTAGATTTAAGTTAAAATGGAACAGGGTTATCAGTATGATAAATAAGGTTAAAATCCCATACTATATAGAAGCAGATTATATCGGTGTGAGGAGTTACCTGAAAACGGTTGCTTGGGGACTATCGAGTGAGGAAAGGATAGGAAATGTGATGACAATTTACCTTCACTAGAGGTCATTCGATACCCTTACGGGTAATAAGACCTAATCAGTTCTTCACAGTCTATAACTGCTTTTTTGAGAGAGGTCGCGGGGGAAGATAAACCCCAGGTAGGAATGAATGGTGTTGTTCAGAAATGTAAGACAATGATTAAACAGTTAATTGCTGGACAGAATATGAACATTCCATATAGGTAGATTAGAGCGGCTGTCGACGTTAAATAGGTGTCAGATAAAATTAAGCATTCAATTGGCATTAAAGGGGGCATTTATAGGAAAATAAAAAAATGGTGAAGTTCAATTAAACTAGAGATATAATGAGCTAATTCGGGACTTTAAAAAAGTTAATTAGACTAGCAAAGAGGAATTAAAGTGGCAAATAAGCCAAAGAAAGATCCCAAAGGTTTCTTTTAGTTATACAAAAATAAGACTAGAGATAAACTATGCCGAGTTAAAATTACAGATTTAGAGTGATAGTAATGCAATGTCTATGATGTTAAAAATGGAGGGGGGGTTTCTGTATAGCAAAACGGAAAGGAAGATCTCGACTTCTCAGAACCTGATCCTTAAAACGCTGTAGAGGCTAACGATTCTTACTAAGACTATACAGCCTACGAAGCATTTAAATAGAAGCTACTTTTACTTTTACTTTTACTTTTACGAAGTCTTGAGATGTCCTCTCAGCGCCGTACTGGGGTACCGCTGCAACTACCGGACCTCTGGTCTTCTCGTCCAAGGCTGGTTTGGTCCGGTATGGAGTTAGATGGAGCCCTGCAAGCCGCTGTGTAGCCTTGCACTGGTGGCTCATCCGGCAGACCCCTGAGGAACTTGTCAAGCCCCCTTTTGAAGGTCTCCACAGGTCCGCCAGATATGTCTCTCACCTCTTTGGGGAGGGCATTGAAGATTCTGGGCCCATAGTAACACAAGCTGGCAGCTAGCAGGGTCCTTATTCTGGAGGGCCCATTGGTTGGTAGGACCCTCTGTCTGCATTTGCGGCCGGTGCGAGCATTGGATTGTGGCTGAAGCTCTTGTTCGGAGGGGTTAGGTACCAGCTTTTCCAGTACCTTCCACACATATATAGCCAGGTACCTCTCCCTCCGTCTTTGCTGTGAGTAGAGACCTAGTCGTGAGAGCCTCTCCCAGTAACTATACTGTCTCATGCCCCGGATGTTCCTGGTGAAGGCCCTTTGGACGGCTTCGAGTTTTTGGATGTCCCCTTTTGTGTTGGGTGACCACAGTTGACTACAGTAGTCCAATATAGGTTGGACCAGTGCTCTCCACAGCGTCAGCATAACATCCTCGGCTCTTGTGCTGAAGTTTCGGAGAATCCAGCCAGTCATTCTCCTGGCCTTATTAACAGTGTCTTGTATGTGGTGGTGGAAGGTAGCATCATCGCTGAAGGTCACACCTAGACACTTGGCATGATGGGTGGGCTCTATATCATGTCCCCCTCCTGTAGACAATGTGGTGGTCTCCTTCAAGTTTGAGTTTGGGCCACATCTAAGGAGTTCAAACTTTCCATCATTGAAGGACATGTTGTTGTTGTCGGCCCATTCTTGCACCTTGTCTAGGTCTTGTTGGAGGGCCCTCACATCTTCGGCGCTCGTTACCGTGTGGCTGAGGTTTGTGTCATCGGCAAAGGAAGATACCAGAGAGCTGTCTATTCCTTGGTCAATGTCACCCATTAGCAGCAGGAAGAGTAGAGGTCCCAGTACAGAGCCTTGGGGAACCCCACTGATCACAGTAGAGGCACTTGATCTTGCACCCTCTGTGACAACCACCTGGGATCTAGATGTAAGGAAGCTGTGGAGCCACATACCCAGCTTTCCCATTATCCCTATGTCTTTGATCTTATGGAGCAGGATGCCATGATCAACCTTGTCGAAGGCCTTTGCGAAGTCCAGGAACACTATGTCCACATTGGCCCCCTCGATGAGTTGGTGTAGCATCCAGTCGTAGTGGGATAGGAGTTTAGAGAGGCAAGACCTGCCCTTGCGGAATCCATGCTGATTGTCGTTGTACAGGCTATTTGCCTCCATGTATTCCACAATGGTGGTAATAGTGTAGCCAAATGACCCAAATTATATACTTGATTCAGTTGCTCCAAGAATATATTAAACTGTTTTTAATATTTCCCCATAGAGAAGAATGAATTCCATCCCTAATTCAATGTACTTATGTATTTATATGTAGATGTACAAGGTGTCCGGGTGAATTTGACGAGTTTTAATCTCTTTTCCGAGCATATTGATGTATCGGTGAACAGTTAACGGCGTACAAAATAAAGTTTTAGTTGAGAAAAAAGCGAACTGACATGGAGGACTTGAAACCATATGAATATTGGAAAAGAGTTACCTACATCATGATGATTCGTGTTGGGTATCAAAATGCCGACATCATGAGTGGCGCTCAACTTTCTGTGAACAATTTAAAAGTTCTAAGACGTGACATGGGGAGCTCAACGGAGACTACGAAGCTCTGGATATCATAAAGTAATAGAGCAAGCGTTCTGACTGCGTCTGCATGCCGGAATTCATTCAACAACTGCAGAACAAGGTGATGGAAGGCCACAACAAAGGAATCAGGGCTTTGGTGAGAGAGATGGGTGTTTGAGTCACCACCATGAAGCTTGCCCTAAATGAGGACTTTCGTTAAGACTCGTAAAAGAGGCACAATGGAAAAAATTCTGACAGATAAGGCCAAAGTCAAGTGTTTGGCGAAGGCAAAAAAGCTCCTGAACAAGGTTAAGCATCCTGTTGGGCCGGGGAGGATCTAGTTCTTCTCAGATGAAAAGAACTTTTGCCAGGGCGATTTTTACAACGGCAAGAACAACAGATGGCTTGCCATTAATCCATGCGATGTTCTACGTATCATAAAGACCGAGTTCATCCAGAGTGTCATAACCTGTGGTTGTGTCTCCAGTGTGGGGGACTCTATACCGCATCACATCTTTGAGCAGGGTATCAGGGTCAAGTCAGACAGCTATGTGGAACTGCTGGAAATTGTGGTCAAATCTTGTATCGAGAAGGTTGTTGCTGGAAGGCCATACTTCCAGAAAGAATCAAAGAATCTTATGAATTACTATCTGTGGGGCGCGGGTGAGAAAAACACCAACTGCTATGTGTGCCACCCCAAGGCCAAGCTGATGTCAAAGATCTAGGTGGTGCTCGAAGATGTTCTCAGGAACACAGTAAGGAACGCATGTACCAGATTCTGGAACCGTCTTGAGATCGTGTTGGAAGTTGAGAGCTGTTACTTTGAGTCAGGCGCGAATCCAGGTGTGTGGGGGGGGGGGCTAAGGGGGATGAAACCCTCCCGCCCAATTTGTTCATTCTATAGGCCATTCTGAAAAGCAAAGCGGGGCTAACAGGCGTGGATCCGGGTGGATGGGGGCTGAGGGAACTGAAACTTCCCCAGATTTGTTCTTTCATTAGCTCATAGTGAAAAGGCGAAGCGACGCTACGATATGTAAAGTGAAGACGTATGTTAACAGACCCAGGAAGGTGCAGTTACCAGTTTCCACAACGTCTTCAAAAATAGAGGGGAGCTCCTTCAGGAGATTGATTCGTCAAATGACACCATTCCTGGGCCTCGAGTTTGTAGGCAGCCAGCGCAGCCAACGCAGCCAACGAACGTTCCCTTCCAGGCAGCTGAAGAATATTAGCACCGATCGTCATGTCCCGTTCGTTGACCAGGTGTTGACTTTACTTTGTAATACCTTGATACTTTGTGGGAATTTCAGATTATAGTCCTCAGCTACAGGAACTGCCGCTGTATCCTCAGTTGTGCCTAAGGTATAACAATGCCCTCTTGGGGATTCTTATAAATAATAATAATCCTGGAGAAATTATTATCATATATATATATATATATATATATATATATATATATATATATATATATATATATATATATATATATATATATATATATATATATATATATATATATATATATATATACATTCGTATATATTTTTACGGGGAAATACAGCCTCTAGTCTTTTTACACACACTAATAACTTTAAACACCCGATAGACTTCCCACAGGCCAAACTAATCTACCCGTATAAGGACTTCCACAAAAGAAAGGTCATTGAATCCACCCTTATAGATGAAATCCCCAACTTTAACATTTCGGATGAGCAATACAAATGCAGTCCCTACGTCAAAGATCTAATCTTAAAAGATATCCATAATAAACTTAAATTCACACCCCCTGATTAGGAACTCCAATTGGATCTCTGTAAACTATATATATATATATATATATATATATATATATATATATATATATATATATATATATATATATATATATATATATCCCTTTTATGCTTGGTTGGACTGCATGCATTCTTAGAGTACGACTGAGGCTGGTATGTCAAACTCCATGCCGAAACTGGTCTCGAGATAATAAATACTACGTTCATCCACAGTGGTTTTATTAACATATTTGGAATCTGTCATTGGATTTAACAATTGTTCTGATATATATATATATATATATATATATATATATATATATATATATATATATATATATATATATATATATATATATATATATATATATATTGTCGTGTAATGCAAGGATCGAATGGTGGTGTACGTACGTATAGGTTTGTTACGTACTTCAAAAACTTTCTCTAAAAGTGTTATATATTTTATTATTATTACGTTATTTTTAATCTTTGAAGGTTTCTAGTGCCATGTTCAGCGTTTCGAGGATTGAATTAAATACTTCTAAAAAATAGACCTTTAATTACAACATGAACAAAAATTGAAATCTAACAAAACAAACTACACAGTTATGAATTAAACGGGTTTAAGTGAGACTTACTCAATTACACAAATGAATATACAGTAATGGTTGACCTAAAGCTCACTCTAAATATTAAACGCTAATGACCCATAAAAAAGATAATGGAATTTATTTACCTTTAAAAAACACACGAGAAGCGGGTTGGAGACTGATCTTGGCCTCAATTTTTATGTAGCCGCAAGAATGTTTTTTTTTGCGGCAGGCGCGTGGACGTATTCACAGACACTCCAGTTGTTTGTCTGGCGCAGGAATAGTCTTAAAGCCACAGATGAATTCTGTGCGGGCGACGGATGGTGTTAAGCACGATGTCTTGGTAAGATGATTTCACCAACGCGACAAGGAAAGTATGCTTCTTCCAATCTTCTGGTTAATCTCTCACTAATTCGTACTGACGAGTGATGAGCAAATGAGTGAATCCTTTGACGAATGGAGAGTGTTTGAGGAAGTTCACTTTGGGGTATTACTCAATAGCGAGGAATATCTCTAGGTTTTGTTGTAAACCGGGATAGGTGGTTTCTCTGACGAGAGGTAGTTGAGCTTGTTTCTCAATACAAGCTAACTTAAATTTCGGTTTGACCACCAGGAACTGGCTCAGCATGAGCTTCTTTTGTGTTCCTTTCGTAGGGTTGCCCGGAACTTAATCGGACTTCGTCGTCTCGATCACTAACTCGATCTTCCTCGTTCTTCTACAATTATCCGCATATATACTTCGCCACCCCACTGGGGGTAGGGGCAGGAGGAGGGGTGAGGTCTTCGGGATTAAGCCTCTTCCTATAACAGTTCTTCTCCGAGCGTCTTTCGCTTATCTCTAAAGGCACCTTCTGGCTTTTGGTTAACTCTCCTCTAATTTCGTTTATGCAGTGAAATTAAATCCCACTTATTAGGGGAAATATTGCCGGTTTAACCAATGTTAGGCTCACCGGACCCGAAACATGATGATTCGAGCATTATGTGGTTGTGGGAGACCTTTCTGGTGATCCTAGAGACGAGGGGAGAGAGGGGGGGCTTAAGTAATCGGGCTACGCTGCCAAATGCCAGGACGTTGCGGTTACAGAACAGGTCCTTAGTTTTATAATATATGGTTATTCATGGGGTTTATTTTGTGTTAATAAATCAGCCTAAGTAGCGTTTCGAAAACCATAACTATAAATTTGTTGGATCGAAGTTGTCGCCTGCTAAAGCGAAATAAATTCTGAAATAATGAACTGGGTTTTAAGAAAAACAATAAAAAATATAAATATATTCATAGAATCAACGAATGTACAATCAGATAAGTTGGATTAGGTATACAATATAAGATATGGTAAAATATGATTTACAGTAACGTGATGTGAAGAGAAATGAAGTAGGTGAAATAAATATGAAATGATATGGTGAAATAATATGGTGACTATGATGGACTGAATTGGGGGCTGCAAATACGAGAAGTAAATAGAATTAGGACCTGATCTCGTATGGTCGTTTGCGCAGAATTGCGAGAGAATGTGGAATTAAACTAGGTATGATTTGTTTGGAAGTAAATGACTAATTGTAGAAGGAATGATTAGCGACCTTTATGCGGGAATGACGAGAGTCGAATGGGAGAGAATAGTGTTCCAGAAGGTAGAGCTGAAAGCGTATTTGTTTGTGTGTGTGTGAAATTTTAAGAGATGTTGTTTGAAACAGTAGTACGTTAAATGAATTGACAAGTAAGATAAATGAATTAATTAATTATTAAGTTGTACATAAAATATGATTTAATTTTCAAAAGTTGAGTAAAATAATTGAATGTTTTAATTGACAAAGGGAAAAGAATTGCATGATATGAATTTTATATAAAAATTGATGTATATATATATATATATATATATATATATATATATATATATATATATATATATATATATATACTTATATATATGTGTGTGTGTATGTGTGTGTGAGGGCAAACGAGGAACTTGGTTCTCTCGGCCCAAAAATACACACAAGAGAAAGGTTACCAAAAAAGGTTACCAGGACGGTGCTCAAATATCCGCAAGGGTAAAATAAATTCACTGGAAAATTCAACCTTATTATTTACAAAAAAGGGAAAATAACCTGAAATGGAGTACAAGAGGGTACCAGAAATAATAAAAAGTCACAAACTTCGAAACCACCTAACGACAACACGTAGTTATTTAAATCAAATCCGCGTACAATAAGGAATATTATAAAAATAAGCAATTTACGCCGAAACGACAAGCGTCGTTAAAAATAATTAACTACACTACTTAGGTAAGAGGTATAAAAAGAATACCCCCCCCCCCTCTTCCTCCTTCGTCCTTCACACAAAAACAATGGGTCTCGACACGAGCACTTAAGAAATTAAAGGTCGTAAGACGAAAGAAATATTCCAAATACCTATACGAAAGCAGTGGAGAGATATCCAGGTGACGGAAATCCAAAGGACGAAGAACACAAGAGTGGTGACGATTGAGATGACCAGGGACCAACGGGTGGAGTGGATGATCGAGATGACGCAGGACCCACGGGTGGCGCGATCTAGAGGATGAATGACCCACGGGTGAATGAGGACTAGATGACGACGGGTCCACGGGTGAGAGAAGAGCCGATGGCCAAGTATCCAAGGGTGGAGGTGGTTGAGATGGCGGAGTATCAAAGGGCTTCCCAACGGAGAACGAATGCAGCACAAGTCTGGAAAGAGCAAAAATCGTTGCAGAGGGAAAATGAATCAGCGTCAAAGCTTGTTGGGTATAATGACAGAAGGTCCTCGCTGAACAATGTCCAGAACGGTTCTCCCGCTAGTAGAGAAGGGGGCCCCTATTTATAAGAGCTCGCGAGAGGAGCGTACGTGACGTTGGTCACTTAGTCGGGAGCTAGATACACTGCTTTTCGATAGTAGTGTAGTAGGTTATTCGTCGCGCGCGGGCACGTACTTTTTGCGAGAACTGACACATTTCCAAGATGAGTCACTCATAGGTTGCTCGCAGATTATGGCCTCGAGGTGGGCGCGCGAGCGGAACAGGTCGAAAAGTATGATGAATCATGTGGCTAGCTTGAGCTTTCCTCACACCACCCCTGGAACAAGAATCTACTGGGAGTAGATTAAACATTAATAAAATGAAAGAGAAAAAGAAAAAAATAATTATCAAAATTAATTAGGGGAGCTACTCAAAAGGTCAGCACCAAGGTTGCCCTTCCAAGCAATATGGGCTGAAGCCTATCGGAGTAATCTGTCGCTTTTGCCCTTAAATCTAGACAGATATAGAAGAGGCTTGTGGTCGACCTCTAAAATGAAATTCTTACCACGAAGGTAGAAACCAAACCTGATAATGGAAAATACGATGGCCAGACATTCCCTATCGATGGTCGAGTACCTCTTTTCACGGCTCAGGAGCTTTCTACCGGTGTAGACAACGGGATGGGGACATTCTTCTTGGTATTGTAGGAGGACAGCTCCCAGTCCATGAAGAGAAGCATCGGTTCTTAGGAAGAAGGTCATCTGGGGATTCGGCAGCCGTAGGACCGGTTCAGAAGAAATGGCAGCCTTCAGATGACTGAAGCGTTCTAAGAGATCCTCGTTTCATGGTAGAGATTCCGGGCTAGACTTCCTTAGGAGGTCGGATAATGAGCCTGTGTAATCGGAAGCTCGAGGGGTGAATACTTTGTAAAACGAGACCAGACCTAGGAATTATCTCAATATTTTCTTACTCGTTGGAGGAGGTATGATGGTAATAGCTTTGATCTTGTCATGTTCTGGACGTAGGGAGTTTCCATCGAGAATGAAACCGAGATATTGGATCGAACTAGATCTGAACTGACATTTGGATGGTTTGACGATCAGCTGATGTTCTCGAAGGCGTTCAAACACGTGATTGATGGCTTCAATGTGTTCATCCCAGTGCACAGAATATACGAAGATGTTATCAAAGTAGAAGCATATGTGGGTAGGCCGGCTAACACGAGTCTCATCAAGCGGATGTAGGTGGCACAGGCAGTGACTAATCCGAAGGGCATGCGACATAATTCCATTAGGCCTAAGTGAATGGGAAAGCGGTTAGATTTTTAGCATTATCAGAAAGAGGGACTTGATAATAAGCCTTGCAGAGATCAAGTTCGCTGAAGTATTTGACGCCCCAAAACTTAGAAAGATCTTCCTCCATGATGCAGGTAGATTCGGCGTGAATCATTGTAATAGAATTGAGGTGACGGAAGTCGATAGCCATCCTATAAGAACCACCAGCTTTCTTGGCCATGACGACAGGGAGACAGTGAGAGGAGGAGGAGGAGCGTGGGATAATACCTTGCTGAAAAAGATATTCGACCTCTTTCACAAAGGCAGGCTTGAGGTGAATAGGTACGGGATACCTTTTAGCCTTTACCCGCTCGGTGGTCATTAAATTAATATCATGGAAAAGGGTGGAGGTACATCCGGGTTCATTGCAAAGAACATCCTGGTACCTACTCATGAGTTTATGTAGCTGTAATAGCTGATCAGTGTGCAGTGTTCCAAACTCGGGCGGTCGGATGAAGGAGAGTCGATCATACCATCAGGTGTCAATAGCAGTTGAGAGTAATCAGTGTCTCCTTCCTCTATGATGCTTAATTTATCCCTTCTAGGAGCTGTAAGTTCTTCAAGTGTAGCAGTTTCGTCCCAAACTTCCACTTGCTTCACCTAGGCCCTGCGGTGATACCTTATAAGGGTCATTCCACGCTACAAGCAGTTTTTTGGTATCACTAGGCAGGAGTACCAGATCCTCCCCGCCAAATTTAAACTAACGGTCATGAGATTTGAGATCAAAATAAGTCTTATACCGGGAACGGCTAACGTCGCCGTGTTGGGCAGCAATTTTGGAGCACTCTGCCAGCTTCTCTTGCAACTCAATGACATATTGGAAGCTGTTCCTTTCGTCTTCCTGGAGGATACGATCTTCTCACAGATCTCCGAGATCGGAGAGTGGACCTCGGACTGAACGACCATACAGCAGTTCGAAAGCCGAAAATCCATTCCGGTCACTTGGCAGTTCTCTGAGGGCAAATAAAGTCGGGATGAGATATCTGTTCCAATCGCGAGGCTTTTCCGAACATAACTTACGGAGGATAGCCTTCAGAGGAGCGTGTAGCCTCTCGATCCTCCCATTACCACTAGAGGGAACAGTGTAATAAAGATCGGTTTGACGCCCAGCAGCTTATGAAGTTCGTTCATTAAGTTGGATGTAAACTGGGTCCCACGGTCGGACAATATTTTTCGATGGATTCCAACTCGAGAAAAGACGGATAGCAAGGCTTCGGCGACAGAAATCTAATCTATATCCTTCTGGGGTACAACCACTGGAAACCATGTAGCGAAAGCGATGATGGTAAGGATATACCTATGGCCGTCGGAAGATGATGGAGAAAGGGTTTCTATTAATTCGATAGCAATTCGAGCAAAAGGCTCAGTGACGATTGGCATGGGCTGTAACGGAAATGGTCGTACTCGTCCTTTGGTAGAGAAACGTTGACATTTATCCTAAGCCAGTAAAATTGTTCCGTGACCTTTAATTATGTCTTCGTGTGGGAGAAATGTCCAGCCAAAGGGCTCTCATGAACGACAGAGAGGATAATCGGGCGACAATCACGGGGAGCCACAAGGGTGGACCTGCCTACCTTATTGGGGCGATCAGACGTCAAACATTTTCGGTAGAAGAGGCCGTCAACCATGACGAACTGATAGTGTAGCAGGATGCCCATTTTTCTTGATCACTCCACTCTTTGACACCACTTTTGTAGCGGTATGCTTTGTGGTACGTGAGTTACTTCTTTGATGAAGTAGGCTTTGATCTAAGAGTGCCAATTCGGTTGTTTTGTTCTTAAAGAAAAGTCTAATTCAACACTTAAGGATAAGAGGAAACACAAGATTTATACCAAAATAAACATATATTTTAAACGAAACACTTAACTATGACAAACAAACAGTTATCACCTTTCTATCCTTGTTTCAATGCTAAACTCGACTATTCCGCTTGTCATCTAGGCCTCTCACAATGCCTGCTATAACAAAAATAAACAAATAGGCTACAAGTAAACACACCAATTGCCGATTAGTATTTTTATCGCGACTCTATTTGATTAGCGTTAAACATTAAATTAACGTACTCTCGTCTACAAGCAAATATGAACGAGGTTCACGAACAATGGTTTATACTCCCCTTAAAACGTGAGACGTACTAAACTTCTACTATCGCAATATGAATATAAATGTCCTTTCTAACTTACATGACAGGAGGTATTAGGGATTGCCGGATGTCGCTGGAGGGCTTATCTCTCACTTTGGGGTGTTGTCTTGACCGATCCTTGAATTTCGTTGAGGTGGTACGTCGGAAGAGAGAGGCGGCGATGTCTCTTCTTATTGCACACTTGCCTCTGGTCAAATTAAGAAGACGGCGAGAGTTACGGGGCTCTTTGCTCCAAGAGTCCTCTTGGGTATGACCTTGACGGCTCTTGGTATCTGATTCTTCAACGTAATTAAAGCGCGGTAGCTCGTGGGGGCTGGGTTCTTCTCCTCTCACTCTTACGGAGCTTGAGATGTGAGAGGCACTCGAGTGTGAGCGGGTTTACTTTTCTCCAGTCAGACTTCTTCTTAGTCTGTAAAGGATTCTTCGGTATGGCACCGATATCAAGATTGACTATTTATGTTAATTCGGCCCGGGAAGGGGGGATCGATTTTCTCAATCTGATCCTATCGTTTCTCACGGAAATAGTCCTGTATGGCTGAAGGATCGATCTTCACGAACTGAACCTTCTTCTCTCTAATCGAATTCTAAACTTCTTGTCTGGCTGAAGGATCGATCTTCACGAACTGATCCTTCTTCTTTCGTATCTACTTCTAATCCTTTCTCTTTCTTTTCGGGGCTTATTTATAGGCGGATCATCGCCCCATCTAAAGAGGGAAGTGACCAGGCCACAGGGAGGGGAACGCGAATGGTGAAAGCGAGAAGTGCAGCGGTTGGCCCTGGGGTGCGCAAGTCGGCTCGCTAATTAGAGACACTCTCAACCGCACCGCTACTTGGCGTGCCTTTTGACTAGCACCGCTTTTTTGTGTGACCTAACCACGGGTTTATGGGTCTCGTAGGTATTGGATCGTTATAGCGTCGTTTAAGGGCCTTATGTGGTCGCCTTAAAACAGATGTTAGCTCCAACTGCCCAAAGCGGCAGGGAGAACAAACAGGGTAGACAGTTAATGTAATTCGCCGGCTACCGTTCCTACGCTTCTCCTCATGGGGAGGGGTCTCGCTCCTTCGGCTTTCTCCACAAGGGCGTGGGGGCTTTACTGTACATCTCCTCCTCCGGGATGCTTAATGTTGCCATTTTTCTACATTTAGCTAGACCCGTTTCTAGCTTGCTCGATTTCTCCCGAGGCGGCTTTTGCTCGAGCAGCAAAGAGAGTTTCACAGGAAGACTGGAGGCAACTGAAGTCATCAGACGTCACAGAGAGGGGCTGGAGAGCAGACAGAGCTAAGGGATGTATCCGCTTCATTTTTCCTGCTCTAGTCTGGACAGCACAAGCATGGCGAAGTTTTGGTTCTGACGGAGTTCCTGGGCCAACAGCAGGAGTTCTCGGAGGAGTATGGTTTTCAAATAGTGAAAGTGAAGCTGGGGGAAGCAAGAGTTTAGCGACATTAAGGTCTCTAACTCCTGGAATGTTTCCAAATAAAATACTACCAAATTTAATTGGAGCTTGAATTACGTCAGTCCCGCCTTCATAATAAGGTCAACGAAGGTAGTAGGAGACGAGGAGGGAATGAATCCACTCGTCCTAAGTAGTCGGCAACGAAGACTTTTCTACAAGCGGTGATGTCGTTGTCGGGCAATACGTCTTCCGAAACGACTACACAAGAGCATCCGGTGTCTCTGATGATGGTGGAAACCCAAGCCCCGTTGATGGTACCAGAGGTTTGGAAATGAGGGACTCTTCGATCAGATAAACAGAATTCCACCTTAAATGGTTGCATCGAAGACGAGTCATCCTTGAAGGCGCGGGGGTTCTTTGGGCACCAAGGTTTAATGTGTCCAACTTCGCCGCAGCCATGACAAGTCACGATAGAGGAAGAATTCCGTTAGTTGCTAGTCGAGCTGGATGCTGTGGTAGTCCCTTTTGGAGACGGCTTAGATGGACGAACGAACTTCTTGGAGCTAGAACTAGAAGTTCAAGGAAGAGTAGGGTGAGCTGAGGTCCAATTGTCGGCTAGTTGGGTCGCTTCCAATAGAGTAGAGGGTCGCCGTTCCTTAATGAAAGTGTGTAAATCGGGGTGGAGAGAAGACAGGAATTGATCAAGGATAATAAATTCTTTTAGCTCTTAGAAGGTTTTACCTATTCCGGAGGCTTCTAACCATGCCTGGAACAATCGGGCCAGATGAAAGGAGAACTATTGGAAGGTTTCCCCTGTTGAAACCTTAGCACTCCGGAATTCGGCACGGTAACCATCAGGAGTGTTGTTGAAACCGGTGAGAATGGCTTTCTTTAACAGGTCATAATCCCTGGTGACATCCATTGACAGAGATATATATAATTCAGCAGCCTTACCGGTTAGTAAACTTCCTAACCTCACGACGTAGCTCTCGGGGTTCACTTAGAGCAATTCAGCAACTTTCTCGAAGTGGTTGAGGTAGGAAGTGATATCCTCTCCATCCTATAATAGAGGAAGTTTAGGTCCACTCACCGGATCGGTAAACTGAACAGGAGCAGGCTGCTGGGATGCGGAGATTCGAGCTAATTCAATTTCCTTCTCTGCTTCAATCTTAGTCTTAGCAAGTTGAAGCTTTCTATCCTCTTGCTGAGCTTTCCTGTCTTCGGCCTCCTTTTTGTCTTGACGTTCTTCCCTTTTTGCTTGGCGGTCCTTTTCACGTTCCTCACGTTCAAACGCTTGTTGTTGGAGGATATACTGAGCAATTTCACTACCAGTGAAGCCCAGCTCCACTGCCTGGTCCTTAAGCTCTAGAATGTGGGACATAATGACAGAAAACGAGAGTCAGTCTAAAAGTTAAGTCGATAATGAGAGTTATACGAATAGGTTACAAACCCCAAAATGAGTTAGCAGGTTAACTCTACAAAGAAGAAAACACGAGCGTTATGAATAGCACACGCAAAAATAAAATGACACGCAAGAGTTAACTAAACAGACAAATGAATGTTAAATAAAAAGGGGGTCAAATTTTAACGTGGAAAAATATACAAAAAAAAACAAACGGGATAACACAAAATCACATAGACAAGAGACAATCGGCAAACCTAAAAAAAAAGTAATGAACAACTCAAAAGGGTCAAAGGTAATTCAACAAACAATCACATGGACAATAGGCACAATCGTGTACAAAGAGGTAAAATGGCAAACCTCAAACGACACCCGGCAAGTGTTAAAAATAAATGAATTAATAACAACCACCGGCTAAATCGGAGTTTGAAAAAAAATGCGATTAACAAACCTCAGTGAATGCGCACTCCGGGCGACTTAAACACCGAAGCAGATACAGCACTACAACCTAACCTAGCAAAACCTAAAATCCTGGCAATGTCGCCACTTTATGTGAGGGCAAACGAAGAACTTGGTTCTCTCGGCCCAAAAATACACACAAGAGAAAGGTTACCAAAAAGGTTACCAGGACGGTGCTCGAATATCCGCAAGGGTAAAATAAATACACAGGAAAATTCAACCTTATTATTTACAAAAAGGAAAAATCACCTGCAATGGAGTACAAGAGGGTACCAGAAATAATAAAAAGTCTCAAACTTCGAAACCACCCAACGACAACACGTAGTTATTTAAATCAAATCCGCGTACAATAAGGAATATTATTAAAATAAGCACTTTACGCCGAAACGACACGCGTCGTTAAAAATAATTAACTACACTACTTAGGTAAGAGGTATAAAAAGAATACCCCCGCCCCCGTCCTTCGTCCTTCACACAAAAACAATGAGTCTCGACACGAGCACTTAAAAATTAAAGTGCGTAAGACGAAAGAAATATTCCAAATACCTATACGAAAGCAGTGGAGCGACACCCAGGTGACGGAATCCAAGGGAGAAAGAACACATGGGTGGTGACGATTAAGATGACCAGGCACCAACGGGTGGAGTCGATGATCGAGATGACCTAAGACCAACGGGCGGAGCGATCTAGAGGATGAATGACCCACGGGTGAATGAGGTCTATATGACGACGGATCCACGGGTGAATGAGGTCTATATGACAACGGATCCACGGGTGAATGAGGTCTATATGACGACGGATCCACGGATGACTGAAGACTCGATGGCCAAGTATCCAAGAGGGAAGGTGGTCGAGATGGAGGAGTATCCAAGGGAGGAGGTGGTAGAGTGACGAGGGATACCCTTACCTAGCCAACGGTAATCGGCTTCCCAACGGAGAACTAATGCAGTACGATTCTGGATACAGCAAAAATCGTTGCAGCAGCAAAAGGAATCAGCATCAAAGCTGGCAGGGTATAATGGCAGAAGTTCCTCGCTGAAAGATGTCCAGAACGGTTCTCCCGCGAGTAGAGAAGGGGGCCCATATTTATATGAGCTCGCGAGAGGAGCGTACGTGACGTTGGTCACGCAGTCGGGGGCTAGATACACTGCTTTCCAATAGTAGCAAAGTTGGTTATTCGGCGCGCCCGAGCGCGCGAGCGGAACAGTTCGAAAAATATGATGAATCATGCGGCTAGGTTTAGCTGCCCTTACAATATATATATATATATATATATATATATATATATATATATATATATATATATATATATATCATCAAATACTCGTATAATCAATCAATTAATTATTCTGTGACGAGAATAAATTATTTCTACGTAACATCACCATCAATACGACAAAATTCCTTTTAAACAAGATTTTCCCTTACATGAGCACACATACAAACACGCACCTTTCGCCATCTGCCTTTAATCGCTGTTTAATGTCCATTCGTGCACAGCGTCGCTTCAAAGAAAGGGCAGTAAAAAAATCCTCTTCCACTTATTCTCTTTAAACAATCCACACAAAGAGAGTAGGTCCTAATTCCTGTTCCTTCTCTCATTTACAGACCCCTAATTCGCATTCCATCATTAGTCGTGTACTTAGATAATTACAATTACATATTTATATACACCTGTGAACACTTCATTCTCGCCACGTGCTTTCAAATATTAACTTTCCAAACACATAACTTGTATTCCATTTCAACTTAAATCATCAATGTATTCCTCAATATTCTCTGTATAGCATTCAATTTGTATCCATTAAATATCCTTTCCGTTATTCAATTCAATTTTGTATAATAATAACTTCAAATCATAGATTATTGTAGGATTATAATATATCCTATTTTTATTAAATTGAATCATTAAATTCCCATGATAGCTAGGAGAGTTCAAATCCACGTTATCGTTACGGTACGATCAGTCAAAACTAAAACAACAAAATTTATGTACGTACTGACAATTGCATTTGCTATCTAAGGCTAAAGTATTCATGCAATAGTTAGAACATCTACATAAAAGGTACGATGCGATGAGGTGGTCCAGTTTGTTGTAGTGGGACCATTCTCTGGTATGAAGGCAGAGGAGGTGTATCATCAATCTTCTGCAGGAATTTGTCTAGATGCCTCTTGAAGAGATTTACACCGCAGGTTGACATATTTCTTATACATGAGGGTATACTGTTGAATAGTTTTGGTCCGGACTTGCTGAAGCTGCTTGCCTTCAGTGTTTTGAGAGAAAGACTGTTCGTTTTGGAGCCCACTGTATAGCAGGATCTTCCGAGTGTCAAGTTTCGGCTTAGTTTGATGCCAATGTTTAGTACCAGGCCCTCTAGCTTTTTCCTTCTTCTTTGGAGAGAGTAAAGAATTAGATGTATGAGGCACTCCCAGTAGCTCTTTCCAGTCAGTGATGTTATTGTGATGGTTAAGCTTCTCTGAACTGATGCTAGCTCCTCTATCTCTCCAATGACTGTCAGATCCCACAGCTGACAGCAGTTTCAAGTTTGGAAAGCACTAAACTCCTCCATGGGGTCATGAAGATTTTCTTCTTCTCTTGTGCTGAAAGTTTTCAGGATCAAGCCAGACAATCTTCTTGCGCCTTCTGTGATGTTGTGTATGTGGAGACTGAAACTTCATTCATTGCTAACTGTCACCCCCAGATCTCAGAGATTGTTCCCGGCGTCAATGGGGCTTAGATTGGTTTTGAAACTTGTTAGCTCTTTGGTGGGTTATCACGTCCATATCGCAGTACCTCAAATTTGCTTTCATTGAAGAGCATGTTGTTTTCAGCTTCCCATGAGTATATGGTGTTAAGGCTTCCAGCAGCAGTTCTGTATCTTCTTGCGTCTTCACTTGCCTCGTTATTCTTATGCCGTCAGCAAAGGACAATATTAAGGAGTATCTGACATTTGTATCTATGTCATTGATAAGGGCAAGAAAAAGGAGAGGTCTCAGAAAATAACCTTGTGGTACCACACTTTTAACTAGAAACTTTTTTGAGAGGGTAAGGGGGGGGGCATATCCTTATTATCAATTTTTATTATATTTATACTTGTTCATCTTGATTTTTCTTTTCTTGATGCAGCGTCCTCGAATTTTCTTCTTTCTTCTCAATTTCCTTTTTTTAAGTTGGCCCTTCAAACATTTGTCTTCACTTTTTCTTGACTTCCTATTCTTCTCGGCTGGGTTGGTCATTAATTTTCGTTTTCCTTTCTTGATGCATCTTCATTTTCTTCCATTTATCTATTCTTTTTGGCTGGGTTGGTCCTTAATCTTCGTTTTCTTCCATTTATCTTGGGGGCTGATTTCTTTGTGCTTCTTGATTCTTGTTGAGTTAGTCCTTCAAGCGTTTTCTTCCGTTTTCTTTCTTGACCGATCTTCATAAAAGTTTTGGGACTGTTGAGTTTCGAACGCGGTACCGCTTGATTTGAACGCCAATACTCTAGCCATACGACTGGCCTTAGTCCGTTTTATGGTTGGTAAGTTTATTGGTCATTTATATTATCGAGTTGGAAGGAATTTCTCTCATACATTTTCGTACCCCTACAAGGGTTCCATTTACTTCCACATGCTGGGTTCGTCCATGGAGAAAGCTGTGGATCCACATTCCCAAGTTTCCTCTGATTCCCATGGCTGAGAGTTTGCACAACAGTACGCCATGGTCCACCTTGTCGAAAGCCTTGGCAATGTCAAGGTAGATGACTTCTACATTATTTCCCTCTTCCAACTTGTCCAAGATGAATTCTTGGTGTCCCAGCAATTGGGAGAGGCACGATTGATCCTTCCGAAAACCATGTTGACTTTTATTAAACAAATTTCTCTCATCAAAAAGTCTACAAGTTTGTCTCCAATTATCTTTTCGAATATCTTAATGATGAAGGATGTCCGTGACACGGGCTACCACCCTTGTGTATGGGAGAGATGAGTCCATATTTCATGGACTGAGGGACTCTACCGTCATCGAGGGACTTTCTCCAGATTTTATTTAAAGGAACCGCCAGTTCATTTTTGCATCTCTTCAGCAGGATTGCGGGCATTTCATCAGGTCATGTAGCTGATGATGGATTTAGCTCGGCCAGAGCACCCTCTGTTTCCATAAAAAAAACTGCACGGAGTTTTCAATTGTCTTTTCTGGTAGAGGTGTGCTAAAGCTCTTCTCATATTGTGTCCTTAGTCTCTTTGAATATCATAGGGGTCTGTGATGTGTGTTCCATTTTCATCAATTAGAGATCCAATCTGAGCATTGATCTTTCTGTTCTTTTTTGCATAATAAAAGAAGTACTTGTTGTTCGACTTGATTGCAGAACCATCCTTCATTTCTTGAATTCTCTTTTCTTCTTTGTGTAATTCAAGTATTTTAATTTTAATTTTCTTTAATTTTTCTATCATAACCTCGCAGTGTGTTGTGTATTTCATCTTTTTCATGAGTATTCGTCTGTCACGCGGGATCCTCTTGGCTGATCTTTTATTTCTTCGGGGAGGAGTATGCTTACAACAGATCTTGTATCATTTTTCCAAGAACACGGTTATCATATCTTCCGCTTCCTTTCCTCTTAGCTCCTTTTCCCAGTTAATATTCTTGTTACCAACACTTATTTTCTGCCAATCAATATCATCACTGTGGAAGTTGAGGCTGCTTAAGCCGTGGGGTCGTTCTCCCTGGGTTGTATGGAACTTAAGACAGGCATATCCTCCTGAGTAAGTATAGACAGTAATTAGCTTATGGTCAGACATTGTAGTGTCCTGGGTGCTATAAATATGCAGTAGGTCGGGGTTCTTGGTCAGCACCAGGTTCACAATATTATTGATCTTGGTTGGTTCCTAAATATGTTGAGCGAGATGACACTCCTCCATAAGATCTAGCAGGCAGTCTATTGGGGCATTGGCTTGTCTGGTACCACTTTGAATCCGTCTATCTCCTCATTTTATGTCAGAAAAATTAAAATCGCCAACTATTATTATTTCTGGAAATGAACTTATTTGGTTTCTCTTATTTTGTTTATCATTCATTGTTCTGAAACTCTTCTCACTGGAGTCCAGTAGGGGATATACTCTTAAAGCTAAGGTATTGGTATCTTTTAGTAATATACCCAGAACTTCACATATTCCGTCTGAGTGGGACATTTCTCTCCTTGTGTTCACAGCTAAGTCCGTTCGTAAATAGTTAATTACACCACCATGTGAACGTTCGCTTCGGTCTGTACGGAAGATACAATAATTGTTAATTGTAATCATCTCATCATTAATGTCGCGGCACAGATGTGTTTCAGCAAGGGCTATGAATATAAATCTTTCCTGTTCTGCAACTTCTGAGATGAAGGGGAGTTTCGGCTTGCTCACAGAGAACAGCCCTTGTATGTTCCCAGTGAGGAATTTTGTTAGAATCTTATGGCCATTGCTAGCCTTGGCTGGAAGCCTCTGCCCTGCCAACCCTGAGGTCTGGCCATATATTAGCCTGGTGGAAGGAATTGTGATATTCTTTTCAAAGTCAGAAATTGATTCTTGATTGCTGCTAGCTGTGTCTCGATCTTTCCTGCCAGCTCTGCTCGGAGACTTTGGAAAAGTTCTAAAAAAAAATTCCCCTGATTCTTTGGAGGGCTGCCTCTCCTGACGTGAATGTCCATAAGCTGGTGTTTGGCTTTCACTGTTTTCTGGTATGCCTTGAGAGCTATTCGTTGTAATGCCTCTTGTTGTGCTTCTGAGATGGGTAAAGTTGTATTGGTCATTTTACAAACTCTGTTTCGCACAGTTTCTGCAGAGCCTTGGGTGGTAGAAAGGGCATTTTCTTCCTTGGTTGCATCCATGAACTCTGTCATGTCCAAATTGCAGAAGATTAGGACATGCTTTGGGGTTGTTGTAGTTGCAGCCATCTCCTTTTCTCCCAAACCTACAATTGTTTAGCTTGTAGAAACGGCATATTTTGCGGGTTATTGCCTTGCCTGTCATTTTTACTTTCTGTCCTGGGTGACTCGGGCAGGGATTTCTTTGGATTCCTTCAGTGTTGTTTATTGTGTTTGGCTGAGTGTAATTTAGTTTCTTTGGGTGGTTTACTGTGGTGTTCTATCTTCTGTCTCTGGTCTATTGGTAGCTTGGGTCTGGCTAGTTGGAATAAATGGTAATGATTGGCTATTGTCATATAGGCTATTGTTTGCATTTGGTTTAGGCTCTGGGTCCTGATGTATCTTTTGCCTTTCCATTGCATTGATTGACTCTTCAGAAGTACTTTGTTCAGGCCTAGGTCCAGTTGTGGTCTTTCCAACCTGCTTATCTGCTATACCCCAGCCTTGCTTTGTTAGGGCCTTTTGTGCTTCCTTAATCAAATCATCGTCATCATTATCATATTTCCCCTTGCATCACTTTTCACAGGTGTACCTTTTATTTGATTTGACAAAGCACATCAGCTGTCAAAGAACAAAGCTGGTTCGAAAACTCCATTATTCCGGTCGGCTTCAATATCAAACATCTACTCGGCGGCACCAACGTATATGTTGCTGCTTTACTGGAGGCGCCTCTTACCTCTTTGTTATGTTCCTTGAATAAGCATTTAAGTGTAGTGCCATTGTTTTTTTCATGTGTCGCACTATTAGTCTTTGTGTATCGCACCACTGGCCTTTCTTTATGTCGTGCCACGGGCCTTTGTTTTGTGTCATTCTACTGGCATTTGTTTTATGTCGCTCTTCTGGCATTTGTTTTATGTTGCCCCAGTAGTCTTTGTTTTATGCCATGCCACTGGTATCTGTAATGTCGCGCCATTTGCCTCTTTTTATTCTGCGCTACTTGACTTACCGGTGCCCCAACTAAGTATGATGAATTTTACTAATATTTCTTTATTGCTACCTCCCCCCCCTTCCCCTAAAAAAAGTTTTGTCTGAGGGGAGCAACAAACCAGTGACCTCTTAAGCAACGCCGACATTCGAGATTTAGCTTTCGTCCTTTACCTCGCATTCCTGTTGTTTATTTGTATGTACGTCAGGCACTACGCCCGTTTGCTTGTTTTGGCATTGCACACGTTTGGTTGTTTTGGAATTGCGCTAAGGGCTTTGTGTCCTTTGGTTGTTTTTGCAATGCATTTAACCCTCGCGGTACCCAGCGCCTAAATTGAGGTTATGATAGTTTTTAGGCCTATTAAGCGTCCTTTTGCTCAAGTAACGTTGCATTTTCTTTCTCTTTTAAAATGTTTATTCGGTAATTGGCTTACTTTAGTCTTTTTAAGAGAGTTGTATCTTTTACACGTATTTTTAACTTGTGTTAATTAGTTTTTTCTTATTAATTAAAAAATAGCTAATCGATCTCAAATTTTAGCTATCTACTATGAACTTGATTCATTCTGATTTTGAACTAACAGACAGTGGTAATAATAATTCAGACTCAGATGATAGCGAATTAGAGCCAATAATTGATGAAAATCATCAAATTGATGAAACGTGGCAATGCTGCCTCAATTTCTCCCCCACGATCATATTTCACAATGCCCGCTCAGGAATCCAAGCGCACGTGGCTTTAAACTCAGAAAGTAGACCTTATTAGTATTTTGAAACATTTTTTTTTAATTACGAAATCCTATGAGACATATACATGGAAATAAATCACTATTATGAACAAAGTTCAGAAATCCACTTCTCTCCTTCATCCACGGCACATAGATGGAAGAATTTATCCGTAAGCGAGCTTTACGTTTTTATTGCTCTCGCCATCCTAATGCCTCATGTGAATTTTATTTTTTTTAAAATTTGAGATCCCATCTGGTATATTTTATATACAGATAATCGGTTCACAAGCCCTACTTCGAGCTCTTTCCTGCTTGATCAGAATACGGGTCTCTGTGGAACAGTAAAAAAAAAGCGCAAAAATATGCCTAACTTAGACAAGGCCGTAACTAAGGTACCGTTGAACTACCTAAAAAGAATGAGATGTTAGCCATTCAATAGGTTGATAAGCGTGAAGTTTTGATTATTACCTCCGTACAAGAAGGCAAGTTAGTAAACTCATGGGGGAGGGATCATAGAACCGGAATAGAAATAAAGAAACCTGATGCAATAATGGATTACAATATAAACATACTTAGAGTGGGGGTGTGTTAGCAGTGGAGTTCCGCAAGGATCTGTTTTGGGTCCCTTGCTATTCTTAATTTATATTAATGATCTTGACATAGGTATAAGTAGTGACCTGAGTAAATTTGCTGATGATACTAAGCTAGGTAGGGCCATTAGGGCTGATTCTGATGCTGTTGTAATGCAGGAGGAATTGACCATTCTGTCCAATTGGGCTGAGAAATGGCAAATGAAGTTTAACATAGACAAATGTAGTGTACTTAGTATAGGTAGAAATAATCCACTGAATAGTTATAAATTAAATGGGAGAATTTTAGGGAGGACCGATTGTGAGAGGGACTTGGGTATTTTGGTAAGTTCAGACCTTCGTTCTAGAAAGCAATGCCTAAATGCTAAGAATAAAGCTAATAGGATATTGGGATTCATTAGGAGGAGTGTAAGCAATAAGAGTGCTGAAGTCATTCTAAAACTGTATCTGGCGCTAGTTAGGCCTCATCTAGACTATGCAGTACAATTTTGATCACCATATTATAGGAAGGATATTGATTTGCTTGAGTCTGTGCAGAGAAGGATGACAAAGATGATTGGTGGGCTAAGGAACTTACCTTATGGTGAAAGGCTCAGAAAACTAAATCTGCATACATTGGAAAGGAGAAGAGTCAGAGGGGAATTGATTGAAGTCTTCAAATGGGTAAAAGGATATAATAAAGGGGATCTGGGTAAGGTTCTTATACTTAGTGAACATGACAGGACACGTAGCAATGGGTTTAAGCTTGATAAGTATAGGTTTAGGAAGGAGATTGGGAGAAATTGGTTTACAAATCGTGTGGTAGATGAATGGAATAGGCTCACTAGACATGTGATAGAAGCCTCCTCTCTGGGTAGTTTTAAGAATAGATTAGATAAATATATGAATGAAGCTGCTAGATGGGACTGACTTTTTTATGTATATATTTTTCTAAGGAGTGGGGAGATTATTTTGCGGTTGCATGAATGGACATAATCCTCTGGATGCATTTTATGTATATTGTAGATTAGATCTGACGAACTCCTTAAAGGGTGACAATGTTGATGACTTTTCTCTGGTACGAAATCTTTTGTGTGTTGACTGGAACAGGAGCTGCCAAGTGTAGGCCATGAATGGTCTTTTGCAGTCTCCTTCTTTTCTTATGTTCTTATGTTCTTATACATCTGATATAAACAATATAAACATACATCTGATGAATTTATATTGTATACAAAACAAGCTTTCTTTCAGAGAATTTTCAATGGAATTAATAAAACAATTACTTGACAGGCATTAATTACTCAGTGACTAACGGTTCAAACCAACTATGTACTTGACCTTCCGTAAATTCCTTTGATAGACTACGAAGAATAGGTTTTTTAGTAAAGCATTATATGGTTTCAATGCCAGTTATGGGCGAACAGAAATCAGATCAAAGGCAATATTTTGTTTGTGCTAAAAAAATATATTAGAATGCATAACATTATTTTGCAAGCATTGTCAACTGCCACTGTGCGTGGAGCCCTACTCTTCTCAATATCATACAAGCCAAGAGATGTAAAAAAAAGGCATGTATAAGCAGTGTGTGTATAATTTTAGACATATCCGTACATACATACTATAGCAATGCCCTCTGGATATTCCTATAATAAAATCCTCCTGGGAAACTTAAATATATATATATATTATGTATAAAATTCAAATCATTCATTTATTTTACTTAACTTTTGTCAATTAAATCATTCATGTAATTTATGTATAACTTAATAATTCATTCATTTATTTTACTGAACTTTTGTCAATTCAATCATTCAATTATTTTATGCATAACTTTTTGCAATTCAATCCATTTGTCATATGTAACCTTTAATAATTCAATCATTCCGTGATGAGAAACTGATTTCATTTAACGCCCAAATACAAACAACATCTCTTAGAATTTCACGCACATACAAACACACGCATTTCACCTCTTGTGAAATAACGCGAAAAGACTCTCACTTGTATTCGCATCGCCGTCATATTAAGGTATGTTAAAAACTTCCCTCTTCACTTATTCTCTAAAATCACCCATACTAGAGAGAGATCCTAATTCCCATTCACACTTACATTACAGCCTCAATTCACTAATTATAGTCGCTACAGCGAAACGATTACATCAAAATCAATCCACATTCAACATCCATTTACAAAATTTATACGTCACACTTCATCTCGTCACGTGGTTATATTAAACTCATGTTCATTTTGTATAATTAAATTCAAATTCAACCAATATAATTTCGAATATGTTCCATTCTTGTTAATCTATAATAATAATATATATTTTGTTTTATCCTCGTTGCATTTCATCTATTCCTTAACGATTACGTGTCCAACCATTAAGCCTACCTTCGCCATAAGCTTAGCTGCTCGAGCCTTTTTTTTACGATTCAATAACTCTCCTCAAAATCTTATAGAATAAGTTTGTTGTGAAGTATCTATTTAGGTTCATACCACGATAGCCCGATATCTATAATATTTACTAAATTTTTAATGTCACGACTGCTATATTTTTGTTCAATACTCTGTGAACTTTTATAACAATTCCTTTAGATACAAAAAAATTTTTGGTTATGTGTACGTTTGTACGTTCGAAATGAATTGTTTGCGATCATGAGCAAGACTGTCAGGGTAGCTGCTTGGTGGGGAGGTTGGGGGGAGACAAGAGGAAAACAATTCGTTGGTGCCACATGCTACATCCGAACTCAAATCAGGGCATTTAAATGATCATTTAAAGCTCATCTTTATTGATATTTTTTATTGATAAGAAATTTTCTTTTTACAAAAGTTAAATTCCAATGACTCTTTTAAATTGGATTATTTACGTAATGAAGGAGCTTAGAGTTTCTAAGGCGTGGTATTGTGCCTGTGTGGTTGATTTGTATTGCCTTTAAGGCATTGCGCATGTTTAGTTGTTTTTGCATTTCGCCTAAGGCATTGCGCCCGTTTGGTTGGTTTGGCATTGGGCCGGTTTGATTGTTTTTTTGCCTTGCACTTGAGTCATTGCGCACGTTTGGTTGTTTTGTGATTGGACTTGAGATAGTGCGCCCATATTGTTGTTTTTGCATTGAGCCCGTTTGGTTGTTTTGCCATTGAAATTGAGGCATTATAACAGTTTGTTTGTTTTGACGTTGCGCCTATCATTGGTCCAGTCTAGTTATTTTTGCATTGCGCTTAGGGTAGTGCGCCTGTTTTTTTTAGCATTGCACCTGAGGCATTGCGTCCGTTTGATTGTTTTGGTATTACATTTGTTTGATTGTTTTGGTATTACATTTGTTTGATTGTTTTGGCATTACACCCGTTTAGTTGTTTTAGAATTGCACTCGCTTGGTTGTTTTGGCATTGGGCATGAGGTATTCCGCCAGTTTGGTTGTTATGAAATTGCACAGGAAATGGCCATAAGAAAAGACACGAGAAAAATACATAACGCTCCGGCAAGGACGTGAGCCACAGACTTCTGGTTATCTAAACCAGTGCTCTACCACTGAGCTAACGGGACCAAAGTCCAAAGTATATACCGTCCCAAGAGTACAGTTTCATTGGGCGGTGATCTTTGGAGATGCGAACGAAAGAGGTGGAGGGAAAAGATGTTGCTTTGTGCATTGCTCCCGTTAGCTCAGGGGTATAGTATTGTTCTAGATAACCAGCAGTCTGAGGTTCAAGTACTTGCCTGGGCGACATGTCTTTTTAATCTCGTGGCTTTTATCGGGTTTTATAGTGCCCAGTTACAAGGTGGAGTAGAGCCAACAAGGAACCTCACAAATTGAACAACCTGTTGTCCGTATGAAATCTTGAAATGGGCACACAAACCAAACACTAAAATAATATGCCATTTGTTAATAATTAAATAGTGCAGAGCTAACTATATTTGCAAATGATGTTAAATCGTTAGTCAATAATTAATGTATCAATGCAAAGCAAAATGTATACTTATAATTAATGCCAAACCGCTAGACAATGGAATCGCTGTGCTTTCACGCTAACACACAAACATTCACACACACATTAAAAAAAAACAGATGCGAGCCGACAGTTTTTGCCGAGGCGATAAGAAAGACAATTGAACAGCTATTCATACAAGTAATGAATTTGATACAGAGGAAGTCTGACCCACCAGCTTTGCCATGGACCCGCGAAAGATAAAATATTATTTTGCTACGAATATCGGCCTGATAGATATCGATCAGATTTCCAAATTCGAACACTCTCTTGGTATATACGTGCCTACACTAAATACATGCACAAAGTTTGCAATTTCTAGATCATTATAGCGTCCCTCCGCAAGCAACATATATGTATCATATACTGGCTTCCCTTATTTAACACACATTATAACTTATTCTCTTAAATAGGAGGAGTCCACATCTTCACTACGTACAAGTACTAGAGCTAACAGGCCTACAACGGCAAATAAATAAAATTAACTTATGATTTCAAAACTTTCAAAGATGGCAGCAGCGTCTCACCCAAAGTAAATCGTAATAATGACTGGAATCGCCCCCTGGCGGGCATAACGGCAAACAACCGCCCTGACTTATCGCTCGACTATGGAGGTAGCAGAATTCGGAATTTGGTGAAGCTACCAATCAAGTATTCGTTATCTATAGGTTTGTAATTCCAGTATAACAAATGATGATGATAATTGGTAATTGGTAAATGAGTATAACACTTGGTGATTGATAATTATATTATAATTGGCAATTGGATAATGGTCAAATACTAATTTGTAAATAGTTTGATAAATAGATTGATAATTTCCAATAGTAATTAGTAAAATGTTAAATGATTTGATAAATATTAATTGGTAAATATTTTGATAAATATTAAATAGAATATATATTGGTAAATGGATTTGTAGGTAATTGGATGATAAGTAATTATAGTTAAATGGGTAAATAGTGGTAATCGTTTGATAAATATTAAATAGATTATAATTGGTAAATGTTGGTAAATAGTTAAATGGGTAAATAGTAATTTGTAAATAGTTTGATAAATATTAAATAGATTATTGATAGATAGTAATTGGTTGATTGCAATTAAATTGGTAAATGGATTTGTAGGTAATTGGATGATTAGTAATTATAGTTAAATGGGTAAATAGTGGTAAATCGTTTGATAAATTTTCAATATATTATAACGGAGTTGAATGGGTCTGTAAATGAGAAAATAATCACGCATTCATTCGGGATTCTTTTGGGAAATATTTAGCTAAACAATTACTATTCAACTATTTACAGACTTGATTCACCGATGCGGAGGTAGCAATGCGAATGAACCTCATGGGTTGATTTTAAGACGCTTGGGAGAGCGCGTGTACCAATCTCTCGATTTAAGTCATGGTTACAAATCCTTCTTGAAATTATATATATATATATATATATATATATATATATATATATATATATATATATATATATATATATATATATATAGTTAGTTAGGAATTAATATTTCGTTTGTAGAGGTATAGACCGCTAGAATGAACCTTTAAATTGTGAGCGGGTAAAAAGATATGGTATAACTCTTTGGGACGAATTGAGTCACTGTGTCGTGTGGCTTAAGGGTAGAGCATCTGCCGGCAATCAGCGTACCCGGGATCGAATCCCAGCCAGGATTATTCAAACTTTTTCCCCGGCGTTATTTCTGTCTTCTCAGTATGGATTGCCTTCATTGTGTCATCCTTTGCTCTCTTTGGTTATTATGCTTTTCCAATGTCCCTTTCTCTTGCCTTTAAAAAACCTCCGTTTTCTTGTCTCTGTGGTAATCATAATAAAGCGTCAATACCTTTCTCTAGGCTTTATTCAACTAACAAAACACCAATACAGTCTGAAAATAAAAGAAAAAACATTTAAGTAAACAATTATATATATAAGGTTACATGAAGCTTAGATCACCACATTCTCCCCTCCCTTCTTGAAGAATCATTGTTCTATATAGCGAAGAGGCTTGTGGCGTTCCTGCCTAGATCAACGCAGTCGTTCCGGGCCAGCATGCGCAGGGGTGGAGGGTTAATCCCTACGTTGAAGATTTGCTCGAGCACCAGATACCGGGACCAAAAGAGAACCCACCTTCATATCTCTTTACCTGATGAATATACTCTGATCACCTGAGGCATTGGAAGAACTGAACTCAGATGAATCGACATTAGGTACCGGAAGAATCTCCACCAAACCAGTCTCTGTAGAAGGATTGACGTTGAGCTCCTCTTGCTTCTCATATAATGATACGTTACCAGTCGGAGCCAAGTCATACACTGATATCGTTGATTCGCGTCCATCGGCAAATCTTACATGAGCGTATTGTGGGTTTGACTCTAACAACTGAACCTCATCAACGAGGGGTTCATATTTACTGGCGCGAACGTGACGTCTTAGTGAGACGGGTCCAGGAACAGATAGCCAAGTTGGCAACGAATGGCCACTGGGAGATCGACGCTGGTACGAGAAGAGCCTCGTGGCGTAGCGCTATGCAGAACAGAGATCTAATAGAATGAAGGGCGTCAGGCAGCACTGTTTCCCATCTACATTCTTGAAGGTTCTTAGATGCCAGAGCAAGGGTTATGTGCTTCCAGGTTATAGCATTATACCTCTCACACTACCCATTCCGTCGAGTATTATAAGGTGTCGTTCGACTAGTGGAGATGCCTAGATTGTGCAAGAATTCACGTAGATCCTTGGCCATAAAAGAGGATCCGCGATCAGAATGCAGGTAGGAAAGCATACCAAATATCGCAAAAATCTGATTTAGAAAATGGATTATAGTACTAGTAGTCATGTTCTGACAGGCAAATTGCAAACGGAAAACGAGCTTACTCATCCATCACCGTGAGCATATAGCGGTTCCTGGAGTTCGAGGGTAGAGGCCCCTTGAAGTCCAAACTAAGACGTTCAAAGGGCTGCGTGGCCTTGATAAGGGAGTTTGGTGTGGTTTGTAGAACCGAGGCTTCAATCGGGCACACTAAGGGCAATTCAGAGCACACCCTCCTCACATATTCCATGGGATAAGGAAGATTTCTCATTTTGACAAAATGAGCAAGTCTTGTTG